>CM064327.1:258832332-259532200 GCA_032595735.1 Pelochelys cantorii | reverse complement strand
GTGGATCTTGCCCACATTCTCAGAGGCAAACTGATCACCGTATTTGGGGTCAGGCAGGAATATTTCCCTGGGTCAGATTGATAGCAACCTTGGTGTTTTTTGCCTTCCTCTACACTGTAGAGTCTACAGCACGGAGCACGGGTCACTTGCAGGTTTAAACTAGCATAACTGATGGATTCTCTGTAACTTGAAATCTTTAAACTATACTTTAAGGACTTCAGTAGCTCAGCCAGCGAGCACACCACTGGGTGGTTAAGAATCTGTGGCCTGCAACATACAGGAGGATCAGAGTAGAATGATCACAATAATCCCATCTGACCTCAGAGCAACAATTCCCAAATGTTTTTTGGTCATGCTCCCTTCCTTGGTCCATTATTCCCTTTGAGCTTTGGCCAGGAGCGTGGTGGGTGCTGCAGTTGGAGCCACAGCTAAGGACTGGCTGGGAACAGAGTGGGCTGGGAATAGAGTGGGAGTGGAGCGGAGGGCCAGGCTGGGTGGTGCTCCCTGAGCACTGTCCCGCCTGCAAAGTTCCTCTGGGCCCCCTTACGGGGGCATGCCATGGAGTTTGGGGACCACTGCCTTACACTCAATGAAACTGGACACCAGCACTGGAAGAGAGTCAGTCCAGAGAGGAACCATGGTGGGGGGAAGAGCAGGACTCTGACCTGAGCAGAGATGATTCAGCCTGGTTGGGTGTGATCTAGTGGGGGTGCAGTCTACTTTTGTAATCCTCTGTTTCTGCTGGGCTGCATTGGTTAGGTGTGATTCCTGATGCATATTGGGCCCAGACACCTGGGGAGCCAGACTCAGAATAGAACAACTCTTTCCCAGGAAGAGGGACAAAGGATATAGGCAGGGGCTGTCACCAGGCTGGGAACTAGGCCTGAGAGTTGGGTCAGTCTCAGCTTGGCTAGG
This sequence comes from Pelochelys cantorii, assembly GCA_032595735.1. Lineage (NCBI taxonomy): Eukaryota > Metazoa > Chordata > Testudines > Trionychidae > Pelochelys > Pelochelys cantorii. Next base: position 259,531,285 of record CM064327.1, on the reverse strand, counting down.
ATGAGTGTGGAGGCTTACAGCAGGGAAGGGGGGTGCAGGGCCCAGGAGCCCCTTCCCCCTGCGAGGAAAAAGGCTGTTTGCCCTGGATGCCTGTGGTAACACAGATCCTGTGCGACATTCCCTGAGAATCAATAAAACCGTCTACTCTACCAGCTGGCTGAGAGTCACAGCTGGCTGTGGACGGGGGTGCGGGGTGCAGGGTCAGGGACCCCCCCCCATGGTGCGGGAAGAGCAGGACCCGGACCTGAGCTGAGAGGATTCGGCCTGGTTGGGCAGGGAAGCTTGGATTAGGGGACAGGGAGCATGAGGGACAGATGAGTCCGTGACCACTGCACTCTGGGCCAGGCCTAGAACCCAGCAGCCTCCTGATTCCCAGGTACGGCGTGTCCTCCTCCCCCGAGCTTCCTGGCCAGGGTAACAACCTTGTGGCGCTCTCGGCACAGGAGCGAGCGGTCTGCGGGCGGAGCCGACGCCGTGGCTGGCGCGCGCGGGCGTCCTCTGAGGGGAGCGGAACGCAGCGCCCGGCTCTCACCCCACGCGCCAGACGGGCGTCGCGCGCACTCACGAGGCGGGAAAAGCAACGCGGAAGCCGCTACGGGCACGAGCGCAGGCGCAGCGACGCTGAGCGGCGAAGCGACAATGAGGCTGGCAACCCTCCCCGCGATGGAAATTCAAGCCACCCCTCCCCACCAGCGTCCACGCGCCGCATGCGCAAAGCGCGGCACGAGCGGCTTAGCCTACTAAACGCATGCGTACAGACTTAGTGCGGCCCGTGCCGGGCGGTTGAGATTTGACGCATGCGTGCACAGCAGGGTTGGGGGGAGGGGCGTGCGGTCTGTCTGGACCTCACGAGCGAGCGCACTCGGAAAGTGAAGGGGAGGGGGGGGGTGGGAGTCTAGCGCATGCGCAGAGATAGCGGGCTCGTGTGGCGCGTGCGTTGAGCGCGGCCCAGGGTGCCGACGCAGAAGCGGTGGCGCCCGGGGAGGAGGCGCAGGGGGAACACCGGCGCGTGCACAGCGGTGGCGGGGGCAGGGCGCGGGATTCCCGAGCATGCTCCAAGGGGCGGAGCGTACGGGGCTCGGCGCATGCGCGGCGGGAGGCGAGTGGGAGGCGCAGGGCCGCGGTGGCGGCGCTCGGCGAGGGTAACAATGGCAGCGGCAGTGACGGCAGGCGGCGGGCCCGGCCCCGGCGCGGCGGCGGGGCTGGCGGCGCTGTCCGTGGCGCGGCGGAAGGACGGCGGCCCCACGGGCAAGTTCTGGGAGAGCCCGGAGACGGTGTCCCAGCTGGACGCGGTGCGGGTCTGGCTGGGGAAGCACTACAAGAAGGTGCGGCCCGGCCCGCGGGGACAGGGGCGCTGAGGGGAGCGGGGCGGCCCGGCTCGCGGGGCGCTGGGGGGGATCCTGAGGGGAGCGCTGCAGGCAGGCGCAGGCAGGCCGGGAGCGGTCACAAAGGGCCAGGCGCTCCTTGGGGGGGGGGGGGCCCGGCGCGTGGGGGGGGGGGCCCGGCTTACCGGCCAACGGGCGGGTCACGGGTAACGTGACCGTTTCCTAGGCTGCGCGGCTCCGACCCTTGGTGCCCCCCCCCCCCTCCCCGGACTGGAAGTCTCCAAAATCAGTTTGAGCCGGTTGCGCGACTTCAGGGCGAGCTCCCTTGATCTGGGTCTTCAGCGCGGTGTGTCTGCGCGCAGCTGTTGGCACATGTGCCGTGGGCTGGCCTGTCGCCTCGGGCACTCGCGGAGCCCCAGCCGAGCGAGGGGCGGTTGTGCTGATCGTCATTATACACTGGCGAGAAACGGGGGGGGGGGGGTTAAGTTGCCCTTTAAAAAAAAAAAAACTGCATTGCTGATGCGTTTGAGTTTAGGTGCTTGTGCGGCCTAAGTTACTGTAGTATCCGAGTATCTTCATACACTCCTATGGGAGAAGGAGCTGAGGTGCTGTTAACCCGTTTTACAGATGAGGATTGACTCAGAATACTTGACCAAGGCCTTGCAGAGAGTCTGTGGTAGAGTAGGGAATTGAACCCAGGTTTCCTGGGTCCCTGGCTAATACTCTAACAATCTGGATCATCCTTCCTTTCTATAATCTTATGGGGTTCAGGGCTCTGTTTCCTAAATCTAAAAGAACAAGAATTGAAAAGTTTGCTCAGTGACCACTTTTGTGAAGAATGTGGCTTCATTTGCATTCAGAGTTTACGGCTGGTTTGACTAATGATGTTTAAGTCAGTGTGTTTAAACCAGAGCAACCCCCCCCCCCCCCATGTCGCTTTATTTTATTTTATTTTGAGTGACTAATATTGATTTGGGAGAAGCAGATTCCTTATGGAATCTTTTAAACCAAAATAAAATTGTCTACAGAGGGTTTTGCTCTGGTTTAACAAAATTGTTTTTAAACTGATTTGTAATGCCAGTATAGCTTTCTGATTATATATCTTTGTGGCTAGTATTTATGTAAAGTCACACTCCTGCAATTTAAATAAAAACACTTGCAAATGCCTGCTAAAATGTAATTTAAACATGCTAATCAGATTCTTTTTAAATAAAGTTTTAAACACTTAATTATATGTCTCTTGGTTTTGTTATACTTTTCCTTTTGTTATACTGCTCCCTTTTCCTTTCTCACTCCAGGTCTTTGTCTATAATAGCATGTAAAGTTATAACTTGTCCTTGCATTATCTTTTTCAGTGTCTCTTCTTTCACCTTATGTTTTTCCATTCATTTCATTCTCTATCTTATTTTCTTTTTACTTCTCTCCATATTAAAAGTTGCAGAGAGGTACCATGTAGTTGATAACTTTAAACAACTTTTAAAAACAAGTAGACCTGTAGCACCTTTTGTTAGTCTCTAAGGTGCCATGGGTCTACTTGGGCTTTTTTTAAAAAGTTGTTCTCTCCATATTGTATTTCTTTAGTTCTATCCCATCAGCTTCTCTCTCTTCCTGTGCCACATTTCACGCAGGCCATTGAAGTTTTACCAAATACTTAGCACCAGAGGCCTTCTAGCCCAAGTCCCAGATGAGTGTTGAGGAGTATTATCTAGGGCAAAGCCCAAATGAGAAACCAGCTATTTCTCCATCCTTCACCCAAGTTGCTGGGAAAGGGAATTAAGTGTGAGGTTCCTCCAGTATTTCTGGGTCCTGGAAGAAAGGAGCATTCTCTCACTCAGTTCTCCAAGATTTCCAGATCAGAGTCCCTAGCTATTGTGAGAGAGGATTGTTTATCCACCCACTTATAATAGGCTTAGTCTGAGTCCTTCATCCTCAGTTATCCAAGGCCTGGCCCCTTGCTGTTCAGAACTTTACACAAGCAACTATCGAAGTTGATAATAACTCAGTTCTTTTTAATTTCACTGTTGAACTTAAGATTCTAGATTGCAGCTATGAAAACTAGCAAGAATGTGTTTCACTCTGCTGTAGTTTGTCACATCAGGAGAGGCATTGGATCCATCATTGTGTAGGCTTAAGACAGTAATGCATTGATTATATGTGAAGGTAATTTTAACCATAATTTGCCAGACACTTAAAGATTTTCTTACATGAAAATTTAGATTCTGCAAAGTTGTTAGGAATCTTTTCCAGGCAAGTTCTTATTGTCCTGGGCTAGTGGCTCTACAAAAGAGATAAAAGTCTGTTTAAAAACTGGAAGAAAAACTGTTTCCATTTTGATGAACTAGGAAACTTATAGTCACCTCTCTCTCTATATTAAAAAAGTTTTTCCTGCTGGATGACAGAATGTTCCTGCCAGGGAACAGAATGATGTCATCAGCATCAACAGGCTCTTTCAGCAAAGCGAAAGCAGCCAGCAAGAGGGTGGAGGCAAGCGTAGTGAGCAGAGGATGCAGCACCCTAATATCTTTAAATGTTGAAACAATAAGTAGTCCCGTGGCACCTTAGAGACTAACAAAATATATAGTATCATGAGCTTTTGTGGGTAAAACTCACTTCATCAGATAAGAGTAACACACCTACTTAAACTTTAAATGTTAGTAAAATTAGAGCACCAGATCTAAGAGTTTACCTCCTTTCTATTAATGACACTCATAGCAGTTTTCACAGATTAGTTTTTTATCGTGAATCATTTTGGTCTTTCTGTATTAATGCCAAACTTCCTTTGAATTCAACTTACTGTCCTTAATAAATGGGACAGTTTGTGTCTGAAAAATTTGTATCCTGCATGACATATGCATGCTGTGGAATCCAAGCTTCAGTATAACATAGGTATCTTCCCAATGACTGGAAGATAGCTAATGTAACACCAATATTTAAAAAAGAGCTCTAGAGGCGTTCCCGGCAATTACAGACCGGTAAGTCTAACGTCAGTACCGGGCAAATTAGTTGAAACAATAGTAAAGAATAAAATTGTCAAACACATAGAACATAATTTGTTGGGCAAAAGTCAACATGGTTTCTGTAAAGGGAAATCATGTCTTACCAATCTATTAGAGTTCTTTGAAGGGGTCAACAAACATGCGGGCAAGGTGGATCCAGTAGATATAGTATACTTAGATTTCCAGAAAGCCTTTGACAAGGTCCCTCACCAAAGGCTCTTACGTAAATTAAGTTGTCATGGGATAATAGGGAAGATACTAGTGGTGTTCCTCACGGGTCAGTCCTAGGACCAATCCTATTCAACTTATTCATAAATGATCTGGAGAAAGGGGTAAACAGTGGGGTGGCAAAGTTTGCAGACTGCTCAAGGTAGTTAAGACAAAGCAGACTGTGAAGAACTTCAAAAAGATCTCACAAAACTAAGTGATTGGCAACAAAATGGCAAATGAAATTTAATGTGGATAAATGTAAAGTAATGCACATTGGAAAAAATAACCCCAACTATATATACAATATGATGGGGGCTAATTTAGCTACAGCTAATCAGGAAAGAGATCTTGGAGTCATCGTGGATAGTTCTCTGAAGTCAAAAAAGCAAACAGGATGTTAGGAATCATTTTAAAAAAAGGATAGAGAATAAGACAGAGAATACCTTATTGCCCTTATATAAATCCATGGTACGCCCACATCTTGAATACTGCGTACAGATGTGGTGGTCTCATCTCAAAAAAGATATACTGGCATTAGAAAAGGTTCAGAAAAGGGAAACTAAAATGATTAGGGGTTTGGAACGGGTCCCATATGAGGAGAGATTAAAGAAACTAGGACTTTTCAGTTTAAAAAAGGAGATTAAGGGAGGATATGATAGAGGTCTATAAAATCATGAGTGGTGTGGAGAAAGTGAATAAGGAAAAGTTATTTACTTGTTTCCATAATATAAGAATTAGGGGCCACCAAATGAAATTAATGATAGCAGGTTTCACACAGCACATAGTCAATCTGTGGAACTCCTTGCCTGAGGAGGTTGTGAAGGCTAGAACTATAACAGGGTTTAAAAGAGAATTAGATAAATGACGGAGGTTAAGTCCATTAATGGCTATTAGCCAGTATGGGTAAGGAATGGTGTCCCTAGCTTCTGTTTGTCAGAGGGTGGAGATGGATGTCAGGGGAGAGATTGCTCGATCATTACCTGTTTGGTTCACTCCCTTTGGGACATCTGGCATCGGCCACTGTCGGCAGACAGGATACTGGGCTGGATGGACTTTTGGTCTGACCCAGTATGGCAATTCTTATGTTCTTAGTTATGAATCAAAAATAAATCAATGCAGTAGTGTCTTCCTGAGTCTACAGACATCCTGAAACTAACCCGGAGTTTTGAATTTCCTCACCCTTTATTAATCTCAGTAGGATACTGTTCTAAAGACCAATGATGACACTAATATAAAAATAACTTTATTTCATTGTTAATTATTTCATTGGGATACATGAAGGAAGGGTATGGGAATGAAGTCCACAGAAGATGGGTAGGAATGTGGGTTGCTGTAGCAAAAGACATCTAGAGGAAGAATAGAAAATGCTCACAAATGCAGGAAAGGAAGAAAAATCAAGAAAGGAAGATGGGGAAGGAAGAAGAACAAAAAGCAGATACCTTATTTTTCCATTAACCAGGTGGGGTAGATATGAGCAGTTGAGCACTATGTCAAATAAAATTACGAGTTAAAACGATTCTTTTAAGTGTTACTGAATTGATAGCCAGGTACTCTAAAAGTTCAGTTACTACAAAAAAAAAAGTTTGTCGTGATAGGTATGCAATCTCCTATTAATATAACTGAGTTATGTTATTGCTTGAAAGTAGTAGGGGGTCCTATGTTTCTATTCCTTCCATTTGCTTGTAATAAAAAATAGAATTTATACCTCTCCTCTCAATTAGTTTGATACCCGTGCTTTATGTTTTGGGGTTCTTTGAAGGCCTAGTCAATTGTGTTTGGAGTGGGAAAGCTTTTTATAGGTAGGACTGAGATTCTTCAACCAAATGACATAATGTGGGACAGATGCTGTATAAAATAGATTTTTTGGTAAAATGGTAATTCAAACAACATGAACATTTCAATAATTTAAAATAGTTTATTATTTATGCTGAGACACTAGTTATCAATAATTAGCAAAAGTTATTAAAGTTTATGCATTTGTTTTCTATCCCCTTTATGATGGCCCATTTATAGTTCTACCAGATAGCTTTTAATTTCCAGCATGCATTTTCTTCACTTAACATCAAGCACTTTTTTGTGCTAAAGAAATCAATAAATAGCTTTGGCATTAAAGTTTATAGAATTGAAAAATGTAAGGATGGAATAGACCTTGAGAAGTGATCTAGTCCATCCCCCTGTGCTGAGGCAGAGCCAAATATACCTAGACTATCGTTGAAAGGTGTTTGTCTAACCTGTTTAAATGCTTCCAACAATGTGGTATTCCATAATTTCTCTTGGATGCCTATTCCAGAGTTTAGGTACGCTTACAGTAGAATTTTTTTCCTAACCTAAATTTCCCCTGCTGCTGATAAAGCCACATTACTTATTGTCCTACCTTCAATGGATATGGCGAACAATTGATCAGTATCCTCCTTTATAATAGCTCTTAATTGAAACTGTTATCAGGTCCTTTCTTTGGTCCTCTTTTTCTTAAGACTAAACATATAAATGGGTTAGAAATCCTGGCCTAATTTTTGTAGCTCTCCTCTGAACTCTCCAATTTGTCCACTTTCATAAAGTGCAGCAACTAAAGTGGACACAATATTCAATCTGAGTCATCAGCACTGTCAAAGTAAGATAGTTAACTTCCACGATTTACTTAGGAGACTACTGTTAACACTACCCACAGTACTACCCTTTTTCATAGCTGCATCACATTGTTGGTTCGCTCCATTTGTGATCCACTATAACTCTCAGATCCTTTTTAGTCGTACTGCTCTCTAACCAATTCTCGATTTTGTATAGCTTGAACCTCTCTAGTCCAGAATTCTCTAGTCCAGAAACATCCATTGTCCAGAATGATTTTAGTTAGCCATATGTCCACTTTTTCATGGGTGTGGCCAAGTTTGTTCACAGCCACCAGTTCTAGCTCTCAGTGATCTGTAAAGATGTTAAGAGGTGGGTAATTGGCTAATTGTGTAGTTGATAGAATTTTTATCAACTACATGATTAGTCAAAAAGGAAAGGTGTTCAGTCCAGGCTTGCACCGGGTCCAGGAGCTACCCCCACTGACACTCTGCAGTTTAAATGTATTAGCAGCCAGGTACGCAGGTAGCCAGGTTCCTACTACATTTAAACTGCAGAGCCGCAGCAGGGGTAGGTCCCGGACCCAGCACGAGCCAAAACTAAGCAAGCCCAATTCAGTCCTGGGTCCGGGACCTACCCCCACTCGGCTCTGCAATTTAAATGTATTCAGAGCCGGGCTGCCTGTCCATCCAGCTCTTAGTACATCTAAACTGCAGAGCCACAGTGGGGGTAGGTCCCGGACTCAGCACAAGCCAGGATTGAGCTGGGCTGCATGCCCATCCAGAACAGCATCTGCCCGCAGCCAGCCCAGGCCACTGGGGACGGGCTGCTACCAGAGCAGCCTCTGCCCATGGTGAGCTTGGGCACATCACGGGCAGAGGCTGCTTCATGGCAGCCTCCCCTGCCTGTCCCCCTCCAAGCAGCGGGGGGAGGGGGGAAGCAGCATCGTGGAGACAGTGCTGGTGAGCACTGGCTTCGCCTTTTCCCCCCTTTGCTGCCTGTGATACAGAGACAGTGGGGGGTAATGCGAGTAATCAATTTGACTACCCCAGTGGTCACCAACCAGTAGAGCGGGATCTACTGGTAGATCTTGGAGCCTCTGGCAGGTGATCCTGACTGGTATGACCAAGAGGCTATCAAGTGCTAGCATTTCAGCTGCCCCTTCTCCCCACTGCTACTTCTCTCCTGCCCTTTGCCTTGGAGCTGCCCCTTCCCCTGGGGAGCCTCCTGCTTTCTATGCAGGGCAGGGGAGGGAGAGAAAGGTGCTGATGTCAAGATGCCCCCTCTCCCACTCTATATCCTTTCTCCAGGAAGCACAGAGGGGGCACAACAGAACTTGGGAGGGAGTTTGCTGGCTGCTTTAGGCAGTGATGCAGGGCCAGGGCCAGGGCCAGGGCAGGGCTGAGTCTGCCTTAGCCCCACTGCACCACCACCCAGGAGCCACCTGAGGTAGGCAGGGCCCAGCTAGAGCCCACAGCCTGAATTCCTACCCCAGTCATGGACCCCGTCCTGCATGCCAAGACCCAAGCACCCCTGCATCCAAACGCTGTCCCAGAGACTGCACCTAGAACCCCCCCTACATCCCAAGAGGATGTCCCAAGAGCAGTTAAGAGCCTCTCTCACACTCCAGATCCCTTAATCCAAGACCAGAGCCTGCACCCCAACCCTCTGCCCCAGCCTGATGAAAGTGAGGATGGGCAAGAGAGGGAGGATGGAGGGAGCAGGGGCGGGGCCTCGGAGAAGGGACATGAGTGAAGCGGTTTTTATATTTGAGGTAGATCTTGGACTGCACTTAAATTCAAAAAGTGATCTTGTGCTTAAAAAGGTTGGAGACTACTGGACTACCCGATAAGCCTAGGCTTATTGGGTAGTCGACTACTCATTTACATCCCCAGTACTCTGTGCTGTTATTTAGCTCTAGTTTACCCCTAAATGTACTCTAAGAGCCCAGTAATCAGTGGAAATATTGGTAATGCTGCTAGACAATATTAACATCTCATGGTCTGGAAAATTCTCTGGTTCGGAACCAGTCAGGTCCCAAGACTGCCGGACTAGGAAGGTTCAACCTGTAGTTGTGCATTTGTTTTTTTTCCTCCCCAAATGTAGTACTTGTCTTTGGTCTGAAATCAAAAAAATAAGTTTGACATAGTCCATGGGCATGACTTTCAGAAATGTTAAGTACCCCCAAGCCTAGCAGCAATCTGCGGGTGCTCAGTGCTTCTGAAAATCAGTTTCATGGCTACAGAAAGCACTGACAGATGGTATGACTGAGATCTGCAATAAAAACAAATGGGTAAACAGCTGGTGTGCTTCCTCAGAATGGGAGCCTGGTGGATATGTGAGGAGTGGCTGTACTATACAAACTGTCTAGTGAGTATGTTTAGTAGTGTAATTTGGGATTGTGACAGTGTCAAGGTGATCTGAACCCCCGAAACTGTGTTTAGCAAATTGGTCTAACTCTTACTACAGTAATTGACTAATTTTGTTTACTAAAACAAGGTTTCTGTTTTCTTTAACTTTTAATAAGGGGCCTTTGTGCTGATTGAAAGAGGTGGTTTGATGGCAGTGGAACTCAAAGTCTGCTATTTAATCACAAAACAGTTGCAGCACAGACATTAGCCGTGCCAGCTTCCCCCACACAGTTCTGTTAAGCAAAATGGGACATCCTACTTTTAGTCCTTGGCAGCTCTGTTAATTTTAGTATTGTGAACATAAGAATGGCCGTACTGGGTTAGACCAAAGGTCCATCTAGCCCAGTAGCCTGTCTGCCGACAGTGGCCAGCACTGAGTGCCCCGTAAGGGGTGGACCGAAGATAATGATCAAGTAATTTGTCTCGTGCCATCCATCTCCAGCTTCTGACAAGCAGAGGCCAGGGACACCATTTCTATCCCCTGGCTAATAACCTTTTATGGACCTAACCTCCATGAATTTATCTAGCTTCTCTTTAACTTCTGTTATAGTTCTAGCCTTCACAGCCTCCTCTGGCAAGGAGTTCCACAGGTTGACTATGCGCTATGTGAAGAAGAACTTTCACTTATTAGTTTTAAACCTGTTACCCATGAATTTCATTTGGTGTCCTCTAGTCCTTATATTACGGGAACTAATAAATAACTTTTCTTCACCCTCTCCATACCACTCATAATTTTATATACCTCTATCATATCCCCCCTCAGTCTCCTCTTTTCCAAAATGAAAAGTCCCAGTTGCTTTAGCCTCTCTTCCTATGGGACCTGTTCCAAACCCCTGATCATTTTAGTTTCCCTTTTCTGAACCCTTTCCAAGGCCAAATTATCTTTTTTGAGGTGAGGAGACCACGTCTGTACACAGTACTCAAGATGTGGGCATAGCATAGTTTTATACAGGGGCAGTAAGATATTCTGTGTCTTATCTTCTATCCCTTTCTTAATAATTCCTAACATTCTATTTGCCTTTTTGACCACCGCTGCACACTGTGTGGAAGTTTTCAGAGAACTATCCACAATAACTCCAAGATCTTTTCTGATTTGTCATAGCCAAATTAGTCCCCATCATACTATATGTATAGTTGGGGTTATTTTTTCCAACATGCATTACTTTACACTTATCCACAGTAAACTTGTTTTGCCATTTTGTTGCCCAATCACTCAGTTTTGTGAGATCTTTTTTAAGTTCTTCAGTCTGCTTCTGTCTTGACTATCTTAAACAGTTTAGTATCATCCGCAAACTTTGCTACCTCACTGCTTGCCCCTTTCTCTAGATCGTTTATGAATAAGTTGAATAGGATTGTGACATGTAAGACATCTCTATCAAAGGCAGCAAAGGGCGGGAGCAAGAGCCATTGCTGGGGGGAGCCAGCTAAAAATCCATTTGCCCCCAGCAATGTCGCCGCTGGCAGCAGGGGAGGCAGAGGCGTCCCTACTGCTGCGCCTCTCCTTTGAAATGTACAAGAGCCGCCCGTGGCTCTTGTACAGGCGCAGTGAACCTAAGCAGTCCAGGGGTGGCTCTTGGACATTTTAAAGGGAGAGGTGCAGCGGGATAGCAAGTGCCCCCCTTATCAACTAATCAAGTAGTTGATGGAAATTCCATTGACTATTTGATAAGTTGATAATCGAAATGTAACATCCCTAGTGACATGTACCTTTAGACAGAAACCGTCAACTTTTTCTACCACATAAGCTACTAGTATCTGGATTGAGAATACTTGTCATCTCCATACTTATTCTATAGTCTCTTATCAATACCGTTGGATCATTATGTTAGCGAGTGTTTCCCTGCTGGTTTCCTTTGAGCTGATCTGAAAATAGATTTTTTTAAAGGAGCCGAAACGCAAATCTAGTATTGTTGCTATTCTCCTGCTTAAAGCTCAAATAATTGAGTGTAGATATCATTAGTTGTTAGGAAAGTGGTGGTCTTTTGTGTAAAAGTGCTGCAACATACAGCCCCATTGAATTATTTACAGATAGTAATGGCCTTAAAATTGTCTTTCCTTGCTTTTATATTCTCAAGTCTGGCATTTTAGTGTTATTTTCGATTATACTTGTTTCTTGTAGTGCCAACAGTTTGTGAGGTGAGCCTACAAACACAAAAGAAGGCATAGTCCTTGCCCTGGAGCATTTACACAATAAAGGAAATTTTAGAGTGTCCTTCTCTGCAGGCTCATACTCTGCCTCTGCTCGTTATGAGGGAACTCAATATGAAAATGCATGATTCTTGTAAGCTTCACAGCTATCTCCTTCTCAAAAACCCGACTATGAATCAGCTGGCAAATAAGAATGTACTCCGATTAATACTGCTGGAAAAAGCCCATGGCAAGGTCCTCATACAGCTTTCAGTGTTCCAAATAGTGAATGAGAAGACAGTTTTTCCTCTGATGTAGTGAAGGGTTCTATCCTTTTATTGTAGAGGGGGGAATAGAGGCTCAGAGGTTAAACGATGGGTCCATGTTCAAGGTAACACAGCAAATCTGTGACAGCCTCAGAGTTCCTATATTCTGTTTCTGACTTCAGGTTGAACCTCTCTCGCTCAGCATCCTTGGGACCTGACTGGTGCTGAACCAAAGAATTTGTCAGACCACAGGAGGTCAATATTGTCTAGCAGCATTAACAACACCTCTTAGAAGACATTTAGGGGTAAATTAGAGCTAAATAACAGCATAGAACTCTGAGTCAGGACTGGTGGCTGTAAACAGACTTTATGGTACTGCAGGCAACTTGGCTATGCCCCATAAGTGAACCTCTGGCTAACTGAAATCATGCTGGATGGGAGAGTGCTGGATTAGAAAGGTTCAACTTGTATTTCCTTTTCCAACAGTTTAACAGCCCTCAAATTTAACTTAACTCTGTGTGAACTGGAAGTGGGATTCACAAGTGTGCATTAAGAAATAAGAGACTGAAAAAATGTACTCTTCGGAATGTATCCAAATCCCCGGTGCACTTTCCTGCATGGAAACTGGTATTCTAACAAAAGTAGCAGCTAAAAATATATACTAATCCAGGTTAAGAATATTTTACACTTTCTAAATATTAGTATGAAGTTATGTTTTGTTATAATAGGCTGAAGAGAGCTTTCAAACCAAAAACAAACAAACAAACAAACAAAAGCAACTTGTTTTTAGTTCTGTGAAGAAGCAATATGATCTGAAAAAATGAGCATGGATTCAGGTGTTGGGAACTTGTTTTGAGATGGGGGCTACACACTCTCAGAAAAATCAGGGGGCTGTACACAAGTAAGAAGCAAAAAAACCCTTGCTGATGTGGCCCTGACTGAGAAGGAGAAAGACACTCCCCACATTCTCCTCATAGACCAGAGCCTGGGGGCCCAGCTTAGTAGATTTTGTGGCGCAGGGCATGAGCCTCAGAGGCCGGATCCAGGCAACTTGGGAGCCGGAGCTGATCACTAGGCCTGAGGTTCCCCACAGCTGTATCAGGGAGTCAAGATGTCTCGACTTCAAATCCTAGTTTGGTTACTGACTCCCAGTGTGGCCTTGGACAGAGAAAAACTAAAGCATGGAAAAGAATGTCTGTCTGTATAAGCAATAATTAATGTTCATCTATCTTTTAGAAATTTTAAAGGTTTCTCACTTTTTACAGTGCTTTGAACTTAATACATGATATAAAGTAAAAAAGTATTCAAACCCTTTTAAATTACATATTTCAGGGAAATAAAATATTATAATACTGATTTCACGTGTGGTTAAACTGCAACCAAGCAAGAGCATTGGTGGAATGGATCTGTGTTACGAAATGATTTTTCATGGTCACTGATATTGTTCTGTTATTCAATAACATTTGTAAAAGTTAAGTTCAAGGGAGGATGAAGATCATGCACAAAATAGCTTTTTTGGAAATGGTAGTATTTTTCTTCTGCGTTCCGCACAGTATTAAGTACTGTTTTTGTAAGTGAGAGGATGTTGTATCGGAGGTAGTGATATGCACAGGCAAGCTACTCCAGTTACTTGCCATTGAGGTTGGTAGGCCTAAAATTAAACCTACCAGCTTTATTTTTGGGGGCATGTGTGCACATGCTGTTCTTGTTGAATAAAAATCAAAGCTATCTTCATAAATGTCTGTGAAAATAGAATGGAAACAGAATTGTAACATCTGACACTTCCTATGCTGGTCAGTTTCATATGCCCCTGTTATCTGCATGTTAACTTTGAATCTTCATTTTAACTACACTTTCTTAAGCAATATGGTTGATGCATGTTGAAGAATACTTCTTAAACTGAAAGTTCAAAATGTTATGCAAAATTGGACAAGGTAGAGCAATGAATTTTATTGTACAGTTTGCTCAGTTATTTGGGATTTAAGGCTGTTGGTGATTTAACACAATTCTGTTTGTTCATTTAAACCAAGGGTGGGTAACCTAAGCTCTGGGGGCCGGATGCAGCTCCTGAGTTGCCTGAATCTGGTCCCTGAGGCTTAGAGCCTCCCCCAGCATTGGGGAACCCGCGCTGTTACTCCAGCCCCCTGCCCCCACAATCCCCGTCCTCCAGCTGATTTTTCTGTGGGTAAGCGCTCTCAATCCCAAAAAGGGATTCCCGCTCCTGAAACAGTTGTAAAAAGAAGAGATTAGAAGAGATTTAGGTGTTGGACTATTTTTAAGCCCTAAAAAGTAGGAGCAGCAGTCTGTCTTTATTCTTATATAGCCCTGTGTACTTAAAGCACTGTATGATTTTTATGAAGTTCTTTCCTTCTTGGATAAGTAAGTCTTAAAACCTCAAGAAAACCATGTAGTTATCAGGAGGCTTAATGGTTTTAGTAGGTAACAAAAGACAAAGCCGGTGCCTTCGAGGTCACCTGGTAGAGAGCTCTGTGGTGGCCTGTATGAAATGATTTGGTTATGTTTTTGGTTTGGAGTGGAAGCTATCCACATTACAGAATTACTACAGCTATCTCCCCTTTTAGCAGAGAATTGAATAATTGAACAGGATTGGAAATAGTCTACCCTTTCTGTGAGGCACCTTGGGGAATCTTATGCTGCCATGCATTGTTCATATTCTTTGAATCATTAAAACTTCATTCTCCAACTACATCAGCCTGGTTTCTGCAGCTAGTATTAGGTCATTTACAAATTTAATAATTGAGTTATTGAAAATTCATAGTGAGAAACCCATACCCTTTGTAGTGTCCTTTAGGGATGTTAAAATGTGTTGGTTGGGGTTCTTTTTTGCGGGGGGGGGCCGGGGGGATAAATTCCAAAATAAGAGACATGTTATGTAATATAAAATAAAAAATGACACTCAGTAGCAACTGGCAACTCTAGATTTCTCTTACTGAAGTGTTCTGTACTGTATACTAGGGTGATACATTCTAAACTCACTTAACTAATTAAATGAGCCATAAGGATTAGCTGAGCTAAACTTTTTTCAAGCAATATCCAACATAGCAAACAGCTTGGGAATTTACTTGTTAAATCACATTTTTACTAAAAGACAGAGAGTCTTGAAGAATGATGCATTGCAACGTTGATCCACATTGTTCTTCAGATATATATACATCTTCCACCACTTCATTTTCTCCCAGGAAACTGTTTTCCTTAAGGTGTTTCATTCTTGCAGCTAGGCCCTACTAGGGATGTAAGCAACTAGTCGAGTATCCAATAAGTTTTTTGCTTTTGCTTATCAAATAGTCAACTAGTCACTCCCCCCCCTTGCTGCCTCTATCAGACATGTGGCTTACCTCTTAAAGTTAATTACCATAATGAATATGCAAATATACAAATAAAATATTTCGATACCAGTCCACCAAAAGTTTTTGAATAAGTTTGCTGGTCCGCGGTATAAAAAAGGTTGTGAACCACTAAATTAGAGCCATTACTTCACGCCAAAGTTTATCAGATAGTCTGTTACTCCCTCAGAGGCAGCAAACGGGGGAAACAGGAGCCGGTGTTGGGGGGAACCGGCTTAAAAGCCAGTTCCCACCAGCACTGTCTCTGCAGGGAACAAGGGGGTATCAAGGACCAGGTACAAGCCAGAAATCAGCTGATTTCTGGCTTGTACCCAGTCCCAGATGCTGCCCCTCTGCTTTTTAAATGTATTAAGAGCCTGCTGGCTCTTAATACATTTAAAAATCACAAGTGTAGTGGAGGGCGGGGGACTTGCACTGGGTCCCCCTGCTGCACATCAGCCTTTTAATGTATTAAGAGCCTGTTGGCTATTTAAAAGGCTAAAGTGCAGCAGGAGGGACCCAATGCTAGCTGGGACAGCTGATTACTGCTTGTGCCAGGTCCCCCTGCTGTGCAATAGCCTTTTAATATATTAAGAGCTGGGACAGCTGGTTCCCGGCTAGTGCTGGATCCCTACTGCTACGCATCAGCCTTTTAAATGTATTAAGAGCTGACAGGCTCTTAATACATTTAAAAGGCAGAGCCGCAGTGGAGTTAGCTCCTGGACCAGGAGCTAACCCCGCTGCAACTCCCCCACTTATCCATCGACTAGTCAATTAGTTTATTAAAGGAAAATTTAACATCCATATTTGAAACTTCATTGATTTTATATGCGCTGCCTCAGGAAGATTGCCCATGCAAATTGGTGGGGCAGAATTTCAGTGATGGAGATCCTTAAGCCCGTGTGGCGTCCTGGGCACGGAAACAATGCTTAGGAATAAACAGTTTTGCTGGATTGGTCATGTTATGAGGATGCATGATACATGGATACCAAAGTTAGTCTTCTGTGGCCAGCTTGTTCACAGAAAGTGCTCTATTGGTGGTTGATATAAGTGTTATAAAGATATCTTAAAGGTCAACATGAAGTCTTGCGACTTGGAAATCATAGCTCAAGACAGATTGTTCTGGCAGCAAGCTTATTGCACAGGCTCTCAAACACTTGGAGAGTCAATGTATCCAGACATTACGGGCTCATCTAGTCTACGCGGAAGATTCGAAAGAGGATATGCAAATTCCGTGGGAATTTCACTTTTGAAGCAGAGCTTCGAAAGTGAAAGTAATCAAGACACAGGGTTTTTTTGGCAACACCCTCCCTTTTTTCGAAAAGCCGCTTTTCCTCAAAAAATGAGGTTTATGCGGCTTTTCGAAAAGGGGGGGTTGCTGAAAAAAAAGTGTCATGATTACTTAAGTGAGATCGGAAGAAGATATACAAATTCTTGTGGAATTTGCATATTCTCTTTCGAATCTTCCACATAGTCTAGATGAGCCTTACAAGAAAAGCATAGGATCCGAAAAGAGTGTACAACGCCCACAGATGGTGTTTTTTTACGTGACATCTGTAATTGGTTTTGCCAATCAAGGATTGGCTTAATCACTTACCAACGGTGTCATAGAAGATGAGAGCTATCGATCCATGGCTCAGTCCATACATACATTGAAGAATTAATGTGGAATTCACAGGGTAATTTTTTGTGAGAGGAGTAGACAGTGTTTCCTTAGTGAATTGTGTATGTCTGTTGGAATTAACCTTAGATCTCAATCCTATATCTATCTATACTGAAGTGTTTAATCCTTCTCTGAAGAATATGGAATCCAGTGAATTGATGATGATCCACAGATACTTGCCAAGTCTTAGAATAAATCTTACAATTATACTCCAAAGTAGTAAATTAAATAAGGAGGAAAAAAAGATTTTGTAAATGGGTCTGATTCTTAGTAATTACTGTTCTAACGTGATTGCTCTTCACACAATGAAGTTACTGTTAAAGAATGCAAATTCCATGCTTGTAAAAATTAAGCAATACTGAAAAGCCAAAAGGCGACAGATATCCGCTGGTTGCTGTGGCTGAGCTGTATTACAGCAATACGTACCTTATGGTCTCTTGTGTAGTATGGCAGTGTTGTTTGTTTGGGGTTAAAATGATCACCCTGAGGACTAACGCCGCGTTTTGTTTATGTATTTTAAAGGTTTTATGATTCTAAAACTTAGCAAAGAAAAGTGCTCTGCAGCTTGCTGGAACTGGGCCTTGAATTGCCAAAGGAAATAGCGCAGTGCTTCTCCCCACCCCAGTGAGCATGCATTTGTGTCTTTCAGTATGTCCAGGCAGATGCTCCTACCAATAAAACGTTGGCTGGGCTAGTGGTGCAGCTGCTGCAGTTCCAGGAAGATGCCTTTGGCAAGCATGTCACCAATCCTGCCTTCACCAAACTTCCTGTGAGTGTCTGAATGCTGTGAGCAGGCTGCCATTACAGCAGCATGCTTCATTCGCGTTCCTTCAGTGTTTTTGTTCCCAGAGGACACAGTGGCGTACTTCCAGCTGAGAAGGTAGATCTGTGGCTGTTCTAGAGTGGTTGCCAATATTTAATGTAGATGGGCTAAGCACTTGGGTCCTCCTGTGTTGTGAAATAAGCTTTACACTTACAACAGCCTGCCATTTCACTAGAGTATTCAACAGTTCATTTACAAGTGTGGGATGGTTTTAATTTTCAGATGGCATAGTAATTTTTGTAAAGTCAAATATGGGAATATTTTACTGTAGTTTGGATTTGATCTTTATAAGAGAGACCCAGCAATACTGATAGTATTACTGTATAACTTTCAACTTTGGTCATATTTTTTTCAGCAGATTCCACAGCTTATTCCTCAGAGTTACGGCTATATTTTAATTAGACACGTTTAAATGGATGCAGTCAATTTAACTGCCCCCCACACTGCTGCCTTTTTATCAGAGGCAGAAGGGGAGGAAAGGGGGAGTCTGGTGCTCCTCCTCCCCCACATGTAAATGTGGAACCTCTAAAAAAAAAAACCCAGCAGTTACATGTTTAAACAAATACACTTTAATATCCTGATTTGTGATCCTAGCAAAAAATGTTAAAATCTGAAGCATGCTTTCCAGTTTAAAACTAGAGTTTTCTCGACTATTTAGTCCATACTGTACAAAGGAGTCTTACATTGATGTCTTAGAGGTGGATTAAATGAGTCCTATTAGACCTTTTTACTCTCCAATTTATGCTATTCTACACTCATTGCTGGATATCTATCTAATTTTTTTAATGGGTAGAATAGTATACTCAGTTGCTTGGTTGAAGTGAAGTTTTCAGCGGTTACATGTTTACATGCAGGGGTGGGGAGGATGGAAGTCAGCAGCAGTGCCGAGGAGGGGGGGAGAGACCGCTCTTGCGGTGCTAGTGAAGCCGGCTCCACAAGAGCACCAGCTCCCGCCTCCCTGCCCCTCTTCCCTGCGCTGCTGCCTCTGGCTTCAAAGCCAGTTCCGCTCCCTCCCCCACTGCCATCTGTGCCCCCGCACTGTGGGAGCTGCATGTAACCATGTGGGTTAACCAATGAACCCAGGCTCGGATGCACATTCACATGCCGTTTTAGAGTGAGAGAGAGAGGAAAATGGGATGGTATGTGAGTTCATTGGATTTGTGTTCTTTAAAGAACTGTGTACATTTAATTATACAAAGCCTGTCTTAGTTATCATAGCATTGAAGATGCTACTTTTGGTCAGTGTTCACACTTCTGTCTCCTGAATCTAGGCCAAGTGCTTCATGGATTTCAAAGCTGGAGGTACCTTATGTCATATTCTTGGTGCTGCTTACAAGTATAAGAATGAACAGGGCTGGTAAGTTTTACTTGAATTTATACACCTTCTGCATGAAACTAAACATATGAAATGCCTATTCAAACTATTCAAAATTTAATACACTTCCTTAAAGAATTGAGTGGGAAAGAGAGTTGAGAAGAGGAATGAATTTTTGTTTTCTAGTTGATGCTCAATTTAAAGTTAACAAATTCAAAAAGTATTGTGGGCTGGTGGATGGAGCTCCAGCTGGGAAGCCAAAATATTCTGATTTTATTATCCCATTTTTGCAATGCGTTTGCTGTGTAAAATTGGCCAAATTGCTGAATCTCTCAGTGCCTCAGTTTTCTCATCTGTAAAATATGGATTATTCTTACTTGTCTCATAGACTATTGTTAGGATTAGTTAATGCCTACAAATATGAAACACCACTTGGATACTAATAAATAGAAAACCGTTTGTTTGTAACTGTTCATCTGTGTTCATAAATACAGAATGTAAGTTCCATATACAATCACCGTCTGAATAAATATTGGCATGTTCGAAATCGTCCAGTTGGAGTCCAGTGATGTTTATCATGTATGCATTATTATTCACAAATCTCATCCCAAGAGTGAAGTTATATCTTAAGTTATTTTAATTGAGAAATTGGCAAAATCTTCTTTTGGGAACTAAAAATAGTAAATATAAATGAGTGATAACTCAATTAAACATAAGGCAGACGTTTTCCCTTCGTTCATGTAGTTCTTCAAATGCTGTGAAGACCCGTGACTGTACCTGCATTCAGATTACCTCCAAAGCAAATCAAGAGGCAAGAATAAACCATGTTCTAGTATTTTTGTAGGTTAAATAGTGCTCTGCCCCCTAACTGCATTTGCAGGATATGAAAGAATAAGAAGCTGCCATCAGTTAACTATCTGAAGCTCCTTCTCTCCATCCTACAATGCTAATTCTTAGCCACAAATAACTGGTGCCTAGGATATTCTGAGGAGCATGTCTTTCAGGGGCCTTGTGCCTTTTGTGAGCCTCAATGGAAAAGCACCACAGCTAGCTCCCACAAAATAAATACATGTATCTTTTCATACAAACTTGACTTCCCAATTACAGAAATCTGAATTGAGAGCAAAACTCAGACATTTGGCTGCATCCTCTCTCCTCCCTCTCTCACAAATCCCTCAAAATTAGTTGGTAGTGTCTTGTGAGTGTGTGCATGTGGAATGGGGAAGGAACTTATACCTGAGAATTTAACTTTGAGGATCAGCCTTAGCCTGGAATGTTTCCTTCACTGACTTGACCAAATAATGTGATGTGCCTGATGCATGATTCTTGTTTTTCAATGGTATGCATTGTCGCTCTTGGTTAACCTGTTTGTGAATGATCTGTCTTATAGGAGAAGTACCTTTCCTGGTCATAATAGGTATGTCTGAAAAATGCACTTATCCAGTGCAGCTGGACGTACCCTATCATCGTAATTCAAAGAGATGTTCTCTAAAACCTGTTGCTCTAGACTTAGTTAAATGAGAAGACAGGAGAACCTTTTAGTGATCATTTTACATTATTTTTTTAAATTGCCCAATACAGTATATTCTGCTGCTTATATGTTAAGAAATAATATGATGAGTGCTTTTATGTGGAAGATTAAATAAAATTATGGTAAACGTGAATGTATGAACAACGTGAAATGAATCCTTAATGTTGACTTAGACAAACAATGTTCAAACATAGTTGATTAAAGCTAAGCACTTAAAATTAGTGACCTGATTTATAGAGATTTTTAAGCCTTAACACATCATGTTTTGAATATGGTTAAAATAGTAGTTTGAGTTTTTGAAAACTTCCTTGTGAACATGTTCAGTGTTTTAACTTTGTGTTCACTTTACTAACGCTTAACTTTATCCCATGAATCTCACTCAGAGCAACTGCTAATCACATTTTGACCAAAAGATCATGCAATGATGTCAATTTATGTAAATTAGGAAAAGATTTTTTTTATCAAGGTAGTTAGAATAAGAAGTTATAAATCCACAATATTTTAGAACATCAAGACCACCAGTCCAGAAGTGTTCCCTATACAACTTTCTAAGGTGTCTTGTTTTGGCAGTCAGTGTAAATCTTTGAGATGACATTTATGTTGACATGCAAGATTATCATTTAAATGTAGACAACTTACCCTTACTTTAAGGTTGAAAGACAAGTATACAATAATAAGTGACTACCCTTAATTTCTTTCTGTTGCTTTGGACATAACAACAGACTCAGCCCCTGTGGAAAAAATCCCATCACATTGGTTGGAAATAGAAACCATTAGGGAAAGTAACAACCTTTCACAAGTGTTAATGTCTAGCTTCCTCTCTGGTGTATTATAAAGATCCTCCTATGTGGAAAACCATATATGCTCCAATACTTAACGGCCTTAGATAAAGGTGAAGAGGTAGTTGTAATGCTCTTGATTAATTTAGTAACTTTTAATATAAAATTACATGAAATTGTGAGGTTATGACTATATAGGTTAATGTGAACTTTTGAAATTTAAAAATTCAAACTTGCATCTCAAGTTGTGTAAAACTTAATGCCATTACATATTTACAAGCTGTAAAAATCTCTTAGGTGTTTTACTGAAAATAAGTGGTGCTTTGTGTATTTTAAGTATACTGCTACTTACCGCCCTTTCTATACTAACAACCACTTAATCCCATTTATTGTGTGTAGAACTAGGCTTGGACAGAAAGTCATGCACTCCAACTAAGAACCTGAATTGAATTATTTATCAGCAGCTTTCTTTCTAATCCTTCTGGGTGCAAAAGTGAAACTCAGAACCACATTGCTGGCATTTAACAAATTAATAATGCAGGCTGAATTGTTGGAGATCAGAAACTCTTAGATCCTGTCAAATTGCATCTTGCATCTAAATATATATCCTAACATTTAAAATTTTTTACAGATATCACCCACATTCTTAGTCTGAAGTGGGAAAGTAAGTCATAATTTGAATGAACCCATCTCATAATTTTAGAAGGAAATCACATCAATTTGTCTCTACATCATTAAATTAATAACTTGGGTTATTGTCGAGATTTCCCACTTAACAACAGGCCAAGGATCAGATTCCGGTATCAGGATGGATATAATGCATTGTTTCAGTTACATCTACAATATATACAGTATTCCATGCATGCAATAGTGTCTTTTTCAGATGTGCCTAGTTCAAAAAAGCTCAGTGGTGGATTTTTTAAGATGTGCTGCATGCTTTTGAGGTTAGAATGTAGGCCTAATTGCTCAACATAACCAATTGTCTAGTCACAGTGAATGCAACAGAAATATAAATAGAAAGCAGTATTTAGAGACATGAAAATTGATTTGCTTGTGCTCCCAATGCTGCTGTCTCTTTCCAGCTGCTGATGCCATTGTGAGCTGTCTCAAAAAGTAAATGACGTTCTCAGCTGCTTTTAATTAATCGCTGTTGTCTGATCACGCTAGAGAATATAGAAATGTAGTTAACTGGCTACCTGTCTTGCTCTAACTTTTGTTGCTAGTCATGTTGGGTAATAGAACTTCAGCCTTGAATTCCATTGTGCTACTAAGAGTTTACAAATCAACTGCATTTTGTTGATTGGAGTTGATTGTTTCTTTTTTATGGGGACTCTTAAGTAGGGCAAGAGTAATGGTTGAACCATTTCTATTATGCTCTAAAACTCTTAATAATTTATGTTCATGCATGCAACTACTGTAAGAATCTGTTCTCTGTAAGTATTAAGATCTGCCAGAGTGTGCATAATTTTAAATACCACTTTTTGGTTAAAAGCAAATATCAAAAAGTCTAAATATGCTTTGCTGTTGAAAATAGGCAAGTTAACATTTTTAATCTGTTCAATCATTTTCTTTATTTACAGGAGACGGTTTGATTTGCAGAATCCATCCCGAATGGATCGAAATGTGGAGATGTTCATGAACATTGAAAAAACACTAGTTCAGGCAAGTCATTTTATAACCGTAAATATTTTCTGTTTTGTGTCACAATGTATTTTCCACTTTCTTTGAGGAAATGGACTTTTAGCTCTTAGGTCCCTCAAGTGTGACCTGCATAACAATTCCAAACTTGGTACTTTTCTTGAATTTCTGTTTGAATGTAGCTTTTCTTTTCAATCTCATCTTCTCAGAGAATTTCAGAAACTAGTTAGTGCAGATGAGTTGGGGAAATACTTAGTACAGAGAAACCTGATAGTTAGGGTAGGAAAATAATTTTGAGCTTTAAAATTGTTAGATAACTAGTTTTTAACTTTAAAATACAGTTGCGCACCTGTATAATCCAGTATCTTTAATAGGTTAAAACACTGTGCTTTAGAATTTAGGAAATAAAGTTTTCAAAATTTGTAAAATCAAACTATTCTTGAAAATGCCTGGCCATTTTATCTTAAAGCAAAAAGTGATTTACTGCTCTTGAGAGGTTCTGGGTTATCAGGGCAAGTGTTGAAGTACATTATGAGCAGCCGCATTAGAAACTTCAACGTCCCATCAACGTGCCTCAGTCCGGACTTGGAGGGCCCATCTCTGCAAGTGAGCATATCAGTTTTGTTTATCAAAGTCCACCCTTGCCTCCTCTGAGACTGCCAGCAAGGGTGAAAGTTCTTGTTTTGTTTCTGATGAACAGGGCTCGCCAAGCAGCGGTGAGCCCTGCTCGCCAGCCACGTGGTTCGGCACGCTGCGCATGCGCAGACCACGCTGCGCATGCACTTACCACGCTGCGTGGTTGTGCCGGCTTGTAATCTACTCGCCACGGGCGAGTAGATTACACTAATCATCGAGCCCTGCTGGTGAAGATACCTCTCCATTAGTAAACAGACTGAAACACCAACTCATTTAGTCTGAGCCACGGAACAGCTACCATATGGTAGCAGCTCATTCCTATTCAAAGTCAAGTTGAATCCTTGACCTAAAAGTGGAAAAGCTCTGCATACCATTACTCCTCCCCTAGGCCATTACAATGATTTTTCTGACTTTCCCTCCAGAGCAGGTCAGTTACAAAATAAGTTCATTACTACATCAGGGATTGTTTTCTGTGGTAATCTAGACCTAGGCCGGTACTCGTGCTTGTTTTACTTTCAAGATGTGCTTTTCAAGTAACTTAGTAAAATCATCCAAAACCCCCAAAAGTGTCACAGGGTCACCCCCCCCCCCCAAACCCCATTTCTGCCTTCCATTTAGCACAGGGGTTTTGAAACAGTGGTATCAGAAATTGAAGGGGGGCCACTGGCTCACCCAGGCCCCTTGATGTCCACGCTGTGGGAGTTGGGGGACTGGCTGGCTTCCCAGCAGTACTCCCTGAGCCAGGTTGCCTCTGCACACTTGGGTGAGCCGTAGGCAGAGTATGTGGTACGGTTCTGAGCTGCGCCTCCACTGCACTCTTATTACTTCCTCAGTGGAACCTGGCCCTGGCTGATGACGCCTTCTGAAGCTGTTGACTACCCACGGAGCCCAGCAGCCGTGAGATGTTCCCTGAGGCATTTACTTGCTGCTGCCTTAGTTCTACTGGAGCATATCATGGCAGCGAGGCTCCACAGACAGGAACAAGCTCCAGGGGGGCACTGGCTAGTGCTAGGCCTCTAAAGGGGGAGAGGCAAGAGTGCATTGGGACACGACTCAGAGCTGTGCCGCCCACCCTGCCTGGGAGTACCCAACTATGCAGAGGTAGCCTAGGTCAGGGAACATGGCAAGGAGGCCTGCTAGTGAGCCGCTAGTCACAGCTCCTACCAGTTTCTGGCAGGAGGGGTGTGTACCCACAGGTTGAAAACGTCTGTACTAAATGGAAGAGGTGGAGAGCACATAACCCCACATCCTTCTGCCCTCCCCCACACATCACCTTTAAGGGGTACATATATTGCTTGCTCACCACAGGCACAAAAATGCCTAATTGACTCTGCACAGAACTCTTTGCATTAATGTTTGCCAAGCAACAATGTTTAATTCAGTAATTCCTGACAGGTTCATGCATTTGATCCACTAATTTCTGATTTAAAGTTTGTCTTTTCTCCTCTAGAATAATTGTCTGAGCAGACCAACAATCTACCTCATTCCAGATATTGAACTGAAGTTGGCTAATAAACTAAAGGACATTGTTAAACGTCACCAGGTAACAGATACGAAATTTGTAGGAGCCTGGCATTTTTGCAAATTACGTTTTTGCAGCTATTTATAAAGGACAACTGTAGATGCATTACTTTAGAATTGGGTTTCTAAAAATTAAATAGTACAGAGGAACAATGGGCAACTGGTGGCCTGGGACTGCCTCCGTTCTGTCAGATCATTTTATTTGGCCTGTTAACAGGGGATTTATTCTTCTGTGACATTAATTTTTATTTCTCAACCTTTTTGCTGTGATAAACATACTGAGAGTATGAAGTGTTTGTTTCATGTGGAAGTCCAATCTCTAGGGGGACTGGTTGTGCACTTCCTTGAATTGCATGTACGCTGAAACGTCAGATCTATATCCACTGCACCAAAAGTGTAGTGGGAAGTGTTGCATTGACAAACCTATGGCTGATACTTTTGTCTGAAATTATTTTACTTCATGACAAAATTATAAAGATAAGTCTTTCATGAATGGAGGGAATGTGAATATCTTTTTACTGAAAAAGGACATAAGCCCCCGTACCTCATAGGTTTGCAAGTCATGGTAGGGACAAAAGAAAATATCTTGAACCATTTCTATAGCATCAGTCACAAAGCCAACTATGACAAATGCTGATATCAGGGGTGCCATTGTTACTGATCTAAAAGGCAAAGTTTTCAGTGAGCAGTGTTATTTTGCTAGAGCTCTGTGTCCTACATCTTGTGTTTTAGCCATTGGCAGCTTGAGAACCAGAATGATGGCAAAATAGTAAAACAATGTGCAATGCCAGTGGAAAAGTCATTTCCATTTGATGAGAAAAAGGTTAAAATATTTGAAACATTATCTTTCTCGGTGTACGGTTTCGGCAAAGAGTTTCAGATGTGCATGAACACGTGGAAAGAAAAGTTAAACCAAAATTATGCTCAATTCTTCTTAATTTCCTTTGACACTAGAGTACAGATGCAAATCAGCTACTGATATATATTGAGACAATTGACAATAGTCTTAATGTTCACACCAAATTTATGAAGTTAGTTAGCCTTATTACACAGAACAAGAAAGGGTTCAGATATTTTTGGTGCCTTTCAGAAGGCTGCTGTTGATTTTCAAAAACTTGTTGGCTGCTTTTACGGATGGACCACTTACTGCTTGTAGATCAAAGGTTGGGTTTGCACTGGTGTTGAAGCACAGTGAAGAAAATTGCCGTCGCCTGGCACAGAGGGGCAGGGCTCTGAGGTGTTTCTGGGACAGGCTTTGTCCTTGCACTGTGTCAGGGTGTTTGCAGCCTCGCTGCTGAATCTGTCCCCCGAGGGGATCTTCATAGTAATCTCCCGCATTTGTACAGCTATGGATTCTCAAGTATGTTTCACATTTATCTGACAAATACATTTGCAGAATTTTAATTTTGGGGTTCAGAATTTAATTATTTGGCACACTTTTGTGGCATACTTTTTATTTGTTCACTTCTGGTCCTAATTAAAAATGTCTATTTCTAAAAGCTTTTAATCCTATTTGTTGGTCCTTCCTCCCTTTGTTGTCTTTCCTTTTTTCTGAAAGAGCACTTGCCTCTCCTCTCTCCTTTTCTATGATCTTACCAGTGGGGCAAAGAACTTTCCCTCTTCAGCTTCTGCCACCTGAGCAGCCTTCTGGTGATATCTCTCATATACTCTATTCTCATCTCAAATGTGTGTCTTCTCTGATGCCTAGGTCGCCTAACTTTTTTCCCCTCTGCTGATGATCTGCTGGATATTCGAATTTATTCTTGATTCTTTTTTTTTTAAATCAGTAAACAGTTGAAAATGGACACTATCAGCTTGAAAATACGCAATTTCAGATAGGCATGGTTATATTTTACAGCTACAAATAAAACCTCAGATTACTCTGACAAACAAGTCAGAGAAAATCAATCTTTTATAATTTACTACTACAACGTTTAACAGACCTTTGAATGTTGTCAGTGTCATTGTTTTCTCCTTTGTAGTTGTTTTTTCCCTTGTTAAACAGATCCTTTTAAAATTGAAGGGGGAGGAGAACAACCCTCAATTTTAAAAGGAACTTTTTTTTAAAGTTTGTTTTTAAAGTTCAGGACACATTATTTAGAGGAGGCTCCATCAGAAATTGTAATTTTTTTAGTCTATTTAAAAAAAATCAAGTTGATAGTATCACTTTAAAATTACAGTTTGGATCAAAGTGTGTTTATATGTACTCAGTTATAGGTATGTTCTCATAGGAATGTACACAATATACTTGCATAGATCAAGGTTTGAGAAAATGAAGTATGATGAAAGAAAAAGCAGTGAAAGGAAAGAAAAGATTGAAGGTGAGAAGGCCCAAGGCGATACCAGAAGGAGACAGGATGGTGTGCCAGAAGCAATCCTTCTTAAAATATATAAAAGCATAGTTAGGGGAAAGAGGTAATCTCCAAAAGATGAATTGTATAGTAACCTACTTTTATGATACCTTTAGAATAGTGGCAGTAATTGAGTTGAATGGTTATGTTCTGGATCTTACTATATTGTAACTAAAATCACCCATTAGTATTTATAAAATGGAAATTTTTTTCTGTTTGTAGAAGGAAGTTATTTCCATTCTGCTATGGATTCTCAAGCATGTTTCACTTTTTTCCCTAGGGAACCATCACTGATGAGAGGGCAAAAGCCACCCATCATATTTATCCTAATCCTACCTCACTGGATGATGGTAAATCATACAGAATTGATCTCTATGCATCTTGTAACTAAAACACTTAACTGCTAAAATTCTATATGAAGCCACTGGGTAGGAAGATGCACTCACCTTAATACTGAGAGCTGTTCTGAAAGCAGTAACTTTCAAGATTTGATTTTAAATGGTTTGTAGTCCTAAATGTCCTGTGTCACAATATGTGGGTGGGAGAGTGGGGGGAAGGTGGTATTTTTTTTATATAGATCTGGGTCTATATTTTCTGGAAAGCATATGATATAGGCCTTGATTGAAAGTCTGCACTATTAACATTAGAGATTTAAAAGCTTAACTGATTAACCTGTAAGCCTCACCCTTAATGGCTGAGGCTTACCAGGTCTGGTTAACCAAGCAGCCTTCTGGCTGGGGAGTTGCTCCAGCCCCACAGAGCCTGCTGGAGCTCCCTCTGTCTATGGTGGGCCTGTCCAGTCCCCAGCCTCAGGTTACATTCTGGCTACCCAGGAGAGGGGCTGGTGAGGGCTGCCAGCCCCGCTCCTGGGGAGCTGGCTGCAGGACCTGTGAAGCCTCCTCCCCGGGAGAGGGACCGGCAGCAGCCCCGGTTGATCACACTCCCAGGTAGGTGGCTTCACTGCATCACCAAAGCCGCCTCCTCCAAAGCAGGGCCCGTGCTTTGCTGCGGGCTTTGCAGCACATGTAACTGCTATGATTTTTAGCCATTACACAGTTACGTTTTTAAACGCATTTTTTACATCCCTAATTAACATTAAGCACTGGCAGTGTGCTCAGTGCTGTGCAAAACAGATTATTCTGTGCCTCTGAATTATAATCAAGAGGAGATGCAACGGAAGATCAAGACTCTAGGAGAGGCAAAGGAAGGAATTGCTACAGATTACAAAATGTTTGCAAATTGGTGGGATAGGCAAGGCTTGAGACAGAGCCTGCCTTGGACCATCTCTCCCAGTGATCTCACCTTGTTGATTTGTATTTGCCCCGATCTCTGGGTGGTAGAGATAATCCATACAAAGTTATTTATTTCAACACCTATTCAAGGGGATTATGGCTAAAATGGATCCACATTGAGACTTTGGTGACTATGTATAAAAATGACACTGAAAACTAATGTGAGATAGGATTGACAGAATATACGAATCATCAAAAAGGTTAAATGTTCTCCTCTTTCCTAATAGTGCCTTTTAAGAAATAGAAGTAAATCTGCGGTAGAGAACGCAGGCGCCAAAATAAAACTTATGAGAATTAAAAACTACTTTGTGTAGTTTCATAAGGATAGAAGTATGATTAGCATCCTTACTTCCCTGCATGTGTATCTGAATTGCTTAAGCCACAAGTGGCAGTGAAAATCAATGAAACGAGTGCGTTAGATAAATCAAGACTATAGTAGTTTTCATTGAGACTATTGTGTGAAGTTGCATAGTTTATCTAGGAGCATTTTATTATGCGTGTATCCTACATGTTAAGCTAAGAATACAAAAAGTGACTTTTTCAAATTTCATTCTCCAATTTTATTTTATTTCGGGGGAGAAGGGAAGACTGGATTTCCCTGAAGCAAAAGCAAGATACCATAAAGAAAGTTGAAATAGAGATGAGTTATGCATTTGCAACTGATTTCCACTAGATGGGAGTGTTTTAGCTCTGTGTAGACTGGAGTATGTTATGTTTTATCTTTTGGCATCCTTTGTTGAATGTGTTTTGCACTCCCAGGGACATAATGCTGGTACATAGCTACCTCATTTATGTTCAGAAGTTCTCTTTTTTTTCCTCTGTTTGTTTCCTTAATAGGAATGAGTGCAGTTCAACATGTGTGATGAACTTGCAACTATATTCTTAGATGGAGCTAGGTGGCTCTGCTTAAGTCTTGAATTTATTCAGCTTTAGAGATGGCTTTACTGCAGGGTAGCCATGAACTCAAGAAATATTTTTTCGTAATTCAGACTCTCAATCTGAACTACATTTAAAAATCAGTTTGAGTAGTGTTCTCCAGTTATCTAAATGCTTCTCCCCTTTCTCCATTGCCATGGAGGAAAAATACAAATGCTTTAACACATCTTTTAGAAACAGCTGGCATCATTCAGAAAAACCACTATTGATTCTGTGGTGCCAGATATATATCTAACTGTAATAAGAACATAAGGACAGCCGGAGTGGGTCAGACCAAAGGTCCATCTAGCCCAGTGTCCTGTCTGCCAACAGTGGCCAATGCCAGGTGCCCCAGAGGGAGTGAACAGAACAGGGAATCTTCAACCAATCCCTCTCCTGTCACCTATTCCCAGCCTCTGACAGAGGCTAGGGACACCATTCCTACCCATCCTGGCTAATAGCCATTGATGGACCTAGCCTCCATGAATTTATCTAGTTCTTTCTTTAATCCTGTTAAAGTCCTGGTCTCCACAACATCCTCTGGCAAGGAGTTCCACAGGTTGACAGTACGCTGTGTGAAGAAAAACTTCCTTTTGTTTGTTTTAAACCTGGTACCTATTAATTTCATTTGGTCACCCCTAGTTCTTATGTTATGGGAACAAGTAAATAACTTTTCTTTATTCGCTTTTTCCATACCAGTCATGATTTTATAGACTGCTATCATATCCCTTCTTAATCTCCTCTTTTCTAAGATGAAAAGTCCCAGTCTTTTTAATCTCCCTTCATATAGGACCCTCTCCAAACCCCTAATATTTTTGTTGCCCTTTTCTGAACCTTTTCCAATGCCAATATATCTTTTTTGAGATGAGGCGACCACATCTGTATGCAGTATTTAAGATGTGGGCATACCATGGTTTCATATAGAGGCATGCTCTGTATTTAATCATGCTCACATTCTTACTGCAAGATAAGCAAAAGCTTATGTTCGTTGTCCCTGGTTTAGCAAGTATCCAAGTGTCATTACAGGTGACTTACTAACAGCGTTCTACATGAAGGGAACAAGAATTGGATTCATGAGGCCAGCATTGTCTTGGAAGTTCTGCAGAGTCAGCATATGTTTTTCCTAAAAATTGTGCCTTAGGAATTACTTTGGGGATGTTCTATGGCTTTTACTATGCAGGAGGTCAGATTAGATCACTTTTGCTTTAGAATCTGAATTTTCCCTCATGTGAGGCTAGTATGTCTACTTCAAAGCCATCTTCTTGAAAAAGGAGCATTTTTTTGGTTTCTGGTATACTATATCTGGAAATTTAATGCCTATGATGGGTGTAAGTGAAACCAGGGGAATGAGTGACTGGGTATTCAGAAGCTTCCAAAGGTAAAACAAATAAAAGGAAGTTCTTCTTCACATAGCACATAGTTAATCTGTGGAACTCCTTGCCTGAGGAGGTTGTGAAGGCTAAGACCATAACAGGGTTTAAAAGAGAACTAGATAGATTCATGGAGGTTTAAGTCCATAAATGGCTATTAGCCAGTATGGGTAAGGAATGGTGTCCCTAGCCTCTGTTTGTCAGAGGGTGGAGATGGATGGCAGGAGAGAGATCGCTTGGTCATTAACTGTTTGATTCACTCCCTCTGGGACACCTGGCATTGGCCACTGTTGGCAGACAGGGTACTGGGCTGGATGGACCTTTGGGGTGACCCAGTATGTCCATTCTTATGTTCTTATGTAGCTGAGTTAGTCTGTACAGGATAAACTTAAAAAAATAACAAATGGTCTGGTAGCACTTTATAGACTAACAAAACATGTAGATGGTATCATGAGCTTTCGTGGGCACAGCCCACCACTTCTTCAGATGACCGGAGTTTTGAGTTTAGGATGTGCAGAGCTCTGACAAGGACCCCGGGGGCTGGACGTTTAGAGGGCAGGGTATAAATATTTGCCAATTGACAAGAAAAAGTTTGGAAGGGAAAAGGTTGGGCTTCAAACCTTACATTAGTTAGAACAGATATGTTTGTCATGGGGAACTAGACTTCCTGTCTCTTTCCACCTTACTTCTGCCTCTTAAGCAGCTCCTTACTGAACCTTGTACTGCAGGAGCTGTTTCTGCTCCCTACCATGGTCTCAGCCTGGTATGTTAGGAGTTAGTAACTGTCAGCAAGCAGGGAGAGACGACCTGCTAGAACCAGGGGGCAGGCTGGGAAAGATAGAGCTTTTGAGGGCAAGCTAGAGGAGGGGTTTTCAAACATGGGGGGGGGGTTGGTTGTAAGCTGTCAGTGTCCACCCCAAACCTCACTATGCCTCCTGCATTTATAATGGTGTTAAATACACAACAAAATGTTTTTAACTTACACAGTGGCTTGCTATATGGAAGGACTCACCAGTGCAAAAGTTTGCAAACTATTGGGCTAGAATCTTAATCC
This sequence comes from Pelochelys cantorii, assembly GCA_032595735.1. Taxonomy (NCBI): domain Eukaryota; kingdom Metazoa; phylum Chordata; order Testudines; family Trionychidae; genus Pelochelys; species Pelochelys cantorii. The sequence continues at coordinate 259,499,153 of CM064327.1, read as the reverse complement.
AACTTTACCTCTCATCATCCAGAAATCCTCCCCCTCTTCTAGTACCTTAAGTGACCACTTCCAAGCCTTTACACATTAACCAGTCACCAGGGTAGTAAAACTCTGGAAATTAGCCAGTGACCCAGGGGTTTAAATCTCTATTATTGGCACTGCATATGCCCACAGACTAACTCTTCAAGTGGGTTTATTCCTGTGGATGAATTGGCCTTAGGGACCATTTGTGGATCTATAGGGACCTAAAAAGACTTTATTTTAAAAAGAATATTTAAACTGGAATGTGACAAAAAGGCTGCTCAGATGACCTAAGTTTTCAGCAGCTCTACTATTTACCTATCTCCTTCTGCTGTGGATCTTGCATTCCTAATAGCCCAATGCACATCCCATCAAAAGGCCAAGAGTAGGGGTTTTAGGACAGATGCACAGTCTAGACAGAAACTAATGGTATCTTGCTGGTTACCCTAGCACACTGTATCTCAGTTAAGGAAATGCAGCATTAAAAGCAAAACAAAAAAGCCCGTAGCTTCCCCGCTGTATCTGACATTTACTAGAGATGACTGAAATAAATTCTGCTCTGATTATGGCAGAGACAAACTGCTTGAGTTAGCTCACTATTTAAATCTGACTTTGTTTTCATATTGCAGATGAATGGTTGAGACCTGTAATGAAGAAGGATAAGCAAGTGTTGGTGCACTGGGGCTTTTATCCCGACAGGTGGGGAAGAAAGCCTTCATCTCTCAATCCTGAAAAAGCTTATGTTAAAAAAAGAGAAGGGTTAAATCATAGCAGTTTGAAATTGCAGATAATTTAATCCATCATCTCATACAAGTGAATTCTTCCTCTTGCTTTATTGGATGTTATTTCTCCTGATGTCAAATTACCTTCTGTAGCTTCATAGCTGTGGCTGAGTTTAGTGAACTTGCATGTTGTTTTCCAAACAAAATGGTGACATCCCAGCTTTATCTGGTCTGCAGTTGTACTCTTCTTTTCTAGTCCTACAGAATAATGGCACAAGGTCAAGCTTGTTGGTTTCACATAAAATAAAAGTTTAATATCTCCCTTCTTTTCACCATTTTGCACACTATTTGATTATTTTGGGGTTTTTTAATGATTGCACAACACAGGCTAGAGCACCCAGTGCACAGAGTATTGGTCTCATGCTAGTGACCTAGTAATTATTACAGTACCTAGAACTAGAAAGGTGAGATTTTGTTCACTCTGACAACATTTTAAAGTTATATTGACATAGCTGTATGTGTCAGGGTGTGAATAAAACGCATCCTGACCGACAGAGTTATGCTGACGAACCTTCAGTGTAGGCCCAGCTATGTTGACAGAAGATAGTTTTTGTTAATTAAGCTAATCTAGTTGAAGGAGGTGGTATTCCTACACCAATGGAAAAACTTCTGTCAATATAGGCTGTGCATACTATAGAGGGTTACGCAGGCATAAGCTCTACAGTAGGGGTGGAGAACCTTTTTTGGGTCAGGGGCCACTGATCCACCGAAAAATCAGACAGAGGCCACACACGAGTGAGAAGCAAAAAACAAACAAACAAACCTTCACTGATTGGCCCCAGAGAGAGACACTCCCCACATTCCTCTCGCACACCAGAGTTTACGGGGCCCAGCCTAGTAGATTTTGTGTGCTCCAGCTCCACGGTGGAGCAGCAGGGGGGCTGAAGCACTAGCACGGGCTCCCCAATGCTGAGGGAGCCCCTGAGCCTCAGGGGCCAGATTCAGGCAAGATGCGGCTCTGGATCCTGAGGTTCTCCACCCCTGCTACACTGTAGATGTAAGCTAAGACTAAAATCTACACAGTGATGGACATGCTCAGTATGATACTGCCAGTAGTTATGAATTGGTGATATGACACATTTTCCTTCAATGTCTGTTTGGTGTCTTAATAACATGCCTAGTGTTGATTACCTTACTGGCAAGCTTACCGGGTTAACTGGCACCCAGCTGGGCTGGAGCAGCCCCCTACACACACTGTGGTGGGCCGGGCCCACCATACTGCACCATGAGCAGAGGGCACTCCAGTCCAGGCAAGCCAGAACAGCCCCGCACGTGCAGTGCAGTGGGCTCGGACTGGCTGGACCAGACCATCATGCTGGGCTGGTTAACTGATTAAACATATCATTTAACCGGTTAATATTTTAAACAGGATTTTACATCCCTAGTTGGTTGTATTGTTATAAGCAACCATTTTTTGGGATGGCATGTAATTTGATGAAACAGGAAATAATGGTCAGATGGATTCTATAGAACTAGAGGCTTTTGGGAAAGATTGGATTGCTGCCCTTTATTTTCAGGGCCTAATGAATCTTAATTAAAATAGATGAGGTTATGGAACATGGAGGCAACTTAATAAATTAATGGTGCAGAGAAATAAGAATTCACTCTTGAATTCCCTTAAACCCCCTCAAAACCTGAAATTATCAGAAAATACATGGTTTTACTGTTGTGAGCTTTTCATAAATGTCTAACTCAGAAATGTAAATTTTTGTATTGCATCAGCTACATTGAACCATTCCTTTTTCCATTTCATTTTCTGGACTGTTCCTCTGACATAAACCAACAAATGTTCTTTTGACAGAAAATAACTGGATACCATTCTGTCCCACTGGTATGATTTGAAAATGCTTTGATGGCAGTCTTGTCAGTGATTTTTTGGAAGGAATAACAAAGAGAACCAATTCATTTTTTCTCATCTGATTTCCCTTTTAGCTATGATACTTGGGTTCATGCTAGTGATATTGATGCAGAAATTGAAGATGCTCCCATTCCAGAAAAACCATGGAAGGTGAGCACTTTTAAAATTGTTCTGGAGTGGTGTTTAAGTGTGTTGCATCCTCAGGTGCTGTTATGGAGGTTTTTTTGGAAGGATGATGCATGTGCATGCACAGAGTTTCCCCACTCACATGGAAAAAGTCAGTCCATATTTTCATATCACACTTAACGTACAAAACACCCTCACATTTCTTCAGTTTTGAGATAACTCGAATGTTGCTTCTCCTGACTATAGAGAATGGGAAAGAGGAAGTAACATATCCCCGTTATGTCTCTGATAATCTCCTTCCTGCAACTAAATGTATAGATGCTGCATGACCAAATTCAGAAGAACAGGCTTGTTCAGAACAGGTCTGGCAGGTCTTACGAGGTAGTAGAAAGCTATATACAGGGCTGTCTACCTGCCACATGGAAATGCTTCTTGGTATGGGCATATCAAGTAGGGATGTAAAAATAATAGTAATAAAAAAAAAAACCCTAACCATGTAACCAGTTGAATTTCAATTAGTTACACAGTTAAACACTCCGGCAGCTGCCGGAGCCACAAGCTCCGGGCAACTCCTGGGAGTTTAACCAGCAAGGTTAACAAATAAGCTAATGCTTGTCAGTTAACCATTTAATTGGTTGAACCCTGACATCACTGATCTCAATACATTTCCCCTCTGTCCCACTGGTATGTCCTCTGTTCAATCTGTCTTGGACTGCTTGCGCCACATAAAGCAGCAAGGCCTGGCCTTCACATCTGTGAGGATGTGATTAGCAGCCATCTTAGCCTTCCACCTTCCAGTGAGTGGCAGATAAGTGTACTTCCATAAGATGATAGTATGGTTTCTGAAAGGGCTGGAGAGACTCTAACCTCAGGTCCATAAGCTGCTCTCTTCATGGGACTTAAACCTATTTCTCATGAGTGTCCCCCCCCCCCCCCCCCCTTCAAGCCACTACCATCGTGCCCTCTGCTACTTCCATCTTGGAATGTCATCTTCTTGGTAGCAATTACCTCAGCCAGAAGGGTCTCTGAAACCAAGACCTTTGTATCAGAACCCGCCAACTGCACGCTCACCTGGCTTTCCTGCCAAAGGTGGTGCCATAGTTTAAGAACCAGGTCATTTTCCTACAGGGCTACAACCTGGCTTTCAGTACATACCTTTGTCTCTTACTATGCCATTGCCCAACAGGCTGAGAATGATGCCAATTTCAGGAGAGCAGTATTGCTGTCAGAAAGTCTGTGAACTCTGAGCCCGCCTCTTGGCATACTGCTTCTGAGTCACTAACATAGAATGGACACCTTGAAGGAAAAAACAGTTCCTAACCTTTCTATAACAGAGTTGTGTTGCTCATGTCCATTCTATGACCCTCTCTCCGATCTCTGTGTCAGAGTTACCAGCAAGAAGGAACTGAGAGGATGCATAGCCAGTGGTGCCCCTTATAGCAGCACATATGCATGTGGCTCCAGAGAGCATTAGAGCCAGGCCAATGGATACCACTAATGGAAAAACCTTTGGCAGCAGTGCATGTTGCATGCATGCACCTAACGTAGAATGAACACGAGCAATACATCTCAAGCAATAGTTACGGAAATAATTAGCAATGCCTTTTGTAAAGTGGTTTGACGTCCTTTAATGAAAGCAGAAAGTACCATAATAACTGAATTTTTATACAGTATTATGAAATATGACTTTTGCTGTTGTAAGAACTGCTTTAGTACCCCCCACAGACCATAGCAGTGGTCAAAGTATTGGAAATTAAAATTCAGATTTCTTTTTCCATTGAGAAGTTAACAATTTGCAGGCAGCTCCTTCCCTTTTAAAGATGCTGAAGAAAATGTGGTCTTTCACTTTACTGAAATAAATTCTTACTGTTTTGGGAATGATCAGTTAAGAACTTCCCTAGATTTGCCCAATTGCTTTATTCATACTAATGATTTAAGCCCTTGAGTCTGGTTGCAGTTTGGCTCAGTCCTGAAATGGATGCCAATTTCTGCAAGCTCTGTTGAGCACATTGCATAGTTCATGTCCCTTGGATTGATTTCAGTTTGCCAAAAGCATTTGGAATCTGACAAAATTGTGCCCAGTGTATGAATATAACATTGGAGGTGTAGCACCTTAGAACATTTGTTTGAAAAGCAGCTATGGATTGTTACAGTGATGTTTGCACGGTTACTAACATCTTTTGTTAAAAGGTTTATGATTTACTGTAACTCTTACCATTGCTGCTGTTAGGAAAACTAAGTCAATGCTTCCTGGTCTGTCGAACTTGTAAGGGTTCAAAAGAACAATAGCAGGCTTTGATTTAGGTCATTTACATGATTAGAGGTCTGTCAGTCAGGCACAGTGATTTCTCTCTGATTTAATTCATTGAAAGAAAACAAGATGAGACAATTACAATAAACCAGTAATAAAGATTACAATTATTATGTTGCATTTATACATAGAGAACATTTCATGCTGTTGTGTTCTGTTACTAATTTGTTTAGAAGTGATGCAAGAGAAGGTCTGTGGTCAGATCAAGTGAAGACAATTTTGGTTGGATGATTGGAGAGTGTGGGGTTGATTTTATAAATAACTCTTTATAACTTGTTTTAAATACTAAAGTCAAGCTTAAGCCCACTTTTATTACTCACATATTTAAACTAGAAACCCATTCAAAGAAGTTATCCAAATAAACAAGTATCAGGTCCAGGCTTCCTAGATAGTCTCCCATAGCTAGTTGAAAACTCTTTTTCACTTCTTCTGCTTCCTCCTCTCCTTTTTACACCTTTGCATGGGGCAGACTATTTGTTGGTTATCTTACACATTTCTGGGAGTTAGGTGGAGCCTGTGCTGCTTTGAAGCATGATGAAGGCAGGGATGATGTGGTCTGACTGTTTCTTAAAACATAAAGCCATTTGCATTTAATGAAAAGCCTTAGTTGACAAAAATAGTTGCCCTCCGGACCACTTCAACTGAAGTGAAGAGTTTCATTGTTTTTCCCACTAGCCCTGCTTTTGCATATAGAGGTCAAAGGGTCAAACAGTGAGTAGATAAGGGCGCATTACTGAAACTGACTGTCAAAAGTTGGCATTGTCTCAAAATGTTGACATTACATGTATTTGGTAAAATTTCTCTTTTTGATTAGCTTTTTAAGAAACATGAATCACTATCCATAACAATCATTTATTGCATAGTCTCCTGTAGGTACATATCAGTCTTTAAAATGGCATGGGAAAAGCCTAATAATGGTTGGTAATGTATCTTGCAGAATCTTGCTAGGCTTTTAGGCTATTTAGTTGGTAGGGGTTTCCTTCCAAATATCTACTCTATCAATGTCAATATAATCAGTGCCCATGTTGAAACATACTATATTTCATGCATATGTATTACTTTAGTACAGGTTAAGAGAGAGGCTAACTTTAGCCTAAGGGACAAAAGTTCTGTCTTCATTCCCAGAACAGGCATGGCATCAGTGCAAGCTTCCCTTACTTTACAAATGAGGGGGAAGTTCAATCCTTGAGCTTTCTGTTGAGACATCCAACAAAGATTCCAGTTGAGCGCTTCTCTGTCATTGGGACAACTATCCCCTGGGAACTGGATTGTGATCACGAAGATGTTCCCTCTTATAACTTAAAGATTTTTGTACAGAATGCAGTTTAAATATATTTAATCTCTAACTGACATGTTCATACAGAATTGTCCCAACAAGAGGTTTCACCTACCAGCACAAATGACCCCGCCATGTCTTCACTAAATGGAATATCAACGCTGCTGCGATCGATTTTCCAGAGTTCGATTTAGCAAGACTAGTTAAGACTCACTAAATTGAACTCAGAGGGTGCTTCCATCAGTGTCTGGTGCTCTTGCTCCTGTGAGGAGTAAAGGAAGCTGATGGGAACATTTTCTCCCATCAGCCTCAGGCTGTGAGGATTGTGGGGAAATTTGAAACAAGATACGTCGACTCCAGCTACGTAATTAACAGAGTTGGAGTTGTGTATCTTGATTCGATGTTCTCTTTTTAGTGTAGACCTGACCTTAGAATAACTAAGAAGCAGAAATAAGGAGTAGGCCAATAAACTTACTTGGCATAATTACCTTGTTGCATTGCCTTACGCAGTTAACTGAATCTTAAATTTGGTACATAGGAAACCAGTAAATTCTTTCCAAAACCTCCAACCTTGATAACCAAATTATAGTACTCCCCTTCTTAAAATCTTACTGAATTGGTCATGGAGGCTTGTGTTCAAGTGTAAAGTTAGTGTAGAAATATTGGCATGAGTGAGACTCTACTTATTGACATCAGTATTTGTTGGATTTGCTGTTAGGTTCATGCCAGATGGATTCTGGACACAGATATATTCAATGAATGGATGAATGAAGAGGATTATGAGGTGGATGAGAACAAGAAGCCAGTGAGTTTTCGCCAGCGAATCTCTATGAAGAATGAAGAGGTATGGTGTTTCTCTGTTGGTGGGTGACTTGATTTAGCAACGTTAGTTATGATCGCTACTGCCATGTAAGTCAGACTTCTTGGGAATCAAAGCTACTAAATTAGGTGCTAGTCTCTCAAGAGTTAATGATAACAGGATCACATATAAATGCAATTATACCACACCCTTCTGGAAAATGGATACACTTGGTATTTCCCTTTGACACAGCAAAGTATATCTTTTTTCTCCAAAAATAAAAGTGTGGGGGCCTACTTTACTTTTTCTTTTCCTGCTACAATCTTAATTTGGGGCTAAATTGATAAGAAGCAATTTAAGATCTTAACTTTCATATTTCTTTTGCCTGAAGTACATGTTGAGACCACTAACCCACCCCACCGTCTCAGTGTAACTAGGGAAAACACTGAAAAATACTAGCTATTCTTAGAAGTTACTCAGAGTTCAAGATTAAATGCAAATGTTCCTCATTGTGAGTGGGCAGAGTGCTTCAGACAAGTCTGAGGTTTGCTTTTGGACTCTCCTATGTTTTAAAAGCCCATTTCTGTGGCAGACAGCCATGCCAGCAGTTAAAGGTTAAGTGTAGAAATGGTACAGGTCACTTTTCACATTGTGATGTGGGTATTCTGGAGCTGAACTTGATTGCTTGTGAAGTGCTGTTGGAAAGTATTTTACTTTTAGCATGCGGGTGCAGGGCATATTAGGAAAGGTCTTCAATTTTCTTAGTTTTAAAGAGCTATGGTAATTGCTGCTGACTGACAACTTCACTTTTCTAACAGCCTGTTCGTAGCCCTGAGAGGAGAGACAGGAAAGCAGCAGCAAGTACCAGGAAAAGAAAGCATTCACCTTCTCCTCCTCCTACTCCAGTAGAATCGAGGAAAAAGACTGGAAAGAAAGGGTGAGTGTCAGGATCAGACAACCGGAAATGAACATTGCTCAGGCTGAAACAAAAGCAGAGAGGGCTTTTGAAAAAAGTCGAATTCCTCCATTTGTCCCCCATATCAGACTGTTGTTAATGTAACCATGTGTTTACAATTGGATTGTATGAATTTTTAATGTTGTACGTTTAATTTCTTTGATCATGTAAGGGGAATGTGTTGCAGGCAGATGGATGAAAGTCTGGTGCAGTCATTTATTCTAAACCATTAGAACACCACCGTTGAGAGGCAGAGATCATTAAGTCAGATTTAGGATTTGTCCATACTAGAAAAGTATTCCTGATGCAATTAGATTAATCTAGGAATGCCAGAGTAAATCCCTCTTGTAGATAGATGCATGTATAAAATTTAAAGCTTGGTTACATCATTTTAGTTTACACTTGTAAATTACTGATTTAAATTGAACCAATTTAAGTTATTTAATGTTTAAAATTTTTTAGCTGTTTACAATGAGGAGTAGGGATGTTAAAATGTGTTTGTTCTGGTAATTTTCAGTGAGTACACGTTTACATACGAGGGGGAAGGGAGGTGGCTCCATGGGAGCTGGCGTGCGCAGGGAGCCAGTTTTTAAAACTGACTCCACATGAGCACCAGCTCCCCCCTCTCCCCACCCTGCTTTGATACAGAATCAGTCAGCAGGGGGATATGGAGGGCCTGTGTGTAACTGTGACAGTTAACAGTTTATACAGTTACACTATGACATCCCTAATGAAGACTTTGCACCTGGATGACTAGAGAGAATTTTTAATTTGGTAGCTACTTTGATACGACCTTTCTAATGCAGACCATCCCTTGCTGATTATTAGTGATCTGGAAATTATTTTTATTGGGATTTTCTCTTCTATGTTCTTTTATCTATAAAAAAAAAAAGGACCAAAAGGGGTTTTAGAAGGTAAACATTTTGATTTGTGTGGATTTTGTTTTGATTTTTGTGTTAATTACATTGGATGCATTAGATCAGGTCTCGTTTAAACTAAAACTCTGAATAATGAGCTAGTGAAATGGTAAGAAGCAAGAGATTTAAACTTGGGCAATTAAGAGGAGAAGGGATTTTTTTTTTTTTGGCTACTCCTATTTAACTTGAATGATTAATGAACATTTAACACACGTCCACACTGACTGTGGTATAAGAGCTCACATTCCTCTGACAAAATCAGAAGAATTGAGACATATTCCAAGCCCAATTTTTTAAAGATTCTTTGTAATATTCTTTAAGCATTTTCACATGTAATGCCTTTAGTTAGGGACAGCAAATTGTTCATCACATAACTGTATAGTAACATCTGTAAACATCAGCGCCTGTTACAGACTTTTTTTTTAAAACGCATAAATGGGTCACTAACCTAAGATTGTACTAACATGAGGCCCACCATAGTACTATTTTTAATACCTCAGATTATCTGAAATGCAGGTGTTACATCAACATTTCAAGGCAGAATGGGAATTAAGAGCACTATCCATTTGAAACTGTGTGAGGAATATAAATGGTCAGAGCATTTTTCTGAGCTGAAATATGGTCAGTACATGGGAGTTATGCCATAGCCCCCTGCTAATACAGTCCTTTAATATCAATTTGAGGAGCAAGCTGCCATGTCCTAAGTTGCCAAGACCACTTCCTGCAGCACCTTAGAGTATCTTCCTGACCCAATCCTCTTCAGAAATGTAGTGGGGTGTTGAGAAATATGGTATCACTAGAGCTTCAAGCTATCACTTGCAGAGTATGTATTGTCTTCTCTATTTTAGACAAGCAGGACTGTATGGGAAAAGGCGTGGTCAGAAAGAAGAGGATGAGCAAGAAGATCTTACCAAGGATATGGAAGACCCAACTCCTGTACCGAACATAGAGGAAGTAGTGCTTCCCAAAAATGGTAAAGTATTCACACGCAAGGTATTAACTGCAACTGGGTTTTTTGAAAAGTAAACAGAACAGCAGATGCTATATTTTCTGGACAGACAGTGTGCAAAGCCTCCCCCCACTTGCAGCACTCAGAACACTACATGACCCTTCAGCCAGCTGGGGCGGGGTGCCTGAGGTACCTGCTGGCTGGGAACCGCCTAAGTGAGCACTTCCTGCCCAGAGTTTGCTTCTGGAAACCCCCATATACACCCCTCGCATCAATACTCCCTCCCAGACCATGCACCCCAATCCCCTGCCCAGGTCACAACCTCCTTCGCCCAAACTCCTTCCCAGACCCCACACCCCCTAATGCACCCAGTCTCCTAGCCTGAAAACCTTTCTGCACCCAACCTTCACCCCAGATCCTGCACCTTCTCAATTAATATCATGGAACAGTGCAGCCCTTGACCATTTACCAAGTTCTTGCAGTGGCCCCTGTTAAAAATTACTGCCCGTTCCTAATTTAGATTATCCTCGCATCGGTTCATGGCAGCTACAGACAGAATGGAAGGCCCATTCTCTTTCCAGAGAATTTTGTTGTGCATCTCCTTTTCCATACATTTATGCTGTGAGATGGCCAGTGTATCTCCACCATGTAGAGTACTAGCTCGCTTAGCCTCTTCAGTCTTTCTTATAGACATTTGTAGAGCTGCAACTTGGTCTTTTGTGCACATTTTTGCCTCTCATGTCATCCTGCAACAGTCTAGAGATGATGCTGTCTAAGATACGTAGTCCTTCAGACATTATTCAGGTGGCTTCTGACCCCACCTCTGAATTGAGCTAACTGTGTGGTACCATAAAAAGATGGACTTGTGGAACTCACTTGTAGAAAAAAACATTTACTTGCCTGTTCTGTAACTCTTGTTCTTTGAGATGTATCACATGTTCTCTGACCTACCCTTCTTCCTCTCTTATTGGGAGATTTCCCAGTAAGAAAGAATCGAGGGGACTGAGGGCCAACTTGGCCCTTTACACCATCACACAGAAACATAAAGTAGCAGAGGGTGACTGCGCCACCTCCAGGGGTACTTGTGAGGGGAAAATCTCTCCAGGGCACTGGGCACGTGCACACCTGAAGTGGAATGAACATGTGGACTACATCTCAACAACCATTACAAAACCAGTTAGGAACCGATATTTTCACATGATACAAAAACAAATGGGTCACACGGTAAAATTAAGTGACTAGTGATGTTAAGAAGTGAGTAATTAGCTAATTGTGTAGTTGATAGAATTCGTCGATAAGTGAGGAAGCCTCAGTCCTGGCTCATGCCGAATCCAGGAGCTATCCTCGCTGCGGCTCTGCAGTTTAAATGTAGTAGGAGCTGGGCTGCCTGCCTGTCCAGCTCTTACTACATTTAAGCTGCAGAGTTGTGTGGGGGTAGCTCCTGGACACAGCGCGAGCCAAGACTGAGCCAGGCTTGCTCAGTCCCAGCTCGCACTGGATCCAGCAGTCCCCATCAGTGGGGGGGGCTGGGGTGGGTGTCTCAGTGGGGAGCTGCTGCCAGAACAGCTTCTGATTGTGGCAGCAGCCCTTGTCCACAGGTCTCGCAGACAGGGGCTACTCCTCAGGGCTGCTCCCCTTCCTGTGGCAATCCTGGACCTGCTGCAGGCAGAGGCTGCCTCATGGCAGCCTCCCCTGCCCCCACCACCTGTGCAGCAGCGTGTGGGTGGAGCAGATAGCACTGCAGGGATGGTGCTGAGTAGAGCTGGCTTTTGAGGTGGCTCCCCCAAGCACCTGCTCCTGCTTTCCTCCCCCGCTTGCTGCCTCTGATACAGTCCACTGAAGCTCTGGTACAGACCACTTTTGGAGACTGGGCAAGATGGACCATATCTGGCCCAATATTGCTGCAGCTCTTATGCTTTTAGAGAGGTAACTTGCCTATGGTAACACAGCAGGTTAGTGACAAAGCCAGAAATAGAACCCAGTTCTGAGTCTTATCATTATCCTATTTAATGGACTACACTGTCTCCTATGGACATTGCAAAATCCCTCTTGGGCAATTGGTTAAGTACAGCAATGAGAAGAGGGGTAGGCTTGTAGCTTCATGAATTAGGCCCCCAAGTGTCATTTATAGCTTTGGAAATCTACCTCAGAGATGTTGATTTGAGGGTTTTTTCTTCCTCCAAAAACAAGTAGGTAGGATACTGGACTTCACAGACTATTGTTCTCTTCTGTGTGTGTAGTTCGTTTGGCTGTCAGTTCATGTATTTTAATTATTTTTTAACCTGAAGTACAGTAGATCAATTCCTGTGATTTGGGATGTGGATCGTGGTTGTGTTGGTGGTTTAGATTGAATACGGCACACTGTGCACCCACAGTAAACTTCACCCACAGCATGGAGAGGTCAGAATATCTTGGGTAATGTTTTGGGTTTGGACTTTTTCTCTTCAATAAAACAAAGGCACACTAGTTTTGTAGGTGAGACAGGTATGGCTACTTGGGAACATTGTGTGCTTGTGAGGATTGAATCTTGATGGAGGGCACAAATGTCGCATTTTCAATCTTGTTTACTTCCACAGTGAACCCAAAGAAAGACAGTGAAAACACGCCAGTGAAAGGAGGAACAGTAGCAGACCTAGGTAAAAACAAAACACATTTATATATGTATTTTTAATTCTTCTTGGTCATTGTCTCATATAATGGATCCGTTTGCAAGGTTGTAAGTTCAAAGTGTGTAATATTTAAAAAAGAAAAATGTTGGTGAAACCGAATACTTGACATTTTTAGATGTTCTTATACTGTGGAGTCTCCATTTGTTACTTTAATTCTATCTTCTAACGCAGATTTGTGTGATAGAAGTTGTCAGTTTTTTCTCTTGAAGCTGCTCACTAGGGCCAAGTCTACACAGCAGCGTTATTTAGGAATAACTGCCGTTCTTCCGAAATAACAAAGCGTGCATCCACACGGCAGGCGATTATTTTGAAATAATGGCGAGCTGGAGGACTTGGTCAACTCCTGTAACCCTAATTTCACAAGGAGTAAGGGAAGTCGAAGGAAGTATGTTCTTCCTTGGGCTTCCTGCTGTGTAGACCGTGCCAGAAGCCAAATTAAGCTATTTTCACTTCATCTACGCAATTAACATAGCTGAAGTTGCGTATCTTAACTCGACTTTGTCCTGTAGTGTAGATATACCCTAGTAGACATCCTCTATACTCTTGCTAAGCCTGGTATATAGGGGAAGACACTTGCCTTTTCAGGACCCCTTCTTTTCATGTACTGGGAACCAGAGTGATTTTATTGGGGGCCATACCTAAGCACGGGTAGGTTCTAGGCATTAGAGACCTAAATGACTCTCATACATTCTGGCGTACATATAAGGGGCCAGGCCAGGACTTGTCAGTTATTTTTTGTCAGGGTCCACATTTCTTTGTAAAGGTATAGCTAAGCTCCAGACTCCAGAGAAACATTTTTCACATAACAATAACAACGATAAGTAAATAAAAAGATTTTGAAGTCCATTCAAAAACATTTGGTGGCCTAGATTTGTCTCGCAGTCTGCCTTTTGACTAGCCCTGAACTTAGGCCAATCAATCAATAATTGTCAATTCCCAGGCATTGAGGGAGGTTTAATAACTCTTGTTTTGATCTTATCCTCTTTCTCTTTGGCAGCTCAGTGTGTAAATGAAGAAGAGATTTTGCTTTCATGATGCACTGTCCATGTTCCTTTTTCTTTTGTCTCTTACACCCACCTAAAACAAACAAAATCCTGTCCAGTTAAATGATTGTGTTTTACAAAGGATTGCAGGTAATCCAGCTGCATTTTATTGGACTTCAGTTCTCTTTGCTCTTTCCCTTGCAGATGAGCAGGATGAGGAGACAGTGGCTACAGGAGGAAAGGTAACAGCAGCTGTTGAGTTAGAAAAGTTTAGTAGGGAATAACCTTCAAGAACTCAAACTGTAACTTGCTCCTAAATTGTGTATAAGAATAGATTCTTTGTAGGAGTCTAGAATTGTAAGGTTACTACCTACTTTTAACACAAGTTACATGTAATCTGAGGAAACTTCAGCTTGGTTAGTCTGTTAAAAACCTGAGATGTCTTGGTCCTGAAGACTTAAATGCAATGGGAGTTCAATGCTATAGGTATGTTGCTATAGCATCCCTAGTGTTGTCATGGCTGTAGCTGTGTACACCATCTATCCAGATGATAATCAATTGTGACTTAAAATCTGCTATATATTTCTGTCTGTGCAAGAACTCCTCCTAAATGGTAAAGACACCATACTAGAGGCCCAACTTAAATGTATACCCCAAATAAAAAAACACAGTAAGAGACCTAACAAAGAACCACCATGGCTAAACAGCCATGTTAAACAGGCAGTGAGAGAGAAAAGGGCAGCTTTTAAAAAGTGGAAGTCAAATCCTAGTGAGGAAAATAGAAAGGAACATAAACACTCCCAAATTAAGTGTCATAATGTAGTAAGAAAAGCCAAAAAAGAGTTTGAGGAACAGCTAGCCAAAAATTCAAAAAATGATAGTAAAATGTTTTTTAAATACATTAGAAGCAGGAAGCCCGCTAAAAAAGCAGTGGGGCCCTTGGATGATAAAGATATAAAAGGAGCGATCAAGGAAGACAGTGCCATTGCGGAGCGATTAAATGATTTCTTTGCTTCAGTCTTCACGGCTGAGGATGTTACAGAGGTTCCTAAATCTGAGCCAGCCTTTTTAGGTGACAAATCTGAGGAACTCACTCAGATTGAAGTGACATTAGAGGAGGTTATGGAATTAATTGATAAGCTGAATAGTAACAAGTCTCCGGGACCAGACGGCATTCACCCAAGGGTTCTGAAAGAACTCAAATGTGAAATTGCGGAGTTATTAACAGTGGTTTGTAACCTATCCTTTAAATCCACTTTGGTACCAAATGACTGGAAGATGGCCAATATAACACCAATATTTAAAAAAGGCTCTAGAGGAGATCCTGGCAATTATAGACCGATAAGTTTAACATCAGTACCAGGCAAATTAGTAGAAACACTAGTAAAGAGTAAAATTGCAAGGCACATAGAAGAGCACGAATTGTTGGGCAAAAGTCAGCATGGTTTCTGCAGAGGGAAGTCGTGTCTAACTAATCTGTTAGAATTCTTTGAAGGGGTTAATAAACATGCGGACAAGGGGCACCCAGTGGATTTCCAGAAAGCCTTTGACACGGTTCCACACCAAAGGCTTTTACGTAAATTAGGTGGTCATGGGATAGGAGGAAAGGTCCTTTCATGGATCAAGAATTGGTTAAAAGACAGAAAACAAAGGGTGGGAATAAATGGTAAATTTTCACAATGGAGGAGGGTAACTAGTGGTGTTCCCCAGGGGTCAGTACTGGGACCAATCCTGTTCAACTTGTTCATCAATGATCTAGAAAATGAGGTAAGCAGTGAGGTGGCCAAGTTTGCAGATGACACAAAGTTGTTCAGGACAGTCAAAAGCAAAAGGGATTGTGAAGAACTACAAAAAGATCTCAGCAAACTGAGTGATTGGGCAGCAAAATGGCAAATGAAATTTAATGTGGGTAAGTGTAAGGTAATGCATGTTGGAAAAAATAACCCAAATTACACGTACTACATGATGGGGTCAAATTTAGCTACGACAGATCAGGAAAGGGATCTTGGAGTTATAGTGGATAGTTCTATGAAGACATCCACGCAGTGTGCAGTGGCAGTTAGTAAGGCAAATAGGATGTTAGGAATTATTAAAAAAGGGATAGATAATAAGACAAAAGATATCATACTTCCCTATATAAAACTATGGTACGCCCACATCTCGAGTACTGCGTGCAGATGTGGTCTCCTCACCTCAAAAAAGATATATTGGCATTAGAAAAGGTTCAGAAAAGGGCGACTAAGATGATTAGGGGCTTGGAAAGGGTCCCATATGGGGAGAGGCTAGAGAGACTGGGACTTTTCAGTTTGGAAAAAAGGCGATTGAGGGGCGATATGATAGAGGTATATAAAATCATGAATGGTGTGGAGAAAGTGATTATAGAAAAATTATTTACCTTTTCCCATAATACAAGAACTAGGGGACACCAAATGAAATTGATGGGTAGTAGGTTCAAAACTAATAAAAGGAAATTTTTCTTCACACAGCGCACAGTCAACCTGTGGAACTCCTTGCCCGAGGAGGCTGTGAAGGCCAGGACTCTATTAGGGTTTAAAAAAGAGCTTGATAAATTTTTGCAGGTTAGGTCCATAAATGGCTATTAGCCAGGGATAAAGTGTGGTGCCCTAGCCTTCATAACAAGGGCAGGAGATGGATGGCAGGAGATAAATCACTTGATCATTGTCTTCTGTTCTCCTTCTCTGGGGCACCTGGCATTGGCCACCGTCGGCAGATGGGATGCTGGGCTCGATGGACCTTTGGTCTGACCCAGTATGGCCATTCTTATGTTCTTATGAGCTAGGACCACCAAATTTGGTAGGCAGCTTCCTCTTATCCTAACTTAAAGCAAGGTCAGGGTTTGGTTGTGCCAGGAAAATGGGATGTGCCTGGAATGGGATTGCTTCTCAGAAAACCATACAGAAAAGAGACCGACACACCAGGAAGATGAAAGAAGCTGGCAGTGGCTTGTCCCCCCCGTTCAGGACTGTTGTAGTCCCAGGCACCCGTGAGGGAAGGTTGAAGCTCCCCTCAATTCATATGGGAACATTTCAGGCTCTTCCCCTTTGTCGGGGAGTGAAGGGAAAGTGCACAGTTTGCTGCATTCCTCACTGTGGCTGGGGAGCGCAGGGGAGAGGCACTTTTCACCTGGCCCCAAGGACCTGTGGTGAGAGAGGGCTGGAGTAGTCTCTCCCCAGGGCAGCCTGCCTACTGAAACCCTCATCCCCAGTCCCACCCCAGAGCAGTGAATTAAATGGGGCATGTATATTTTCATTTTCTTTTCCAAATAAACAAAAAGTGAGTTAAGGACCCTGAGCAATACTGGATAAATCATCTAGTTAGATAAGCCCCAACCTCACCCCATCCCCTCCACACCCCCACCGGCGCACAGAAGCCCATACTGACACAGTACTCATTCTCACATGCCTTTTTAATGAGGGCTGCTTCCTCCAGCTGTTAAGGTTTTTTTTTCAACCCATTCAGCTCAGTTTTCTTTCTTAAACACTGCTTCCACATCCCATTAATCTCCACCCTAAAAAGCCTCAACAGTCTCTCTCAACACGGCACAGCTTCCAGTATCCTGGACCAGGCCAGGTTTGGGTGGGGTTTTTTGTTTTGTGTTTTTCATTTGTTTTCAGCAGTCCTGCTCAGAACAGGGTCTCATAGTCAAGGAAGCTGAAGCCCTCCTGGTAACACCATCTGCACAACCTTGTGCTTACTTCCAGAATGTAGCCATTTCTGCCTGGGCCTCTACCCGTGACTGAAAGGGTTAATGAGAACACCACTTGCACTCCCCACTCCTTCACCCTGACTCTGAACCTTGTAGTCATTTTTTATCTGCTCAGGGTCATACCTTGCACGTGGATGAGCAGCATTAGCAGTCAGAGGGCTGCATGATCCTCTGCCATCTTGGTGGCTGACTGAGAGTGGTGTTTCATGGGTAGGATAGGATGAAGAATGCTACTTTCTTATTTCCTTTTCTTGACCATTTCTCCAGGGTGGTCCATGACTCTTAGTTGTGCTCACCACTTGCAAATATTCCCCTGGAACAATAGCACCTAGCACAGCCTATCAAGGGACTTGAATGTTTCTGATTAGGATGCTGTATATACAATGCTAATTGCCAGGGAACATTAACTAGGGATATAAGCGATTAGTCACAGATATTAGACTAGTGACTCGACTAGTTACACTCCCCTCCTCCCCCCCGCTGCCTCTATCAGAGAGAGGCAGGAGGTGGAGGGGCAGGAGCTGGTGCTGGGGGGGAGCCAGCTTAAAAGCTGGTTCCCCCCAACAGGCAGGGGCGCAGTGGGGGACTGGCAGTGCTTCTGCCTTTGAAATGTAGCAAGAGCAGGGCTCTTGTTCATTTCAAAAGCAGGGAGCATGGGGCCAGTGGGGGACTGCTTGAGTCCCCCCACTCACCCGATGTTCCTCGTGGCACGACCACCTTTAAATGTAGCAAGATTACTCTAAATTTAACATCCCTAGGTGTGTGGACTTTGCTACAGCATACTGAAAGTTCCATAGCATGTTTTGAAATGCAGCACAGCAGCAGAGGGCACACAGCCAGTTAATACACTATAGATTCACACAGTGGTTAGTGGTGCACTAGATCACTGTGTAGACAAGTCTTTGTTCATGCTACACACCCCCATTTTTAATGCTTTTACTGTGTTTCCCTTGATGCAGGAAGATGAAGATCCCAACAAAGGTGATCAGAGTCGGTCTATTGACCCAGGGGAAGACAATGTCACAGAACAGACCAACCACATCATTATTCCAAGCTATGCATCATGGTTTGACTACAATTGGTAAGAACAATATGTGGGGAGAGGATTCAGAGCATTACTGACCCCATTTCACTGCTTAAATACCTGGGCTGACTTCTACTGACTTACAAGCAGAAAATGAGTTTAGTTTAGGTCTAGCCCTTTGTTGACCCCTATCCACATTGCAAAATGCATCTTAATGAGATTAGAAGTTCTTAGCTCTTAGTCTTGCAGGGCCTGTTGTTGATTAGAAACGAGGGGTACAAGCTTGTGCAACAGCTGTCTTCAGCATGCCTTGCCTTGACTATTGTTTCTTAGACTTACTTTAATGAGTTCCAGATTTTCCCATAACCTTCCCTGCTCATCCATAACCTATCTTGGCTGTTAATTTTTCTAGAAATGGCAGATTTTTAACCATTGTGGGTTTCTGATATTGTCTCTGAAAAGATTACTTATTTATGGGACTTTTATTGGTGGGGAGAAGAGAATCAGCTTGTCTTTAAGTTCTCTTTCTATCCTTATAGGAAGTGTCTAGCTTATTATGACTGGCTCAGAGATCTAGGTGAACTAACCAACCCTCGTAGACCTGCACATGCAGGAAATGGGTGTGTGTTGGGAGTGGAAGAGTAACTATATCTAAGCACTTTCCACTGTGTGGAAATCCAGGCCTTAGTATGTTATTGAGGAGACCATCATTTGAGGGGAAGCCTTCTTTCCTGTGTGCCACTTTTATGTTATGACATTGATGGCTCCTTTGTTGAAGTTCTAAGCTGATGCAGATTCTAATCTATACAAATGTTCAGGAAATGACCCTATTTGTCACATGTCTTCTCTTAGTTGTCATCTTTCATTATTATTTGAAAAAGATGTAGTGGTTAGGGCATTAGCCTGAGTCTTGTGTTCAGTTTTCTGTTTTGGGTCTCTATGCCTACATAGGAGGATAAAAGAATACTGTCATACCTCACAATGTTGTTGTGAGGATAAATACATTAAAAAGATTGGTAGAGCTTAAGTACTCTGGAATCCAGAGAGAGAGAACATATTGTATTATTGTACCACCCAGAGGCCTCATTCAGGATCAAGGTACCATTATGCTAGGGGCTTTCGGGCAAAATCCTCATACTTCACTTGCAGGTTATCTCCTAAGAGGATTTAAGATCAGTCTGTTCATAGCAGCAACAATAATAATCCTAATGGGCCCTAACAGGCAGCTAAATCAGTTTGTGCAACATGGCTGGCAGAAAGTTGGTGTTGCATTTCCATGAACCCATACAAAACTGCTCATTAGAACAGTAATGCTAACATGATACTTAACAGACACCATGAGGGAGGTGTGACATCTAGACAGCAACAAGTTGACAGGAAGGAAAGCTCAATGTGTTTTAGACTCTAATATTTCCTATGACTATTACTTCACCAGGCCGACGGACGGATTTAGGGCTATAATAAGCATCACAGCAGAATAGTAGCCCAGACTTAAAGCAATGACATTGAGTTTTTATAGTCTCTGGGAACTCTGGGGTTCTTCTCAGGAATAGGTGTTACTGTCTGAAAAATTGGATAGCACATACTTGTACCTTCCCAGGCTTCCCAGAACATGGAGGTTAGGTCCATCAGTGGCTATTAGCCAGGATGGGTAGGAATGGTGTCCCTAGCCTCTGTTTGTCTGGAAATGGATGACAGAAGAGGGATTATGTGATGATTACCTGTTGTGTTCCCTCCCTCTGGGGCATCTGCTATTGGCCACTGTTGGCAGACAGGACACTGGGCTAGATGGACCTTTGGTCTCACCCAGTGTGGCCGTTTTATGTTCCTATGATCTTATGGTAACACTACTGATGCAGTATCACTGAGATACTTGAGGATGAGAACAAATTGGTCACTGCTACACTTTCAAATTGAAAGTGTGCTGCTGTGACATGTCCAGTCATAAATAATCTAATCTAGCAACTTTCTGGCAAAGAATTATGTGATCTGAAGCATCTTAAACACTTCAGACACTATCTTAAATATTTTGTAAATTCTTGTGGGAAAAGTCCATTCTAAGGCTAGAATCGTTTGGCTCCCTCTAAAAGGGAGAACTTTTCTGTATGTGTTTGACTAGCACTGGCATGACAAGGCCTCATCCTGACTGATGTCTTTGTATACTGCTTAATGCAAATAACGCACACTAGTAAAATATCTGAAGAAAAATTTGATACACAGGAAGTGTTCTTTCTCCTTCCCTGTACACTACTCTTCCACCCTCCAAAGAAGCGATGTTTAAATTTCTGAACTTCATAAACAAGAGTTGCCATTTTATGAGCTTATTCAAGTAATTTTATGGAGGGGATCTCTCATTACCATGCCATTTTAAGCTGCTTTTGCAAAATGGGGGCTGACATTTTTTATTATCATTTGAAACAGAAAAGCTATTTTATAGTTTAATTGATGGCAAAAATATTATATCCAGAATACTGAGCATTCCTTACTGCTTTTGTACACACAACCCAGGAAAAAGCATGGAAAAACTATTTGAAAAATGAAGGTTCATATAAATTTTTCTCTGACAAGCTTGCTTTTTTTACAGATATGAATCTGTATTTGCATGTTACATTTCATAGCCTTTTTCATATTCTTTTTATTTTGTATGGGTTGCACAAAATAAACCAGCTAGCTTTATGGTGAGAGAATTCTGGAAGTGGAATTACCCTAAAGTTGAAATGTCTTAGGATCAATTTGCTTTGTATTTTTTTTAAAGTAACTGATCAACAAACGATATCATCACCACTTATGGCCCTTAATCCTTTTAAAAAGCAAAGGCGCAGCATCTGAGACCGAGCGTGAGCTGGAAATCAGCTGATTCACAGTTCGTACCGGCCCCCCTGCTGCACCTCTGCCTCCTAAATGTATTAAGAGCCCAGCAGCTCTTAATACATTTAAAAAGCAGAGACACAGTGTCTGGGACTGAGCACAAGTCAGAAATTAGCTGCTTCACGGCTTGCGCCTGGTCCCCCCCGCTACACCTCTGCCTCCCCTTCGTCTCCTCCCTCCCCCCGGATTCAGGGCTGGGGGGACAACCAGCTTTTTGAGTCACTACTTGACTACCCGATAAGCATATGCTTGTTGGGTAGTCAACTAGTCGCTTACATCCCTACACAGGACTCCTTGTTGTTTTTAAGTAATTAGAGAGAATATTTCTACATGCTGTGTTGGGATATTTGGATGTCTACAACAGAATTTGTTTTAAAGTTAGCACTTTAGGTGTGCAGGTTACAGGTGGATAAAGTTCTTGAAGGTGAATTCAACCTGGCAGCAGCTGAATTTTGCAAGTTTTCTTCAGTAATCCTGTTGCTCATCATACTTCCTTGCAGCATTCATGTAATTGAACGCCGGGCTCTTCCAGAGTTCTTCAACGGGAAAAACAAGTCCAAGACTCCAGAAATGTAAGTAGCTGTTCAACAGTCCTTAGTGGGAAAGATGATCTGGGCACCAGTGTAAGGTTCATAGTGAATATTTGTCTTCCTTTCCACATCTTCATTCTTCTTCTCTTGTTCTCCTCCTCTCTGTTCTCATGCACCTTTTCTTTTTCTTATCAGAGGGGTAGCCGTGTTAGTCTGGATCTGCAAAAGCGACAAGGAGTCCTGTGGCACCTTATAGACTAACAGATGTATTGGAGCATAAGCTTTCGTGGGCAAAGACCCACTTCGTCAGATGCATGCATGTGCCACAGGACTCCTTGTCGCTTTTTCTTTTTCTTACATTTTGTATATATTTTCCCCTTGTCTTTTTGTCTTGCTTTTTTCAGTTCCGTTATTGTTATACGTGGAAGTGCTGCAGAAACAAGGTAGCATCCTAGCAAGTATTCCTTTGTTGCTCTTCCAGGTGTAACATGCTTTCATATTTGATGCACAAAAGAGTTACTCTGTTCAGTTTCCCTCTGCAGCCTACTGTCTCTAAAGCGTTCCTAAAATGGAATGCCATTTCAGCTGCTGGTGCCTGGTTATATAGCGCCCAAACTACAGCCAGGCTAGCAGACTGATCAGGGAAGAGAGAGAACAATTTATGATGGACCTTTGTACCCTTGTGAATTCTTAAGGCATCTTAAGTGTTTAGGTCATTGGCCCAAAATCTATCTGCCCCTGGATCCCAACAAAATGTCAATGAACTGTTAATGATTCCGGCCACTTTTAAATTCCAGGTTTAAGCCCTCATTTGGAATGAGATTTTTTGTTATTGTTGTTGCTTGTTTTGTTTTGCCTGCTCATATTTCACAAAAAGTGGATCATTTTGGCAATTTGAGAGCTACTTTTAATTTGCAAATTATGTATTAAACACATAAAGACTAGTTGACACTTAGACAACACAGAGAAAGATGCGGGCTCTGATTTCAGTCGAAATAAATACAAATATAAAATGTAGAGGGAGTGGATCAGATGATGGCACATAAACAAATTGGAAAAAGAAATGCGCGCAAATGTCTTGTGCTTTATATTGATTGCTTAGTTGCAAAGTTCACTTGGAGTAAAAAGAAAATCCTGTAGGTCTTCTGCTTCACTGTCAGAATGGAATGGGATTCCTAAGCCAGCTCCCCCCAAGCACCGGCTCCCACCAGCCCCCCCCTTCCGCCTCTGTGGGAGGCAGCGGGGGAGGAGGGGTGTGTAGTCGTTAACATTAATGGATAAGTCCAGGTTTATTGGTTAATCGTTTGCATGGCTGTACGCTGACATCCCTAGTCCTTGAACTGAATATCAGGCACACAGTTGTATGTTGTATATATTGAAAGATTGAGGCTAACATGGAGATAGTTTAGGAATGATTAGAATTTGAAATGACAAATACTATGTACAGGTGTAGAATTTCAAATGTCTGTGAACCGCCTTCTCTTTCCAGATACCTGGCTTACCGTAACTTCATGATTGATACATATCGCTTAAACCCTCAGGAGTACTTGACCAGCACTGCCTGCAGAAGGAACCTGACTGGAGATGTATGTGCTGTAATGAGGTAAAATCTTAAATCTTTTTCAGCCACTAACCTCAGCTGTAAAAATACATTTCATCCAAGCAAAGCTGTAAGTTACACCTCCTGCATAGTGAAGTGGAAGACTTGTAGCCCGGGTTTATCAATTATGTTTGTATTCGCAGATCTCCATTTCCCTCTGTTGTGAATGCTACATTTTGTAATACCCTTATTTACAGTAAATAGAACAGTGCCAGGTAAATACTCTGAGCTTGGCTCAGAGAGCAGCAGGAGATTGCATATATTAACTAATAGAACGATACGCAGTTTTTAGAATCTTTCCAGTGGTTTTCCAAGTGTACACCTTACATCTGTGTTGTGATACTTTTTTTTTAAATGACGTTTTTCATACAAGAGATTCCAAAGCATGTTATACTCCATATATACAGCCTCACTGATGCACAGTCACCCAAAGGCAGATGGTGGAAGGTAACTGATGCGTAGTATGGAATACATCACAGTTCACCCACTCTCCTCCTTGCCCATCCCACTCCCCCATCCTCCAAAATAGTTTGCATATCAGTGGGTCTAACTTGATATCTGCTTTCTGAATTGTATGACATAGTTTCCCATAGCCCATAATTGAAGTTGTCTGTCCACTCTCATTTTGTTAAATGCAAAGAAGTGGGATTGTGAAGCGTGTGTGGAGAATGAATACAATGTGTTATGTTTCTGTGTCTGTGGTGATGGAGAATTGTAGGCAACTATAGGGCCGCTCACAACCTGCATGTGTTTGGTTAGCAGCAAACTTGTTACAGTTCCACACTTGAACTTTCTCCCTGTTATCTTTTCTGAAGCTTCAGATGTGTTTGAGGGTTTGTTTCCTTAGACTTTAATTATGTAATGTTGTTCCCTAGAGTGCATGCCTTTCTGGAGCAGTGGGGACTGGTTAACTACCAAGTGGATCCGGAAAGCCGTCCCATGGCAATGGGCCCTCCTCCTACTCCTCACTTCAATGTGCTTGCTGATACCCCCTCTGGACTTATGCCTCTCCATCTCCGAGCTCCTCAGGTAAACTTTACAGGTGCTACCACTTCATGCATGCATGCACGCTTACTCATATAAAAATAGTGGAACCTGTATTTGAGGATAGCTTAATATAGTTCTAACCAGTCTGTTTTTGTGGCTAGAGCTATGTCTTACCTGAATGGTAATATAACAAATGGGACTAAGGATATAGAGGTAGATATTACCATATCTGAGGTAAAAGCCAAACTTGAACAGCTTAATGGGAGTAAATCGGGGGGCCCAGATAATCTTCATCCAAGAATATTAAAGGAACTGGCACATGAAATTGCAGGTCCATTAGCAAAAATTTTTAATAAATCTCTAAACTTAGGGGTTGTACCATTTGATTGGAGAATTGCTAATATAGTTCCTATTTTTAAGAGAGGAAAAAAAAGTGACCCGGGTAACTATAGGCCTGTTAGTTTGACATCTGTAGCATGCAAGATCTTGGAAAAAATTTTGAAGGAGAAAGTAGTTAGAGACATTGAGGTTAATGGCAATTGGGATAAGTTGCAACATGGTTTTACAAAAGGTAGATCGTGCCAAACCAATCCGATCTCTTTTTTTGAGAAAGTAACAGATTTTTTAGATAAAGGAAATGCAGTGGATTTAATCTACCTCGATTTTAGTAAGGCATTTGATACAGTACCACATGGGGAATTATTGGTTAAATTGGAAAAAATAGGGATTAATATGAAAGTTGAGAGGTGGATAAGCAACTGGTTAAAGGGGAGACTACAGCGGGTCATATTGAAAGGGGAACTGTCAGGTTGGAGGAAGGTTACTAGCGGAGTTCCTCAGGGATCAGTTTTGGGGCCAATTTTATTTAATCTTTTTATTGCTGACCTTGGCACCAAAAGTGGAAGTGTCCTGATAAAATTTGCAGATGACACAAAGTTGGGAGGTATTGCTAATTCAGAAAAGGATCGGGATATCATACAGAAAGATTTGGATGACCTTGTAAATTGGAGTGATAGCAATAGGATGAAATTTAACAGTGAGAAGTGTAAGGTTATGCATTTAGGCATTAATAACAAGAATTTTAGTTATGAGCTGGGGACACATCAGTTGGAAGTAACGGAGGAGGAGAAGGACCTCGGAGTCCTGGTTGATTATAGGATGACTATGAGCCGCCACTGTGACATGGCTGTGAAAAAGGCTAATATGGTCTTGGGATGTATTAGGCGAGGTATTTCCAGTAGGGATAAGGAGGTGTTAGTGCCATTATACAAGGCATTGGTGACACCTCATTTGGAATACTGTGTGCAGTTCTGGTCTCCCATGTTTAAGAAGGATGAATTCAAATTAGAACAGGTACAAAGAAGGGCCACTAGGATGATTCGAGGAATGGAGAACCTGTCTTATGAAAGGAGACTCAGGGAGCTTGGCTTGTTTACCTTAACCAAAAGAAGGCTGAGGGGGGATATGATTGCACTCTTTAAATATATTAGAGGGATAAATACTAGGGAGGGAGAGGAATTATTTAAGTTTAATACTAATGTGGACACAAGAACAAATGGATATAAGCTGGCTAGTAGGAAGTTTAGACTTGAGATTAGACGAAGGTTTCTAACCATTAGAGGAGTGAGGTTCTGGAATGGCCTTCCAAGGGAAGTAGTGGGGGCAAAAGATCTACCTGGCTTCAAAATTAAACTAGATGGGTTTATGAAGGGGATGGTTTGACAAGATAACATGGTCTTGGTAACTAATTGACTAGTCATTATCAGTGGTAAATAGGTCAATGGAGGGATGATAGGGGTTACTATAAAGAACTTTCTGGGTGTCTGGCTGGGGAGTCTTGCCCACATGCTCAGGGTTTAGCTGATCGCCATATTTGGGGTCGGGAAGGAATTTTCCTCCAGGGTAGATTGGCAGAGGCCCTGGAGGTTTTTCGCCTTCCTCTGTAGCATGGGGTACAGATCACAGCTGGAGGATTCTCAGCATCTTGGGGTCTTCAAACTATTTGAGGGCTTCAATATCTGAGATATAGGGGTGAGGATTATTCTAGGAGTGGGTGGGTGAGATTATGCGGCCTGCATTGTGTGGGGGGTCAGACTAGATGATCATAATGGTCCCTTCTGACCTTAAAGTCTATGAGTCTATGAGCTAACTCATGCATTTTCTGAAAAAATGCATCCTTCTCTCCATGCACCTCCTTCAATCTCAGTAAGATTCTGCTTGTACCACATTTTCCATCTCTCCATCATTCTGTAGAGTAATGTTGCACCTATAGTTGCAACACTCCAAACCCACATTTGCTAGTTTGGTGTGTGTTTGAGTAACAGTGAGTTGGGGAGAATGCTAGTTTAGTGCATGCCTGCATAGGTTCATCTGGTTGCTAATTCATTCTTTTGTTCAGTCTGGGCTGTTGGGATGGGGTGGTAGCAAATCACTTCCTTAATTTCTCTCCCCTATTTTTATTTTGCCCTTTTTGTTTTGTTTTTGTTCTTAGGTTCCTGCTGCCCAGCAGATGTTGAGTTTTCCTGAGAAAAACAAAGAAAAGCCTACTGACCTGCAGAACTTTGGACTTCGCACAGATATTTACTCAAAGAAGACCTTGGCAAAGGTAAAGTTGCTTGGATTTTCCTTTCCCTTTGGTTTTCTTGAGCTTCCTTTCACAGACTTTAGTCATTTCATAATTATTCAGTGGGCTGTTGCTGTTCCCACATCATTGTCTTATGTGTCTTCCACCTGGGCAGTATTTTAAATTGTGGCTCCTTTGTAGTTGTGCCAAATGCCAGAAACTTAATCAACAATCCTTACATTCCCAAAAGCTCATCTGCATTGTCCCTCCCCAAGCATTCTGGGAATTCCTACCTCATCAGTAGGGCTCTACCAAATTCACAGTCTGTCCTGATCAGTTTCATGGCCAGAGGGTTTTTTAATTGGTCAATTTCACTATTTCAGATGTTTCCATTTGAAAATTTATGGTGTTCTAACCATGGGGTTCCCAACCCAAAAAGGGATCGTGGAAGGGACATGGGACTGTGGAATAGTCACCCTCATTTCTGTGTTTTCTTCAAAGCTGGGATATGAAAGCAGCAGCCACAGAGCTTCCTGTAACTGAAGGTGAGTCTGACCTCCCCATGCTGCCGAGAGCGCCCCCATTTTAGCTGGTTCAGGAGGGACAGGACTTGCTTTTCCCTTGCATAGCCTCTTTGAGGGGAGATCAGACTCATCTCTGAGTACCTCCCCTAGCTGCCGGAAGCTCCAGGACTGGGCTGCAGGTAGATGAGGTTCCCAGAGATGGTGAGTCTGATCTCCCTCAGGCTTCTGTGAGCACCCAGTGCGGCCCTGTGGGTAAACTGGGTGCCCTGAGCCGAGCTTTGGAGCTGCTGCAGCACAGAAGTGAAGGTGTACCACTCTCACTTCTGCATTGACTCTGGAAGTGGGTCTGATATTCCCACAGAGAGCATCCATGCAGGGAAAGTACAACTCCTATTCCTCCCCAGACTAGACTAGCAGCTAGGAGTCCCTGGCAGGGGCACTCCCAGCAGCATGGGGAAGATCAGATTTCAAGGGGAAGGGCTTATTTCATGGTCCAGGACAGATTTTTCGTGGCTGTGAAATTGGTAGAGCCGCCTCCTCATAGGGATCACATGCAGCAAGCTGAATGCTTAAAAATAGATTTCTAAGGCGGTTGGGAGGAAATTGTTCTAGTCAATTTTTTATCGATTGTTCTATTTTCTCGATTCACATGGGGCAGCGTTCCTCATTCGTACAGCACTGGAATGCCAGTTTCTCAGCACAGAGTGGTTCTCTCTGAGGCAAGTCATGAAGCAGTGTTCTGACATACTATCGTTGCGGCATGTCACACTGACTTAAAGCTGTAACACAACATTGCCATGCTTCTGTGGCCGCCTGTAGAATTTCACACTGTCTTCTCCCTCGACCTCTCTGTCTGCTTAGAGAGCAGGTATCTGGCAGTACTCTTAGGTAGGGCTGGGAAGGACTAGTTGACTATCAGATAAGCCAATGCTTATTGGATAGTTGACACCCTGGTCGACTGTTTGCTTCCCCACTTCCCCCTTGCTGCCTCTGTAAGAAAGAGGCAGCAAAGGGCTGGGGGGGAAGAGGACGGGGTGCTTCAAAGCATCAGCTCCACATGGAGCCTGGGGCCAGACCCTGAGCTCCAGGTGGCACTGCTGCTTTGAAACACCACCGGAAGCCAAGCATGAGGCTCCACCTGGCATTTCAAAGCAGCAGCGCTGCATGGAGCTCGGAGTCAGCTGGGGACTCCCCTGCTGACCCCAGGCTCCACGTGGCGCTGCTGCTTTGAAGCGCCGCATGGAGCCTGAGGCTGGGCTTCCTGCGGCGTTTCAAAGTGATGATGCTGCGTGGAGCTTGGGGTCAGCTGGGGACCCTGGGCTCCATGTGGTGCTGCCGCTTTGAAATGCCATGGGGAGCACAGGGCCAGTGCTTTTGCCTTTGAAGTGTAGCAACAGCCCTGGAGCTGTTGCTACACTTCAAAGGCAGAGGCGTCCTTATCAACTAATCAAATAGTTGTTGCAAATTGCATCAACTATTCGATTACCCAGTTAATCTAAATTTAATATCCCCATCTTAGGTATCCTAGAAACCCTGTGTCATTTATTCGGTGCCTCAGGAACTGTGCCATATATTCACTTGGGACCCATTCAGGGTTCTTCTCTGAGCCACACTTGGATGTGGATTCCATAAGAGCAGGATGCGTTATCCCAAAAGGGTTTGAGGATTATTACTGAAGATGTCACACTGTTGTTGAGACTGCCATTTGGAGGGGAACTACTGGAAATTGGTATTCAGCCCGTGCCACGTTTCATAATGCGATTTATGTGCTTGTTTTCGATGGATTCACTCATTCAGTGAGAGTCCCTGTCCTTTTCTCTAAGTCAGGGCTAGACAAGATGTGGCCCAGGGGCCAAATCTAGCCCACCTAACACTTAGATCCAGCCCACGGACTGTGTCTGGCCACTTTCTATTTATATCCTGCTACCCATGTCACTGAATTTCCAAGCGGTGGGTCAAGCAGCTGGATCCTGTTTAAATGGCTCATGGCTCTCAGTTGCGGTGCTATCCCAGCAAGGGCCAGAGCCAGGAGTTCTTTAAATAACTGCAGCAACCTGGGGCGGCTGTCAGGCAACATGATAGTGGCAGAACCATGAGCCCTTTGCTGTGTTTTTAAGTCAAAGCCTCTGACCCCAGACAACTCAGGGAGAAAGGTTAGTCCCGAGCTCCGCCCCTTCTGCCCTAGTCCCTGCCTCTCCTGGGGGGAGGAGGGGTGAAGCCAGCCCATGACCACATAGCATAATTCATTAAGTGGCCCCCTGCAAAAATTATTGCCCACCCCTGCTCTTGGTGCTCTTTGATAATTCTTAAACAAATATAAAAAAAATTATACACTTAAGATTTTGTGGGTTATTTTTCAGAAAGTGATTTCCTTTTGTGTGTACACAATTTCTTTTCAAGTCGTCACACCAACTTATCTCAGAATTGTGTGTCTGATGGCTGACAATTTTGTGTGCTGCATGGGTTAGTGATATGTACTCAGAGCAGTTTTCTGAGAAGAGGATGAGTTATTGACACTAATTACACATTATAAGGTGGTGTCTTATCCAGAACTACATACACCTATAAGAACAGCCATACTGGGTCAGACCAATGGTCCATCTAGACCAGAATCCTGTATTCTGACAGTGGGCAATGCCAGGTGCTTCAGTGGACATTAACCTACCCTCATAAGAAGATGGTACACTGCTCCTTATGAGGGAAACTTTTACACCTATAATGGGGTGTTTATATGCACTGAAATTGATAATAGAATCCTCTCCAAGAATTCTGTAGTTCAAGGAAACTTGTAAGCAACTCCCAAATAATTGTGTTTTAGACACAGTAAGCTGAGCAGTGATTCTATGCTAAATACTCATCCAGAGAGCTTATATTTCCTTTTCAGTTATCCTTTGAGAGTCTTTTTTTCACTCGAGGTATTTTCATCTCTTTTTGATTATGGTTTTCCTGGTAAGAATCTATTGCTCCAGTCTCTCAAACTTCACATTACTGTATCCACTATACACCTAGTAAAATCCAACTTGTCTACTATGGAAGTGTTGTCGTAGTTAAACATACTTTACTCTCCTCTTGTGTCTCTTGAAACGCTGTAGTGTGATTCTTACAGACTGGACAGCTGCGTACAGCAAGCAGCTATATGCTCAACTACAGCAGATTGCTGTGAAGAGTGACTAATAGGCTGTGGTAGTGGACTAAAGCACTCCTGTGCTGCTTTTACAAGAAATGCTTTGTGTCAGAGTAGTTCTCTGCAAATATAAGTAATCTCGACTTTTCTTCCCTTACAGAGTAAAGGAGCCAGCGCTGGAAGAGAGTGGACAGAGCAGGAAACGCTACTGCTGCTAGAGGTAAGAGCTAATAAGGATAATGTTGGATATTGGAAGTAATCCAGAGAAAGAAGACTTTTGAATATAATAAGTAAGGTTAAGATTTTGTCATGGGTCTTTTAAGTAATAGTCAATGGCAGATCATGGGCAATAAACAAAAATTTGTGGAAGCTTGTAACTATCCCTGACTTTTACTAAAAATATTGGAGAGGAGGGGGAGACTATCAGTCCAAGTCCTGCCATCAAGGATTGACTACCAGCTACTGGAACTGAAGTGGAAGAATTCACCAAAGTCAGTCAGTCATGGAATCCATAAACTCCATGAGAAAATTGTATCCTTAGTAATATGAAAAGTAATCTGGTGGTTTTTCCAGTGATTATCCATGTGTGTGTCACTTGTGGTGCACATGTGTTCTTTGGTATATATGGTCGTGCCAATTTTCTTCCACAAATTGATCTGAGGAAGTGGATCTGGCCCACAAAAGCTCATCACCTAATTAAACCATCTTGTTAGTCTTTAAAGTGCTGCATAGTCCTGTCTTTTGTTTTACGGATATATTGATTACTTAAGAATACCCAGTTGACGCTCTGAGATTCGGTAGGTTCTTGTTACAAGATCAGGTCCAATAGTACTAAAATGACTGGTCAGTTGGGAAATCTGATGTACATGGTTGCAATACTCTCACTTAGGAAAAACCCTCTGTATTAGTAATAGTTTTATTAACACACAAAAGTTACAAACACGGGAACCCAGCAAGGTAAATAGAGGTAACAGAGAATGTCCATCTGAGCATTCACATACTGTCGCTACCCTTGCAAAAGAACCTGAACTCATTATCTTTTCCTCATCCTCCTCCTAGCACCTCCCAAGAGTTATAAACTTAAACCTCTTTAATCTAGCAACCCTGGCAGATTAAGGAAAGTTTGCGGACCATGGAGGATGCTGAGGGGAGATTGAGGTTGGGCACTTACCTGGTGCCATATGGTTACATGCCCCCCGCTCCCCCGCTGCTTCTAGGCACCACCTCCTAATGCTGTGGGAGCACAGCGAAAAGGCCTCTGGGAAGCGCTTTGCTTCACTGCCATTCCCCCAGCTGGGAGGGGGGCGTGACAGCACACCTAGACACTTCCTCCTTCCACTGCCAGGGTTCATACCACAAGTGTTCCCAGGTGAGCGACACTCACAGTTTGGCAGTTCAAGATCATCTCCCAGTGCACACAGGCTGAGATACGACTTTTATAATGTGTTATGCTGACGCGCTGTGATTAACGCTTACTCAGTAAAAGTTTCTCTTTTCCTTAATTGTATTTCCTCACCCTACTAATGTTGGGATACCCTTCTCCCATGGAACATGTCCCAGCAGTTTAGTCTTCACAGCATTCTGTCTGTAATATCTTATGAGCTCGGGCTCCTCCTGGTTAGCTGATTATGCTAAGGCTTTTGCGTGTTATGCATCGTTTAACTATGTAGTTTTCTTACGTGCTTTGTAGGCTCATTACATTACTGCCTTAGTTTATATCAGTGCCTTACCTAGGAAATACTTAATACCTGTAAACAAACCCCCCAACAAACTCCTTTGTGTCCCACACCAAGAGTATAAAGGGATGAGCTGGCCTAGCCACCATCTCATTTCCTTTTTGTTGTCCTAGCCTTGAAATGGCACAGTATAAGGGGCGCGTCCAGCCCCCTCAGTTCCTTCATACTGCTAGCGATGGCGCTGGAACGTTCCTTTGCTCTAGCAAAGCTTTCTATCACCAGTCTGTTTGTTGCAAACTTTTCTGCTCTAAATAGTTACTAGTTAGTTTTGCTATCCTCAGTGTGTTAGATGTAGTGTCCCAGAATAGGGCTTAGCCTTGGGACTTGACATGCCAGGATTTAAAACCTGCAGTGGGTGTAAGAAACCTTTGCTGGTCAGAGATCCTCATGCCTGTTGTTTGAGGTGTCTTCAGTGATAGGTGTTGTATTTGTAAAAGCTTTAAGCCTCATACTAAAAAGGAGCAGAACATCAGGCGTAAAGCCTTACTAATGGAGTCAGCACTGGCTCCAGTACCAGAGCAGTCGCGATCCGACTCTGCACACAGCACCGAAGAGTGAAGAGTGCCCAGCCAGTACTGTCATTGGAACCTCCCCACCACCAATGCCTCGGAAGAAGCAGTCAAGCAGAGGCTGACCTTGCAAGGACAGGGCTGGAGGCAAGCCTGGGCCCATGAAGGGCATCTGATCCCCTCCAAGTGGTACCAGAGCCCAGCTTCTGTTGAGTGGGTCAGCCCTCATCCCGGATAGCAACTCAGGAGTCTGGCACCTGGAAATGCCATTGACCCCAGAGGTCCCGCAGGTGGCGCAGGATGTCTTATCCTTTCCGGCACCAGCCCACACCTGCAGTAGCAGTGCCCAGGTCCAGGGGTAAGTCTGCCTTAGGACTGCGTCCTCCGTCCCCATCAGTGTGGTTGCACTCGCCCCCTCAGGAAGCTTCCCAACCAGTGTTCACCCACCCAGAGTCGGCATGCCATGGGAGTAGAGCCGGACTCCAGACACTGCTCCCTGTCAGAGGGTAGGTGTGCTCAGTCCCCTCAGGGGCAGGGCAGCAGGCCTTTAAGGCCCCTCAAAGAGTGCTCCACCCCATGTGCTTCCCAGTCCCTTCAGCTCAGGGCTAATCACTGCACCCATTTCCAACTATGTAGTCCAGCCTAGTGGACACAGACACTAAAACATCCCTTCTTGAAGGGTAGTGAGGCCCAGCGACCAGAGTCCATTCCACTCCCTTCCCTCAGAACGGTGAAGCCTAGTGGCCAGAGTCAATAATTATTCCCTTCCCTTAGGGCAGTGAGGCTTAGTGGCCAGAGTCTGTAGCAGTATCCCCTCCTCTCAGTGCAGTAAGACCTAGCAGCCAGAGTCAGTAGCAACAATTCTTGCTCTCAGGGCAAGGAGGCCTAGAGGCCAGAGTCAGTAGCAACACTCCTTGTTCTCAGGGCAATAAGAGCTAACAAGCAGTCTCAGTTACTAATCACAGCTGTAGTGCCCCCCCCCACCCCCTTGGGGATTAACAGGTATGGGTTAGGAGGACCCAGGCCCTCCTTCTCCCCTGGGTCCCAGCCCAAGTCCCTGTCAGTAGGTGCGGGTCCCCCACCAATAGCTCAGCGAGGAATCCACCTGAAACACGCTGAGCTCTCGGGAATTTACCTACCCAACCTGGGCTACTTCCTGCCAGACTCATAGCAGGCGATGTCTTCTCCACTGTCCTCTGGACTGGGGGCTTTTCCAGCCGTTCCCTGCTGACTGGCCTCTGCGGTTTGGTGCATCAGTAGCTCTTCCTCCAGAACTCTGGGAGTACCTCCTTCCTCAGCAGCGGTCAGCCTTGACTGAACTGCTCTGCCAGCCTTTATACCAGTCCACCAGCTGCAGCATGCCCAACAGAGCTGGGGCTTTCTGAGCCAGGTAGCCCTGGTTAACCCTTCCAGACCTCATGCTGGGTGGGTACACCCTGTCACGCTCCCCAAGCTCAAAGCACTGATCGTCAGTGAGGTGGTGCAGACCTGCTAAGGCATGCGCAGCCCTGATTGTGGGAGCACTGTAGCTGCTCTTCACCAGTGCAGCGCTACACCCATGGGGGCTATCATTGAAACTGCAAGTACCAGTCTCTGACCTATAAATAAACACCCTCACCCCAGTGCTGATGTTCGTCATTGAAGGATAAACTTAATTTGTTGTCAGTATGACCTCTGTGACACCTGTTAAGTCTGGTCTTTAGAGTACGTGCTTGAACTCAGGTGAGCATAGGTAACTGGTTTGAACCTGTTGTAAGCCTGCAAAGGACTGAGGGACAGTAATGATTGGAGGGAATTGGTGCAAAGGGCATGACCTGTATATGCATGCAATTGTAAGGGTCAGTGAAGTAATTACCATGTAAGGTGGTACAAAAGACCTTGCTGCTTTGAAGTTGCAGAAACTTTTCCTGAGAGTATCCTGGAGATGCCTGGAATGCATTCCTGAAAACTGGTTGCTTAAGAAGGGTGTCTGGAATTGATTTGGTAGGGGTTTTGGGCCCCCATCCGAACCCTCGGATTAAAATTCTCCGTCATCATCTGGGTGCCACTTTCGTTTCTGCTCCTGTTCACCTTCACAGCACAGTCAGACAGCATTTGGCATCAATCTCCAGGATACCATCGTGGATCCGTCGAATGCTGTCACTGGGATCTCGGTGTAGTGGGTTGCCACCTGCATATAGATTCTTCTTGGAGTAAGTCATCCAGGACCAGGACAGTTGCTTAATCTCCATGCAGTCCCATTCACTGCTGTGTGACATCCTCTTCTCCCGTCTTTGGAATCCAACCAGGAATCCCTACAGCCATGTCAAGGTCTTCTGTCCATAATACCGTGCCTCACCTGCACCCATGGGGCTTCTCGCAGCCATCACAAGGGCACAAACGGGTGTCTGTAAGTTCTGACACAGCCTCTGCTATTCTCTTCCAGCCACCAGAGATAGAGACTGTTGTGTTGAGAACCCTCCAGATGATCCAGCAGGGGGAGAGAGAGTACTGGGCAGAGCAGCCTTCCTAAGTGGCATGTGCTGTGCCAGCATTGTCATTCTTGTCCCCAGGCGAAGCTATTTTGGGACCTCTACCAGTAGTTCCCCAGGGTGACACCAAAGCTCACCAGCAGCTTTTGTAAAGGGTTGCTGCATATCTAGGTGTGGCAGTGGAGGAGCCCTCTGACACCCTCTTTAGTGTCCTTAGCTTGGCCACCCTGACCAGAATTGCACTGCTGGTTCATGAAGGGGAGGCAAAGATACCAAGGCACATTGGCAAACCCCTTAGACACTTCCCGCAATATCCAGGCGGGCGGAGCACAAATACTGCGTCCCCAGCAGTGGGTATGAGTGTGTGCATGCCCACCTTGCCCCAGACTCCTTGATGGTGTCAACTGTTAACAAAAGAAAACAGCAGTGATAGCCAGGGCTACTCCCAAAACAAAGGTAGAAAGAAACTCCATCTTTTTGGGAGGAAGGTTATTCATCAATGAGGCAAGATTCAGAGTGGTAAGTTATCAAGCCCTCCGCGGTTGGTATAATTGTAATGTTTGGCAATGCATGGCCAGATTTGCTGACTTGCTCCCGGAAGCCCCAAAGAAAGAATTGCAGACTGTTCTAGACAAAGGCAGTGTGTCGCAAGAGCTTCACTGCAAATGGCTTCAGATATAGCTGATTTTGTGGCACAGACCCATGGCCTCTGCCATCTCCATGAGGACAGTGGCTTGACTTCAGTCCTCGGGACTGTCAGCAGAGATCTAGCAGTTCATCTAAGACCTCCCCTTTTGATGGCCAGGCTCTGTTGGGAGGAAAAACAGATCATATATTGTATAGCCGTAAGGATTCTCACATCATGCTTAAGACCTGAGGCCTTTGCATCCCAGCGAGGCAGCTGATGAAGCGTTTTACACTGCAGCCTCCCCACCAGTAGCACGGCCAGCACAAACAGGACACTTTCCTGAAAAAGGCCAACGTGTTCAGGCACCGGCAGAGCCATTAGGCCTCCACCTCCATGCAGGCTGGTTCTGCCTGCCCCCAGCAGGGGCTGAAATGACCACTTTGAAGGAACGCCCAAGGGCTACATTCCAGTCACTCTGCTGAATCCTGCCCCTTCCTGCTTCTCTTTTCATCCTTTTCCAGGGTGGGGCATCGATAACATCAGGCTGCTGGGTCCTCAGCATGGTGGCTCAGGGCTATACCTTTAATTTGTTTTCCTCTCCTGCTGTCCCTCTTCAGGGACCCCTCTCCCAAGAGTCTAGTGTGACATGAAGTGCAGACCCTGCTGCAGTTGAGAGTAGTACAGGAAGTCTCTCCCAGAACTCAGAGACAAGGGATTTTACACCAAATATATCCTCATCCTGAAGGTCTGGGGAGTGGGCGACTGCCATTCTGAACCGGTGAGACCACTGGCACCTGGCAAAGTTGAAGGGCTGTATGGTCTCTCTGACCTTCCTTATCCCCTCCCTTGATCTGCGGGACTGGTACGCCGCTCTCAATTTGAAGAATGCTTACTTTCACATCGCGATCTTTGAAGACCACAGACATTTTCTCTGCTTCATGGTAGGATCAGCACAGTGCCAATTTGGAGTGCTTGCCTTCAGTCTGGCAACAGCACCAAGGGTGTTCACAAAATGTATGTCGGTAGTGGCAGCATAACTCAGATGTCATAGTATCCTCAGTCACTCATATCTCGATGATGGGCTGGTCATAGGCCAGTCCGGGTCTCAGGTACAGAATGTCATTGCGGACTGGTTCTGTTCAATATATTCGTCAACGATTTAGATGATGGAATGGAGAGTACCGTTATTAAGTTTGCGGATGATACCAAGCTGGGAGGGGTTGCAAGTGCTTCGGAGGATAGGGTCATAATTCGAAATGGTCTGAGCTAAACAGGATGAAGTTTAATAAGAACAAATGCAAAGTGCACCAGTTAGGAAGGAACAATCTGTTTCACACATACAGAATGGGAAGCGACTGTCTAGGAAGGAGCACTGCCGAAAGGGATTTAGGGGTCATAGTGGACCACAAGCTAAATATGAGTCAACAGTGTGACACTGTTGCAAAAAAAGCAAACATGATTCTGGGCTGCATTAACAGGAGTGTCGTGAGCAAGACACAAGAAGTCATTCTTCTGCTCTACTCTGCACTGATTAGGCCTCTCTTGGAGTATTGTGTCTGGTTCTGGGCATCACATTTCAAGAAAGATGTGGAGAAATTGGAGACGGTCCAGAGAAGAGCAACAAAAATGATTAAAGGTCTAAAGAACATGATCGGTATGGGAAGAGTGAAAGAATTGGGCTTGTTTATTTTGGAAAAGAGAAGACTGAGAGGGGACATATCATCAGTTTTCAGGTATCTAAAAGGGTGTCATGGAGGGGGTGGAAGGAATTGTTCTCCTTGGCCTCTGATGATAGGACAAGAAACAATGGGCTTAAACTGCAGCAAGGGAGGTTTAGGTTGGACATTAGGAAAAACTTCCTAACTGTCAGGGTGGTTAAACACTGGAATAAATTGCCTTGGGAAGTTGTGGAATCTCCATCACTGCAGATATTCAAGAGGAGGTTAGACAGATGCTTGTCAGGAATGATACAGACCGTGCTTGGTCCTGCCGTGAGGGCAGGGGACTGGACTTGATGATTTCTTGAGGTCCCTTCTAGTTCTAGTGTTCTATGATTCTGTGATGCTTTTGGTCAGGCTACCTACTGTCCTGGGTAGAAGTTTAATTGTCTGCAAATTTTGCCACCTTACTGTTTATGCCTTTTCCCAGATCCATTTATGAATATGTTGAATTGGACAATAATGCAGCCATTCCTGAATTCATGTGAATATTTTTATATAAAATATTCTTTAGCTTCCACTAATATGTGATTCCTGCATCAGCAGCTCCAGAATCCTATGTGCCTTTTACAATGCAGTGAGGTCTTGAGGCAAACAGATATTTGCAAACGTGGTTTTATACTATGAACAAAATGCCCTGGGAGTGATGTATAAATTTGCATGTGAAGTGAATGCTGTGAAGTTCCAATAATGTTCACAGCTCCCTAGCTACGTCGCAGAGTGTTAGAGAAAACTGCTAACATTCCTTTTTTTGAAGCATATCTGATTCTGGAATACAGATGATTCTGTTACACATATGCTAACTTTACATTTTAATTTCTGTTAATAGGGCAGGCAAAGTGAAGAGGTAGCCATCTAGTCCTATAATTGTATAGGAAAACCATAGTGTGAGTAAACACACTATTGAGACCCTAGACCACTGAACTGTACTTTAATGTGTTCTGTTAGACTTCAGGAAAAAGCTTAAAGGAATGAGTGCAAGAAGGTAAGGTTAAGTTGTTCCTCTATAAATAAAGTCAAACATAGTCACATAGCTTCAGAGGGGTAGCTGAGTTAGTCTGTAACAGGAAAAACTAAAAAACAACGAATAGTCTGGTAGCACTTTATAGACTAACAAAACATGTAGATGGTATCATGAGCTTTTGTGGGCAAAACCCACTTCTTCAGATGACCGGAATATAATGAGTCCAGATTTATCCTTATTTGTCCTTGGATCTGGACTCATTATACTCCAGACATCTGAAGAAGTGGGTTTTGCCCACGAAAGCTCATAATACCATCTACATGTTTTGTTAGTCTTTAAAGTGCTACCAGACTATTGGTTGTTTTTTAGTTTTTCATAGTCATGTAGACACAGCCTTGCTGTGCTAGGTGCTTTGAAAACATAATAAACAAGAGAGTCCCAAGCTGTCTTCTGTGGCTTAGGGTAGGATTTTTCTTATTTGCTAGTGGTTTGTCAAGTTTAGGTTTAAGTTTTCAGTAATAGAGCTCCCACCATCTCCCCTGGGAGTCTTTTCCACTGCCTGTCAGGAAGGTTCTCTTTTTCTTAATACTGTCCCATTCCTTCTAGTAGTAGCCTCGTGCACTATGATTTTGTAATTTAGGGATGTCATTTAAAAAAACCCAGATTACTACCACATTTCTTTAAATGGACGTGCACTCAGAACCAACATTTTTTGGCAATAAAGATGGACTGTACTGTGTGTGTTAATGCAACTGGTAGGCAAATAGGTGATTTGCCTTCCCTCCCCCCCCCCCCAAAAAAAAAAAGGGTGGGATGGGGCTCGAGAGTAAACCAGGAAAAGTCTTATTGGGAATAAAAAAAATCTGTGGTACAATGATCTTGGCCTAAAGGAACTGTCACTTCTGAAACTGTTTCTGTGATATTATTGTCCATATGTGTGTGTCTAATGTAATGGTGCTCACACCTATTTATTTACTCCCATCTTATGATAGTTAACCAGTACAGTAATCCAGCACTACCATTTTCTGAACTTGCTTGTACTATACTATTAGTCAAATATGGAAGCTTAATATTTTCTGGAATTGTACTACTCTGTCATGCAAACAGATTATTAATGGGTGATTTGTCTGTGGTTTTTAGCCATGTCACCATTAGTCAGAAACCCTACTACCAAATTCTGAGATCGCAAGTAAAACCATGAGCTCTTAATTTCAACAGTGCAATGCACGTCATATTCTCACTCTTAATTTAATATCCACTACAGCTATATGAATAAGCAAAATTTCCTAAAGTCTTCATAGAACTGGAAGTGTATTCAGTAAAACAATTTTAGTTATTTTCTTATGTTACAGATAAACATGGCTTCTGTCCCAGGTAATTATTTATATAGTACCATATAACAAACTGGGTTTACAGAGCAAGAATAAACAAACAGAATTTAATGCCTTACCATATATAATAGAGATACTTCCTTGCTTATCAACCCTGATGTTTAAAATTTTTGCTATAGTTAATTTGCTTGATCAATTTATAATTCAACCCAGTTGTTACTCTGGATTAAACAAATAAATGTTTTCATACTGATGAAATAATTTTAAGCCCACATTCTATTGACAGTTTCCTTGGTGTTAGTTAATAAATTTCACTAGCATGGAATGTTATAGCTGCTCTAGAATGGAAGAGAAATAATAGAATGACTTGTAAGAAGAATCTGGATTGCAAATCCAACATTGCAACACCTCCCTGCAATAAATAAAGTGTTATGCTTGGTTAAAATTGATTGGAAACTGGGGCAATCCAGCTATGATATTTTGATTTCTAAGAAAAGATTCAAAACCCTTATGTAGTCCAAAAATTACAGGAAAATATCCTATTGGAATAATCCAAATAAACTATCCCAAATTTAGCAAATGCTTATTAAACAAGGAATGAGACCTGAGCGCATGCTGTTGTCACACAGTATATAAAATGACAATATTATTCAATCTTTTTGTTTTCCAGCCTGTAAATAAAATAGTAAAAAGAGGATTTTAGTTCAAGTTTAAGTGATCCTGCTTCACAACCAACTCCATCTAATTAAATCCTCAGGGTAGAAATGGGAAAATATGTGCAATAAAGTTCCAAAGAAGATTTATCCAAGATAATTATTGCCCTACTATCCATAGACTGACCGACTGGAGGGAGGAAAAGTCTGCTTCTCTCCTGGCACCCTCATTTGCCATTTTGTCACTTGTATCTCAGTGTAGCACTGTAAGTCTTACGTCATTACAAGAGCCTTTTCAGCTTTTCATAATAAGAGCCAGTACTGTGGGAAGTTAAACATTAGTTCAACAGAAAAATAAGTAATGAAGTAGAACAGACGGAATCATATTATGCAAAAATACAGCCATTCTAGCTTTCTAATATGAATAAAGGGGGTATAGCCAGCAGTAATGAGATGAAATTAGGAAAAAAAATATATAGACTGAATTTAAAGAAATGCTATTTGATGCTGAGGCTTCTAAACAGTGGCAGTGTTTTCTAAGGAAAGTAATAGAAGCCCCATTTGCATGAGACTTTAAAAATTGGACTGGACAAAGCACAGAAGAACAGTACCCTAAGGAAAAATTCTGCATTGGTGCCTATAGTATGGGCCATCTGACCAAACAGAATCTCTGATTTCATTGATGTATATCTCCTTTCCTTGGTATCTTTGAAAAGAACCTTAGGTTTTGGTACTGATTGCATGGCTTTACAGTCTTGGACATTTTCATCATTTATGTTGCCCTTCCTGTTCTTTCTCTAGGGTTATAGGGTACGTCTAGACTACAGGCTTTTGTCGACAGAAGTTTTGTCAACAGATACTGTTGACAAAGCTTCTGTTGACAAACAGCATCTAGACTACATCCAGTTCTGTTGACAAAGCAAGCCACTTTGTCAACATGACAGTGTAGATGCAAAGGACAGTGTAGATGCAATAACACCTTCTGTCGACAGAACTCTGTCAACAAAAGGCATTATTCCTTGTAGAATGAGGTTTACAGCCGTCGACAAAACTGCTGAGTTCTGTCGATGTTATGTCGACAGAACTCAGCGGCGGTGTAGACGCAGGTATAGTTTTGTCGACAAAAGTCCACTTTTGTCGACAAAACCCTGTAGTCTAGACACACCCATAGTGACAGAGAACATTTGCTCTCTCCTCTAGCATATTACTTAGGAATTCTGTATATGTGGTACTTGCCCGCCTAAT
Organism: Pelochelys cantorii; assembly: GCA_032595735.1. NCBI lineage: Eukaryota > Metazoa > Chordata > Testudines > Trionychidae > Pelochelys > Pelochelys cantorii. Next base: position 259,457,314 of record CM064327.1, on the reverse strand, counting down.
TCTGCCTGCATTTTGGGTGGAGAATACAGTAGTGGACCAAGGCCATTCTGGAGGTCCCATTATTATCTCTAGATACACTAGCTTTAAACTCTGCAAGAGAAACTGATTCAGAAGTTTCAACAAGGCAAAACTAAACCACTGATAAACAGGACCTTAGGTCACCTTGTGTAGATGTGTTTCTTCAAGTTGGTCAATGCACAGCTAATCCATAATATTTCAATTTTCAGCTCAGCTAGCTGCCTAGCTAGTATCTCTTCACATCTTCACAAGTGCTCCTCAGCTTGTATTTTTCCTAGCTGATTCTTGACATCCCATAACGTCTTGTGACAGAAAATGACCGTAGCTTTGATGAGAAACAATTATTACTGAGGCACTTGCTGTTGCAAAAACACTTCCTTCCAGGCTTGTGAAGCGAGGGCTCCAGGCTGGAAAGCAATTCATTCTAACCTTCTTGGATGTTAAAAACAAAGCATATAGTGCTAGTGAAAGTTGCTATATTTATAGTCTTGAAGAATGATGTCCTCTTTACCCACAGGGCTAGTTACAGCATATTCAACACTTGTTCAAGCTTCCCTCCCCTTAGTCCTAAACTGGAGTAACTGCTTCAGAAGGTGAGAGTGATAGTTTGGTCTCTGCTCCATTTAGTTAAACATCTCCGTTAAAACTTTCAGTATCTTTTTACCTTTTGCACTTGTGTATCTTAGAATATTCTCTTGTGCGAGCTCTGTTGAAACATTTGATGCACCCATCACCATGCTATCAAAGTACTTTGAGGAAATGAGGAGAGCAAGTAGTCTATTTAATGCTGATCTTATTTATGGGTCTCTCTTCTCCTCTGTATGTGAGGAAAGGTTGCGTAAATCTTGCTTCCGGGGGAAGGTGGATTTAAACCAGAAAACCTTCCATGTTTTCCTGAAAGTGAGGAAATTTGTGGTGGTTTGGCTGTCCCGTGGAAGGCAGTTTAAAAGTTGCTGGGCTGATGATTTCTCCTGCTCTAGACTTTCACTTTTGTAATGGCCCACCCCTGAACTTAGAAGGATCCATACACTGCAGATTATTTTGAGGAGGACAGATCCCTCATTTCAGATTGGTTACAATTTTGACTGGATTTTCAGAATACTTTCATCTTCTACTAACATTGTTTCCATCTTGCATGGGTTTCTTCTTGTGGTGCTTTCCATTCTGATATTGACCCACCATTTCGGCACTGGGATGTCCTGGGAGGAGGGCTGGGTGATATCTGTATGCTGTGGACAAGTGAGGCTGTATTTTCACACGGCCTTCGCTAGTGATTTTCGATGTATATTCAGTCTGATAGAATGGAAGGCAGAGTCTTGTATTACTCCACAGCTGAAGGTTCTGTATGTGAAAATGAAGGCTGGTGAGATGACTTAGAGGAAGGGTCCGACAAAGCTTATAACATTAATAGGGACGTAAGTGTATAATTTAATGGTCGTGTAACCGCATGAAATTTTAGACATTACACGACTATTTGATGGTCCCCAGGGTGGGGCCGGTAGCCAGTGCACTCTGGCCCCACTCCCGAGGAGCCCCCTGCCTCTCTATCAGAGGCAGCAGTGTTGGGTGGCAGGGGGGAGTCGGTCCACAAGTGGAGCCGGTTTAAAAAAACAGCTTCCTGCGCAGACTGGCTCTGCCTGCTGCCCCGCTCTGCTACAGAGGCAGCAACACAGAGTGGTAGAGCCCCTGTCCGCGGGGGATCCAAGCTCCCCCTTTCCAGCAGCAGCCCCTGTCCGAGGGGGAGCTGGGACCCCACAAACAGGGTGGCTGCTGCTGAGTAGCCTCTGTCTGCAGCAAGCCCAGGCTCGCTGCGGATAGAGGCTGCTTTGTGGCCGCATTCCCTGCCCTCCCCTCCCCCCGCCACTGGATGCTGTGGACAACTGAGGCTGTAATTTCACATTGCCTTCACTAGTGATAGAGGCAGCAGCATGGGGGAGCACTGTGGAGTTGATGCTGAGGGGGACCAGCTTTTAAGCCGGCTCTCCCCAGCGCCGGTTCCTGCGTGCTGCCTCCCTACCCCACTTTCTCTGTAGGAGGCAGCAAGGGGGGGCAGGTGACTCCGCAGAGCCGGCACGCACGGGGATCCTGCTTGAAAGCCCACTCTCCGCATGTATCAACTTCCACCTCTCCCTCTCATTCTCCACGTTGCTGCCTCACTATCAGAGGCAGTAGCGCAGGGCTGGGGGTGGGGGCAAGTGGATCCGGTGCTCGTAGGAAGTTGGCTTTTAAGCCAGTTCCTTATGGGCTCCAGCTACCGCTCCCCTCTCCCTCTTTGCTGCCTCTGTATCAGAGGCAGCAGGGTGTGGAGTACGTGCAGTCAACAAGATTAACCGATAAGCCCAGGCTTATTGGTTAATTGTGTAATTGCCTACACATTGACATTACTAAACATTGCCAGTCACCACTGTGAAGTTCAAGTGCTCCAGCAGAATTTCATCATGAGTTGTATTTAATCCTGATCAGAAATGATCCAGGAATGTTAGTATGGATCTTGGGTTTGTGCATAGTGACCAGGAGGAGATCTTCAATCAGTACAGATAGTGTTCTTTCCGTTCAGTATCCTGGAGTTGGATCTTTGGTCTGGCCCTAGTATGGCCGTTCTAATGGATTAAACAATCAGTTGTGGAAAATGTTGGATATTGCTGGAGGCCAGGTGTAGTTGAGCGATGGCTGTTCCCCACTTCTCTAATTTTGGTTACAGTTATCACTAGGGATGTAAAATCCCGTTTAATCAGGTAACTGGTTTAGCATTATGTTTAACTAGTTAACCAATTAAATGGGGGTAAGTGGTCTGGAGCAGCCCCCTCCGTCAAGGGGGGCTGTTCCAGCCCGGCTGGAGCAGCCCCTGTTCACAGCGGGCCCAACCCAGACAAACGCATCCCTGGATGCGGAAGAGTTTTTCCGGGATATCTCTGGAATCCCGGAAAAACTCCTGTAATCTAGCCATACCCTCACTGGGTTGAGACAGGATGTGTGGGCTCTGGGGTGGGAATGAGGGATTTGGGTGTGGGAAGGGGTGAGAGGTGCAAGCTCTGGGAGGAAATTAGGATGCAGGAGGAGATGAAGAAGGGGACACGGGCTCGGGGAGGGGGCTCCAGGCTGGGGAGAGTTGGGGTCAGATGGAGGGTTGGGGTACTAAGCAAGCCATAGGCTTGTGGATGTGAGGGTGCAGGAATTTGGGTTGGAGTATGTGAGGGGCTCAGGGTAGGGGGGTCCAGTGTATGACAGGCTCAGATCTAGGGTGGGGGGGGAACGGGGCAAGAGTGTTATGATGCTGCAGCCAGATGAGGGCGTGGCCCCAATTGGGGCTTTGTTCACCAGGCTTCATTTTTAAATAAAATACTATGTCAAATACAAAAAGTTTCTGCATTGTCTTTATTTCTGAGAAGGGCAGGGAACCTGTTTTGATTCAGGGGTCACTGACCCACAGAAAAGTCAATTGGGGGCCACACAAGTGAGATGCAAAAAAAAACCTCCTCCAAAACTCCCTCCAAGCCTCACTAATGTGTCCCCAACTGTGCTGGTGGGAGCAGGGGACATGGTACTGGGGAAGGGTGCTAGTGAGTGCTGGGGTAGGGGACGGGGTGCTGGGGTGGGGACAGGGTGCCAGTGGGGGCAAGGGGCAGGGTGTCAGTGGGGGACAGGGGAGAAGGGACAGGGTGCCAGTGGGAACAGGGGGCAGGGTTCTGCAGCAGGGGACAGGGTGCCAGTGGGGGCAGGGGGCAGGGTGTCAGTGGGAGACAGGGGGCAGGGAGTCCCCCACACCCGCCTCCCTCCGGGACTCCTTCCCCCTCCCCCTGCAGAGGAGGGAAGCCCCAGTGCGCACCTCTTCCAGGGACAACTCCCCCTTCCCGCAAAGTAGGGACGCTCCAGGGCTGACTCCCCCCTCTTGCAGAGCAGGGAAGCCCTAGCACGTGTCTCCTCTGGGGCCATCTCCCCCCCCCTCCCTCACACCTTGCAAGTTCCCGGTACGCCACAGACCTGGGGGAGGGGAGCAGCCAGTGCACTTCCGGAACCCCCGGAAGTGGCACACAGCTGCAGGACTTCTGTCCACCCCGCAGGAAGCCGGCACTACCTCCATTGTCGCTGGAGGTAGGTAGTGGGGCTTCATGGAGGGGGGCCGAACGCCTCACGATCGACTGGTTGAGCCCTCGTGATTGACCAGTCAATCACGATCGACGGGTTGATGACCACGGCCATAGCCTATAAATTCAGCTTCGTGTTTGAGTGAAAAGTCCTCCACTGCCTAAACAATTGTTTGATGAAGACTCAACATTTATATGCTTCCCTTTCTTTATTCACTGTTCTGTTTATGACCAGAATCAGTGGGGCGAAACAAAAATATTTGTATTGCATTGTTTGCAAAACAGGTCTTACTCCTGCTCTTCCTCTGTTGCAGGCTCTGGAGATGTACAAAGATGACTGGAATAAAGTCTCTGAGCACGTTGGCAGTCGCACCCAGGATGAGTGCATTCTCCACTTTCTGAGACTTCCCATCGAGGATCCTTACCTAGAGAACTCTGACGCATCTCTCGGCCCATTGGCTTACCAGCCTGTACCTTTCAGCCAGTCTGGAAATCCAGTGATGAGCACTGTTGCTTTTTTGGCATCTGTGGTGGATCCTCGGGTGGCATCAGCTGCAGCTAAAGCTGCTTTAGGTACGGGGTCACCATGGCTAACTTTCCTTGTAATTTTGTCAGACATGGTGTAACTTTGTGCTTTGTTGCTTGCTGCTTCTTGAACTTTAGAAAGATAAGATTCTGTCTTTAGTGTTTCTTCTGAAAATAGAGGTTAGAACTGTTAGAATTACTCAGGAATGAGTTAACAGTATGGTTATTGTCTGTTTTGCATTTTACTAATGTTACTGAAATAAATTGACACAGCTCTTTAGAAACTCTTCTGCTTTGGAAGGATGCATTCATCCCCCTCCAGTCAGTTGTCTTCTATCATTAGGAATGGCCTAGTTGATAGTTAGTCCTGCCCTGAGTTCAAGGAACAGACTAAAGAACATATTGAGGTCCCTTCTAGTCATACATTTCTATGATTCTATGACTATTAATTGGTTAATGTTCTTTGAGTATTAATTGGTTATATGTGTCAAATACTACTTATTATCATCGTTTTGCTTAAATGTACATTAACAAATAGTGCTACACCGTTAAATCGATAATTTGGAACATTTTACAGAAAAGATAAACATAAAGATCATAGCTATTGGATTTTGCCTCTATTAATTTTAAATTGTCGCTTTCCTAGTTATGTTACATAATCATGATTGGATAGAAGAATTCCTGCATGCTCAGTAAGCGGTTATCTTCTTTTCTGTATATAGGATAAATGTGCTAGTTTGCAATTTTATACTTGGAAAGAGATGTTAACTCTACTAAATATGGTAATTCACAGTAAATGGAGGAAATGAGCTTCCTTATATTACAAGTGAGGAGGAACTTCAGAATACATTGTTAATTCTCTGTAAATTCATTGTATTTATCTGTGGTTCTGTAAAATCTGATTTATTTTTCACCTGTGGCATGCAGACACCATAGTATTTTCTCTTTAATTCTTTAACAGAGGAATTTTCTCGTGTCCGAGAGGAGGTACCACTGGAACTAGTTGAAGCCCATGTCAAAAAAGTGCAGGAAGCAGCAAGAACCTCTGGAAAGGTGGATCCAACATATGGACTAGAAAGCAGCTGCATTGCGGGCACAGGTCCAGATGAGCCAGAGAAGCTTGGTAGGTCATAAGTCTTGAATGCAGAAATTTTTGCAAATCGATTTTATCTTTAGTACTTTTCATCAGTGAAAAGTACGCATAGATATATTTTTTATATAGACTATAGTAAAAACCTGAATCTGTTGATATACTAAAGACTATCTTTCTCTTCTTTGGTCCCACCCTCAATTCTGTCCTTTTATAGATCATAAAGAGACCTAGACAGTTATAGAATAAATAATTCTGAGCAATAAGTCTTGCATATAGCTTATCATAAATCAGTTTTGTGGTAACAATTCCAGAAATGCTGAAGCTAAAGGTATGGCATATCTGTCTGCAGCAAAATTAGGAATTAGTGTTCAATAATATTTAGGATCTTTTGAATATGTATATTTTAAAAATATACAACTTTCCTTCAGAGAACTTGTAAATGTCACCCATTTATTCCTATTTCTAACATTTTAATATACAAAGTTTTCAGTTTTTGCTGAAGGAAAAATCTTAAGCAAGTCTAAATAACAATTATCTGACATGATTAATTGGTGGTGGTAGCTAGGCCTGTGTTAAACCAAACAATAATCTTATTGATACACTCCCTCTCAGGAGTGTCCTCTTTTTTGAAAGTTCAAATATGGTAACCCTCACAGATGTGCATACCAGTTAGTGTATCTGTAACAGTATCTACCAACTCACGTTGTATTCACGTACTATACTATATAACACATTAATATAACATGAGTTGGTTGATACTGATACAGATACACTTTCTCCCGGGGGTGTCCTCTTTTTTTGAAAGTTCAAATATGGTAACTCTAACATCTGTAAGAAATAAAAGGATTAAAAGGAAATTGATGAAAGCATACAACATAATAGATGGTCTACAAAAGGTAGATTGGGCATGTCTGTTCTCCCAGTCTCAACACTAGAACGAGAGGACACCAAGTGAAATGAAAAAGTAGGAAATTGAGAATTGATAAATGCCTTTTCACACAACACATAGACTGTGTATCTCATTGCCATAGGAGGTTCAGAAGGGGTTGTATGCTTATATAGGTAATTAGAATATCCAAAGGTGTCATAATAAATTATTACCATTTAGGAAGGAATATTAAATTGCATATTTCAGAGTTTAAGCCAATGTCTATTTGTAAATGGGATGAAACCTACTCTGGAGGGCAAATTATCCCATACCTGCCTAGTGCAGAGTTCTCAGACCTACCTCTGAAGTCTCTCAGACCAAACAGGATGGACTTTGGTTCAGATCCAAAATGGCACGTCATATTTTGCAAGACTCAAAATGAAAACCTTATCACTTGGGAGATATCAAAGCAGACTAAGCAAAATAATTAAATATTCTAAAGGGAAGAGTTCTGCATTGACTCCACCAGTAGCAAAAGTGGTTCCGATTAGATGAGACACAATACCTTCCATGTCTGTGCAAGCTATGATACAGTTGACTGGATTCTGTGTCTTTGTTAACATGTAAGTACAGTACCTCCCTGCTCTAGGGAAAAAAAGGAATCATGACATAATGTTTTTTCATCTCCACTCTGTTTCTATGACTTCGTGCCTGGTTGTATTCTGAATACAATATTAGACAGCAGTAATTATGAGAAAATATTGTTTCATTAGATCTGAAATGAATATGCACAATGTGTCTTGGCTAGTGGTACTTTATGCTGTGTAGTTTGGGCCATTGTTAGACCATTCTTAGATTTTTGAAAACTCTTATGTAGTTGTAACTATCACAGTTGAGCTGAATTTCCAGTGTGTGGCTGCTTTTGCTTATTGAGTTACTTCAGTAAATGCTCTGGCATATAATATTTTAGACTATGATTATTCATGCTACAAAAATTGTCCTCAATAGCACAGATGTGTAGAAGTTGTGCAGCTGTTTTAACATCCTAGAATACACAGAAAATCCCCGTTTAAATCTCTTTTCCAGTAAAAATTAACAGTTCTTTAAATCCCGTTCTTAGAAAGAGAATGTAAATTGTATAACTCAGTTTTCTATTTAGTTCCTTAAACCCTGCAGCGTAACTGCTCTTTTTTCTTCCGTGTGGTTTACCGCACAGTGTACCCACAGGGATTCTGCTATATACCCACTAAAATGAAAAAAGATTTTAATCTTTAAACATTCAGTAAAGATCTGGCAGCATGGTTAATGTTTGTCAGTAAATTTTTAATGTCTCAAATTCTCTGTTGAGCATTGTTTGGCTGGTGTCTTGTTCATCCTACCAAAATTAATTTGAGGGTGAATTTAGGGTTTGTGCCAGTGAAGCATATTTTATACCAGAAAGATGAGCATCATGTAATCTGGGTACTGTGCAAGCTTTGCCTCAAACTCTGCCAAAACACATTAGGCCTTGCCTCTTGTTACCTGTTACTCCAGGCCTGAGCAGAGAGTGCAAAATTGTATAGTGGTTTTGTGAGAAGAATTCATAGAAACTAGAAGCACAGTGGTAGACTCAATGCCAACCTGTCTAATCTTCACCTGGTATCTGAAGTAGGTATATGTGGACCATGTGTGCTGCTTATTTTTAAAAAGTACTTAGTTTAAACTGGATAGTGTTGAGTTTAAACTAAGAAATACTGCAAAATACCCCCTGAATTTCATATTAGACTTGTCAGGTTTTTTTGTTTTTTTGTTTTTTTGTTTTTTTGTTTTTTTTTTTGTTTTTTTGTTTTTTTAAAGCAATAGAAACTGAAATTAGCAAACTATTCCATAGTGCTCTGTCACCTCTTGTCAGTTCCACACAGTGGAGCAGGGCAGAGCTGACTTGGAGGCTCATCGAACTCTGAAATGATGTGACCAATACATGCTGAAAAATAAACATCATGGCATCTGAAATATCTGTTTCTCCATGTCTGTGTCACATTGTTTTGTCATGTAGAATTGACAGGAGAGAGAGCCCTCTGAATCCATTAAAGGGGGAATGGTCTTATTTTTCTTATGTGAGTCTTGAGTAAAACAAATCTAGGTGTTTTCTAGCTTGGTCTGAGGTTAAATTAGCAGTTATATTAAAATTATCAATGGATTTATGCTTATTTTTAACTGGAGTGTTGCAATTTGCTAATAAGTCTTACGCAGCAGGATTTGAGCTTAGAGGAATGGGCTTCTCTGGAGCCTGAGCCATGAAATTCCTTAGTTGTACATCATTAGTATGTGACACTGGCCTTACAGTTGCCCTTTTCTCCACTAGTTGCACATACAGATTTTGTAGCTTTTGCCATTTAATAAGGGATGTGGAAAGCAGACAGCCATAACATGATTCTTGTGGACTGGGTTCTATAACTAATACTGGCCTGTTACAGTTAATGCGATTTGTATTGGGCTGTGACTAATGGAATAAATTAGGACAGCAGCAGATGGTTCTCCCTGGGGGAGCTTTACAACAAGAGTGAACTGGGTCACTCGACAATCTGCATGGCCTTTCACCTCCAAACAGCATTGCAGGAGAGGGCGCAGTGGAAGAATCTACCAAGGTTGCACTAGCAGTGGTGTTGTTAATCAACTACAGTACATCTATATGGCATACATCTACTGGAAAAATCTGGCTGTGCTTGCATGCCTAGAACTGAAGTATTACGCCTCAATATGTCACCCTTGAAAACTAAATTATCTAGTTAGGAATACTGTAATTAAGGTTCATTAATTGATGTAGTCTAGGATTAAATTAGAGCTCCACTAGTCTTTTGAAAACTGTGTTTTAATATTGATCTATTTCAGTGTCACATTAGAAATGTGATTGGAATAGACTGTGGGAGCTGCTGTTGGTAAAATTCTGACCTGTAATAACCTCTGATTTTCAGTATTCAAAGCTGAAAACCAGGTTCCTTTACATCAGTGCGTAGAGCCATTGTAGATCATTACAGAGTCTTGAGTGGATCACATTAAACCAATGGCTCGGGAGTCAAATATGGCTCAGTAGGGCACCAAATGTAGCTCTTTTGGCATATTTGGCTGCCTTGTGTGCCAGAGCTAGAGCCGGACTGTGGGGTGGAGCGTCTGCACCATGACCCTGGCTCCGCCGTGTGGCCCTGCCATGGGAGCAGCCACACAGCCATCACATGGCCCACCCTGCCCACAGCTCCAGCCCTGGGGAAGAGCTGAAGCTGGGGTGAGGCTGCATGGTGGAACCAGGGCCATGGTATGGCCGCTGCACACCATGTCCCAGCTCTAGCTCCGGCTCACAAGGCAGCCAAAAATGCCAAAAGAGCCATATTTGCTGTAGGGATGTAATAGGAGAGGAGTTACAGTACTTTGAAATCCTTGAATGGAAGCCGTTTGTGGGAGGAGTTACAGTACTTTGAAATCCTTGAATGGAAGCCGTGTCAGAAGGACAAAGCACTACCCCAAATGTTAAGCAACCCGCTGTTCTATTTTGTTCTGTTTTATACAGATTCTTGTCCTGCCCTGATTGCTGTTCTATCTAAGCCCCTTCCAGTAGTGCATGAACTTGTTGTGATATTCTAAGGGAAGCCAATTTAGAGAGCAGAGAACAGCTCTGATGTACTCGTGTTAGCCTGTGTCACAGAGGGGGTGAGGTGCACTTCAGCATTTTCATGTGAACTAGTTGGGTTAACTAAGAGCTGCAAGTTTGATGCCCAAGTATATTGCATTGCTGATGTCCAGACAGGGAGGTGACAAGGGTATGTGGAACAGAGTCCACACAGCTTTTTGCCAGCATGTGATTTTTGTCTCTTAGTTATGTGTTAAGCCAAGTTTATGGTGTTATCTCTTTTGGCAGTTAAGAGAGTCAGCTGCCCAAGAAGATACACAGTCAGGACTAAGACCCAGGAAGGCGTACACAATTCTGAATTAGAGCTCATCTGATTTTGCCCCACTTCCTACTATGTCTGCACTTGAAAGTTTCATAGGCAGAATAAATATAGATAACAGTGGTCATTTTTATCAGGTAGTCATTTTCCTTTCATCTCAGTTTGTGATTTAACTGAGTGCAAACATTGCTGATATGAACAATCTTTGAATATTTAACTTATCTTCTTGCAAGACCTCTCTCAGCTATTATAGTGCCTTTGGAGGGCTGGTCTCATGCAGTGGTCACGAACGCTGCACAGGCTTTCCATGAACTATGTACTCTTCTCTGGCGAAAGTGTGCAAGTTTGTCTTGATAAATATTGTGTAGAAACTGCACCACGTGCTTATATGGGAAGCTCTGACTATTGTGCTAGTTACTAGCAAGATTGCTATACATTTGAGCACACTAATCAGTCCGACAGCCACATCAGCCTTTTACATTAGCCCAATACATTGTTTATCCACAATCAGTTTAATATTCTTATTAAAGAGCATGTTATAACGAACAGGGTCTTATCAGTAAAAACAAAAGGGGCCAACCTGATCTCAAGCAGTAAGCTTGAGAGCTTGAGTCTCCATCCAGGAGAGATTCATATGCCACCCAGTTGATTAGCAGAACTTCCACAGCCATCAGTACCTGTTTCTAATGGTGGTGCACATGCCTTGGTGCACATAACAAAATTGATTGTGCACATGGATGGAAAAAATTAGAGAGAACACAGGTCTCAAGGCATCTGTGAATTACTCACTAAGCTTAAACACATTTTTAAAATAACTTTGCATTGCTTGGTTCTGCTTTATTGCTCCAGTGATACGAGAGGAAAGATTGTTTATTTGGCAAGGCTGTGTTGTGTGTGTTTCATGTAGCTTGCAGGCAGTCTGATTAGAGAAATTAAACAAAGATCATCTACTTCATAATTTCCTCATTAAGTCTAGGCATGTCTGATTCCTGGGGTATGGGTGGAGATGTTGTGCTCCTCCTTGGGATGATGCCTTGCATTGCTTTATAGCCATTTACCTTTTGTGAGAGCCATATAGTTTTTCTCCATCCAGAAAATGATTGATGTGATACAGGACCTCTTAAAGAGGATTGTGGAGACGGAGACCCTTAAGGCTCTGTAGGCAGGACTACTGAGCACTCCCTATAGAAGGGAAGGAAGCTTATGTCAGTTTGTGTTGGGGACACCCATTCTCCAGAGGACTGATTCCTATCTAAATTGTCACTTTTGTATCTTCTTCATTGATCTGATCAGATTTTGCTTCTGGTTTATAGCAGAATCAATACAGACCACGTCTGTATCTTCCTGAAATCCTTTATTTTATCATTTGTATCCAGTGTCAGAATATGTTGTTTTCAGGTTCACATACCTTTCATGTTTGGATTTCATATTTATTTTTTATAGGAGTCTAGTCTTATTACATTACATTCATTTAAAATTTCCACTATTGTGGTAGTTAAAATGGCTTAAAATGTTGAACTAGAAACCTGCATGACCTCAGATACATTACATTCAGATTGTCCTGAAACTCATAAGCAGAGACTTTCCTTTTTCATTTCATTCATTTAGTATTCCTGCATGTACCCATGAATATAAGCAAGAAGTGTGAAGTGGTTCATGCCAGCTGGAGGCCTGCAGTCACAGTGCTGTCACTGCAAATAACGGCTTTGCAGCCGATGCATTAAGACAGTTTTCAAAAGCCATCAACTACTACCTGCCTAAACTTGTCATGCTGACTTTTTTTATTTTTATTAAAACAAAATGTTGTTGTTAATCGCTAACAGGCAACCGAGGTTACAGTGGGAATTCTGAACACATGCAAATGTGATATTAATTAAACTTAAGATATTTCTTAGTAGCCAAACACATCCATGTTTAGTCTCATCACAGAGGGAGTATCTTTTTGGAACTTTGAGGAAAATTCTCTACATTTTGTTAAGCAAGGAATGGTGGGGAATACCTGAAACTTACGGCAGGGAAAGTGTAAGATTTATTTGTGCACACTTTTGTTGCTGAATTTTAAAACGTAACATATTTCTGGCAGTGTAGTCTCAAGGAAAAATAGTCCTTTACCTTGCAGCAAATATATGTTACCATTTAAAAAGTAAACAGAATGAGCACTGTGATGTTTCTTCAACGTAACACTATAACTAATAAATGCATGGAAAGATTTAAATGTGGACATTTTTTCATAGGCTATTTGCAACTCAGAAATATTCTTTTGAAAAGAATAACTGTTTGGGTCCTGTAACACCTTAAAGACTAACAGATTTATTTGGGCATAAGTTTTCATGGGCAAAGACCCACTCAGTCAGATGCAAGTGGGTCTTTGCCCACAAAATCTTATTCCCAAATGACTCTGTTAGGGTATGTCTACACTGCATTCCTCTTTCGAGAGAGGAATGCGAATGCAAATACAGACAAACGGAATTGTAAATGAAGCGCGGATTTGAATTTCCCACGCTTCATTTGCATAATCGCGGCTGGCCGCTTTTTTGAAATACCCTATTTCAGGATTAAAAAACGCTGTTTAGATGCGGTTATTTTGAGAAAAACCCCTTCTTTCAAAATAACCCTTAAACCTCATTTTATAAGGAGTAAGGGTTATTTCAAAAGAAGGGTTTTTCTCAAAATAACCATGTCTAAACAGCGTTTTTTATCTCGAAATAGGGTATTTCGAAAAAGCAGCTGGCCGTGATTATACAAATAAAGCACGGGAAATTCAAATCCATGCTTCATTTGCAATTCTGTTCGTCTGCATTTGCATTCCTCTCTCGAAAGAGGAATGCAGTATAGACATACCCTTAGTCTTTAAGGTGCCACAGGGTTCCTGCTGGTTTTTGTGGATACAGACCAACATGGCTACTCCTCTAATATTTGTTTTCTGAGCGAAATTTTTATACTGTTGCAAAGCTTGCATGTTGTGTTGAATGGAGCCCTTTTCCTGCCTATCTGGTCAGCTATACAGTCTCAAAAGGGTATACACAGGGGTGCCAAAAGACTGGCCGGGCTCCTGGGCCAGATGGGGTGGAGGAGGCTCTACAGTTTCAGAAGGGGCAGGGCAGTGTCACCTGGCTTGTGCTTTGCTGTACACTCCCTGCTCTGGCAGCCCTCAGAGCCACCCGGAGTACAACGACTCCAGCAGCAATTTAAAGGGCCCGCAGCTGCTGCTGCTGCTACCGCAGAGGTGGCAGTGCTGGAGCTTTGGATCCTTTTCAGTCAGCAGGCCCCAGGGCAACTGCCTCCTCTCTCCCCCTCCCCCTCATCAGTAGGATTTTGAGTTGCAAAATCAAACCAAAGAGCTCTGGATTTTTGTACACGGTAATTAGAGAAGAACAGGAACAAATCTAATGCGCAATAGCAAATTAAAGTTGATGTTCTTATTGTTCATTATTTCAGTCATGTTGCTTCTGTGGTATATTTTCTGTTCATTAACTATGCCGTATGTATACAGTGTAACTTGTAAGTGCTTAATAGAATGGGATGGAGTACTACATATAAGTGAGAGCATAAGACTGGAACTCAGGACTCTGGCTCTCAGACATTGGGCAACTAACTGAACTTCTGTCTCTTCAGGCAAGTCTACACTACAGCGCACCATGGTACAGCTGCACCTCCTGCCAGCATAATTACTCTTGCTGATAGCCCCAGTGTGCAGGGCGCAACACGTGTCATTTGGGGAGGAGAGGGCAGGAGGAGACTTTTTCACACTCCTGAGCAAAGGAAGTTATATTGAATTAGGCTGTAGTGTAGACCTCCCTTAGTTTTCCTATTTGTAAATTGGAGATAATACACACTGCATAAAGGCCAGGGAAGGCTTGTTTAATATTGGTAAAGAGCTTTGATACCTGTTGCTATAGAAATGCAGAGTATCTCTATAATGGTGTGCTTATAGGTAAAACTAGAAAGGACAAAGGACTGGAGAGTGTACTGCAGGAAGTGGGGCTGAAGTAGCTCTAAGGATGAACTAAAAAGGGATTAATGGGCATCATCGTTTTCTAATTTCTGAGTTTTATTGTATATGTCACCCAAGTGCTGACCACCATTTTTCTGAAAAGTGTCATCCTAAGAAATATTGTTACTTTGAAACAACAATTACATATTAATCTCTTTTGGTCAACAAGTCAGTATTAAAGCAAGATGGAAATGTAATATTTATACAGGGGGAAAGAGAAACTTGTAGTCCTGTTATGGGTGGAGGAAGGATATCTGTCCTGTCTACATGGTGCATATTACTTTTCAGTATTAAGGTGGCTACCAGCAAACAACCCACATGATTATTTTAATTATGACCTTTTGTTATAAAATGCAATTGAGACCATGTAAATCGCAGTGAAATTTCAAACTGCTGAGCAAAGTGAGATTGGTTGTTCAGGCTTGGAGATTTACACAAATCAGAACATGAATTGTTTCACTGCCCCCCTCCCCCTTTCTAATCAGTCATTTTCAGTGTTCTCTCTAAGCTGGTGATTAATCAGCTCCCACCTAGTCAGAGGCTCAGGGCTCCCTGCTCGGAGCTGACTGACTGGGCAGGGATGATTAATCACCTGTGAAGCTGTGCTTCTGGGGCACAGCTTAGAGGGAACACTAGTCATTTTTGTTTTATACACAATGAAGCATACTGGTTCGCTGCTTCTGCACATGAATTCCTTCAGTTCCTCTGTACTGAAAGATACATGGGAGTTATGTGTTACGCTGGGTAAGCTGCACTTAAACAGAATTTTATACATTGTTTCTGTAGAATTTTCTGGTTTGAGATTATTAGCTTTACTCCCCATTAAATGCACACCACTCACTTCCCTATTCTTTGGTTGTCAGTATGTTGCAGAGAGACTGAAATTTTCTTAACCTATCAGGGCCACCACTCCTTTTACCAAAAAGAGTCGCAGTTTTAAGCACAGTCTAGCTTGGGCTGCAGACAAGAATTTGAGACAATCTAATCTCTGTCTTCCATTTGATATTGCTAGACTACCAAATACTAACCCTTCTGGAATAGATACTCTCCATTTAAAAGGACATATTGACCAGCCTCTAATGTGGATTGAATCCCCTCTCAGTGGACAAAGGCAGGTACTTCAGAAGAGCAGAGTTTTCTGTCGCAGACAAGATCAGTTGAAAAATAATAAAATGGTTTCTCTTATTTCTAGTACTTAATACATCATAATTCTTCACATATTAGAAAAAAAGCTAATTTGTAATGCATCACCATGAAAATATTGCTGCACGTTGGAGCCCAAACTGTATTCACCTACTTCTGTTTTATAACAGACTTGTACTATCGTTAATGTGGGAATTTTTTAAAAATCAAAACATTTTGCATCAATTAATACCTGATACTAAGATTTATGTTGATGGATTGAGTGTTGTTAATTATTCCTACATTTTTAAAATCGTTCTGCAGTGCCCAACACCTTTCAATTTAAAGACATGGCACCATGGATCAAAGCCTGTGATTAAACTCTTAAGAATTTCTCTTTAATGCCTTCAGAGCCATTTGGGGTACATATGTATTGTACTGGGAGACTCCGCTCTGGAGGTTTTAAGATACCTTAGGATTCAGCCTTAAGAGGCATGCCATTTCCTCTTGTTACATGCTGACATTTCCCTCTTTTAAATAAATGTGTGCAAAACATCAGGAACAATTAAAGTCCATAATGAAATCCAAATAAAGCATTATAATACTTTGTCTCTGTATGAATTCTTTTCCTGTCCCAAAGAACACAATCTTTATTAGTGGAAACTTTTCATGAATATTGATTAAAAGAATAGCTTAATTAAATGAACTGGGGACAGTATATCGTGATTTATGTAGCTTGAAATTAGACTAATTACTGTTAAAACATTCATACTTTATAGAGCTGTCCATGCATCTAGCACTGGTAATGATCTTACTGACTTTTTTCTAACATTTCACTTTTCTTCATGGTGTTGTCCCCCGCATACTGTTGATTACATTATTGTGCAATACGACTTTCTTTGTAGATCTCCGGGTTGGATGGGATAGTAAGATAAATGGGTAAGAACTGCTTAAGCAGCGAGTTTCTAACTAAACAGAATCTGGTTGGGCTTTTGATGAGACAGATGTGTTGCCATAGCACGCACAAGGTAGTAGGTATGTAGGAAAGCTCTCTGGCCTAAAGAGCTTACAGTCTAATCAGACAGCAGGTGGTAGAACAGCGAACTCCTATTAAACCCACATATCTTTTCAGGGTTTTTTTTTAAATGTTCTTGTCACACAGCCCTAGTTAGAGCTCCCCAAGCTAACCCCTTACCAAGGTGCTGTGTTGAGCCCCACCCTAGGTCAGTATGCGCTTAAGCTTCCCTTGGTCTCAGCTGGCTACAACATGGTCTCTTCCCTTGGCCTCACTGGCACACTTCCTGAGTACAGAAGTGGGACTCTGGTATCCATGCCCCCAGGACTAGTGCTAATCTCTTAGACTTCCCAGTTCTTGAAGTCTCCCCAGAGCTCCTTCCTTGTGGGCACTCAAGTTTGATAGTCCACCTCTTTGGGGAGGGCATGGGAAAGTGAAAGTGAACGACACACAAGCTTTGTAAAGGTTAAAAGAAGTCACCTTCACTTTGGATAGCATAAGAAGTGGGTCTTTGCCCACGAACGCTTATGCCCAAATACATCTCTTAGTTTTTAAGGTGCCACCGGACGGACTCTTTATTTTTTTCAATAAACATGTAGGTCTAGACAAAACAAAAAACATATATCTTCATTTCCCTGCCTCAGATTCTCACCACTCTTGAGCTTTCTTTGGGCTTAGGTCAGAGTCCTCTGAGGAATCCAGAATCCTACCTCCTACATGAGGCCTCCTCCAAATGGTGCAATTTCTCTCTGGTGCAGTCTGTTTCCTTCTTTCTGGGCTGGTCCCCCGATAAAGACCCCTCGGCTACAAAACCCTGCCCTTCTGCTCATCTCTGCTACCCAAGCTTCCTTGTGTCTCACGAGTTTTCCTCAAGTATGTCAGGTTCTGTGGCTTTTAAAACCCAACAGTAACATCTGTTTTTTTCTTTTGTGCTTCTGTAAAAGTTATAGCTCTAATCTCAGTCATACAGCCACATTTGATCAGCCTAGTTTCCCCTCTCTTCATCATCTCATTGGTACTGACATGGTCTCACTTGAATGGAAGACATCAGGAGTTGACAACCCACCATTGCCCTTGGTCTGGGGAATGGGTGACAATATGTGGTTCACTCCACTTGCTTTGAGGCATTTCAGTGAGCAATTTCATAACCTCAGCGAGAAGTCATAAGTCATACATAGATTCCTTAAATCACCAAAATTCTACTGTCTGTTTTAACATTTCTTTGAGTGTAGGCCTTTTGAAAGATATGTGTTTTGAGGAACAAGATCTGGAGGTAGTGGACATGAAGGGGCAAGTTAATTGTTGAACAATAATCCTAGAAATCCATTTGCCATTGAAAAATGTACAATTTGTGTTTATATGGAAAATCTTCAGTTTTTACATTTTATTAAAAAATAAAAACATATACAGTGGAACTCAATTATCTGATCCATTTAGGACCAGATCAAATAATCAGGGCTCCAGCTATCAGTCCTGGGCAGCAAGCTCTGGCTATAAGCTTAAAAATTGTAAATATATCAGTAAAACATTGGTTTCAACTGATACTTCTATATATTGTGGCTAGGGAAAGTAAAGTTCAGCATTTCATTTGAGTCACAGAAAAACATGGATTTTTGTGTTTATCAGAAAATTTTGGTTTTTTTGTTTTGTTTTGTTTTTTATTAGGGTCCCTGGTCATGAAGCTTAGGCAAAGAAACTGTGGTTATGGGGAATAAAAGAATACCTCCAAATTCTAGGCAGAGAAATAATGAGAGGCTTTATTATGAATGTTTAGTGCCTTTAACACTGTTTGTAGAATTGCTAGAACTTAGTGAGAGAATATTTTTACAGAGCATAAATGACTTTCTACTTTCAGATTCGGATAACGTGATAAAATTAGACTGTGATAGTGTTTTGATCACCTGCAAATTGGAAATAGTCTCCTACTGACTTTCCATGCATGCTGACACTTGTGTACGTAGAGTTCATAAAGCAATTCAGGAAGTTCATGTTGAGCAGTAATTATTACTCTTGTAATACAAGAAAGTCTTAAGTGAGGCTGGTCTTTCATGCCTGAGCTATAAAGGTCTGGGACCCCGGGATATGGTGGGGGTGGCAGCCATGATGGCGAACATAGTCTTTTTTGTTGAAACCAGTCCAGTCTGGGTTTTTTGCACCCAATCTCATCAACATTTGTTATAAGTTATGACATCTTATGAACTTACACTCACATTTTACAGTTAAACTCATAATTAAGATAAATTTGTAAGGCCAATTGCCACAACAGAACAGAGCATGACATTTCACCCAGACCTGTAGTTTTCAAGCATAATAAATGTTGGCACTTTCAAGCACTCTGCTTTATGTACTTGTATTTCTTCTCACAGATGGAGTTGAAGAAGAAAAAATGGAAACCGAGACAGATGGGCAACCATCAGAAAAGGTAAAGTCGGAGATTTGTCTCTGATGCAGTGATTCTTTTCATGGAGTTCTCAAGTCTAGGTTATTGGCGTTACAGTAGAAGCTTTAATCAAAAGATTGGGCCCATTGTGCTAGTCACTGTAGAAATGTGAAAGATGGACTTTACCCCAGGTGACTTAAATTTCAGTAAAGAGCTCCGCATTCTCAGCTTTATCTTGTATAGCATGATTCAACATTACTGTCATAGGAGAGCCCCCCTGCAAGTTTATTGTTGTGCTAAGTGGGAAAAAGTGTATGTCTCTTCCTCTCCTTTCTAGCCATAAGAAAAGGGACTGAGGAGGAGTCAGTGGAGATGACAGTTTTACTTGTAGAGCCACAAAAAAACTGCAGCTGCATATCTTGACATGTTGCAACGTTTTTCTTGTAGTGTTGGATTGATGGTTCTGACTCTTGATTGTACAGTGCTGTGATGTTTGAGACTCTGCAGTTTAATTCAGTGAGAAATTGGCTCTTCAAGTATTTTTGCTCTAATCTAACATAATGTCAGTAAAGAGAGATCATAGTCCTCTAAGAACCTTTCCTAATTTTTGAATTTGTGTTGCTCAGTTGTGTTGGACTGTCAAGTGCTCTGGATAACCTATTTTTATAGCACAAAAACAAACCAAGAGATTCTGAGAGGATGAAAGATACCGAACATCGTCATTTCCCTTCTTGGTGACAGCTGGAGTTGCACTGGCAACCTTAGTGAAGGCGTTTATTCATAGTTGCATCACAGACAATGATAATACAAGCTATCCTCCTTTGTCTAGTGAATGTGACGCAGCTCTGACTTAAAGCTTGAACTTTAAAACCATGATAGAGGCAAAACCAGCATTGGCTTCAGTGTATTGAAGGATCAAACCCTTACAGCATGGGTTCCCAAACTAGGGGGCGTGCCGAAATTCCAGGGCGTGTGCAAGGCGACCCGCCCCCCCCCCTCAAGTTTTGCTGCCCTGCTCCGTTCCTTTTTTTTTCCCTTTCGCTTAACAACTTGTGCTGCCTCGCTCAGTTTTTTTTTTTGGTGGGGGGGGAGGTTTCAAAAATCAGAAAGGGAGAGTGTGATGTTGAAAAGTTTGGGAACAACTGCCTTAGAGACAGGCTGTGTAAGAATGAAAGAGGAATTCAGCCTGTCTGTTCAGACCTTTATCTCTCCTACTGAGATAGTCAGCAGAAGGTGATTATAATGTTGGGGTTTATAATCTAGATAAATGTCCACTAAGAGCTAGACTATGACTAGCAGCTCTGTTTAGATGGGTTACGGAACTGTCAAGTGGTAATGACTTGTGGTCACTATTGACCTGCGCTGGATTCAGACTAGTGCTCTAGAACTGATTCATCATTCTCTTAAATATGCAGTAGCTGTATTTTGTCTGCAGTCACCTGTGATACTTTCCTGTAATCTGCTTTTTCAGTCAAATGAATGATACACCAGTAGTTAAATTAAGGACATGTCTACACTACAATCCTCACTAGGAGCACTTCCCCTAGTTGAAGTGGGGCACTATGGGGGGGTGGAGAGCCAGAGCTGTCAACTCTACAGAGCTCCACACTGGGAGCCAAGGGTGCCCCCAATGTGTGTCACCTCCCTATTGGGAGCAACGGGAGGAAGCTGCCTGGGGTTTCTCTCTTTTAGTGGGGAGATCCATGCCCAGAGTCCAGTCAGCTGCAGTGCTCCCATTAGGGAGCATGGACAGCAGTTTAACAGCCTGGCTTAGAAGGGAGACTGGAGCTGGCTTTCTTGTCAATTTCATGGCTCTGGCAGAACTGTGGAATTGACAAGAATGACAGCTAACAACAAATGTGAACACAGTGTCTACAGAGACATTGAGTCACCCTGGCTACAACGATATAAGCCCTACAGTGGAGTTGTCATGCTGGTGTAGTACAGCACTTACAAAAATCCACTGGAGACTATAAACCCTGTTTCAAGTGCTTTCTTACAAATTCTATTCCATATGGTAGCCTGTACATTCATGATTTCCCTAGTAAGACTTCATTTTTTATGTCTCAACCATAGTTGAGAACCATCTACACTCCTAACAGACTGTCTCCCCAAGCAGGTGTCCATGCCTCAGAAGGTCCTTGATTCTTTGAACACAAAAGGTGTATAGGGGAGTTCCATGATGATTATCACCACAGAAGTCTCTCTTATAGGCTGTTCCAAAACCTTAAAGCTCAGGGCAAATAAATCCCCTCAGTAGATGACTCATCATATCAATGTATTGGATCTCAGAACTAGGGATGTTAAGGACTAGTTGACTATCTGATAAGCATTTGCTTATCGGATAGTCTGTTGACTAGTTGATTCCCCCTCACCCTTGCTGCCTCTATGACATAGAGGCAGCAAAGGGTGGGGAATGGGAACTTCAAAGCGGCAGCGCCGCACAGCTGATCCGCAGCTCAGCTGTGCGGTGCTGCCCCTTTAAAACACTGAAGCGCTGTGGAGCCCGGGGTCCGCTAACCCCAGTTCCAAGCAGCGTTTCCCCAGAACCCAGGGTCAGCTGGGGAAATGGCACGCGGAGCCCGGGATCAGCTGGAGAGTCCACAGCTGACCCCGGGCTCCACGGTTGCCCCTTTGAAATGTGTGGAGGCAGCATTTCAAAGGGGCAGCTACCGCACAGCTGATCCCCGGCTCAGCTATGCAGCGCTGCCCCTTTAAAACACTTCCCCAGCTGACCCCGGGTTCCACTGAAATGCTGCTCTGGTGGCTCTTGTGCATTACAAAGCTGGCACCCGCATGCAGCCCACTGGCCCCAGGCTGTGTGCGAAGTTCCACATTCCCTGGGGGCTCTTGCACATTTCAGAGGAGGATCGCGGAAGTGCCTATCGACCATCGACTACTTGACTAGTCAACTGCATTTTAACATCCCTACTCAGAACAATCTGTTATGCTTGACAACACTTCCTATCACATATCCAGGACCAGCTAATCAGAATAATGCTGGACAACAGAGCAGTGATGTAATACATCAGTCGCAAGGAGGCACCAGATGCCAGTTGTTTTGCACCAAATCCATAAAACTATGGAACTGGTGCACATCACATAACGTGCATAACTTGGATTCATCTGCTGGGGCTACAGAACATAATCATAGATTCACTCAGCAGACAATTCGTCAACAACAAGTGGGAACTGAACAGACGTGTTCTGAGAAATGCTTCTTGTCTGGGGCCATACACAGGTGGATTTGTCCAGTGGATGTCTGCTCAGGGTGTGGGCATGACCACAACTCAGTGGGAAATGTCCTAGTCATTCCTTTGTCACGAGTCCTGCTATGCCATTATCGCCTTATACTGCTACTGCTTAAGTTCATAAAGAAATTGAGACAAGAGGAACTGGTAACCCTCCTCATAGCATGGTGGTGGCTGAGACAGACTGTGTTTCCCAGAGTTAATTCCTGTATTCCATACAGTCTCTTCTCTACTTTTCTCTGACCCTGATTTCTTCTCACCCAGGTATCAGAATTAGTCACCTCCCTCAACCTCACAGCACTTTGCCTCAAAGGGTGGCTGCTTGATGGCCCTCTGGTATAGCACGTCTGCTCTCCAGAAGTTCAAAGAGTGCTGCTCAATATCAGAAAGCACCCAACTAGAAAAAGTGTCAAAACACTTCCAGACTTGTTGCAACCGTCAGACTACTTCCTCTCAAATCCACCATCAAAGTTCTAACTGCCATCACAACTTTACACCCTCCCATAGAAGAATTCTCAGTTTTTGCCCAGCACTGCAAGATTTATCATAGGTCTGTTTAACCTCTCCCTACCAAGGAACCTCACCAAGTTCCCAGTGCTCTGAGGAAACCTCCATTCAAACCTGTGGGAGGTTGTTGCTTCCTTCTATTTGTCCTTTAAACTGTTGTTTCTGTTAACTGTTATCTCGCTTAGAATGGGGGAGGGGGATCTTGAATTCTTGATGGACTTCTTCCTGTGGAGGTGACTTTACATACACATCCTCACTTCCTTCCTAAAGTCTCTTCATAATTGCACATTAGTCAGGATATTCACCCACCAATATTTTACCCCAGACCTCACTCTTGTAGAGAAGAAGTGAGCCTCCATACACAAAATGTTAAAAGCACTTTTCTTTTACGTTGACTAGGCTCTTTTGGGTTTCCCCTAGATTCTTCTTCTCTGTTGCTGAAAGAATGAAGGGACATCTGATCTCCATCCAGAAATTGTCCAAATGGGTAGCAGGTTGTGTAGTGTTACGCTATGAAACCTTGGGGGTTCATTTCCCTCCCCCTTTCCTCCTAGGTGTTGTTGCTCAATCCACCACGGTAGCCCATCTAAAAAATGTATGCCTCTTAGACATCTGCAGGACAGCCACCTGGCCTTTGCTGCATGTATTTTACCAGCTTTGTACTCTCATGCCTGCCTCCAGGGCTGACACAATGACACTGTCCCACAGTCCTTACTGAGTCCACTTCCTTGAGGGAGGTACTGCTTCGGAGTCCCCTTATGTGGACCCCATCCAAAGAGACAATACTTGAAGCAGAAGGAAAGGTTACTTGCCATGTACAGAAAAAAACAACAAATGGTCTGGTAGCACTTCACAGACTAACAAAACATGTAGATTGGATCATGAGCTTTCGTGGGCACAGCCCACTTCTTCAGATGGCTGGAGTTTTGAGTTTAGGATGTGCAGACCCAAAATAAATAGGAGAGAAGGGGGCAGGGGGAGGAAAAAAAAGGAGGAGGTGGGAGTCAGGGAGCAGAGGGTATAGAAAATCAGGAAGGTAGAGGGAATCAGTAAGTATCTGAAGATTGGGTAGTTAAAACGAAGCATATAAGAATCAAAGTCATTTGCTAGTATCCTTCCTGACATAGGAATCTACACAGAGAGCTGTTTGCACCTTCATTGATTGTTAGGTTGATAGTGTCCCAACCATCCTTCATCACAGTTGAATACCATGTACAGTACTCTTGAGGTTTTTGAGACGTGTGTCCCAGTGGATAGTCCACTACCTGCCCTCTTCCCTCTGACTCAGAGTCTCTTTCTTGGGACTTTTGTGGTTTAGTAAGACCTGGGAGGTAGGTGGCAGGTGGTCTTCTCTATATATACTGTTATATCAGGGCACAAGGGTGTCTAGGGCACTTATGTAGACAGCGGACAAAAATTTTTATTAAGAAGTGCACAGATGCCCATGAACATCTAGATGTGGTGCATTCATAGGGATACGCATCTTGAACGAAAGTTGCTGTTAGAGGTAATCATGCTCTCCATTTTATTTCTCTTCCTTGTGTCACATGTTTGCAAATACCTGTTGCTTTTTTCTGTTGGACAAAAATGCTCCCTCCTGCTGTGTGTAATTAATGTGGCAGCACTAATTGCCACATGATATTAGTGAGGCCAAGAACTTACTAAGATTCAAAAAGAGATGGATTGTTCATGTGGGTGGCAAGAATATCCAGGTTTATAGTACTGAATGCTAACAAAAATGCTGGAAAGGATATACAATCTCATACTTTGGTCTTAAACCGGCCTCTAACCATTAGGGATTAGAATGAAATCTTTTTGGAGGGACAAGATTGTTCCACCTCTCCCTCTTGTGAGGTTTCTGGCACACTCTGCTGAAGCAAAATCCGGTGCTGCTCCCTGTTGAAGATGGCCTGCTGGACTACACGGCTCATAGGTCTGATCCAATATGGCAATTGCTTCATCCCCAAGAATCTTGACGATGGTTGTAAAAAGAACAATCAGGGAGTCCTAAATGGAGACCAACTTCCCAAGGATGATAGAGCATTTCTAAGTGAATCTGTGACCAAGCTAAGAAGGGATTTCTTCTTACGTTTTGCTTTCCCTCTTCCTTCCTATGCCTCCAATACTTCAGATTGAAAACAAAGGAGAAGGCGAACTAGAGGAACGAGATAAGGTGCAGGAAGGAGAAAATGAGAGAAATCCAGAAAAGGAGCAGGACAGTGAAGTCACTGCTGATACCAAGTCAGGTAAGACACCAGCTGTTGTTTGAACTGCATTTTAGTTTTAAAAGCCTTTCTCCACAGTTGTAGGAATTAGACTATAAACTTAATTGTAGCAAAAGTATTTCTTCACACACATCTGATCTGCATCTTGGTTCAGCAGTAGATATTCCAATTCATTTCACAGAAAAGCTCAAGTGCTAAATTCATATTGTAATCGTTTCAGACTTCAGCTTAGGGATTTTTTCATTTTGGCTGTAGGGACAGGATGAGCAGATTGCTAAACCAAAGTGAGCACAAACCAGATCAATGAATTTTTTTCCATATTCCTAATGTAAAGAAGCAGATGAGAGGAGCTACTATGAACTCAGGTTTCTGCTTAATAGCAAACATTTCTTATGAGGTTGTACCAACCATTTCATTTGACTGGTTGGGAATACAGTACTGAAAAACCCTATTGTTGTCCTACATTGTAAAACTAGCTGGAGTTACCTGGCGTTGCTCGGGAAAGTTGATATAACTGAGGTGAGGAGCCTGAGGGGAGGGAGGGGGAAGGGAACCGCGCGCTGGCGCCCGAGCCCGCCCTCTGCTTCCTTGTCCCTCTGCCGGTCTTAGCGAGTGACTGTCCCCACCGCTTCCCCCCACACTGCCAAGCTCCGTGCAGCCCCGGGGAGAGGCATCGGTCTCTCATCTCTTCCCTCCCACAGTCCCTTAAAACCTTCTCCTGGATGACAGGTTATCCCTCTGCCGGCCTTAGTGAGCGACTGTCCCCACTGCTTCCCTTCTCCCTGCACTGCCAAGCTCCGTGCAGCCCCGGGGAGAGGCATCGGTCTCTCATCTCCTCTTCCTTCCCACAGTACCTTAAAACCTTCTCCTGGAGGAGAGGTTATCCCATGCAAAGTTTGCAGTAGCTCTTATAGTGTCCAAGTTATTAGCGCACAAACATTCTCCTTTATATATTATAGAAGATATTGTGTCAGTTCTTACATGAATCTGTGTTCTGATTGCATCCTGTAGGCGTGACACATCTTTTCTGATAAGATTTTTTTTGTCAGGATTTTAAGAGAGGGCAGAGCAAGGCAATAAAAAGGTCTCCATTTGTGTCTCAAAATGTTGATGATACTGGAATTTGTTTACTGGAAATACAATGTAACAATGTTTTGATATTAAGACTAAGAAAAAGATGGGGAGAGAAGAATGCACGGGGTAGAAAATTAAAGCACTTCATAAGCATCACCCTTGAAGATTGGGGGGGACTCTCTGGAGTATACATTTTGTTGGAGGTGTTTAAAATACTTCTGTGGCAGCATGTGAAGAAATGCCGAGGTGCTATAACATAAAGCACCTAAGTGGGAGTGTTATAATGTGCTCGTGGATGGGTTTGTGCTGTGTGAGTACAAGTATAGTCTATGTAAAGCCTGTTCCTGATGTGACAGTTATTCAGTAAAGAATGAATGCAAAACAATTATTGGGTCATCTCTTTAGAAGAGAAGGAGGCAGAAGAGAACAAGGAAAATGTTGACGCATGCAAAGACAAGGAAAATGAAGCTGGGAAGAAGAAAGTTGAACACGAAATCTCTGAAGGAAATGTAGCTACAGCTGCAGCTGCTGCTCTTGCCTCAGCTGCCACCAAAGCAAAGGTTTGTCATACACAAATGTCCACTGCAGCTGACTTCCAGTTTCAATTGGGATCTATTAAAAAATGGCCCATTGTTCCAAACCACTGGGACTTCGAAGTGCTAATCCCTAGTATCCTAAATGCAGTGTTTGTGCTCTTTCACTTCCGCTGTTTGAACACTATCATTAAATGAAATTGTTTCTCTGTCAACAGTTTAATGTTACTATAGTAAATCTACTGAAGTCAGGGTGAGGATCTCCATCTTTTCAGTGTGTAATACGGGGTGAGCAATAATTTTTGATGGGAGATCACTCCAAGATTTTGCATAGTAACTCTGTAACTGTAAAAACAGGGGGTCCTGTTGCACCTTAGAGATTAACAGATTTATTGGGTCATAAGTTTTTGTGGGTAAAACCCACTTCATCAGACAAGTTACAGTGGAAATTACAGAATCTGGAGTATATATAACATCAAAGGAAGTTACCTGTCTATCGCAGGATCAGTGTTAATCAGGCTAATTAAGTCAGGGTAGATGTGTCTCATTTGCAGCATTTGATGTGGAGATGCGAATATCAAAAGAGGGAATATTGCCTTTGCAGTGCATTAACCAGTTAAGAACTTAGTTCTTAAAGTAATAGCCAGCATGAATTTGTAAAGAACAAATCACGTTAAACCAATCTGATAGCTTTCTTTGGTAGGATAACAAGTCCTATGGATAAGGGAGAAGTGGTAGATGTGGAATACCTAGACTTTACTAAAGCATTTATATGATCTCACATGACCTCATCATGTGGGGTTCCTCGGGGTCTGTTTTGGAACTGGTTCTGTTCGATATCTTCATCATAATGTAGATATTGGCATAGAGAGTATGATTATTATATTTGCAGATGATACCAAGCTGGGAGGGGTTGCAAGTGCTTTGGAGGATAGGGTCATAATTCAAAAAGATCTGGACAAACTAGAGAAATGGTCTGAAGTAAACAGGATGAAGTTTAATAAGGACAAATGCAGAGTACTCCACTTAGGAAGGAACAACCAGTTTCACACATACAGAATGGGAAGCGACTGTGTAGGAAGGAGTACTGCAG
Organism: Pelochelys cantorii; assembly: GCA_032595735.1. Lineage (NCBI taxonomy): Eukaryota > Metazoa > Chordata > Testudines > Trionychidae > Pelochelys > Pelochelys cantorii. The sequence goes on along the minus strand of CM064327.1, from coordinate 259,429,608 downwards.
AAAGGGATCTAGGGATCAGAGTGGACCACAAGCTAAATATGAGTCAAAAGTGTGACACTGTTGCAAAAAAAGCAAATCTCTGCGGGCTTGTTCTGGCCTGCCAAACCAGTGGATCTGGCCCATGGCCGCCCTGTCCTGCCCCCATCCCCAGGCCAATCAAGACCTAGGGATGGGGGAGTGTGTGAAGTCTCCTCCGCCACCAGGGGCGCATGGCATCAGAGGGAACCGCCGTCTCTTTAAAACAGCTGGACGTTCTCTCTAGCTACCGCATGCCCTGGCAGGGTAGGGGCATGGGGCAAGAAACTTTGCACACTACTCCCTGTCCCCAGGTCCTGATTGGCCTGGGGGCAGAGGGAGCACATGTGGTTGTCTCTCACTGCAGCATGTAGAAACAACTGTGAGCTCTGAGAAGATATTTGGGGTAAAATAGAGCTGAATAACAGCACAGAACACTGGAAGCCAGGGCTGGTGGCTGTAAACAAACTTTATGGAACTGTGGGAAACTTGACCATACCCATGATAAGTGAACATCTGGCTAACTAAAATTGTGCTGGATCACAGATGTTGCCAGACCAGAGTGTGCCTGACTAGAGAGGTTCAACCTGTACAGTCATATATTACTAAGCAGCATAGCAAGCATTGTTCCATTTATTCACCTTGGTGAAATAAAAATAGACACCCCCACTCACTACAGTATTGACCTTCTGTGATTCCGAAAATTCTCTGGTTCGGCACCGGTCAGAACCCAAGGGTTCCAGACTAGAGAGGTTCAACCTGTACACAGTGCACTCCCTCCTAGTTTATAGTGGAGCCTCTGGTTCTGAAGGAGCTCAGCAGTCCTTGGCAGGAAAACAGTAGAAACTCCTTTCCAGAACATAGACTTAACTTCCCTTTAAACTAGTCTGTGCTCAGGAAGCAGATTTTAGTCTCTGTTGTTTCTTATATTCCCAGATGATGAGTCCTACTCTGGCTTCTGTCATTATTCTAACAGTTCAGATGTGTATGCATGTAATCTATCTACAGACTAGGGTTTCTTAATACAGGCCTTATCCCTTTCCACTGAGCATGTTGTACTTGCTCCTGATTAGGTTGAAATTGCTGTGAATTTATATTTGAGAGAAGAGCAATCTGTCAAGTTAGGGTCTGGTGATGTCACTCAAATGGGACAGTTCAAACTCTCAGAAGTCTTGATCTTGAATGGTTAAAAGTCTTTGACCTGTCATGCATCATTTTATCGAGACTGATCTGAGAAAAGGAGTGAGGTCAAAGCTACATTGATATGACTACCAAGGTATTGTTTTCTTTATCAGCTTTATATAAACTCAACCTGAGATTTGACGATCAAGCTGGTTCTTTTTTTGGGGTCCCTTGCATCTTCAATATCTAAGATTAATCGAGAGCTCAAGCTTGATGCACAAGCTATGATGGAATCAGATCATGTTTCATAACTATGTTAGCACTGCAAAGCAGATGTTTGGAGCCATTTAAAAGTCATGTTTTGACACTCCTTTGAGATCTCTCTCTGCTTTGAAAACCCTCTATCTTCTATGATAACCCACACAATTGTGAAAATATAGCAAGTGTCCCTGAGTTGTGCTTCTTGGGTCTGGAATTTCTTTTTCATCATGTGGTGGTAAGATGATCAAAGGGATGTTTCTAATTTCTGCAGAACGTTTTCTCTGAGGATCTTAAATAGCCTATCAAACACTAAACTTCACATCATGCTTGGGCAATGTGTATTATACCCATTTTGCAGATGGCAGAATTGAGGCATTAATATGATTTCTTATATAATTTGCGATGCGTTGGGATGCATAATAAGTGCTGTACATCTGCTGTGTGTGCAACTAAGTATGGTCTTCTGGACTCTTGCTCTGAGAGATATTTAAATAGATATTGTATATTTCCTTTGGGTGCAAAAAAAGTAGTGCAGACTGTTGGTAATGGCAGAATGTCTCACCGTTGAAGGTCCTTGCTACATGATTCCATGACATTTGATGATAACTCTAGTGAATGTTTCTTTTCAAAACTGCAGCCTAGTTTTCATGTGCAGTCAGTGCAGTACCAGTTGCTAGATGTCTGGGAGTACTTTATGAAGCAGTCAGAGCGTGACTCCTTATGGAAAGCCAACTTCTAGTCCTATATTGTGGGACTGTTTCCCAAGGAGGTGCTGGAGCATCAGACTACATGGTTTCATTGTAGGTAATTGTGCATGACTGCATCTAGGGCTGAAGAGTAGAAATGAGTAGTTCTTCTGCAAATAGCAAAAAAACCCTTATAGTCTGAGCATCACGCAGGCAATAAAAATGTAAATAGGAGTGAAATTTAATCTTATTTTGAGAGGCTTCTTGCTCCCAATAAAACTCATGTCCCCATTTTCTTCCTTTGGTGGTGGATATCAGTGGAAAAAAGAGGTTGGATAATGCAGTCATTTTGATTTTTGCAAAGACAAACAGAGAACATTTATGTTAGTGGAAATAAGGTCCTGTAATCAGGACCTTCATATTCTGGAGTAGAATTGGAGTGCAACAAGAACTTCTCTTCCCATTTGCATTAAAAATTCAAACAGCATTAAGGCCTTGAGTGAGCTATGTCTTGTGTCTGAGATGGAATAATTTCAACTCTAATATTAACCCTGGACTGCTAACTCTAGTTTATATGCAAAGCTACTATAGTATTGCAAACTTAACACTAAGGATGTTAAATTTAGATTAATCAACTAATCGAATAGCCTGTGTAATTTGCATCGACTATTCAATCAGTTGATAAGGGCGCCTCTGCCTTTGAAATGTAGCAAGCACCTCAGGGAGCATGGCCAGTGGGGGGCTCAAGCAGTCCCCTGCTGGCCCTGTGCTCCCTGCTTTTGAAATGTACAAGAGCCATGGGATGGCTCCCCACAGGCTTGCCCCAGGCTCCCTGCAGCGCTTCTGCTTTTGAAATGTAGTAAGAGCCCAGCGCTTGCTCCATTTGAAAAGCAGAAGTGCTGCCAGTTCCCCGCTGTGCCCCTGCCCCACCTCCCCCATGGAGATGGTGCTGGGGGGAACCGACTTGTAAGCTGGCTCCCTCCCCCCCGCACCAGATCCTGCTCCCCGCCTTGCTGCCTCTCTCTGATAGGGGCAGCAAGGGGGAGAAGCAACTAGTTGAGTCACTAGTTGACTCTCTGATAAGCATTTGCTAGTCGCTTACATCCCTACTTTGCTTTAGAAATAGCAAGTGTCTCAGGAGAAATCTTGCATTTAGCTTTTCTGGGGGAGGTTAGTGGCTGGGGGACAATATTATCAAAAGAATGTGTTTGTGGTTTGGAAGCAGCACAGTCTGTTGGTGAGTTGGGAGCTGGTCATCAGGAGACAAGGTTTCTTTTTGCACATCTGCTAGTAATTTTGAATTTGGGTAAGTCGTTTCACCTCTGCATTGCAGTTTTCTATATGTAGGATGGATCTAATAATTCCCATACACACGCACTTTGTAAAGTACTTTAACATTTTTGGTGAAAGGCTCTAAATGGTAAATAATAGTTGGGGGGGGGTGTATACTAAAATTTTTTGGGGGTACGCCCATTACATCTCTTCCCTTCCCAACCTCAGATTGCTGAATTAATTTTTCTGATCTATGAAAAAGCATTTCATGACTTTATTTTTACTCCTGAACACCCTTATTGCTGTAGATGGATGTAGTGCCCTTTATCTAGTAGGGATGTTAAATGTAATCTCCATCGGGTACTCAATTAGTCAATAAGAGGGGAGGGCACTCGCTATCCTGCTGTGCCTCTGCCTTTGAAATGTACAATGTAAATGTAGAATGTACATTTCAAAGGGAGAGGCGAAGCAGGTAGGATCAATATGAGCAGGGACTGCTTCAGTTCCCACTTCACCGTTTCCCTGCTGCACCTCTGCCTTCCCTGTTCTGCTGCAGAGATGGTGCAGATAGAGGCAGTGGGGGGAGAGGAGAGCAGCTAGTTTAGTCACTATTCAACTACCAATAAGCATATGCTTATTGTGTAGTTGACTAGTCACATACATCCCTATTATCTAGTCATGTGGTTGGTCAAAACAGCCCGTGACAAGATTGCTGATTCCTGGATTATCAAGCCAAAAGGGATCATTGTGACTTTTGCATAACATGGCTCATAACACTTCCATGAAATAATTTGTTTGAACTAGAGCAGATCTTTTAGAAAAACATCCAACCTTGATTTAAAATTTTCCTGTAATGGGGAATCCACCATTTGAGAAGTCCTGGCTCCCACTTCGGTGCTAAGATCATGATCACCTTTTCATGGTAACAGTTCCCTGTAACATGGGCAATAGGAGATTCTTCTTCAACAGTATCAGTTATTTTTCCCCTGTCTTCTGAGGCCCAAGCAACATGACACTACTACACTGGACCTGTCTAGTGAAACCAGAGCATAAGCTTCTCAAAACCATTCCCAGACCCAGTTCTGCAATATCACCAAGCTGTGTAACTGGCTTTGCTGAATTCTTTTGTATTTGAGCAGTGAGTTATAACAATAGCTAGTGTGTGTGTGGTCAGTTAAAGTGCTCATCCTTCTGTCTTTTTACATTTTAAACTGAAATACTCAAGCAGTACTAGAGAGCTGTCTCATTTAGATACCACGTATTTAAACGATTAATTATCCCTAGACATACAGCTGATTATCTGCAATAGTAAAGATAAAGCTTGAGGGAAAGAGTTGAGGTCTGTTGGTTTTGGCTACAATCAGTTTTTTCACTCTTAAATGTTGAGTATAGTTTCAGTTTTTCATAAAAGAACTATGCTGTAGCTAACTGATTGTAAAAAAAAAAAAAAACCATATGGGGTTTCTTTTATATAAGTACATCAGAAGCAGGAAGCCGGCTAACCAACCGGTGGGGCCACTAAATGATCAAGATGCTAAAGGAGCACTGAAGCATGATAAGGCCATTGCAGAGAAATTAAATGAATTCTTTGAATCGGTCTTCATGGCTGAGAATGTTGAGGGAGATTCCCAAACCTGAGCCATTCTTTTTCAGTAACAAATCTGAGGAATTGTCCCAGATTGAAGTGTCATTAGAAGCGGTCTTGGAACAAATTGATAAATTAAACAGTAATAAGTCACCAGGACCAGATGGTATTCAGCCAAGAGTTCTGAAGGAACTCAAATGTGAAATTGCAGCGTTACTAACTGTGATATATAACCTATAATTTAAATGAGCTTTTTTACCCACTGACTGGAAGATAGCAAATGTGATGCCTATTTTTAAAAAGGGCTCCAGAGGTGACCCCAGCAATTACAGGCTGGTAAGCCTATGTCATTTTCAGGCAAACAGGTTGAAACTGTAGTAAAAAACCAATATTTTCAGACATATAGATTAACACAATTTGTTGGGGAAGAGTCAGTATAGTTTTGTAAAGGGAAATCATGCCTCACCAATCTAATACAATTCTTTGAGGGAATCAACCACATGAATAAGGGGGAATCTAGTGGATATCTACTTAGATTTTTTCAGAAAGCATTTAACAAGGTCCCTCGCCAAATGCTCTTAAGAAAAGTAAGCTGTTATGTGATGAGAGAAGGTCCTCTCATGGATTGGTAATTTGTTAAAAGATAGGAAACAAAGGATAGGAATAAATTATCTTGTTTTCAGAATGGAGAGAGGTAACTAGTGGTGTCCCCTAGTGGTCTGTTCTGGGATCAGTCCTTTTCAACAAATTCATTAAATGGTCAGGAAAAAAGGTAAACAGTGAGGTGTCAAAATTTGCAGATGTTACAGAGTTACTCAAGATAGGTAAGTCCCAGCTAGACTGCAAAGAGCTACAAAAGGGGGTCTCAGAACTGAGTGACTAGGCAACAAAATGGCAGATGAAATTAAATGTTGATAAATGCAAAGTAATCCTAAAAACATAATCCCAGCTATACATATAAAATGAAGGAGTCTAAATTAGCTGTTACCATTCAACAACAAGATCTTGGAGTCATTGTGGATAGTTCTCTGAAAACATTCGCTAAATGTGCAGCAGTAATCCAAAAAGGGAATAAAATGTTGGAATCATTAAGAAAGGGATTGATAAGACAGAAAATATCATATTGCCTCTATATAAATCAGTGGTATACTTGAATACTGCATGCAGATGTGGTCTCACCTTCTCAAAAACAGATGTATTGGAATTGGAAAAGGTTTAGAAAAGGGCAACAAAATGATTAGGGGAGTGGAATGGGTTGTGTGTAAGGAGAGATTAATAAGACTGAGACTTTTGAGCTTGGAAAAGGGACGAGTAGGGGGGATATGAATATAAAATCATGATTAGTGGAGAGGAAGTGCTATTTATTCCTTCTCATAACACACAAAGTAGGGGTCACCAAATGAAATTAATAGGCAGCAGGTTTAAAACAAAAGGAAGTATTTCTTCCCGCAACGCTTAGTCAACCTGTGGAACTCTTTGCCAGAGGATGTAGTGAAGGCCAAGACTATAAGAGGGTTCAAAACAGAGCTAGATACATTCATGGAGGATAGGTCCATCAATGGCCATTAGGCAGGATGGGCAGGGATGGTGTCAGTCAGAAGCTGGGAATGATTGACAGGGGAATGGATCACTTGATGATGATCTGTTCTGTTCATTCCCTCTGGGGCATCTGGCACTGGTCACTCTCTGAAGACAGAATACTCTATTTTATGAACCTTTGATCTGACTCAGTATGGATGTTCTTCTTAATAGTTCAACAGACTTGACACATTGACCGTCAAGCATAGCTACACGTTGAAATGGAACTGCTACACTGGTCAGAATTGTAATTTTATTTGTTTGCTGTTGAATGTTGTAATGTGATCCACTTTTAACTAGTTACATAACCTCCGGTTCAGTTCTGTGAAACTCTCTAGAATGACAGAGGTATACATGACATTTCCTCAGTCTTCCTGGGTATCTTTTCGTGTACTAACCTTGCAAACACAATAGTAAAGACTTTTTAGATCACATGTAACTAGACAGCATGTATCTTTTACCCTTGATCCCTTGTTAGCCCCTTGCTTTCCCATTATAATACCTCTACTCCAGTTGCTGACAAATTCAAAAGGTTTTAAGGCAAAATCAAATTGTCTAGAGGGAGTGAGATTGTACGGTATTCATTTATATGTAAGCTGAACATCTATCTATTTTGACTTCAGAATTCTAGGAGGATTATCATTGTGAGAATAAAGTATTGAAAATAATAGGAGAATAAATGTTTGGTGACAGTGAACAAATGTTAACCTTTGTGTGTTTTCCCTTAGCACTTAGCAGCAGTGGAAGAGCGAAAGATCAAGTCCTTGGTAGCCCTCCTGGTGGAAACACAAATGAAGAAACTAGAGATCAAACTTCGTCATTTTGAAGAGCTGGAAACAATCATGGACAGAGAGAAAGAAGCAGTAAGTTCAGGAGACTAATTCTCTGTGATATCTTAGAGCAAGCCAATAGTTAGAGAGCTCTCTGCATGTCAGAATAGCTGGCATATTAGTAATTTCTTCTATTCCCCGCCCTTTAAATGTATAGCTCTTGTTAGCTCACCTAGGGTATCTACACCACAATTAAAAACCCTCCGCTGGCCCATACCAGCTGATTCAACCTTTTGGTGTAAGGGCCTATTTAACTGTGTTGTGGATTTTTGTGGTTGGGCTGGAATCCTGGTTCTAGGATCCTGTGAAAGGTCCCAGAGCTTGGACAGAACTTGAATGTCTACAAGGCATTTAAACAGGCCGTTAGCACCAGCAGTGTCTTCTGGCACTGGCCAGCCACTGCTGTCTAATTGCAGTATAGATGTACCCCTAGAATTCATAGTTACTCATATTAAACCCTTTAATTCATCTCTCTGATGTGTCTACCCAGGATGTCTTCTGTAATGTAAAAGAGTAAGTTAGTACTATCTATTATGTATTGGCCCTAATTTGCCTCTTGCCCCCACCCTGTACTCATTCTGGGATGAAAATTTACAGCGCCTGTGCAGAGATGACATCTGATGAATCGGTGGAAAGGAGTAATTTGTGATTCAAGAATTGTAATTGCTGAAAAAAGAATGGGTAGCTCCTGAGGGCGGAAGGGGAGGAAGCAAAGGAGAGCAAAAAGGAGGATATAGTCATAGGGATTGAGGGAATGATAAGAAATAGTCGGAAAGTGGCAGGTTAAAGGGGTCAAAAACAAACTTAAGAAAATGGGACAGAGGAAAGGGAGCCAGGAGGACACAAATCTAGGAATATGCTCAGATTGGCTAGAAGGCAAGGAGTTCGAGACAAGGGAGGGAAAAGAGGAGGAGTAGACCCTCAGGATGAGGTGATTACTGATCAAAGAATCAGCATTCTTTCTCTGGGAAGAGACTGACATAATAGTAGGGGCTAGGACACAGGTTTAGTTTGGTTTCTGCTCGTTTGAAAAATGACATGCCAAATCCAAATCGATAGTAACAAACGAGTGACTTTTGTGGCTTCTTGAGTCCCTTGTTTTAACATTCCTTTGTTCTGCACAGTTAGAATCAGAAATGACTAAGAGAAGAGATATTTGTCTTTGCAGGATATGCAGCATTCACTGAATCAGCCTCTGAAACAGTGTTACTGGTTTTTGAATGAGACATGGTATCCTTCTGTGCTGACCTCAGTTAAATTTTTCATCACTCTTGGTGTGGGTGGGTTGTTTTTTTTGTATCCTGGTGGAATCATTTGTTAATCTCTTTGTGGGCAGTGCAGTGGTGGAAGTGATGAGTAGGGTTGTGAAAATGTAACTGTTTACATGGTTAATCGATGATCCTGGGCTCATTGTTTAACATGCACGTTTACATGCAGTGTCCTCCTCCCCTATGCTTCCGCCTCTGTATCAGAGGCAGTAGAGTGGCGGGAGGGAGTGACAGGTGAGAGCCGGTGTGCGCAGAGGTCTCCCTGCCCCCCTGTGTAACTGCTAAATTACAGCGTTTACACGATTACATAATTAAATGCATTTTAACATCCCTCTTTATGAGAGATTGATCTATAGTTCGTAGGTTTTTCATACTTGGCATTGTGACAGATATTGCAATAGCAGGCAATGTTTTGGGTGCCTGCATTAAATTTACAGTTGGTTTCTGTGTGATTGTGTTCTGTTTCGCGAGGGAGGATTTTTATCACAGCTCTGACAGGAACTAGAAACACTGGGGAGTGATTAAGGTGAATCACTGAAACTAAATAACTCTGGAGAGGTACCATGCCCAGCAGTCGTTTGTGCAGACTCGTTCAAGCTGGATTTTCCACAGACTAGGAAATAAAGAAAAGCCATTTGGTTAAAAAAACCCAACAGATAAACTTGAGCTGACTAACTTTCTGATCCAGCAAATGGTCGTGACTTTCTGTCCAAGGCAGGCCCCAGCCCTTGCATAAGATTTGGAGATACTTTGGCCTGCTAGGGCTCTCTAAGACTGATAAGTGACCCCTTGTATGCTCAGTGTGTGTTGATATCTGTTGTTGTTTCTATATATTTCTTCATAATGTGTTTTTCCCTAAGAATAAATGTGTTTGCTTAGACTGTGCTATATGGTAACTTGTAACTGCTGGCAACATGCTTATTCATAGTCCTCGGTCAGCATCGCACAACGGCTGGCCTTCAGACAGACGAGCCTGATGAGGGTATCACTGTGTATGGCAGGGAGCTGTGCATCCTTAAAATCTGCAGTCGAAAGGCAATAGGACATGGGTCTCTGCCCAGATATATGGACAAATGTATCACTGCAGTATCACTTGGGGTTTGAGTTGGGAGAGACACAGGTGCAATTCCTGTGACATTGTAGCAGTCCTCACATGTGAATGTAATGGAATTTACATCCTCATCTTAGCATTAGTCAGACTGGCAGATTTTGGCGAACTGTGGTCTTCTATCAGAGCAGAAAGTCAAAAGGTGTTTTTTCTTTGCCTAGTATCCTCAGCTGTTTCACTATGCATGGCTGCCTCTGACACTGACTGGCAAATAAAGAAATGGCTGTAACTAAGTTGAAAAGGGTCTCTCTAGATTTTCTTATCTTTCGGGGAAATACACCATTACAGTGACAGCCTTTCTTTTCTTTTCTTTTCTTTTTTTTCTTTTCTTTTCTTTTCTTTTCTTTTCTTTTCTTCATTTTGAGGCATCCTGACATTTTTCTTTTTAGCATTTTATGTATGAGTTCCCCCCGGCTCCTGGTAGCCAAAATTCAGCTTTATCTGCTGACACTCTGGATATTCAGTAGAGTAATTAAATTTAACCAAAACAGAAGTTCCTTGCTACTGTGCTAGGTTCTGTACCCACCTATCTATATAGCTCCATTTGAGCGGTCCCAGCCCTTTATTACAGTAAAGGACACCTGCCTGTAACTTAAAAGAAATCTGCAAGTGGGGCTGGGGGAGGGGAGGAGGTTTTATGCATAACACATTTTGTTTAGTTTGTAATCTGAAGCCATTTCAGCACTGTCAGCACTGATTATGTGTAACTGGAGAGTCTGTTGAATGCAGCATTGTTGGCCCAGAAATTGTAGTAACATGAATGAATGCCCTCTTTTTACAGTCGTGGAAAGGCAGTGGAGGAGGTAGAATGATGAACCTGCGGTGGCTGCTGTAGTGTGCACATATCAGATTTATCAGCCATTTCTAATTGTGCATCATTTGAGGCAGCTTGACAACATTGTGCTGTTCTAAATCTTTTCCTGTTGTAAATGTTGACAACAAATATATCGAAGAACCTTCTATCACTCCTGATGATACCATGTGTCCCCATTTCCTGTCGCCTCCATGAGTCAAGTTGTTCATGCAATGGTTTGTGATGCGCACTGATCCAGGCTGAGCCAATCTGATTTAGCTCCCGTATGATTTTTCAGTATCACAATATCACCTGGCTCTGAGAGTTGAAATGTAAATGCATGGGTACTGATCTGCCTTGATGGAAAACATATGTGTATTGATGACAAAACCCTCCCGAAGCCTAGCGCTAAGGAAGTCACAATATGTTACATGTCATTTTAAATCTGTCTTTTTGCACTTCTTTGGGAGTGTGGCTCAGTAGTTTCAGAGCTAGCATGTGGAACCTGCTGCTTTGGGCTGTGAATCAATTTTAGACCTGATGTGCATCACGGCTAGCATGTTTCACATGAGCCTTCATCTTTCATGAGTATCTTTTGCGTGACTTTCTGTGTCTTGTCCGCCTATACGTTTTGCCAGCCAAGTGGAGGAAATGTGTAGAAGAAAAGTTTTCGTCAGCATTTAGACTTGACGCACATCGCTAGACATTTGTTTGCATTGTGGAGAAGTTTGTAGTGACATTCTGCAGAATTGCCTTCCTTATGTGTATTGCAACAAGAGAAGGTGGCCTGCAGATGGAGAAACAGGAATGTGTTAGAATATAAAAGTAGGCTGCAGTGGGATCTCTTTTTATTAAGCCTTGCTCTCAGGGCACCTGAAGCAATTCTGCTGTGAACTGCCTGCCACCTATTGTTTCTGTTTTCACACATGCGCCATTACCCATTGGGGTATTTGTCTTTTCATTTGAGTATGTTCCTCCTGGTAAAGTGTCAAATTAGTCAAGGACAAAGAAATCATGGCAGCATGAATAAACACATTGTGGTCATTACATGCTGAAAAATAGCCCCCCACAAGAGCTTTGAATTATTCATTAGCTCTGCTCCCCATCTGGTTCTGTTGCATGTTCTGTGGCCAAATGGTTTTTTACTCACACTTTGGATAGTGTGTGCTGTATGTTTTGTGGAATGGAGTTCTTCTAGAAATCTTGAAGTATGTTTGCAATGAGCAAAGGAGTCTGACTGCAGAAAACCTGTTCTTTGTATGCCATAGACCATAATATAATTACATTTAACAACTCTGTGGCAGGAAAAATACCACAGTAACCGAACACCATGGCATTTCATTTCAGAAAGGGAAACTACCCAAAAATGAAGAGGTTAGTTAAACAGAAGTGAAAAAGTAGAGTGTTAAAAGTGAAATCCTGGTAAGCTGCATGGAAACTTTTAAAGATACCATAATAGAAGCTCAGCTTCAGTGTATACCCCAAAATAAAAAACATAGTAAGAAAACCAAAAAAGTGCCGACTGTGGCTTAACAACCAAGTAAAAGAAGCAGGGAGAGATAAAAAGGCATCATTTAAAAAGTGGAAATTAAATCCTAGTGAGGAAAACAGAAAGGAGCATAAATTCCAGCAAATGAAGTGCAACAATATAATTAGGAAGGCCAAAAAAGAATTTGAAGAACTACTAACCAAAACCTCAAAAATGTATAGCAATAAAATTAAGTACATCAAAAGCAGGAAGCCTGCTAAACCAGTGGTTCCCAACCTTTTTTATATGGTGGATTGGTAAACCCATTCACAAACTTCTGGCAGACCAGCAACATTTTATTTGCATATTCATTTGCAATTTTGCCAGTCCACGAAAAGCCCGTGGCCCCCAGAGCCCCACAGTGCCAGCCCTAACTCCTAGAGCCCTCCACCACCCCCAGTGCCTGCCACTGACCTCAAAGTACCCTGTACCCAGAGCCCCCCTTCACAAACGCCTCAGTGCCAGCCCCTCACCACCAGACCCCCCAGTGCCAGCTTCCTGTTTCCAGACCCCCACTGCACCCAACTCCCCCTATGGTTCCCATAGTGCCAGCCCCCAATATTAGCTCCAGCCCTGCCCCCAGAGCCTCCCCACTACAAGCCCCGCTCCAGTGTCAGCCCCCCACCTCTTAGAGACCCCCATTCCTTCGAGCTCCCTAGTATTAGCCTCACCCCCAGACCTCCCCACTGCCAGCCCCCCGCCTCTTAGATCCCTCACTCCGAGCCCCCCAGCACTAGCCCCACCCCCAGTGCCAGCCCTGCACTGCCTCCCAGCCACCAGCTGAGTGCTGCTGCCTGGGTCGTGGCTGCTCTAAGGCTGCCGTGCCCGGCTCTGCGCAGCCCTCCTACCACGCAGCAAACCACTCTTCCATGTTCAAGAGGAGACCCCGCCCCACTCTGATTGTGGTTGTCCGAGAGGCAGGGAAGAACATGCCTCTCTCGACAGCCGTGGCAGGAAGGGAGGCGCTGGGCAGTGTACCCAGGCCCTCAGAGCTGCTGCAGCCTGGCAGCCAGCGGTTCGTGGTCTGGCACTGGTTTGTGGACTGGCAGGTTGGGAACCGCTGTGCTAAACAACCAGTCAGGCCATTAGACAATTGAGATGCTAACGAAGCACTCAAAGATGATGGTAGAATGAGGAGCAATGGTCTCAAGTTGCAGTGGGGAAGGTCTAAATTGAATATTAGGAAAAGCTATTTCATGGTAAAGCACTGGACTTGTTACCTAAGGAAGTGATGGAATCTCCAATCCTAAAGGTTTTTAAGTCCTGCTTGACAAAGCCCTGGCTGGGATGATTTAATTGGGATTGCTCCTGCTTTTAAGCAGGAAGTTGGATTCTGACCTCCTGAGGTCTCTTCCTACCCTCTGATTCTATGATAAGGTCATTGCAGAGAAACTAAATGAATTCTTTGCATTGGCCTTCACAGCTGAGGATGTGTGGCAAAATTTGCAGAGGACACAAAACTGGTCATAATCATTAAATCCAAAGCAGACAGTGAAGAGCTTCAAAAGGATCTCACAAATGAGGTGACTGGGCAACAAAATGGCAGATGAAATTCAGTGCCGATAAAAAATACAAACCCAACTTTATGTATAAAATGATGGGGACTAAATTAGCTGTTACCACTCAAAAGAGAGATCTCGGAGTCATTGTGGATAGTTCTCTGAAAACATCCAGTCAATGTGCAGCGGCAGTCAAAAAAGCAAACACAATGTTGGGAATCATTAAGAAAGGGATAGAGGATGTTTTATTGCCTCTCTATAAATCCAGATATGCCCACATCTGGAATACTGCATGCAGATGTGGTCACCTCATCTCCAAAAAGATACCTTGGCATTGGAAAAAGGTCAGAAAAGGCCAACAAAAATGATTAGAGGTTTGGAAAGGCTGCCATATGAGGAGAAATTAATAAGACTAGGGCTTTTGAGCTTGGAAAAGAGATGACTAAGTGGGGCTATAATAGAGATCTATAAAATCAGGATTGGTGTGGAAAAAGGGAATAAAGAAGTGTTGTTTACTCCTTCCCATAATAGAAGACTAGGGGTCACCAAATTAAATTAATCAATTTTTAAAACAAAAGGAAGTACTGCTTCACATAACATACTGTCAAGCTGTGGAAATTCTTGCCAGAGAATGTTGTGAAGGCAAAGACTATAAGAGGGTTCAAAAAAGAGCTTGAAAAATTCATGGAGGATAGATCCATCAATGGCTCTTAGCCATAGTGGGCAGGGATGGTGTCCCTAGCATCCGTTTGTCAGAAGCTGGGAATGGGCAATGGGGGATGGATCATTTGATGATTCCCTGTTCTGTCCTTTCCCTCTGGGGCACCTGGCACTGGTCATGGTTGGCAGACAGGATATTGGGTTAGATGGACCTTTGGTCTGATCCAGAATGGCCATTCATATGTTCTTATGGCTTGTATTGTAGCTTTAATGCTTCTATTTGAACACTGAGAGAAGAGATATGGAAAGTCCCCAACTTACGAATGGATTGCACTCCAGAAGTTCATTTGTAAGTTGGTGGTTTGAAACTCAAGACACATTTTCTTATAGAAACAACATTATAAATGGTAGCTAGGTTCACAGGCTAGCCCACGAATGCTTATTTAACCCATAATGTTGCTGAAATACTCTATATTTGCAATGAAAAATCATAGAAATAGTTTTTTATTTAGCCTTAAACCTGCTTTTCCTCAAACACCAGCATTCAGTTGGAGGATGAGGAGATAGGTGGAGATACTGAAAGGGACTTCTGGGTGCACCCCCTGACTGTTGTTACTCCCCAACCTCCTTTGGGCTCAATGCTGGATCCTATGGTCAGCCCTATGCTCCATCCCCCACTCACCATGAGGCAGCGAGCAGCTGGAGTCAGAGGAGCAGGGTGTGGCCGTGCAGCTGGTGGCTAGAGAGAAGCACTTCAAAGCACCACTTCTCTCCAGCCAATGGCTGCACGACTGCCACCTGCTCCTCCAGAGTCAGCCAGCCAGCACTTGTGCTGCTCACCACCACCTGTGTCTCTTGCCTTCTCTTCAGAAACTGCAGGTGAGCTTTCCTTTGTATGTGCAGATGTTCCTAAATCAGATGTTTGTAACTCAGGGAGGGCTTGTACAAGTTTATAGAGTGTGGATATTTAGTTTCCGGAGTGGGGAGTAGGTTTTTGTTTTATTGAGAAATCACAGCCTCTCTCTTCATTCTTACTGGGGAAGGCAAAGAAGAGTTTAGTCTGTATCTAGTCATGGCAGTTCATTTTCACAAAGTGTAACTCACCTGTGTTGAGAGAGCAGGGAAACTGAGTGTGGAATATATGAGCAGGGTGTCTCAGAGGCTGGTATTTGGTGTCTGATCAGCTTCCTGTCTAGCAGGAGGGATGTGTTTTTAAAATAAGGTGATCAAGCTGACAAAATTTATAGGTGATTCTCCAGAATCCAATTTCCCTCCATTTTTGCCTTTCTTTCCTGTCTAACTGAACAGAAGTGAGTTTGGATGGATCTGATAAAAGCTTATGTTGTGGTATACCTCAACTAGATTAAAACATAGGGGGTACAAGGACACACATTATTTATCTGTTGCGCTTTGCTGGGCTTAGAGCTAGCTAAGGTTTATGTATGAACTTTTCTATCCATAATGAGAAAATTAGTAACAGCACTATTGAAAGGAATGTCTTCTGCAGATGGCTTATTTATTCATCCTCTAGGTTGCCTGTTACAAAGCTTTGTACCTAAACCACAGTAACAATGTGTTTTTTAAAAGTTCAAGGGAAAGACAGCTAGTCCAAACAGGAAGCTATATTCGCCTCAGCAATCCAAATCAGTGGTTAAGGGATGCCTTCATGCATAGATTTCACTCTGGAAATCTAAGCATAGACTTCAGACCCTATATGAACTTTGTTCATGTTGTTTGGGCATAATTTGGTTGTGAAGTCTTTCTATAGAAAGCTCCTCTGGCTGTACCCTGTTCCTTCTTGGGGATTATCTTTCCCATAGTGCAATATGGGTCAGAAACTGGATCAGAAGAGAGAGTGAACATTACACAGGCTATCTTGGGTTAAACTGTAGTTGTAGTGCCAGTAGTGGTGAGCTGAGCAGGTAAGTTGTCAATTGGTAACAAGAATTTCTGGTGTTTGGGGGAGCATTTCTTACATCTTTTCAGATTTCTAACTTGAATGTTTTTTCTCTTGACTGCAGTTAGAACAGCAAAGGCAGCAATTGCTGACGGAACGACAGAACTTCCATATGGAGCAGCTGAAATATGCAGAATTAAGGGCCCGCCAGCAAATGGAGCAGCAGCACAGTCAGAACACGCAACAATCGCACCAGCATTCCAGTGGGCCTGGCATGAACCCACTTGGGGCATCGGGGCATCCAGGCATGCTGCCTCATCAGCAGCCCCCTCCATACCCTATGATGCACCACCAGATGCCCCCGCCTCATCCACCCCAGCCGGGTAAGAGTTTGTAAAAGATCATCAGCATTGATTAAAGCCAGAGGAAGAAGTGATGACAGTTGAAACTACACAGAGCGCTGCTTATGTACTTATGTAATGTAATGTGCCTTTTTATGGTAAAGGGTGTCCTTTTTATAGAAGGGAAATGCAGTTTGAGGCCAGAATGGCAAACATTATTCGTGTTTGATGCAATTTTGTTTGGGGACTTGGCACAACTACAAGCAATGTAGAACTAACACAGCTCATGTGAGGATCATAGTGAATCACAAACTAAATATGAGTCAGTAATATCACACTTGTTGCAAAAAATAAAATGTTAAGCCTCATTCTGGAATGTATTAGTTGGAATGATATAAGCGAGACACAAGAAGCAATTCTTCTGCTCTACTCTGTGCTGATTAGGCCTCAAGTGGAATATTTCATTCAGATCTAGAAAATATGACCCACAAGGGAAAATTGAAAAAACCTGGGTTTCTTTAGTCTGGAGAAGACTGAGAGGGAACATAGGTTTTCAAAGACATAAAAGGGTGTTAAAAGGAGGAGGGAGAAAAATTGATTTTGACCTCTGAGGATAGGACGAAAAGCAGTGAGCTTAAATTGCAGCAAAGGCGGTTTAAGTTGAACATTAGGAAAAACTTCCTAACTGTCAGTGTTGTTATGTGCTGGAATAAATTGCCTAAGGAGGTTCTGGAATCTTTATCATTGAAGATTTTTAAGAGCAGATTAGACAAACACCTGTAAGGAATAATACTTAGTCTTGCCATGAGTGCAGGGGACTGGACTTAATGATCTCTCAAGGTCCCTTCCAGTCCTACAACTCTGTGATAGGAAAACACTGAAGGGTCTCTGAGGTTCAGAAGATGGTGACTTGGTCACAGCATCTGGAAAGATATATTGTCTTTTGGATTTTAGATTGAAGAGTGAAGAAGTATAAAGAAGGATTAATGGCTGGAGTGATGATAGGGAAGATTGTAGTAGCTCAAGTATGAGCGTTAATGCGGGACTATGAGGGAAGAAATAGATTGGAGAAATGTTTTAGAGAGTGAAAGGACAAGCTATGGAAAGATCCTATACGTGGGGCAAGAAGGACATACACATCCATGAGAATCCAAAATTAAGAGCTCAGAGACAGGAGGGTAATGAAGACAAATTACAGTTCTATGATAAATCATGGATTTATTCTGCTAAAGTCCAGAGTGGATCTGTGATTTTGTAATGGGAAAAACTCCAGATAATGTCTGGGGAAAGTATCATAGTTAGGGATGTAAATGACTAGTTGACTACCTGATAAGCAAATTCTTATCAGCAGGGCTCGCCAAGCAGCGGCAAGCCCCGTTCGCCAGCTACGCGGAAGCGCACGCTGCGCATGTGCAGACCGCGCTGCGTGGCCCCGCCAGGCTAAAATCTACTCGCCACAGGCAAGTATATTGCCTAATTTGTCGAGCCCTGTTTATCAGATTATTGAGTAGGAACTCAACGAGTCACTTCCCCCCCACTTGCTGCCTCTATCGGGGTGGGGAGCACAAGCTGGTGCTGCGGGGAGCCAGATTAAAAGCTGTTTTCCCCCAACACCATCTCCAGGGGAGGCAGAGGGCAGCAGGGAAACGGCGCGAGTGAGGATTGAAACAGTCCACTCGCACCCGTCCCAACTGCTGCTCCTCTCCCTTTGAAATGTAGAAGAGCCACCTGTGGCTCCTTAACATTTCAAAGGAAGACACACACAGGGGAACTCACGCCAGCAGGGACTGCTTTGGTCCTCGCTGGCGTGGGTTTCCGCTGTCTCTCTCCCTTTGAAATATATAAGAGCCACAGGTGGGTCTTGGGCATTTCAAAGGGAGAGACACAGCGGGACAGTGAGCACCCACTAATGGATTACTCGATTATCTGATTAATCGAAATTTAACGTCCCTAATCACAGTTTAAGGTTCAAGCTCAATGATTTCTTCACATTTTCTTCATTTTACCAAAAATGTTACAGATTTTCTTAACTCTGAGCTAACTCTTCTCTGATAGCTTAGGTGAGATACTCTGAAATTGAGCGACAAGGAGTCCTGTGGCACCTTACAGACTAACAGATGTATTGGAGCATAAGCTTTCGTGGGCAAAGACCCACTTCGTCACATGCATCTGATGAAGTGGATCTTTGCCCACGAAAGCTTATGCTCCAATACATCTGTTAGTCTATAAGGTGCCACAGGACTCCTTGTCACTTTTGCAGATCCATACTAACACGGCTACCCCTCTGATATCTGAAATTGAGGTGTCAGAAGACAAGGTATGGAAGCAAATTGATAAATAAAAATGCAATAGGTCTCTGAAGGTTTCACTTCTATAAACCGGGACATTCTGGTCTGTCAAAATGTCGCATCTGGGACCAGTCAGTGCCAGACCAGAAAAGTCCAACCTGTAGACCAAAATGGTCCATCAAAGAGTTCTTAAGGAGCATAAGTGTGAAGTAACTGAGCTGCTAATAGGGTTACCAGGTGGCTTCAAAAAAAATACCGGACACACTTGATCTCAGATGGGCGGGGGGGGACACCGGCCAGGAGGGGAACAGGGCTGGCCGGGAAGATGGGGGGAGGGGGAACCAGCTGGTGGGAAGCAGGGCTGGGGGGGGGGGGCGGTCAGGGGCAGCAGGGCTGGCCAGGTGAGATCTGGGCGGGGGGGAGGTCAGGGTCAGTGGGGCTGGCCGGGAGATATCGGGGGGGGGGCGGGGCGACTGGCCGGCAGGAAGCAGGTCGGGGGGAGTGGAGCTGGCCGGGGGAGATCAGGAGGGATGGGGGGAGAACCGGCCGGCAGGAAGCAGGAAGCAGGCTGGTCAGGGGAGCGGGGCTGGCTAGGAGAGATCGCGGGGGGGGGGGCGGCAACCAGCCGACGGGAAGCAGGGCTGGCCAGGAGGGGGTCGGGGGGAGCAGGGCTGGCTGGGGAGGGGAGCGGGGGGAGAGAATCAGCTGGCAGGGAGCAGGACTGACCCGGGCGCACACAGATCCCGGGGTGCTACCCATCCCGCAGCATGAGCATGTCTACCAGCCAGGCAGTTCGCAACTAAGTACTGATACTGCTAATAATAATAAAATTTACCTAATTAGAAAATAACAGACATTTTATATGTCTGGTATTTTCTTAATTTTTTTCCCAGACAGAACCCTCAAATACCGGACTGTCCAGTTCAAAACCGGACACCTGGCAACCCTAGCTGCTAACAAAATATACCATGTTTTATTGAAACTAGGTATGTAAAAAGTCAGCTAAAAAGGTAACTGCTAAAAATCTTAGCTGTTACATGGTTACACGTGCTTATTTAAGCTTTATACTGCAAAGTCCGCAGCGAAGCCCCCGTAGGAGTGGAGTTGCCAGCTCCTGCCAGGTTCACTCCCGGGGAGGCAGCCAATAAGCATTAGTTTATCAGTTAATTGATTAAACGCTAACATCCCTAATTGAAACCTGCTGCTGTTCCAGAGGATTGCAGGGTAGCATATTTTTTTAAAATATAGTTTACAACATCCCTATGGTGATCCAGGGGAATTCAAGGTCTTTGTAGCCTTACATCTTTACCTGGCAATGTAGTTGAAATGATAATTAAAAACAATTGGAAAAAAAAAATTGGAAGCTCGCAATATGAAAGGGTCTAGCCAGCAAAGTTTCAGCAAAGGAAAATAGTCTCTCTTATCTTTTATAATTCTTTAATCGTATTAGTACAGTAGTGGATAAAGAACCACCAGGTGACAAAATGTATCCAAGGCCATTGACAAGGTCCTGTACAAGAAGCTGCCGAAGAAGCTAAGAAGTCGAGTGAGAAGCAAAATATTGTCATAAATCAAAAACTAGTGGCTAGGAGATGGAAAGGTTTAAATGGTCCGTTTTCATCATGGTGAAAGATTAATATCAGGGGACCTGGGTGTCCCAGTAGGTACCTTCTAGCTATGGTCAAAATAGTTACCAAGATGTTAAGTTGCATAAGGAATGAGACTGTAAATAATATTACAGTATATTTATATAAATCAGTGGTGTGGGCCTCATCTGGAACGCTGTGTGCTGTATTGGCTATTCCATGATAAAAAGAATATTGCAGATCTGGCGGGGGCTCAGAGAAGAGGAGCAAAAATTATCAAGGACCTGGAAAAGCTCTTTTTGCTGAAGTAAGATCAGAAAGATTGGGATTGGTACCTTAGAAAAGGATATGAGTAAGAAGGACATGATGGGAGTATGTAAATGTAATTATGATGGTACTCATAAAGGAGGCCTAAACTTTTATGCACAGATCCCTCCACTAAATATCAGCAATCCTAAAAGAGGTGGTGGGACCCAGTCTGTTTGTGAAACAAGAAGGAAATCAACCCACATTTGGGAGCCCTTCCATTTGGGGATTGGTAAACATTGAAGATATCTTGGATCTCTGTAAGCAAATGGGAGTATTAGACTTTGCTAGAGTAATTGAAAATGATGGCTTCTTTGTGGGCTTCATTGATATGAATGAAGGGAAGAGCCTTCCCCTCATTAGAGAAAAGAGGGTTATCAGCTGATTAACAGTGAACTTTTCCTGGAATAACTCTTTGATCCCCCCGAAAGATCTTCTGTGCCCTGTTGCATATGAAGGTTTAGAAGACCTTACCTTTTATCATAGAGTAGATAGATCAGAGTAATAATTAACACTTCAAAAGGGTTTACATTTTCCAATGAAGTTCAGACATCTAGTCATCCCCACAGACTTGTGATGTGGATGCATATATCCCTATTTTATAGATGAAGAAACTCAAGACACAGGAATGACTTCCCTAAAACTCATGCAGCAAGTCAGTAGCAGAGCATTATTAAAAATGGGTCATTCTTGATATCCAGTTCTGTGCTCAGTCCATTAACACATGTCTCTGGGTTGGATCCAATTAACACTTTTACGATAGGAGGATTCTTGGTCCAGTTTAAAAATAGTTTCTACTTCCTGGGTACAAAGAGGGTGAAAACTTTGAGCTTATTTTGACATTACTTGGAGCTCTGTTTGCACCTAAATCGATATCCTGGCCTCTTTTGATGTACCATTAATTTGGCTGTAGATTGAGACATCCCATACCAAGAGGAGGAATTGGGTGATGTAAGTGTTTCCGTTACATCTCTTTCCCCTCTCACGTATATATTTCCCTCCTTGGACATTCCAGGCACGGTAGTGAAATACAGAATCTTTTTTTTCTTGGTCACCAGATCATACTTCAGCCCAATCAGTAACAAAAAGGTTGTTACAAAAAAAATTGTTGCTTTGGTGGCCTCGCTGAAATAAGTTAATGAACTTAAAATAATTATTGGCTCGCCATCCACATCACAAATCTACCTTGCCACAATAGATACTGATTGGCAGCCAGGTAAACAATCTCACATAAGTGCTAAAATTGTGGTGTGGAGATGGAATTCACCTCACACTTAGCTGAAGTCCTTCTTTTTCTGGGCCGAGGGTGCACTGACAGGAGTGCAAATTGATGAAGCATAAACTTTTATTGCCCATGTTGTAGAAAAAGAATTTTGATCTCTGAACTGTGAGTACAGCCCTTATGCCCAATACACCCCTGTTAAATGGCTTTATAAAAAGAGCAAATCATTTTCTTGCCTGTTTGTGAAGGGCTGTCCAATATTGCTAGGAGGCCTCCACCCACAGTGATCTATCCAAAGGAGTCTTTGCATTAGTGACAAGTGATACAATATGGCAGTCTAATGTTCATCCTGCAGAGTCTGTTGGAGACTCCATTGGGTGGTCTGTGACTTGTCTGGCAGAATTCTGTAAGAGAGAGTGACCCATTCAATTTATGTTGGTGGAAAAGTCATGGAACAGTGTAATGGTGACAGAAACATCAGAAGTCATACTGTCAATACATATTGCATGTGGTCGAGAATTAATGGGCCTGAGTGGGAAAAATACTGGTGCGACTGTCCATTTGCAACTCCTTAGTTGCCTGTATGATTGCCTGAGAAGTTTGTATGCTTTAACTGTGTGGATTAGAGATGTGATAGTGTGCATGTTCAGTCGATTAACCGATGAGCCTGGGCTCGTTGGTTAACCTTCACGGTTACAGGCCAGGTCCCCTATCCCCTGCACAACTGCCTCTGTATCAGAGGCAGTAGCACAGAGGAGGGAGCAGGCTTTTAAGTGGGCTCCCCACAAGCATCAGCTCCCGGGGAGCTGCCTCCTGCCCCCCCATGTGTAAACGTGTAACTGCTGAAAAATTCAGCGGTTTCATGCTTACCAAAAAATAAAACACATTTTGACATCCCTATTGTGGACTTTACTCCGTTTCCCAACAGCATTATTATACAGAGTTCACTTTTGGCTTCCCTCTTTCTCTTGGTAAAGAATAAAAAGTAGTAACCGGCAGTCCATTAGACCATGAACAAAATTATAGTTGGTGTGTCGAGTTACAGGGTGGTGAAGAGATGATTCTAAACAAGGTGATTGAAATTTGTAAAACATTTATTAAAAGAAGATAAAAAATAACCCTGGCTTACAACCACCTCAAGTGCTAAGTACAGTCAGAAAGTAGGATGGTAGCTGAGGCTAGAGTTAGGATCCTTTTCTCACTTCCTGCCTCAGTGGAGTTACCAGGCTAATGTGTTCTATCTCATACAGCAGAATTACCCATAAGACCTCAATTCCTTTTGACTGCATATTGCTGCTCCTAGAGCTCTTTACAGCTCCCAAGGCCTACTTGCAGCATTTGCTATTGTGGCTGATTGCATAATGGATCCAGATTCTGTCTGGATCAAGCTAGGGAAAGGAAGCCTCTGCAGTTTTTGATCCAGGCTCATCTGCTAGGTTGCATGGGGCTGAGAATGGAATGTGAACTAAAGCTTTTCCGTTTTACAGAGTCTCATCAGTCCCTTTCCTAACTTGAGAAAGAAGCAATCATAATGCAACACTGGTTTCCCTTCTACTCTGGAGCACAGTTGGAAAAATAGTTAGTGATTGAGAGAGAAGAGGAGCTTTAAGCAACCTGTCTCCTCTATTCTCATCTATGAAATGTTTCTAATCTCTTCCACAAAGTCTTAACAAACTCTTGTACCAGGTTCCACCATCAGCATTGTGTACTGCATGTCAGTACTAAATGGAAATCTACATGGGGCAGGAAATATGTCTCCTTTTGCCAGTGAAGGACTGAGCGTGCTGCTGGCTCTTCACCTGTATCATTCTTTTACAAAGGCTTCCTATCACGTAAATGGGTTCTTTTCCAGAAGTTTAGAAAGGAAAGATATAGCATCCTATCCACCTTCAGGAGCTCTACTTCAGTAATCTTTGACTCGGAATATCAAATGACCAGCAGGGTCCAGGTCCTGACCTCTCACTATCTGAGGAAGTGGGTTTAGCCCACAAAAGCTCATGATACTATATATATTTGTTCATCTCTAAAGTGCTACAGGACTACTGGGATTTTTTTTTAAGTTTTACAGACTAATATGGCTCACCCTTCTGTGACCTTTCCCCAGTCTGACAGTTCATCTGCTTTTCTTTTCCTGTGAATTCCAGAGCCAGCTCTGCCCTTCACAATTACAGAATTTGTTATCTGCAGCCGATCTGTGATCCACAAACGTGGTCTGCGGATGTCCGCAAATTTGCAGGGCTCTGTAGATTTGGCCATGAAGCCTTTTTTATCCATGCAAGCAGGTAGGGTGGTCAGCTCTTCCATCTCTATTATCCCGTCTCCTGCAAACAAATGTTGGGGCAGCACTAGTGAGCAGTATTCTTCTCCCATCAACCCTCCCTCATCTTCCTTCCCGGGAACAATTTTTTCTTAGGTTTCATTCCTGAAATGGGATTACCTGCCAGGTTCCTTCCCTCTCTTTGTTTCCCTCTTTCCCAGGTGGGATGAAGCAGACAAAAGGTTGCTCTGTTTTTAAGGAGAACCTGTAAGAAGCTTCAAAAGAGGAGTTCTGCCGCAAGTGTTCCAGTGGCCCAGCCTACAGATGCTTCTGTTCCTAGGAGAAAAGGGCCTAGAATTTGGTTGCTTATTGGGATTTGGTATTTCTTTCCCCTTCCCCCACTTCAGAGATACTTGAAGACACTCTCACAAGTGCTTGAAGATTCACCTGCCTGTTGCTTCTCGTTAATTGGGGGATTCTCCAACAGGAAGTCCAAAAATCCTTATGAAGTCTCAGCCCAAAAAGGG
Source organism: Pelochelys cantorii (assembly GCA_032595735.1). Taxonomy (NCBI): domain Eukaryota; kingdom Metazoa; phylum Chordata; order Testudines; family Trionychidae; genus Pelochelys; species Pelochelys cantorii. Next base: position 259,404,979 of record CM064327.1, on the reverse strand, counting down.
AGACACCATTTAGGAAGCGGAAGCAATCTCCTGTTGGAAATAAGTATGCTGTCTCCAAAAGGCCAAAGAGAAGCACACACAAAAAAGCCAGAAAATGCAATAAAAGTGTAAGAATTATTCCAGATTCTCTTCCAGTGGCTCTAGCTTCTGCTCAGAAGATGATTGGAACTCTGGCAGTTCTCCATGATATTCTCAAGCCAGCGAGGTTGCTTTGAATCTTATGACAGCCACCAGCGAGATCCATCAGTAAAAGAGGGTGAGCAGACTAAAGCTGAGGGAAAATATCTTCCACTGATCTGTCTTGTTCACCAGTGGGAAAGAAACTGATCTGTGCAGTTCTCACTGACCACCTACCTGCCCATTCACAGAATGTTTTGATGAGTTCCTTGCAATGAAAATGCAAACCCCCTGCCCTGAATAAAAGCATCTCCATTGCTTTCATCTTAGTATGAAATTCACTTAAGAATATATTACAGCATCAAGATGAATAATTGTATGATCAGTTATTAAAATTTTGCCTTTTCTGTTCACAGATCCAGAACCATTTTCTGTGATATGAAAATTGAAATTTTTCAGTGGTTTTTTTTCTTTGTATCATGTTTGCAAGCATTTAATAGTGAGTACCCAGAATTTCAGATGTTTTTAACTGTCTATATTAGTCACACCATATGTTACTCTAAGCCAGTCTGAAAATTCCAAGAATCATTTTTCCTTTGTAACTATTCAGACTTTTGAACTGATAATTTTTTTCTTTCTGATACTCTCTGGTGTTCTTTTAAGTTACTGTTCTGTTGAACACTCCTGCCACTAAACCTGTTGTCTAGGGTCACAGAAGGAATGCAAACTGATATTGGTGAGAAATGCTTTGCAGAATTCTCCCATTTCCAACTTAGTAGATAATTGTTTAATTATGGACTCTAATTTGTGCTAAAACTGCAACTTTTTATAGTCATGTGAAGTGTTGGCTGGGGATTATATTTTGTGTATTTGGATTGCTTGGTATAGAGGTAGTTGTGCTAATTCCTGTTTTGGTAGAATGACCAATGTTAGTTCTACTTATAGCCTTGCTTTACAGTTTCTTTGCTGTGGCTTTAATATTGCTTAGCAGTCTCAGGACTTGTTTACACTTTTACCGGGAGATCAGCACTGTGGGGATCAATCTCCTGGGGCTCGATTTAGCGGGTCTAGTAAAGACCCGCTAAATCAACTGCTGAGCAAGCTCCTGTCAACTCTGGTACTCCACCAGAGCGAGAAGAGTAAGGGGCATCAACAAGAGAGTTTCTCCCATCGACACCCCGCCCCCCACACACACACAATGGAGACACTGCGGTAAATCAAACTAAAGCATGTTGACTCCAGCTATGCTATTTACATATCTGGAGTTGCATAACTTAATTTGACATTGCCCCCTAGTGTAGACTTGGCCTTAGTATATGTGCAACATACCTCAAGGGACACATGACTATGATTCAGCAGCACTAAATGTGGTTCACTGGTTAGATCATTTGCTCGCCCAGCCGGGTTCAGGTACTTGGGAAGGGGGAGTACGATGTCAGTGAAGTCTGTTAGCACCTCAGTAGGAAAGGGAAATTTTTGTGCATGTGCATCTGTTGCACTCTAAATGACCACTGAAATTCTTGCAAGTAGAAAGCTTGGATTCTTTCTACTAGCAAGATGGTGGCTACATCATCTCACCTGTGAAAACCTGATCATGCAAAAAGTATTTTATAGAATAGCAAATAACGGAGTCAGCCAAGGGGCAACAATTCCACTGAGGTTGTTATTTGATGTAACTACAGTACTTGATTTGTCCTGGATTTTTGATGTCATCAGAGCTCTCCAGTGAGTTTAAGCATTTCCTAACCCTGTACACACACATACATTATTTAAAATATATAAATATTTGAAGTTAGCCGGTGCAGCCTTGGGTAGCAATTGTCCTCGTTTATGTAGATGGTTAAGCAGCTTGCCACTTCCTGCAGAAGGATCTTTCCACGTATGTGAAATGTTATTTTTTAAAAATGGCGAACCTCCAGCTGCTAGGGGTCCAGTCAGACAATACCCAGAAAGCCCCAGTACAGTGCACTCTGGCGGTCAGATTGGTGCTTGTATAATCAGTGAGTTGGTGCCTATATAGTCTGCAATGAATGAATTGTGCTGGAGGGCAGTAACAGAAATACAATACACAAGTGAAGCGGAAACAGCCTCCCTGGAGATTTGATGTTGAATGAGTTTCTGTGGTTAATTATTCACAGATCTTGGCTCTAGAATTTGCTCTGCTGCAGTGTGTTGGGGGGGAGGAGGGGGGACATGCTGAAGTAAGGACATGTCTTGAAGATTGGTTCGCAGTATAACTTTCTGAAGATCGTTCACTGTGAGGAGGAGGCATGTCTAGTGACACCACAGAATTTGTTCTGCAGGGAAGCCTGCACACAGCCCCCTGAAAGAATTTTCCTGCTCTCACCAGTTTAACAGAAATATCATGAGCATCTCAAAGGCGATTTACTTACTCAGCTGAGAGCATGACTTCATGCAGAATCTAGGGTTGCCAGATACTTTCACAAAAAATCCCGAACGTGGTGGGGGAAAAAATTGGTGGTGGTGGGGGAAACGGGACCAAAGTTACTGAGGGAAGAAAAAAGTCACTGCGCCTTTAAATCGCTGCTCCCCCCACCAGACGTGGCAGGGGAAGAATGTCCCTGCCAGCCGTCTGTCCAAGAAAAACAGAAAATACCGGGCACTTTACATGTCTGGTATTTTCTCGTCTGGCTTTTTTTTGGGGGGGTGGGGGGGTTGTGTGTTTGTTTGTGTTTTTTTACCGGACAGGGGACACAGATACTGGACGGTCTGGCCAAAAACCGGACACCTGGCAACCCTAGCAGGGTCATCATCATCTGCTCAACAGAAGATCACTAGAGAAACTTCTAAGTGACTGTTTCATCCCTCTTTAGAATTCATGTTCTTGGGGATCCTCCCTTCCTTAGCACTGATTTCATTAGCTGTTGGCCATTTGTTTGAGGGGTGTACTAATGGGAAAGAACTTGCAAGTGAGTGTTTGACCCCACAACTTTTCTGCTTCTCTTCCACCCCATCACTGCTTTAAAATAAAAACAGTGAAACCTATCTTAGTCCCTAGCACCGTAACCCCTCAGATGGCAGCTTTAATGGAGCTGAGACATCTAATAAAGACACGGAGGCAATCCATTAAGGATGGCTTTGTGTATAGGTTTCATTGTAACATGAATACCTGGGTTAAGCGCTATTAACGAGAGTAACACTTCATTAACATGTATTAGAAAATATCTAATATCTATAAACGAGTAAGGATTTTTAGCAAGCTAAATCTCATTTTAGTGAATGTTTCAGTTTTATCTTCTCAAATGTCTGCTGTTTTTACGCTCTCCTCCTTATGTAGGTCACACTTTGACATTTTCTGCTTTAGCCTCTGTCTTTTTGAAGTTGTCTCTTTCTCATTAAGTGAAAAGGACTATTATCTCTGTAAAAATTACATTTCATTTTGCCATGCTGACAATTGTAAAGCCCAGTTGCTTAATCCAGGCTTGACTGGGTACTTTTTGTTGAATGAATTCTTAGTATGAGATTGAATGAAGATGTGACAGGATCATCTCTCACAAGCATTTTAGCAGCCTTTAAAATAAAATAGCATGCTTTTTGCTGCAGTAAGCTAAGAAATGAAAAGTTCACCTTGCCCTTAAAGGCATGTAGACAGAGCTTCTCAGGGCAGTGCTAAAGTCACTTTTCATGGATGCTTTGAGGCAGGGATGGGGAATCTTTTTTGGTTCGGGGCCACAGAAGAATCAGTCAGGGGCTGCACACAAGTGAGAAACAAAACAAAAAAAACAGCCCTCACCGGTGTGGACTCCCTAGTTCTGGGGGGAGCCCCGAGCCTCAGGGGCCAGACAAGCTAGGGGCTGTATCCAGGCCTTAGGTTCCCCACCACTGCTTTACGGAAAATTTCAATGCAACAAAACATTCTAAATTTACGAGGGAAAAAAATCACTTGAACTCATAACATTAACAGCCAGACACACAGTTGTCTTCTAGGTAGCAGTGTAGAGTAGGATTCAGGAAATAAACACAAAATAAGCATTTGCTTGCCTATATAGAATGTTGAGTTAAATTACTTTTAATAATGGCTTAATTAGCTGTTAATATAACAATAAACCCATAGTTACTGCACTTCTAAAGGGCTCTGATTTTTTCCATGCATCCAAGAAGTCCCTTCCCACACTACAGCCTAGAATTTTATTTGAAATGGTTTCCATACAGTTTTTATAACCATAGTATGCCATTCTAGGTAACCCACAGTAAAGCAATCTGTAGCGTGAATGATCCAAAGGCATTTAAGCAAGGTTGGTTGTTCTTTAATGTAGACAGAGAAGCCTTTTACACTAAACAAGGGCAGGGAAGGAAGAGGACAGCCAGCCTCTGCTTTGGGTTCTCATGCTGCAAGTGGGGGGAAAGAGACTACTTGAGACCTTCTCACAGGAGAAAATGGAAGAGCCCAGCTGCCCCTCCCAGGATCATATCCTTGGTGGGTGGAGTCTGTTCTGCATCAAATGGTGGTTCGCAATGGTGGTGTCTCTTTCTTCTTTCCATATAAAACATATGGGTCTGTCTTGGCTCTCTCGTTTGGTCCACAGTCAGTGTCTGAATTTTGCTATTTCTTCCTGCATAATATCTCCAAGATCCTAATGTTCCTTTCTGTCTAAACCCTTATCCAAGCCCTGATCAGTTTGTCCCTTGGCTCCCTGTTTGCCTCACTGCCTTGCAATCTCTCAGCTCTGCATTCAAAGTATTGCTGCTAAAATAATCTTCCTGGTTCAGCACTGTCACTTCCCATTTAAATCTGTCCATTTTGTCCATGTTCTGTTAAACATCAGCTGCTTGCCCATACTTACAAAGCTATCTACCATTTATCCACTCTCTAACTTTTTTCACATTAGCACAAGGTTGGTTTCTGCATTCACTCCACCAACCTCAATGGCTTTATTCTCCACTTAATATAAGAATGTAAGAACATAAGAACAGCTATACTGGGTCAGACCAAAGGTCCATTTAGCCCAGCATCCTGTCTTCTGACAGTGGCCAATGCCAGGTCCTCCAGAACAGAATGAACAGAACAGGTGATCCATGCTGTATCACCCATTGCCAGTTCTCTGGTGAAGTGCTCCTTGATCACCCTTTTAGTCTGCTCTTGCATCAGAAAGTGACTATGTAATCCTGTATGTGGTGGTTATCCAGCTCTTGATTTTTTTGTATAGACTTTAGTACTCATAAAAATAACCAAGTACTGGCTTGAGCTCATCTGTGAGCAGACTTCCACACAGGTTTGCCAAAGCACTTCACTCCTGACCTGGACAACCTGCTGCTCAGGGGCCCTCCAGAGCAAAAGCAGTCAGTCCAGACTGTTGTGGTGTTTGTGATGTGAATAAATCAGAGTATGGACCTCTCCCTCCTGCCCTGGTTTATTTTACTTGTGAGCTACTCCAGTTTTGGACATAGATGTCTAGATGTTAAAGGCTAGTGTGCCAACCCCACTGCACTACCACGTTCCTAACTTGACTTTTCATAACAGTTATAATATCTGTGGCAGAGCCAGATACACATCTTCCAAAGAGCTTTGTTGGACTTCAGTTGCACAGCTAGATCCTTCCATTAAGTGTCCATTTCTTTATCAAAAGCATCAGTGTCTTGATTGCAAGGGAAAGGCAGAAAAATTCAAGCTTTACTAGTACTTGAAATCTGTTGGGACCAATAGGAAAATATTTAATACACTTATTGTCAGGAGAAGGGAGTGTGAACTCTGCTGTTGATGTTTTCTGGTATTGGTTTTCAGGAGAAGAGCTATATTGCAAAGGCAATCAATGAAGCAGCAAGCTGCTGTTCAAGGGCTCATTGCTCTAAAGATGTTGAACAGATAGAAATCTCATAAATGTGGGACTGCAAGACACCTTGATAGACCCTACACTCAAGACAGGACTAAGTATTTTAAAAACCATCCCTGCCAGTGTTCTTAAAAACATCCAGTGACAAAGATTCCACAGCTTCCCTTGGTGACTTGTTCTGGTGCTTCACTACAGTTAGGAAGTTTTTCTTAATGTCTACCCTAAATCTCCCTTGTTGCAATTTAAGCCTGTTCCTTCTTGGCCTATCTTTGATGATTAAGAAGAAAAAATTATCACCTTCTTCTTTATAACAACCTTTGAAGGCAGTTATTGTGTCGTCCCCCCTTAATTCTTTCTTCTCCAGATTAAACAAATCCCATTTTTTCAGTCTTTCCTCAGAGGTCATGTGTTCTAGACCTTTAGTCATCCTTCTTGCTCGTCTTTGGACACGCTGCAGTTTCTTGAAATGTGGTCCCCAGAACTAGACACAATACGCCAGCCTAATCAGTGCGAAGCAGAGTAGCAGAATTACTTCTTGTGCCTTGCTTACAGCATTCCTGCTAATTCATCCCAGAATTATGTTGGGGTTTTTTTTGCTTTAAGTATTACATTGTTGGTTTATATTTAACTCACTGTAACGCCCAGATCCTTTGCTGCCCTACTCCTTTCTCTGCAGTTGTTTCCCATTTTGTATTTGTGCAGCTGATTATTCCTTTGTAATTGTAGCACTTTGCATTTGTCTTTATTAAACTCCATCCTTGTTACTCCAGACCATTGCTCCAGTTTGTCAAGATCAGTTTGGATTCTGATCCTGTCTTCCAGATGAAACAGAGGAATGTAAATTTGATTGCAGGATGCTTTGAAGGAAATATCATAGCTAGATGTTTACTTCCTCAGGTGGTTCACGTTAATGGTCTGTTCTCCTGTCTAGATTGCTAAATGGAATAGGATTTGTCTCATCTAAGTTCTGTATTACTCTGATTTGCTTCAAAATGTTAATAACAAGACACCAGCCAGATAAGCTCCCTCATCTCCTGCAATGTAGGGGAAAATCCTGAGTCATGGTACTGACCAGCTGACCTCAGCTTACCTTGTGACTTCTTGTTTCCAAATGGGCTTTGCTGCAAGGATGAGCTGCATTTTCCATGTGACTATTAGTGGCTGAGGGATAGGGTGAGAGTACAATGGTGTTCATAAATGCTGTTAAATTTGGCTGTGGTGCACATAGGCTGCCCCATGGGGCCAGGGGGAGACGCTACTTCATGCAGAGGCTGCTCTGGCATCCTGGCTGGAGCAGTCTCTGTCCACGGTGAGCCTGGGTGCCCTGCACTGTGGCCCACCCCAGGCAAGGGACACCCACTCGCTCACCTTTAATCAGTTAACTAGTTCAATATGTGTAACTGGTAGGCAATTGCATGTGATTTTACATCCCTAGTAAATACTAACACAAAATAACCCTTAGCAGCAGGAACTGCCTGGTGGGTTAATCCGCCCTTTTCTGCTTTTGGTGTTTGCATGGATAGGATCCGGAAAAGCAGGCCAGTCTTTGATGGTGAGAGAATGGAAGTGTTCTCGTTCTGGGGCCCCCTGCCATCTCATAGAGCTGTACCGATCCTACACATTTTGACCTGGTTCGAATGCTAATAAATTGCTTTGATTTCAGCCCTCAGCCCCAGGCTGTCTGTAGCTTTCTCTCTTGCTGCCTATTGTGCTCTTGTTGCTTGTCCTTCACATCTGAAAGCGACCTGGACCAAAACAGATGTGTATGCCAGTTGTAGTACATTTTGTGCTGAATCTGATTAAATCTTCTGTTATCTGACTGGGGTAACTCTGTTCATGGCTTTTGCTGTCTAGTAAGGGGAATGGAATGAGACAAGCTAGCTCACTTGTTTGAGGGGAATCAGATTCCAGATGTCTGCAGCTGTAAGTGATGTGCACTATACTTGCCCATAGAGTGCATACCTATAAAGGACTACATCCCATATGCGCACAAGAGTTTGGAAGGCTTCAGTGAACCCTGTGGCAAGTGTCTTCAGGGAGTTTGCCATCTCTATATAGCTGAACATAATTCGTTGTGGAAGAGGCAGCATGGTGAGGCATGATTTCCCATCAACTAGAATTCTTTGAAGGGGTCAACAAGCATGTGGACAAGGGGATCCAGTGGATATATACTTAGATTTTTAGAAAGCCTTTGGCAAGGTCCCTCATCAAAGGCTCTTCAGCAAAGTAAGCTCTCCTGGAATAAGAGAGAAGGTCCTCTTATGGATTGATAAATCCTCAAAAGATGGGAAACAAAGGGTAGGGATAAATGGTCAGTTTTCAGAATGGAGAGTGGTAACTAGTGGTGTCCCCCAGAGGTCTGTACTGGGACCAAACCTACTCAACATATTCATAAATTATCTGGAAAAAGGGTAAATAGGAAGGTGGCAAAGTTTGCAGATGATACAAAACTGCTCAAGATAGTTAAATCTCAGGCAGACTGCAAAGAGTTACAACAGGATCTCTTAAACCTGGGTAACTGGGTAACAAAATGGCAGATGAAATTAATGTTCATAAATGTAAATGAATGCATACTAGAAAACATAATTCCAACCGTACATTTAAAATTATGGGGTCTAAATTAGTTACCGCCACTCAAGAAAGAGATCTTGGAGTCATTATAGATAGTTCTCTGAAAACATCCACTCAATGGGCAGCAGCAATCAAAAAAGTGAACAGAATGCTGGGATTCATTAAGAAAGGGATAGAAAATATTATATTGTGTCTATAAAAATACATGATCAACCCACATCTTGAATATTGCGTGTAGATGGTTGCCTCATTGAGTGTAGATGCAGTTGCCCCATCTCGTAATAGATATATTGGAATTGGAAAAGGTTTAGAAAAGGGCAATAAAAATGATTTTGGATATGAAACAGATTCCATATGAGGAGAGATTAATAAGACTGGGACTTTTCAGCTTGACAAAGAGATGACTAAAAGGAATAGGATAGAGGTCTATTAAATCTTGACTGGTGTAGACATAAGTAGAGAAGGAAGTGCTATTTACTCCTTCCCATAACACAAGAACTAGGGGTCACCAAATGAGATTAATAGGCATCAGGTTTAAAACAAAAGGAAGTATTTCTTCACACAGTGCACAGTCAACCTGTGCAACTCCTTGCCGAAGTATGTTGTAAAGGCTAAGACTATAACAGGGACCAAAAAAGAACTACATAAACTCAATGGCTATTAGCCAGGATGGGCAGGGATGGATTCCCTAGTCTCTGTTTGCCATAAGCTGGGAATGAGCAATAGGGAATGGATCAATTGATAATTACCTGTTCTATACATTCCCTCTGGGGCACCTATCATTGGTCACTGTCAGAAGACAGCATACGGAGCCTTTAGTCTGGCCCAGTATTGCCATTCTTATGTTCCAGTAAGCTCTTCAGAGATCCTTGACTGGAGAGGCAAGGATTCATTGTGATGGTCTTTCATATACACCTGTTCACAGTCACCAGAGTGGAAACTATTTTGCTGACAGGGAGCTGGAGGAGGAGGAGAAAGAGAGGATTCTCAAATCTCTACAGCTTTTCTGGTTGACTGCTACTGCTCTTTCATATTTGATGATGGAAATGTCATGGATTTGCATTATAGGCCACTGACCAGAGGCTGTGCTCAGTGTGTGCATGGGTGGATTTCGTTATCTCGCTCCTCTTTGTGTAAATATTCCCATTAAAAAAACCTTTGATTTTTTCCTTTTGATTTTTTTCAAATCTGTTTGCAGTTATGAGGAAAATTGGCGTAAGATAGGACAATTTCAGGCTTATCTTGATTGGAAGAGTTATTAGAGCAGTTGGCCATTAGGGTATTATGTTAACTTAATCCTCTCTTCTTAAAGGACTTTTGTGCATTCCCACTAATGGGCTTCAGCGTGTCTGGCACTCAGCTGTAGAAAGAGTTTAGAAATCTGCGTGTGCTGGGGTGGTGGTGGGGCATTCTCTCACAAACATGATGTAATTGGCTTGATATAAGGAAGCACACTTCCCAGCCACCTTAGTTCCACGGTCACAAGCCAATGGATCTACCTCTTCTAACTAGCTTTGTGTTCCACTTTCTTTTTTCAAACAGGTTATTTGTAACCATTGGCCTCCAGTTACCCCAAGGTCATCTCTTTTCCTGAACCATGTAGGGGGTCAAAAGGTACATTACCTGTTCAGCCATTTTCCTGAGACAAATACGCATTTTTGGTGCCTTATGTGCCTGGGAGAAATGTGAGTAGTTTCCCAATGAATGATTCACCATGTTTATACTCTTTGAGCAACAAAACACAGACTCCAAATGTCTTTGGTTTCAATGAGCCTCCCATTGGATTGTCCTCATATTTCTGCAGTAAGTTTAAGGTCTGCTTCTATGCTTTGAGGTCTTCTGTCACATGACATGAAATACATCTAAGCACTTCTGCCTCCATTAATTTTTTGGCTGAAAGTCAGATTCTCAGAGCCCAGTGCCTAGTGTCTGAGTCTCCCATCTGGCCGGCACCACGAGTTCCAATTACGCAATCTGCACTTGCACCACATCAGCATTGGTTCCACTGTTTGCACCAAATCTTTGGTGTCCGTAGAATGAATGCCAGTCAACACAGGCTTCCAGATCGCCACAAGAGCCCTGCTCCGGGGCCCAAGAAGAGAGAGCATTCCAACTTGTGGAGCAACTCAAAGAAGTAGTGACATTCTCATTCTCCACCAGTTACTCGTGTTTCCTGGCATCACCTTCCACACACATCTCTCCTTAACTGGAGGCTTCATTGCTCAGTTTTGTAGACTCATCCCTGGTGTCTGTGTATGACCTCTGTTGACTTTTTCGAGACTCATTGGCAGACCCCAGTCAAATCTCTTTTCTTTGCCTCTGCTGCTTGACTCTCCTTGGAACCACCAGTGCAAATTCTGCTGTTCCAGAAAGCCCACTTGGCTTCCTTCAGTTACTCAAATGGCCCTACATTAAGGAGTCCATGAAGGCTCTCTTAGATACTGTGAAACCCAGTGCTGTACCATCAGCTGTTCTGGTACTAATACTGACACTCTCCTTCAGCTGGAGATACCTTCACCCTGTAGAAAGCTGTCCAGGCACCAAATCTCCCCCATTGCTGTTATCTTTAAGAAAGCCTGTGTTCCAGACCATGCCGATACCAATAGCTCAACCTTCTCAAGAAGAGTGGCAAGTTTGTGATTGGCAGGAAACTCCCTCAGATGAAATGAACCATGGTGTGCTATTCATGCCCATTTTGGACAATAATGAAGGTACCTCAGTGTCAGAATGCAAATTTGGGCTTCCTCTGTATCTCCTCCAGATGATCAAATATAATTCTGGGAGCTAACAGGAAGAATGACCAACACTCTCCAATTACAGATAGGTTTCAGCGCCTGATTTATATGATCCTCTCTGACATTATAGAATTGCAGATAATCCTTCCAGGAGTTCCTAATCCAGTGAAGAACATTTTGGTTTATTCCCATGCATTCTCCCGGCATGCTAGTAAGCAGACTAGTAGAATGTGCTTTGTGTACCCACAGAGTCATCAATATTTGTTTCGCCATCCATCTGCCAATTTCATGCCAATCTCTGGAGCACAGGAAATGTTCAAAGGGAAAAAAGCATCCCTATCTCCTCCCTCAAATAAGGAAGGATATAAGTTGGATGTGGTAGGAAGAAAGATACCCCACCCTGTGAGATTCCCCAGACTACCAGACTGCTGTGCCAGAATACAGCTACACCTACTGGGACTCTGTCAGTCCCATCTGGCTTGTTACAAGAGGATCAAGGAGAAGAAGCAAAGAGCTTGGTTGCTGGGGAATGGGGGCAGCACCCAGTCATGCTCTGCAGGCAGCTTATGACACCTCAGATGCTCTGGCCACTGGGATAGCTGTAAGGAGATACTCTGGGTACCAAACATCTGGATTTGCTCCAGCCTCTCAGAAGTTAAGCAAAGATTTGTCCTTTGAAGGCTCTGTTGTCTTTAATGCCTCTGGTGCTGAACTGTGGGAGCTGTATAAAAAGCTGTGCCCACTAGAGGATGCCGGAGCGCTCTTGTGCTAGTTTGACATCCCTGGCTATTACAGGTAACTAACCCCTCTTTTCAAGTGCCTCTGTGTATTCCGACTAATGGGAGATTAGCAAGCAGTGCCCCCAGGAGAGGACAGTGACAGCGGGGGAATTCAAGCCAAAAATGAACTGTAGCAATTCTCTACCAAATCAAGTATCAGAATGTGATGCCAATTCCAACGGATAGTGTGTAGAGAAAATATCCGTCTCACTCCATGCTGCTGCTTTGCAAATCTCTACCAGAGGAATCTGACAAATTACAAAGGTAGCTGTGACGCTAGTGACATGTGTCTTCAACCTCTATGAATGGTGTCTTCCCGGCTAAGGAGTAGCCACACTCAATACATCTCTTAATCCAGTGGAAAAGTCCGCTTACTAGTAGGTTCCACTCTTTCTCTCTCCCTATAAGCCACTAAGAGTCGTTTTGGACCTTTGTAAATAGCATCCCATGAGCACAAACTGCATTCTCCTGGGTAACCATGGGGCTGGGGATAAAAACAATGAAGAAGATAAAACTATGACAGGTGAAAATCTGAGACAGCTTTACGTATAAAACTAGGATGCAGGTTCATGACAACTTTTTCTCTGTAACCACCATTCACGGTGAAGCAGCCATCAAGACACTAAGTTCACTTGCCCTCCTAGATAAAGGGATGCCTTAAGAATGTCTGACGGTGCTGGAATGAAAGGGCTCAGAGGGTGGACCCGTAAGTATGGGATGGTAGGTTCCAGGTAGGTGGCAGGGGGAGAGTAGGAAGCATGAAATGTAGGGTAAGAAAATATAGGTTCCATTTTTGCTCCAGGTGTGGGAAGCAGAGAAAGCTGCTAAATGATATTTGAGGGAAGTTGCCACTAGCCTTGTGAATTCAAGCACAGCAGAGATAGATGTGTGTGACATTAGTCTTTTCCCAGTCAGAACTGTTGTTCAGGTGCTTTCTCACATCCATTCCATGCTAGGGGTGTGTGCTCTAGGCACTGTTGCTGGGGATTTTTCCCTTAGTGGTATTGGTTGTGCCAGCTCTGTCGTCCTCTTGAGCCACGCATGTATGTGCTAGTATAAGGGACACCATTAGGCCATGCACCCGCTCAGTTCTTTCTTACTACCCATGGTAGATGCTGGAACAACCCTTTCTTGCTCTTACAAAGCTTCTTCCCACTGGTTTGAACTCTTTCTGTGTTCAGTGTTAATAGTTCAGTGTGTATAGTGATGGTAGCACATACGGTTCGAGTATATTCCTGTCATAGAGGGACTTTTCGCCCCAAGGACTGGACATGTCCCAGTCCCCGACCTTCTAGCCTTTTGCCTCCTATGACACGTGTGCCTGTGAGTGACCTGTACTCTAGTTGCTTAACCTCTTTGGGGGAGACTCATGTGAAAGACAAGTGCCAAATCTGCTGAGACTTCAGAGCCCACACTAAAAAGGACCAGGACATCAGGGTAAAGGCTCTCCTCATGGAAGCTACCCTTAGACCTACCCCAGAGCTGAGTTGCTCTGAATTGGCACCAGATATTTCAGAGTCAGTGTGAACCATACCCCTGGCCTTGAGCTCTTCCCAGCATTGTTCTCCATCTTCTGTGCCACGGAAGAACTGCAGAAAGCAGCACACCAGGAGAGGGTGCGGATTGGTACACAAGAGAGACAAGCGAAAGAGATCAATGCCAGATCACTCTTCTGCCCCAGGATCTGTGTTGGCATTGTTGACTCTGCCGGGCCATTGAGTTCAGTGCGGGACCCTCCGCGGACACCAAGAAGCCAACGCAGTGCCAGGGGACTTCCAGTATCATTGACCCCAGCGGTTTTTCAGGTAACTAGGGACCTTCTCTCCCTTTTGGTCCCTCCAACCTCAGTGGGTCAGCAACCAGTTCTGGCATTCTGAAGCTGTATCTGCTAATATGTACCCCTGCTGGCCCTCTGCTCCCTCAGTTCCTTCCTACCACTTGTGACGATCATTGTGCTCTGCTCTTGCTCTGCAAGCGCTCCCAGCAGTTCTCACCCAGTCGGTTTTTGTAGATTAGTTAGTGTTCCTGTTAGTTGTTCTCATTATCTCTGTAAATAGTTGCTAGTGTAAGTAGTTCACTCCGATGTGGGGACTCGCTTTGTGTTCCCAGCTCCTGCTACGGGACATGCCCGGGCCCCAGACCTTCAAGCCCTGCATCCTGTGCCCTGTGGGGACCCGCACAAAGCTTGCTTAAAGTGCCTCGGGGAGTCCTGCAAGATTTGCAGAGGGTTCAAGCCGCACACCAAGCAGGAGCATGAGTCCTGCCTAAAGATCCTGCTGATGGAGGCGGCTATCCATCCAGCACTGGAATCAGACCCCACATCGGCCACGCAGAGTGCACCGGCTTTGGTGCGCGAGGCACCCAGCCACTCACAGGCCTCCCTAGCACCTAGAAGGCAGCAGCAGGTCCCCATTACGGCATGTGCCGACAGTATGCCCTCAGGAGGGACACGGGGCACCAACGGGCTTGGTTACCCGGACCTTTGAGGTTAGGTCGTCCCAACCCGCGCCGGTACCATAGCCCGATGGGAGACCTCCTGGAGCTGTCGACACCGGACACGTTTGAGGCTGCAAGGGGCCTCATCGAACTAACCTCATTCCTGGTCTCAGCATCAGCCTCGAGGAGGGAGTGAGATTCTCGACTGCAGTGTCTCGATGCTACGGCACTGAGTGCCCCGACACCAGCCCCAAGCGGGCACCACAGGTTCACCCCAGTGATGACAACTTAGGTGCTCTGCTTCCAGCACCGACTCAAGCCCCAGCTCTAGCACCATCATCCACACCAGTGACTGCACCAGCTCCAGCACTGATCCCCTCTACGGTGCCAGCACCAGCCCAAGCTGGGTGCATGGCACTGCCTTTATCATCTGCCACCCCATCCTTAGCACTGTGGCAAGCCTGAGTCCATGGCCCGGCATGCCCCTAGCCACAGGTCACTGATGGCCTCTGCCTCGGCACTGCCCTAGTTGGCCTCCGACTATTCCACTGACTCAGAGGCCACGTCGGTCTTCTCATCACAGGCTTCCAAGCCCACGTCTCGGCACCGCTCTTATTCCCGGCACCGGAGCCCTTCCATTCAGCTGCAGCAGCAGCCCTCGCCACCCCAGCCCACGTCTGTCCAGTGGCCCTTCTGGACTCCCTAGGCCTTCCACCAGTCACAGGATGCAGGACTCTCTAGGCCAGAGTTGGTCTATTTAAGGCCCAGAGCTCCTCCCTGAGCCACCCCGCTAGTCCGTTCCCCTACACTGGGCCAGTCCTTGCCTCTGGACCAGGCCTCACCTAGGGCTTTGGGGGTCAGTGTTCCGCCCAATGCCCAGGCCTTGACAGGGACCTTCTTGGTGGCCTCCCAGGTGGCTCCCCAGGCACATGACCCAGAAGACGCCAGTCTGAAGGGTTCCTCATCCTCGTCTCCAGACAAGGCCTTGGGAGGGGCCCTCCCATCAATGCCATCCATGGACTTGAGAGCACACCAGGGCCTCCTTTGCAGTCTGGCTCAGCCTGGGAGTGCAACCGGAGAGGGTGTCAGAGGACTCGGCCCCGACAGTTGACATCTTGCAAGCCGACGCGCCTACCAGAGTGGCCCTGCCCCTTAATAAAATGGTGGTTAAAATCACAAAGACCTTCTGGCATATCCCTGCCTCTATTCCACCAACTGATAAGAAAGTGGAGCGGCGTTACTTTGTGCCACAGAAGGGAACGAACACCTGTTCTCCCACACACACACACCCCCCCAGGGTCCCTGATTGTCCAGGCAGTGAACCAGCGTGAGAGGCAGGGGCAGCTGGGCCCGACCCCTAAGAACAGGAAGGCCAAAAAGATGGACCTTTTGAGAGCGAAGGCCTACACCACGGGAGGGCTGTAGCACAGCATAGCAAACCAGCAGGTTCTGCTTAGTCGTTATGCTTTAACACCTGGACTGCGATGAACACGTTCACCGAACTTCTCCCTCGGGACTCCCTGCCTGAGTTCAAGTCCCTCTCCGAGGAGGGCAGGATTGTCTCCCATGCAGCCTTGCAAGCAGCCCTGGATGCAGACGACGCTGCCACCTGTATGTACCATGGCCATGGGCCTAGTTCTTCATCGCAGTTCGTAGCTGCAAGATCCCGGTGCCCCCCTTTGAAGGCCCGAGCCTGTTCTCGGAGCAGACCGACCATCGTCTGCACAGTCTGAAAGACACACGGGCCACATTGAAGTCCTTCAGGATCCACACTCCCGCTCCCCAGAGGCCACTTTCCCAGACGGTCGCTTGCCTGGACTTCTTGCAGCACAGGGGAAGGAACAGGAATGGCATCTGACGAAGGGTTGGGTTCATTTGTCAAAAAAGAGGACCTCCCCCCATCAAGGGTTTTGAGGGTGTGCCCAAGGACAGCTCACCAGTCTCACTTCTCCCATTTTTGGACCACTTATTCCCTTTGTACTGGGCTTGGGTTTCCATCACCTCAGATCTGTGGGTCCTCAAGACAGTGGGGAGGAGTTACACTATTCCGTTCCTCGTACCCCATCCCTCCCACCTACTGCCCCGGACCTCTTCAGGAACCCCTCTCACGAGCATCCCCTGCAGGAGGAGGTGCAGCAGCTCCTAAGCCTAGGGGCAGCCAAAGTGTCCGCTGGAGTTCACACAGAAGGGTTTCTACTCCCGGTATTTCTTATCCCCAAAGCAAAGTGGGGGAGGGGCTTGCCCTATCCTAGACCTCAGGGAGCTAAACACCTTCATCACCAAGACCGTTCAAGATGGTGACATTGGCATCAATCTTTCCCTCCCTCGGCCTTGGAAATCGATATGCAGCCCTTGACTTAAAGGATGCATGTTTTCATATCTCTATCGCCCCTCACCACAGGAGGTGCCTGCATTTCACGATTGGCCAAGACCATTATCAGTTTATGGCCCTTGCCTTTGGCCTCTCTATGGCTCCTTGGGTCTTTATAAAGTGCATGGCCACAGTCGCCGCTTTCTTGAAGGAGTGCAGGGTCCGGGTGTTTCCTTGCCTGGACGATTGGCTCATGCAGGGTCCGTCCTTGGACCAAGTGCTGGCACGCATCACCATGGTGCAGGACCTTTTCTCGGAGCTGGGCTTCCTCCTGAACGTGGCTAAGTCTACCCTGATCCCCACTTGCGTCATAGAATTCGGGCACTCGTCTCTACTCCACATCAGCCACAGCCTCTCTTCCCAGGTCCCGCTTCCTAGCCATCAGGAAAGCAGTTATGGCCATGCGGGCATTTGCTTTGACTACCGCCAGGAACTGCATGTGCCTTCTGGGGCTCATGACCACCTGCACATACATGGCTCGGCACGCCAGGCTCTGAATGCATGCACTGCAGTTGTGGCCGGCGCAGGCTCACAATCCTCCCCTCCACTCCTGGGACAGGGTGGTGACAGTTCCCCCCCGACATCCTCCGTCCCTGGGCTGCTGGACCCAGGAGCAGGTGGTCTGTACCAGAGTCCCATTCTCCAGGTTGCTCCTGACCCTGCAGCTGGTGATGGACACCTCCGACATTAGATGGGGAACCCACGTTGGTGACATGCGGACTCAAGGTCTGTGGACGCGAGAGGAACTCTCCCTGCACATCAACATTGGGGAGCTATGGGCAGTTCACCTTGCGTACCAGGCCTTCCTTCCCTGTCTCAGGGGTTGGACAATCCTCATCCTGTCTGACAACACGAAAGTGGTGTCCGACATAAACTGGGTAGGGCATGTTCCCCTCCCTTGTGCCTGGAAGCCTTTCAACTATGGGAACTGTGTATTAGGCCAGATATTCACCTGAGACTGCCTCTTACCTTCCCGGGACACAGAATGCTCTGGCAGACCAGCTGAGCAGGTCCTTCAAGGTGGGGTTTTCCTCTCCTGGACCTGTTTGCGACACACCAGAACAGGAAGTATCCCAGGTTCTGCTCCCTCATGGGGCTCGGTCCCTAGGGGGCGCTCTCATCACCTGCTCTACACGTTTTCCCCCATTCCCGCTGGTGCACAAAGTGCTTCTGAGAGTGAGGGAAATCAAGGCCTCCCTCATCCTCATCGTGCCAGCCTGGCTCAGGCAGCACAGGTTCATGTCCCTGGTGAGCCTCTCTTGCAAGAGACCAATCGCCCTCCCGCTGTATGTGGCTGTCATAATGCAGGACTTCGGCAGGCTTCACCACCCGAACCTGCCACCCCTACACCTAACGGCCTGGATGCTCCATGACCAGCTGTGGCACTCAGAGTGGGTGCAGGAGGTCCTGCTGAGGAGCAGGAAACCTTCCACTAGGGCTACCTATCTGGCTAAATGGAAGCATTTCTCTATTGGGTTACCCAGCAGGGGGTCTCTCCCATGGATGCCCAGGTCCCATTGGTTCTGGATTGTCTCCTCGAGCTCAGGGTCCAGGGGCTGCCCTCTTCATCAGTCAAGGTTCACGTGGCGGCTATTTCTGCTTTTCACCCAGGCCCCTGGGGCACGATGCACTTCACACACCCCGTGGTCAATTGGTTTCTGAAGGGGCTGGACAGGTTTTACCAGCATGTCCATCAACCTGTCCCTTGGTGGGACCTTAACTTGGTCCTGAATAGGCTCACAGGGCCCCCTTTCAGCCTATGGCAACATGTTTGTTATTACACCTCTCCTGGAGGTTCCTTGTGGCCATTACATCGGCCGGACAGGTGTCAGAGTTACAGGCCCTTACCTCAGACACCCCACACGGTCTTTTTCAGGGATAAGGTCAGGTTATGCCCCCACCCCACCTTTCTGCTGACAGTGGTGTCTCCCAGGGCATTTTTCTCCCAGTTTTTTACCCGAAGCCCCACGCTTCCAGTAAAGAACAGCCCTTATACACTCTAGATGTTAGGAGAGCATTGGCTTTTTATTTGGACAGAACAAAGCCTTTTCATAAGTCCCCACAGTTGTTTGGGGCAATCGCGGAGAGGATCAAGGATTTCCACCCAGAGAATTTCTTCATGGATAACCTCCTACATCAGGAAGTGCTATAGTCTGGCTGGAGTTCAGGTCCCTCCTCTCCTGGCCCAATCCACTAGAGCGCAGGCCTCCTCTACTGCCTTTCTGGCTCAGGTCCCTATTCTGGACATCTGCAGCACTGCCTCATGGTGTTCAATCATAGTTTTGCCAACCGTTATGCTCTGATTCAGCATGCTAGGGGGGATGCGGTTCTGGGCAGGGCTGTCCTCCGCTCGGTAGAAGATTAGAACACCAACACCATCTCCTGGGGTTTCTGCTTTGGAGTCACCTACATGGAATGGACATGAGCAATCACTCGAAGAATTTAAAATGGTTACTTACCTTCGTAACTGTAGTTTTTTGGGATGTGTTGCTCATGTCCGTTCCAAATCCCTCCCGCCTCCCCTTCTTTGGAGTAGGAACTGAGGGGGTGGGGGGCCAGCAGGGGTATATATTAGCCGATATAGCGGCGCCACTCCAGGGGCTCCCCTGCTGGCCCAGCGGGTGCTGCTAAGGGAGAAACTTCCATCGACGTGTGCACGCAGCATGCACACACCTACATGGAATGGACATGAGCAATCACTCGAAGAACAACACTTAAGGTAAGTAACTGTTTTTAAGCAGGCATTACAGACATATCTATCTTTGTGGCTAGTTATTCACTTTCAGTGCTAAGTACAGACCTGTGAATTGCCTTGGCTTTTAAATTTCATCATAATGCTCTTTTATATACATGGTTGTTTGTAGAAGGTGGGGGTGGGGCTATGTTTAAGGGATTCTGTAATCAGATCTTATATTTTGCATAATTACTGTGTGGTCTGGTGTGGAAAGGATCTTTTAAAGTAACACTTACTCATGTTTGTAAGAAGCTACAATCCATGGCTAGTGGCTGCTGCCCCAACTAAAGTTTTATGGATATAAAATATATGTGCATTGACTCCTGCAGAAGTAAATACAATGGATTATGGACTGCTCTCCTCAAGTGGGGTTTCAAAATCCAGTCAGTGAGTTATAGGTGTTTTGACACTGAAAACTCTATTTTTCTCCTTAATGCTTTTTACACGTAAACCACCGGGGGGGTGGGGCTGTGCCCACAGAGGTTTATTAAAAACCTTCCTTGTACTGAGGTCAAATGTGTTTTACATTGTGCAGGTGTAATTTATAGCTGCGTGACTGCAGCTCTGCTATTAAATTAATCCATTAGTCCTTGTCCCTGCCCTTTTTCCTGAGTGCTTTGCTATTTTGAAGTCTTGTTCTCCCTGTGCAGTTGGTAGTACGTCTTCACAAAGGCCACTAGCATCACCACTTTACCAAGATCCCATCCGTTTCTAGAGGCAATAGTGAACAATCTTCTCTAGTTGCCTGTTGTGTGATAAGGTTTTAGCAACATTAAGATCTCACAGCATTTCCTCTGGAAAGAAGAGTGTTGTTCAGTCGGGGGAGGCTTTTCCTTTGGGATGGTTGCAGATGGCATTTGGAGTGGAAGTGCAGAGTTGAATCTGAGCACACGAGATTTTTCTCTTCCTGCTCAGAGAACAATTAGGCCATGTTTACTCTTTTCTATTCATGTATATATTGTAATTGAGTTTCATTGCGGTCTCTCTTTAATGCCCCTACAGGACAGATGCCAGGGCCAGGTTCAATGATACCTGGGCAAGCCATGCCAGGCCGAATGATGCCCTCTGTGTCAGCCAACATCCACCCGGCCAGTGGTGGCCCTCCCCCATCTGGCATGCCACCAATGTCAGGAAACATAATTGGACCTCGTGTTCCCCTAGCAGCTCCAAATGGCATGTGTAAGTGGGCTTTCAGAATTAGCTCTGTCTACATGTACTAACTGTTTTTTTTCAATTGCTGGTCTCATTACTGGAAAAGCGATTGTAGCTTAAACTCTTTTTGTGAGCTGTGGGAACCATCAGATCTGGATGTTTTTAGCAGCCAAAAATCTCTGTCAAAGGGCTGCTAGATGATTTAAGTCTCTCTCTCCCCCTTAAACATCACTGCATATTCTGTTGTCCCTTTGTGAAGGTTGTGAGGCACTGTGGTCACCATGAAAATCAATCACAGCTTAATCCAAAATCATGCCCAGGGATGGCTTCAGGACATAACGGATTATTAATAGGGACCACGGCACAATTGAGTGCAGCAGCATGATACCAAAACTATCACTGAATTTCCTCTTCAGAAAAATGGAGATTTAAAATAAGAGGAAGCTAGTTAAAAAACCTATGGCCCATATCCTCAGCTGGTGTAAATCCACATGGCTTGGCTGATTGACAGTACAAAGGCTTGCACCAGACAAAAACCAGGCCCAAAAGTCTTTAGACTTGGCATGGAGGTTACTTAAACAGCTGCAGGAGACACAGACAATATCCATACCCATAAGTCCCCACCTTCCCCAGAGAAGCAGGGATATGCTTCTACAGGTTGGACCTCCTTGATCTAGTACCCCAGGACCTGACTGGTCCCGGACAAGGGAGT
This sequence comes from Pelochelys cantorii, assembly GCA_032595735.1. Lineage (NCBI taxonomy): Eukaryota > Metazoa > Chordata > Testudines > Trionychidae > Pelochelys > Pelochelys cantorii. Next base: position 259,383,580 of record CM064327.1, on the reverse strand, counting down.
TTTCCGGACTAGGGGAGGTCTGGGAAGGAGTGCACCAGCCTCCCCACTGGGCTCCTCTCCCCAGCGTCCTGCCCCACAAGCTGCAGCAGCCTTGCCAGAGCTCCCAGCCCTGTGACCTGCAGCAGCCCCACCGGAGCTCCTGGGGCCCCGCCGGCCTCATGGCAGCCCCTCCGCCCCACCGGAGCTCCTGGGGCCCCGCCGGCCTCATGGCAGCCCCTCCGCCCCACCGGAGTTCCTGGGGCCCCGCCGGCCTCATGGCAGCCTGGCCGCCCTGCTGGAGCTCCTGGCAGCCCTGCTTGCTACAGGCTCCATTGCCCCTTGAGCTGTGCTCCTCTCTCCCCCTCCTTCCCACCAGTTTCACTGCCCCACTGGCTACAGGCTCTGGTGCCCCCTGGGCTCTGCTGGTTCCACCGGGCAGGCTCCTTTCCAAGCCGCCAGCCACCTCTGTTGCTGGGGCTCTCTAGTCCTGCAAATCCGTGGTCCTTCCGGACCAGAGTCCCAAACCACAGAGGTTCAACCTGTAGTACAGGGTGGGGCTCCTGGCGCTGCTGGGATAAGGGATGGGATGAGCCACTGGTCTGAGCTAGTGTGTAATTCCTGTGCTCCTAAAATGTCACCTCTTTATGAGCCGTCACATACATGGTGGGACCTGAGACTGTGGCAATTGGCATTGTTGGGAAATGCTGACTCTCTGATGGTAACTACTGTAAAGAGAAGTGGATTTGTCTGCTCTCCCGTTTGTTTCCTTCTCCCCTATAACAGGAGCTCCCCCAGTGGCAGCGTCTCCTCTGTGCTTAATTTACTTCCCCCTTCTCTTCTTCCTCGCCTTGATTCCTACTCCCTCCTCTGAATAACCCATCTTATGCCATTAGCACGTTTCACTGTGCCCGAAACCTGCCCCTTGTGCCAACCCTCGTTCTTCTCTCCCCACTGGGCCGCATCTTCAGGGCCGTGCCTGTGTTGGGACCAACAAGGCTTCTTGCATGTGTGTGTGCAGAGCTCTGCTTGCAAAGTGTGTTGTTACATCTGGTTTAAACAGACAGGTGGAGCTAATGGTGTGAACTCAGGACTGAGCAAATGGAACAGTGAAATGATAAACCCAGGTCTGACAACTCGCTGCACAATCTCAGCGAGCTGCTGAAGCTGCCTCCGTCAGCCACTCGATGAAAAGTAGAGCGAGCAGAGGAAGTGAATCTGTACAGTGGGTGGAAAGCACAGTGCAAATGCCAAGTGTTAGCCAGAGAATGGGAAAGGCCCTAGAGGGTCAGGGACGTCTCCGGGAGCTAGTGCGGAATAATTCCCATGCTAGGCCCTGCTGTTTCCCTTGGGAAGCCATGTGCCACTGCTATACATAGCTGGATTTCAAAAAGAGAAGAGCCAAGTTTCATATGCGTAATGTGAACTTCTTGATTCATTTTGGTACTTCCCATGTTTCCGGTGCTCATGTGTTTCTTTCCACTGTCTTTGCAGATCCCCCTCCATCACAGCAGCCGCCGCCGCCAACTGATGGGGTTACTCCACCACCAGCAGGAGCAACACCGGCCTCAGCAGCTCCCTAACTCCGCCAGCAGCAAGCAACTTCTAGATCTGATCCCAGAACCGCGATAGTGGTGACCAAACATGGATTTCCTCAGTTTCCTTCTGTTCTTTTCAGGGGGATTGGTCTCCTGTCAGCCTGCCTGCACCTCCTCCCCCTCACAGACTTTATAGTCTGTCATCTGGCTGTACTCCTTTGGGCAGCACTTACACTGAACACAGAGAGCAGTAATCACAGTACCTCTGTATGGCTGGCAGGAAGTCCTTCACACATTCGTCTGTTTACCCTATGGAGTGAGTGCTCTGCTCCGGTTTTCCTTGATCTCGGTGTTTCTGCAGTTTAATCTTTGGATTCTCTTTAGAGGCAGGGAGGGGCTTTGGGTTGAAGGTGATAATGAATATTAGTTTGTAGTGGGTGGCGTTTCCATCCTTGGTCTCTGAGGTGTAATATACTTGTAACGTGCAAGGCACCAAGATCAAATAGAGCAAACCAATGGCTTGAGCACATAAGGAGAGTGAAGGAGGAGTTCTCCTTCCACTGCCTTAGAGGGGAAGCTGCATTAATTCTGACCATATTCATTACAAGTAGATAATCATTAAGGGCAATAGCTGAGCCCCCAGGCTGCCTTGCTAACTTATTAAAGAAAATATTGATCCGATGTGAATAGAGCCAGGAGTGAATCAGTTAGAATAAAATCACTCTATCTGAGCTTTATTGCTCCAGTTTATATTTTATTTTGGGTTTAGTTGGAAGGAGAAGTTTGTAGTTAAATCCTCTTCCTTCTGAGTAGTTTGGTACAGTAGCCAACTGAGGAATAAAACAAATTTTAGTCCCTCTCTTTTTGGAGCTTATACTTTTTTCTTTTAAAACTGAACTTAAAAAAAAATAGTAGATAGCAATGAAGTGCTAGTGTATGGGATTGGGTTGGGATGGCTGGGGGGTGCGAACGCCAGAACTACCTCTTGCAGACAGCCGGGGTGGGCAGAATTCAGTGAACGTGGTACTTTTTCTTTCTGGACTAGGATTGGAGAACACTCGCTCCTCCATTCATGCTTCTCTCTCCACTAGCGGAGCGTTATCATTCCATTCTTTGCAGGGCTGTGGGGGAACAGGTTTGGCAGTTGACTTCGAGCATGCTCTGTGATTAGGGGCAATTGAGAAGACCAATCCCATGCCACTAGTATGGGTTGGGTTTGGACTGCCAAATGCTGCTCCTGGCCTTTGTCATTAACAACTGCATGGTTCACGTTCTCTGCATGATTCAGACCCTCTCCTCCTCTCCTTTCAGGGAGAGCTGTCTGACAAGCCTCCTCGCCAAGGCTGTTCGTAGGATCCTTTGGGGGTGGATCTCCATGATCTGGAGTAGAAGGTGGGCTGTTGGTTTCAAAGCTTGACCGCAGCGATTTCACTAGTGGGTGGAGTGTGGGAGAGGTTGCCCAGAGGCTCTGCAACCCACAGAGCTATTTCATAAAGCAAAACAAATGCAGACTTGCCTTGAAGAGCACTCAAGTGCTTGATGCCTTGAAACGTTAACGGTTGAACTTTCCAGGCCCTGAGAACGTGTGCACATGTGTGACGTACCCACAGGGGGCAGGAGGGGCTGTCTGCACATCCGCTCCATGCTCATACCATTGTACTTGGCCTTGTGACTTCCGGTGTGTAGGAAGAACACTTTCCATTGTCAAGCTCTAAGAATCTACAGTGCCTAGCAGAGAGCAGTCAGGGCTTCCCCTCCTCCCACCTTTCATTTAAAAAAAATCCATTCCAAATGTTACCTTTCCCTGCAGGGTATTTGGAGCGAGCATGGAAATCCGGTTCAGGCCATGGTCCAGTTTAGAATAACCTCAGGTTGTTTTTAGTGTGATCAATTTCAAATTTAAAGGATCCAGATGGAGACTATTTTTTACTGTACTAGTGATGATCCTACAAAGTACCTGAATTCTTAACGCTGTTGTGTTTCTGTATAAATACATGTGGCGACTTTTTCATCTGATCCTATGTATAGGGCCGGTTTTATTCCTGCAACACAGCCACCCAATTTTGTGAAATAAAAAAAACATGGTCTTTTGTACAAAACTGCTTTGCAAATCTGTGGGGAGCTGAATCTGGTGCACAATATTCTGTGATGTAGATCTGCTGAAATCCATTTTAATTGGGTGTCAGATTGTTTTTAGATAATGAGTTGGCTACAGCTAAGTATTTACAAGTTAAGCTCATTACTCAGTTGAGATAGGGGGGACATCAAAGTAATTCAGACAAGTGAAGGAGGGCTTTTTCCAACACATCTGATGTATTTCTTTGTATTAATGAGCATTTTACATACCCAAGTATTAGCTAAGCAACAATTAATTGAAGCAGTGAAATTAAACCACACACCATGATAGATTAGAAGCAAGCCCAGGTCTGATTGGCAGGATTTCCACATTGTGTTGCCAGTTTGTTCACTGATTTACTAGGTGAACTTGGACAAGCCACCCTTCTTCCAATTCCAGAGTAGATCTGACAGTCGTCTACTTCATTTAACTGTTTCCCTTTTACATCCACATTTTGTCCCTTCCTAGAGCTTTAACGTTGTCAGGAAGATTCATCTTGTGGTTAAGTTGTGGGACTGGGGATCATAAGGTGGGTTCTCCTGCTAACATTGGCAAGTTAGGAAGAGAACCTAAGGACCTGGGCAAGTCACTTAAGTGACTCGCCACCATTTCTTTTTCTGGAAAATAAGGATGCTATCTACCTCACTGTTGTCCCAAGTCTCACCGTCCAATGTGATGTAGCTGCCACAGTGCACCTGATCCTTTGAGACCCTGTGATGGAAGATGCGATAGAAGTGAAAAGTGCTGTGTAGGAAAATATGTAGCAAGATTGGATAAAGAGAAGCAGCGTCTCGTCTGGACTGTGCTGAACTCAGTGGGAGCCATCTCAGGATCAGACCTCCGATGCCGATGGTACCACCCTGTTTCTATCCCTTGATAATACTTGGCACCTCTACTGTTACCCTTTGTAAAATGGAAGGGGATTCAAATGCAGTTGGACTGGCTGGGACTGCTCAGAGTGAAGACACAAAGGAGGCCATGAGATGTACACAGTAATGGCTGGTACAGAGATGATAAATTGACTATTTGCAACCTCATAGTACAAAAACAGCTGAATGGCAGCCCAGTGTAAAAACCTCTCAAGCCTTTTGCGCACACAGCATAATTAACCTGTGGAACTCTCTGCCACAAGAGCTCATTGAGCCCAAGTGTTAATTAGGCTAAATGAGACCCTCCATAGTTAGGATACAAAACAATTCACTGCCTAAAAGTGTTAGGAGGAAACTTCCTCTGCTGGCAGGTTACACCATCATGGGTATTTTGTGCCATCTCCTGAAGAATCTGGTACTGATTAGGGACTGGACTAGATGGACACACCAGTGTGATATAACTGGCCACGCAGGTTTCTCTGCTGCCCTCCTTTTAAAGAGGCTGAGTGATAGAAGAGTGAAGTTGGCTTATAAAGCTATTTTACTCCTTCCCCAATCCCTGACCATTGGAAACTGCTTCAAAGAGGGGATGGGGGCATAGACAGTGCTGTACACTCAGTCCCTTTACGCTCCCCACAGCTGATTTAGGTTGGTGAGAAGTGCGACGTGGGCTCCTCTCCCTTCTAAACTGAAGCAGCCCTAAGATGCAGAGCATCAAAGCTCATTCACTGGACTAATAAAACCCTTGGATTTAACTATCCCATCACTGCACCACAAACAACCGACTGCAGAATGGAGATCCGGGGCGTTCTCTGATCTGGGATTCAGAGGGAGTTGTGAATGGCTTGGCTCTACCAAATCCATTCCCTGCCCAGCTCTCTAGGAACACTGTCGCTCATTGTCTGGGCCGTCGCCCTCCCAGCTGTGTGTGCAGCATGCATAGAAGTTTCCCTTTTCACTGAGACCCCTGGGGGTCACAGTTCAGGGAGTCCTTTGAAAGGCTCTGCGAATCCTCGCTGCCAGCGGGATGGTGGAGAAGGGATCTCCCTGTCGCCTGGGCAATCCATTCACTGAGAGGCCACAGTGCTGACACCTCCGCACCCCTCCTGGGAAACATTTAGATAAATGGAGGAGCTGAGTTCTGCAAAGCTCCTGCGATTCCTCTCAAAATGGAGCCCGCATGCACCAGACACTGGGGCCTTACCCGTGCTAGTGACAAAACTGTGCTAACTGCTGCACTCCTGAATCACCGTTGTCACTAGCAGGCTTCTAGCCGTTCCCCTGCTCCAAAGAGACAAGCCATGTGCGGCCATGCCTGTGCTTAACCATCACATGTAACATTCAGGCTTCTGTTGTAGTGCCCTGGGAAGTGGAATTGCCTAGTGCAGTGTTTCACAACCCATGGTAGGGTAGGAGTATCCTTAGGGGTACTCGAGAGAAGTCGGGGGGGGTACGTCAACACAACTGAAATTTGGAGAAAACTGAATTTTTGTTTTCAATTTTACAGCGCTTTATTATTTTTGTACTTTTTACATCCAAAAATTTCATCACCCGCCTGGCTACGATTAAGTTGTGTTGCAATGGTAGAAAAAAATGTCGTGTATCTGAAAACTGTAGGTACTGGGCGTATTTTTTTTTTAAAGGGGTACTTCATAAAAGATTGAGAAACACTGGCCTAGTGAGCAGAGCAACACTCTGTCATTCAGGAGACTGGGGGTTGATTTCCTTCTCTGCCCCTGGCCTGTGGGGTAGCCTTGGGCAAGTCATTACCTTCCTGTGCCTCGGTTTTCCCATCTGTAAAATGGGGGTGATGATACTGAAACTCTCTCCCCCCCCCCCTTTGCATAGCACTTTAAGAGCCATGAATAAAAAATGCTGTATAGCAACTATACTACCTATCCTCAGAGGGGTAGCAATGTTAGTCTGTACCTGCAAAAACAGTGAGGAGTTCTGCATACTGATCTTCAGCTGATGAAGTGGGTTTTACCCACCAAAGCGGATGCCCAAATAAATCTGTTAGTCTTCAAGGTGCCGCCGGACTCCTCATTGTTTATACTGTCATCACTAGTGTAACTGTCATCACTAGTGTAAATTGGCGTGGTCCAGCTTTGTAAGAAATATGATGAAGAATCAGACTCGAACTCACCTCTTTGGTGAGGAAAGACTGTCTTGGAGTTACAGGCCAGGGCGAGGAGACGGGAGACCTCAGTAGTCTCTCAGCCTGCCAGTGCAGAACAGAGCCTTGTGTCATGGAGCCACAGCCTCTGGGCTATGCCTGTACCAGTCTATTGGGAGTGACCCCTTTAATGAGCCCAGGCCCCAAGGACCAGGCATGTGGCTTACAAGATTCCCAGACTGAGCATTCAGCACCAGTGGTCTCTGTCTCTATGGTACACTGCAGCAAATCCAGCCCAGCCAGTGTCTTGTGGGAGGCTTGTACTGTTCTCCAGTGCATAGCGTGCTCAGGGAGCCCTGGAAGGGACACAGGCAGCCTCTCCAAACAAGGTAACAATGTTTTTTTTTAGTCGCCTGGCTACAGAATCTGAAAACCTGTAGGTGAGTAGAGAGAGGCAGATGTTCTCCCCAGTCCATCCTAGTCAAACTGGTACCATGATGAGCCAGCCAATATATATAATATATGGAGCTATACCTATCTCATAGAGCTGGAAGGGACCTGGAGAGGTCATTGAGTCCAGTCCCCCTGCCTTCACAGCAGGACCAAGTACCATCCCTGACAGATTTGCCCCTGATCCCTAAATGGCCCCCCTCAAGGATTGAGCTCACAACCCTGGGTTTAGTAAGCCACTTCTCAAGCCACGAGCTATCCCACCTCCCCCTCCAGCTGTGCTGGATGCCATTTCAGGCTCCCTGTCTCATCTGTTGGCCCTCCCTCCAGGTGAGAGCGTCTGAGTCCCCACCAAAGGGCAGCTGTGCTTCTCATCGGATGTCTTTTCTTCATGGTTCTGCAACTCCGTGTAGAAGAAAACTGAGGCACGCATACGCAGCCCAGCCGTAGTACAAAAACTTCCTGCTTCATCACAGCCTGTGTTAACTCGTCAATAGCCTGCTTATGGGCATGGAACGGTTCAAATGGAAGATGCTTTTTTTTAGAGCACAGCGCAAGTCAAAATCCAAAGCATTTTTTTTGTTTTTTCTTCCTGTGACTCCCTTAGCAGCCACCACCACTTTGGGGGAGATTTTTGTAATCGTCCCAGTGCGTCCAGGTTGGATCGTTCCGCCCCTGTTCTGCACCAGGCATGTCTGCTGCCCTACCTGTATAATCCATGAGAGCAGTGAGCGACTCATGAGGGCTCTTCCCTCTAACTGCAGAGCCAGTGCCCAGCATGGGACTAGAGAGCACTGTGCAAGCAGAGGCACTTGCTTGGTCCTGCCACGACTGCAGGGAGCTGGACTAGATGACCTCTCCTGGTCCCGTCGGGTCCTGTGATCATTTGGATGAGACACAAAGCCCAGGTCTTGACCACTTGAAATCATTAAAGCTTGTGTAACCCTTCTCCTATGAGTTAAGGGCTTTTACCAGTCTTAGGCCTGGATACCGACATGGGTAATTCCATTCTGCCTGCCTAAGCTTCCCTTGCAGTTTCATTGGATACAGCATTTTATTCACACCTGGCCTGGAGCTGTTACATCTGCCATGTGTGATCTGCCATCTTGGATGTGGCTGCGTTTCAGCAGCGAAGGGTTGTGTGTGCACAATGCCGTCTCTGGGGTGTATCCGGTGAGCAAAAAGGCAAGTAAGAAATGCCAGCATTCTTTGACACCTGATCTCATTTACACTGAACATGTTAATCTAATTCCCCCTGGTGCGGGTGGGTCGCTCCCGGCATTGTGTTCATCTTGGCCAAAGAAACCAAATTGCTCATTCTATTTTATATTGGTTTAGTCAGCTTCTCTCTGCAGTGGTTAGGCACTAGCCTGAAACCAGGGTTTGGTTTTCAGCAATGCAGGGGAGGGAGGGAGGGGGGGGGAGAGAGAGAGAGAGTGTGTGTGTGTGTGATTTGCATTCTGTTCAAGCAAACCTGAAGTGCTAGGTCTAAACTTTTTAATGGGACACACTAGGCTGCGTCTACCAGCCGAGAGCGCTAACAAGCAGGGTGCAATTGTAGCGGAGGTCCTGGAGGAAGAAGGGTTACCCTCTCGGTGCCACTGGGAATTCTCCAGCTCCTGGAGCGCTCCACTTCACAGGAAGAGAGTCACTGCCGGGGGAGGGCAGTGGGACAGGCAGTCAAGAGTTAGATTTATTGAGAGAGGACGGTAGGGGCAGATCTAGCAGACTCCTTGACTCTGGGTGGCGTAGCGCCATCTTGTGAAGGTGTCTCATAGGAAATAGGCTGGAGAGAGATTTAAATTGAGTTTCAGCCACCCTCACCGTCCTACAATGTGATAAATGAGCTAATTTTGGCCCCTGTTGCTGCGGATGCCCCTGTGAAAAGGGGCGGGGCGGGGCTGTGCCTGGTGCCCAGTACCTTAGGGGAAGGTGCACCGAGCTGCAAGCCGGGAGACCGCACGTGGCAGCCTTGACTCTTCTGCCAATAGTGTCGCTGTACCCCTCCCAGCCCTCGTGAGTAACCAGCACCTCCTATGATAGGGGAAAGTCCCTGCCATTCACCCAGTCGTCTGTACAAGGTCACTTCTGAGCATCATCTCAGCAAGAACTCGCTTGTCTCAGATGCAGGCCAAGGCTCCTCCCGGGGGTCATCCGACAGAACAGCCCCTGCACAAGCCAGCTCAGTGCGACCGCCAGCAGAGCACCCTCTGTACCCTGCAAGCGTGGCGAGCATTGAGAGCTGAGCTCTGCAGCCCTTGGGCACCCAGAGCTCCCAGTGCCTCGGGATCTGCAGGGTGAATCTAGTATTTCACCCTCTCCAAGCGACGCCGCACCAGTCCCACCGCTCAGGGGCAGCGTGTGGCTTCTGATCCATATACAACTGGTGGTAGCGATGAGATTGGTGTGGGGCCCTCCACACTCACAGAGGGACCCAGTCTATGTCCTTGGGAGCTGGCCTTGGGCAGGACAGACGCAGACTGTTGTAAATAAATACCAGTTCCTCCCCTCTCCAGCTAGGATTGGTTGGTTCCTGGTAGGCAGCTGTGCTGGCCAAGTGCTTTCTCAGGAGAGAACCTTCCCATGAGAGGCGAGGGGCTGGGCTTGCCTCCTCCTTGGGGTGACCCCCAGGGGCTGCTAGCTGGGGATCCTTACAGGATGGGCAGTAAGTGTCCTTGGACCCCTGGTGAGGAAGGGATCCTCTCAAGTCAGGGCTGCCAGGAAGGATCCTGCCCCCGGGAACTTCTCCCAGGCTGTAAATCTCATCTACATCACCTGGCTGGCCAGCCGGCCGCTCTCCTCCTGCTGTGTCTCCCCCGTCCTTTGTTCTACCTGCACAGGGGAACCAGCTGCGCGGACTCGTGCAGAGGCCAGTGGTGTGGGCAGCCCGGCAGGGACCACTGTCTTCAGCAGGGCTCCTTTTGGTTTATTTACCTGACCACCTCTGCCCCTGCCTGTGGGGAGTGACCGGGGCGGAGCGGGGGGGGAAGAGACATGCTGGAGCGTGTAGGAAGAGGACATAGCAGGGGTGCTTGTGATGGGCCTCTTTTCCTGCTGCAGGTTGAACCTCCCTAGTCTGGCAACATCCGTGGTCCAGCATGATGTGAGTGAGCCACGTGTCCACTTATTATGGGTGTGGCCAAATTTCCCGCGGTCCCATACAGTTTCTTTACAGCCGCCAGTCCTGGTTCTCAGGGTTCTGTGCTGTTACTTGGCTCTAATTTACTCCTCAATGTCTTCTCCGAGGCCAGCCAGCCGTGGAAGTGCTGGTCATGCGGCTGAGCACAAGCGTGGTTTTTATGCTGTCGCTACTTATGACCTTGCCCCCATTTGTAAAAGTGTGTAACACTCACACTGTGTATTGCAGAGAGCTGACCAGCCTGGGCTAGGAGCAGACTTTTATAGGGCGTCTCAGTACAATCCGACGTTACGAAGCAGCATCGCAAGCGCTGTTTCGTATAGTCACCTCAGCAAAATGAAAATTAAGAGACCCAAATGTTACAACATTGGTCTCCTAGGGTCTGGCAAATTCTCTGATTCGGCACAGTCAGGTCCCAAGGGTGCCAGACTAGAGAGGTTCAACCTGTTCTGGATGCCAGACTAGAGAGGGTCAACCTGTTCTGGATTTATTCTAAGGGATCTCAGCTCTTCTCCTTCTGAGTTAATGCTCCCCCAGACTCTCAACCCCCAGCCCCGCGCTGAAGCCCTCTGTGTGCCGTGTGTTCTGCCTGGGGATGTTGCAGCAGCCATTGGAGCCATGGACTTCCCCATGGGCAGGGTCCCCCCATTTCTATTTGCTGTCCCATCCCTACAGCTCTAGAATCCCCTGGTCTGGGCTTGGTGCTAACCCTCAGCCCTTGGGGGGCGGGGAGAGCCTGCCTGGCCCATGTCCCTGTGCCAACAGGAGCGGGCACTTCCTGGCATGGGGGGAGGGGGCTCTATGCTGAAAAGCAGACAGCGGGGCTCCCACCCACACAGGAAGGATGGGGAGCCCTGCTGGGATGGCAGAGGAGGGGCTTGTGTATCCCCAGGCTGCTCTGGGATACTGACCTGAGGTGCTCTGCACTCCTCCTCTCCAGACGGCGGGGCGGGGAGGGGGGGGCTGATGACACGGATCGGAGCTAGGATGTGGCCAACCTCTCCCTTTTTTGAGTGGGCTGGAATCAGGCTCGGGGGAGGTGACTCTTGGGCACTGTGTCTCTTTAAGAAGGGGCAAGGTCTCTAATGCTGCGGTGATGGGCACTAATATAACCCCACAGGAGTGTGGGATCAGGGATTCCCACAGTGAGAGGCAGCGGGTGCGGGAGGGGAATGAAGAATGCAAGGGGGGGGCACAGAACGGGGGGTGGGTCCCCGGGAGACACCAGGGGGCTGGGAACAGGGAAGAGAGACAGTGAGAACCCTGGGACAGGAACAGAGATGAGTGAATGCAGCAAATGCTGGGAAAGATTCCCCCTCCCCCATGCTCCAGCAGGCCCCTGGCGATTTGTGGGAAAAGCTCCGAGAAGCTGCTGATTTGGGCTGGTTTGGGACGCGGGCGTCTGGGCTGATGCTTCGTGCAGCCGCTGATCGTTCAACACGCTTGTTAATAAGCGGTGAGACTGTTCTGGACCCGTTGCCTGGTTCCTCCGCGACCTCACTTGCCAGCGGGGGAGTCTGTAGCATGCTGCATGACAGCAGGGGAGGTCGTTGCTCTGCAGCGAGCCAGGTTATGCCCGAGGCTGGCGGATGCGGGATGCAGGGGAGCACAGGGTACGGGCTCAGGAAGTCCTGCGTTCTGATCCTGGCACCGAGTCAGCCTCTGGGCCCCAGTTCTGTGGTAGCGCCGGCTGGTAGCAAAGGGCTTGGTTCAACAGCTGGTGAGCGGTGACCCCGGTTCATCCCGCTCTCCCCCCACTGACCTTTACCTTGAAGCGCAGCTGCCAGGTTTATGGGCTGCTCGGGTGCCTGGCACCACCGAGATGCACAAAACTCCCGGGAGGAAATTGCCAGACCCTGCAGGCCCGAGCTCAGCGCCTGCGTTTTTGCAGTGAAAGTTCCAGAGAGATCCATGTTCCCACCTCAGAGTCTGTGCACTGGTGGGGCTGGGCCCCTCTCTCACTGTGTGCCTGTACAGCCCCTAGCGCTGGGAGGACCCACGTGCGACCGGGGCGCTACCGTGCTGCACGCCGTCAATCGCACTGACAACGGGCCTGGAAATGGCTGTGCGCTGCTGGATTTCAACACGCCACAAAGTGTGCCGGGTGCTTCCGAACCGGCTGCAGGGGAGGCAGCCCAGCCCCCAAAGTGCTACCCATCCAGATGCCAGCGAGTATCCGAGGGGAGGAGGGCCTGAGTCTCCACCGTCCCTACGGTTACTCTGGTGGGCACCTGTCGTGCTGCTTCAGTTCTCGGGGGTTTTTATCCCGGCACTAGAGCCCCAGTGTCCAGCCAGTTCTGAAGCAATCACCATTAGAGTAGCTACTGCTGTTACGAACTAGCCACGCTCCACGGGCCAACCAGCCACCTGGGGCTAGTGCGCTGGGCACCACGGCACTGGAAACAAGGGCTGCGAGTGACCGTCCTTGGCTGGCGAATGGCGTAGGGCTGCCACCCGTCCAGGTTTGGGCTTTGTCCAAGTGTCCCGTAGGGTCTTTTCAACAGGACTTTCCCGTCAAAAACCAGGCTTCTGGTCACCTGCACAGCCCCCGTTCCCGAAAGCCCCGTTCCCGCAGCGCTGGAGCGTTTAACCCACCCCGGCCCCTGCTCACCTGGGGCTTCTTCCCCCCCTGCAGGCAGGCTCCTGGAGAGGATCCGGCAAGTGACAGGAGTGGGAGGGGGGAGAGGAGGGTGTAACTAGGGTGGGATCCAGGGGGCGGGGCCTGGGGGGGGTCTCATTACCAACAAGGAGAAGCGTGGTGACCCTAGCTCAGGTGGGCTTTGTGGGAGAGGCAGGTTAGTGGCGCTGTCCGGCTGGCGCGCTGCCCTAGGCAGCTCTGCTGTGGCCCCTCGCGCCCGTCCAGCAGCGTCGCCACGCTCACATTCAGCACCTGAGCTGTGGCCGGGCTCGAGGGCCGAGCCAGGACCCAGGTCAGTGCCCCCCAGCCGTGTAACCAGAGAGCCTCCCATCCGCCCACCTTCCTTTGGAGCAGTTGGCCTGGGCCACTCCGGGACGAAGACACTGGATTAGACGGACTGTGAGTCTGAGCCAGCTCGCAAAGAGCCCCAATCTCTACAGGGGGGACAACCAAGCAGGGGGGAAGCTCCTTTCCGCCCCCCCCCCATGTTTCTGGCCTGACGCATTGGAGAGCGGGAATGGCTGCGTCTCCTAGGGATGGTGCAGGTGTCTCGGGAGGGCAGTCCGGGCTGGGCTGGCAGGGGGCTCTGGGTTGAATGAAGCGAGAGTCTTTCCCAGGCAGCCAGCGCCAGCAGCGGCGTTCTCCACCTCTAGCCCCGCTGCCCCCCATCCACGGGCGCAAGGCTGAGAGGCCTGGCCGGGCTGCCTCTCGGTTGGTCCCCTTGGAAACGGCTCTCCGACGTGCCTGTGAGCCGGGAGTCTGGGCGCGCATTCATCCCACCGCAGCGGAAGCGCCGGGAATGTTAAACAGGTGCAGCCCATTCAGGCTCCTTTTGAGAACCGGTATCAAAGCAGACAGAGCCGGGCTTGTTTGTAGCGAATGCTGTGTGACAGCAGCCCCCCGGGGGGACGTGGCCCTGTGCGTGGCCACGGGCGCTCGGACGAGTCTGGCTGGCTCAGCCGCTCTGCCGGGCAAGAGTTGGGCCGAGCACGGGGCTGGGGTCTGCCCAAGAGAGAGCTTTCAAGGGCCCAGAGTCCTGCCCCTCAAGGCTTCCATTCCCATCTGGCAAATGAACCCCACCCCCTCGAATTCTCTGCTGCCCCCGGGGAAATGCGGGCCGTGCCTGGCATGGATCCGGGCCGTGGGCTCTCGGTCCTCACGGAGTGGCAGCCAACAACGCTGTCCAAGCAGCAGCGAGGGGCAGCTGCTTTTGAGGGCTTGGCAGTGGGAGCTGACGCCTGCTACCTCTGGGAGCTGGGTTCAAACCCGGCCCAGCTCGCGGGAGGCCGAGAGGGGCTCGTGTCCTCTGTGGTCTGCGCTGGCCCACAAAAAATGAGCTGGGTCTCCGGCTGGCGCCCAATGCTGGGGCGGTGTTACCCCCTCAGGACACTGCCATCGCGATGGGTATTAACGGGGCCTCTTGCTGGTGGCCACGGGCCCCTGAGAGGATCCCACCGTGGCAAGGTGCAGGCGCAGGGCGGAGGGAGCTTGCCCTGCCACCGGCTGTGCCATGCTTGTTCTGTGGTCGGGTGATTTCTCCTGCAGTCCCTCGTCGCAGCTCCAGCCAGGGGGAGGCGATCACATGCAAGGGGGGCTTAGGGAGGAGCTGACCTGAACTCTGAACTAGCCTGTTAGGAGGCAGAGTCCGTACCCAGGGAGCCGCTCTGCAAACACGAAGCCAGGAGCGAACTGGGGCTCAGCGTCACCCCAGGGGTGCAATGCTTGGGAGTCGGTAGCCGGGCCCCGCTCCTCCTCCTAACGGAGCCAAGGCCCCAGTGTGGCTGGCGGCGCCCCCTTCTGGACACGATGGGACCTGTCCAAATGCCAATTGAGGAATCATAGAATCGTAGAACACTACAACTGGGAGGGACCTCGAGAGGTCATCGAGTCCAGTCCCCTGCTCTCATGGCAGGACCAAGCACCGTCTAGATTGTCCCTGACAGGTGTCTGTCCAACCTGCTCTTAAATATCTCCAGAGATGGAGATTCCACAACCTCCCTGGGCAATTTATTCCAGTGTTTAGCCACCCGGACAGGAACTTTTTCCTAATGTCCAACCTCAACCTCCCTTGCTGCAGTTTAAGCCCATTGCTTCTTGTCCTATCCTCAGAGACCAAGGAGAACAATTTTTCTCCCTCCTCCTTGTAACACCCTTTTAGATACCTGAAAGCCGCTATCATGTCCCCCCTCAATCTTCTCTTTTCCAAACTGAACAAGCCCAGTTCTTTCAGCCTTCCTTCACAGCTCATGTTCTCTAGCCATTTCACCATTCTTGTTGCTCTTCTCTGGACCTTCTCCAATTTCTCCACATCTTTCTTGAAATGTGGTGCCCAGAACTGGACACAATACTCCAACTGAGGCCTAATCAGGGCAGAACAGAGTGGAAGAATGACTTCTCGTGTCTTGCGCACAACACTCCTGTTAATGCATCCCAGAAACATGTTAGCTTTTCTTGCAGCAGCGTCACATCATTGAGTCATATTTAGCTTGTGGTCCACTATGACCCCTAGATCCCTTTCTGCAGGACTCTTTCCTAGATAGTTGCTTCCCATTCTGTATGTGAAAGACGGATTGTTCCTGGGGTTGCCAGGTGTTTGGTATTTGTGCCTTCTGTCTGGTAAAAAAATGGAGAAAATACTAGACATATAAAATGTCTGGTATTTTCTGCTTTTCCCAGCTTGGCGCCCAAAGGAGATGCGGTGGGGGTGGGGGGAGCAGCCCTTCAAGGGGCTGCGAGTGGAATTTTTTTTTTCTTGCTCAACCAACATTTCCCCAGGGTCTTTCTTTTGCTCAACAAAATGTTCCCGGTGCTTTTTTTTGGAGGGGACGTTCAGCAACCCTAATTGCTGGAGGCCTGTGTTTGGGGAGCTCCAGCCCAACCCACAGGACAGTGAGCGCCTGGGGCATCAATGGGCCGGGCCGCCGTTACTGTGGCAGCCAGAGAAATGGGCTCAGTGGAACCTGTGTAGGCCGAAGCCTGTGTAATTTATACCTTCTGGCCCCCTCTAATCCCCCCCAAACGGTGCATCTTCTGCATCTCCCCTCCCTTCTATCGGAATGGGCTGCACCCAGGTGTAATGAGGCCAGGAGAGAGTCCCCGCAGGCAAAGCTGCTTACAGCCCCCCGTTCCGTGTAGAAGCCCCCCCAGCTTGGGTCAATGCTCCCCACCTCGTGGCTCCAGGGGGGGCTACGCGCTTTGGGCAAGTCAGGGGAAGGGTGTGTGGGCATTGACTCCCACCTCCTCTAGACTGGGCCCAAAGAGTTCAGCCCAGCAGGCCCTGGGGGGGCAGAGAGATGGGGGTACAATGCAGCAGGGACCCCCTCCAAACACACAGCCCCTCTGGGGGAGGGCTAAACACTGTGGGCACTGTAGTCTCTCCCTTATCCCCCCCCCCTCCCCCACTGTGCACACACACCCGGGGGAGGCATTTGGGCCTTACCCCTAGCCCGCACCCCAGCTAGGGAGGGGGGCTGGCAGGAGTGACCCCAGCATTGCCTACAGGCTCCAGCGGGAGGTGGGGTGCCCTGAGCCAGCGGTGACTCTGCAGTGACTGCACAAATCCCATCAGCCGGCTGCACCCCCTGCTGCCAGCCGCTCGGGCGCCCCGCGGGAGGGAGGCAATTGCAACAACAGGTCAGTGGAAGCAAACTCGATACTCATCAGCTCTCAGCAGCACACCCAGCAGGGAAGTACACTCCGGCGAAGGAGGCCAAGGAACCACCCCACTGCCGGGACAGAACGCGCTCCCGCGCACACACAGACACAGATATGTGCCGCACAGGACAGAGCGTGCGCACATGCAGACGCAGCCACGCGCCACACGAGGCAGAGCACACACCTGTGCACAGGCAGACATGGCTACGTGTTGCATGGGGCATAGCACGCACCTGTGCACTCACAGACACAGATACACGCCGCATGGGGCAGAGCACACGCCCGCATACTCACAGACACATGCCACATGGGGCAGAGCGTGCACTTGTGCACACACAGACACGGTTACACGCCACACGGGGCAGAGCCCGCACCCGCGCACACGCAGACACAGATACATGCCGCACCGGGCAGAGCGTGCACACGCAGACACGGTTACATGCTGCACGGGGCAGAGCCTGCACCCGCACACACGCAGACACAGATACATGCCACATGGGGCAGAGCGTGCACACACAGACACGGTTACACGCTGCACGGGACAGAGCGCACGCCCGCACACACGCAGACCCAGCCAGGGCTTTGTGAAGCCGGCATTAAAAAAACTCTAGGGATGGAAATTCAACCCCCTCCCTAGGGAACCCATCCCAGTGCTTCACCACCCTCCTAGGGAAATAGTTTTTCCTAATCTCCAACCTAGATCTCCCCCACTGTAACTTGAGACCATTGCTCCTCGTTCTGCCATCTGCCACCACTGAGAACAGCCTCTCTCCATCCTCTTTGGGACCCCCCTTTAGGAAGTTGAAGGCTGTTACCAAACCCCTCCATCCCCCATTCTCTTCTGGGAATTAAATAAGCCCAGATCCCTCATTGGCAGGGCTTGACAATCCATTGAATCTACTCGCCTGTGGCGAGTAGATTTCAGCCCGGCGCCCCGTTTACCGGTGGCGCGCGCATGCACAAAGCGGCTCTTGTGCATGCGCAGTGCGGGGCTGGCGAGCAGCTTTTGCCGGGGTTCGTCAAACCCTGCTCATCGGTCATGTTCTCCAGCCCCCTAATAATTTTGGTTGCCCACCGCTGGACCCTCTCCAATGTGTCCACATCCTTTCTGTAGTGGGGGGGCCCAAAACTGGACACAATACTCCAGATGTGGCCTCACTGGAGCCAAATAAAGGGGAATAATCACTTCTCTAGATCTGCAGGCAATGCTCCTCCTAATGCATCCTAATATAGAATCATAGAATACTAGAACTGGAAGGGACCTCGAGAGCTCATTGAGTCCAGTCCCCTGCCCTCATGGCAGGACCAAGCACTGTCTAGACCATCCCTGGTAGATGTCTATCCAATCTGCTCTTAAATATCTCCAGAGATGGAGATTCCACAACCCCCCTCGACAACTTATTCCAGTGTTGAACCACCCTGACAGGTAGGAAGTTTTTCCTGATGTCCAACCTAAACCTGCCTTGCTGCAGTTTGAGCCCATTGCTTCTTGTTCTATCCTCAGAGGCCAAGGAGAATTGTTCTCCCTCCTCCTCATATCACTCTTTTAGATACTTGAAAACCACTGTCATGTCCCCCCTGTCTTCTCTCTCTTCCAAACTAAACAAGCCCAATTCTTTCAGTCTTCCCTCATAAGTCATGTTTTCTAGACCTTTAATCATTCTTGTTGCTCTTCTCTGGACCTTCTCCAATTTCTCCACATCTTTCTCAAAATGTGGTGCCCAGAACGGGACACAATACTCCAACTGAGGTCTAATCAGCGCAGAGTAGAGCAGAAGAATGACTTCTCCTGTCTTCCTCACAACACTCCTGTTAATGCATCCCAAAATCATGTTTGCTTTTTTTGCAACAGTGTCACACTGTTGACTCATATTCAGCTTGTGGTCCACTATAACCCCTAGATCCCTTTCTGCCGCACTCCTTCCTAGACACTCGCTTCCCATTCTGTATGTGTGAAACTGATTGTTCCTTCCTAAGTGGAGCACTTTACATTTGTCTTTATTAAACTTCATCCTGTTTACCTTAGACCATTTCTCCAGTTTGTCCAGATCATTTTGAATTCTGACCCTGTCCTCCAGAGCAGTCGTAACCCTTCCCAGCTTGGTATCATCTGCAGTTATCATATGCCATTAGTCTTCTTGGCTACAAAGGCACCCGGTTGACTCATATCCAGCTTCTCATCCACTGGAATCCCCAGGTCCTTTTCTGCCAAACTGCTGCTGAGCCAGTCGATCCCCAGCCTGTAACAATGCTTGGGATTCTTCAGTCCCAAGTGCAGGACTCTACACTTGTCCTTGTTGAACCTCATCAGATTTCTTTTGGCCCAACCCTCTAATCTGTCCAGGTCACTCTGGACCCTATCCCTGCCCTCCAGCGTATCCATCTCTCCCCCCAGCTTAGTGTCATCTGTGAACTTGCTGAGGGTGCAATCCATCCCCTCATCCAGGTAATTAATAAAGTTGTTGAACAAAACTGGCCCTAGAACCAACCCTTGAGGCACTCCACTAGAAACTGACTGCCAGCCTGACATCGAGCCATTGATCACTACTCATTGGGCCCGATAATCTAGCCAGCTTTCTATCCACCTTACAGTCCATTTATCCAATCCATATTTCCTGAACTTGCTGGCAAGAATACTGTGGGAGACCATATCAAAAGCCTTGCTAAAGTCAAGGTATATCACATCCACCGACTTCCCCATGTCCACAGAGCCAGCGACCTCATCATAGGAGGCATCAGATTGGTCAGACATGACTTGCCCTTGGTGAATCCATGCTGACTATTCCTGATCACTTTCCCCTCTTCCAAGTGCTTCAAAAAGGATTCCTTGAGGATCCCCTCCATGATTTTTCTGGGGACTGAGGTAAGGCTGACTGGTCTGTAGCTCCCTGGATTGTCCTTCTTCCCTTTTTTAAAGATGGGCACTACACTGGCCTTCTTCCAATCTCTCTCTCGCTGAGGCGTTCTTCCCACCTCCAGCTCCCAGTGGCAGCAGAGGTGAGGGGCTGGCAGTGACCCCAGTGTGCCCCACTCACATCAGTGCAGGCTATTGGGTGCTAGCGTGATGCCGGCAGACCCTGGTCATCTGCAGGCACAATCGAACCTGGGACCTCGGGAGCTTAGTGTCTGAGCCGCTCCTGCGGGAGCGAAAAGCCCACTCCGGTTCATTTCTCTCCGGACGCGGTCTCCGGGCCACTGGCCGGGACAGTGCACTGTCTCCAGCAGTGGGGGGGTTACACGAGCAGTTCCCTCCCTGCACCGGGGAAGCCTTCGTCTGCCCTCCCTGGCACCCCGCATGAGCCCACGGCCCTGCCCAGGGGTGACACAGCCTTGCTGCCTTTGCCTGCGCTGGCTGCCCACATGTCTGTGCCCTGCCCCTGGCGACTCTGGGGCTGCCACAGCCCCTGGCTCATGGGCCACACTCACCAGCCAAGGGGGCGGGGATGGGCCGGCCCTGCCTCATTGCATTGCCCCAGCCACTCCAGCATGGAAGAGGCAGGGGCTCGGTGCCATCGGGGGAGGGCGCCACGCTGGACACGCCAGCGGGGTGCTGCCCAAAGTGGAGGGCCCAGCTGCCAGGCTCAGACGCACTGCGCTGCACTTGTGTCTCTGGCTGGACCAAGCAGGGCCGGGCCAGGGCCGCACTGGGCTGGGGAGAGCCGGGCGCTACGGGAACGTGGATGGTGGCGGATGGTGGTGCTCACCCTGCCACGGGCCGTGAGGTGCCAGCTGCTGCCCCAGGACGGAGGGGGAACCCCTCTGCCTCAGGGCCCAGGGATTTAAAAGGGCCCGGGACTCCCGGCCACCACTGCCACGACTTTGGGGAGGGGATGCCCAGCCCTGCCCTTTCGGAGGGGGGGCCCAGAGCCAGCGCCCCCCACCCCCAGCCCAGCCCAGCAAAGACTCTCATCAGCCCCGGATGCATTTGGCTTCAGCTTCCAGGCACTGGTTCCTGATACAGACCATGGGCCCGTGCGCACCGGGTGCTGTCACCCACGTGGAACCTGCCACGGAGCCACCTCATCTCCCGTGAATGGACCAAACGGGAAGGCGTTTCCTCCAGTCCACGGGCGAACCTGGGCAGCCTCCTCCGCACCTTCTCCAGCTCGGAAGCATCCTTGGGATCCGGTACTGGTCCTACCAGCGCCGTGTCCTGGGGTGACGCCACCGCCCTGCTGCAGCCGGCTAGTCCTCTGCTCAGACACCCCCGATCACCCAAGGCCTCATAGCTAGAGCCTCACGCTGGGACCTCACCTCGGGCCAGGCAGATGGTCCCTGAAAGGGGAGTCACTGGCACCCAAATCATGGCCCTGTCCCCGTGTCACTGCTCCCTGAGCCCCTTCATAGCCCCTGCACTGCCCCTCCCCTTCATCCCCTGCACTGCCTCTCCCCTTCATACCCCGGCACTGCCCCTCCCCTTCATCCCTCCCTGCACTGCCTCCTCCGCCCAAGACATGATCCCTCCCTCCCTCCCCTCCTCTCTACCCCCCTCCCCTGCATCTCTCGCTCCCTCCTCTCCACCCCCCTCCCCTCCATGGCTCTCCCTCCTCTCTACTCGCCTCCCCTGCATCCCTCGCTTCCTCCCCTCCTCCCCTGCATCCCTCGCTCCCTCCTGTCCACCCTCTCCCCCCCCTCCCGCTAGCAGCAGCAGAAGGATGCTTAAACGCAAGCTCTCTGCACGGCCGCTGAGCCCTTCTCTGCAAGTCTCCGCTGCCAGGTGCAGCCACTCTCTGGGCAGATCCCCAGTGCAGGAAACCCCATGATCCCCCACTGTCTGACACCCCTGTCCCCTGTGGCTGACAGCAGGGCTACTCCTCCTGCAAAGGACACAGCAACATGTCAGGGAAAATGCTGAGCCAGCTGCATTGCTCCGGCCACAGATCGAGGGGTGTGTGTGTGTGGAAACCGCACCTGGATCTCGCTGTCAGCCTGGGTGCTCACTGAGGGCAAAATCAGTTCCCCAGGAACCCAGCCATCTGCCTTAGCCCGTCTCTCCATCTGCAGCCTGAGTGCCTGTCTCTGTCTCCCTCTCCCTGTTCTCCCTTCCCGCCCCACCCCCGCCAAGGACAAGCCTTCAGCTGGTTTCACATCAGCCCGGCTCCACTGCACGCTGTGGCACCACCCGGATTCACACTGTCCCCTCTCTCTGTGTGTCAGCACCTGCTTCCTGCTCGTTAAGGCCTCTCCCCGTCTCCCACGCTGCAAAGTGACTTGTGTTCAAAGCCAGACCAAGGTAACCCAGGCCGCTGGACGCAGGCCCTGCCTCTCCTTGGCGTCAATGGTCATGCAAAGTTTTTCTACCTGTGCCTGGAATACATTTTGTTATGTGCGTCAAGGCATGTGCAGAGGTGCACCACCCAGAGAAATGCAGACTCTGCTAATGAGCTGGGCGGCACCTGAATCTCTCCTGGGTGGCCGCTGAAGTGCTCGGCTCACAGGGAACACTGCTCAGCATTGTGACGGCGGGTTCCTACCCTCTGAAAGGGGCAGGGCGGTGACGTGGCCTGCTCCTGCAGAACTGTAGGCACAGCAGCAAGGAGTCCCACAGTTCTGGAGAGGCAGGGTCTACCGCTGAAGCCTTACTCCAGTGTGTGGGGTGTGTTCGTTTGGGAAGGAGGGAGGTTGGGGACCACTACACTCTTCTCCTGCTCCACATAATCACCCTCTGCTGGGAGGCTGTTGGCTGGGCCTCCAGAGCAGGGGGGCTGGGCATTAACTCCCCACTGAGATGTAGGGGGCAGTTCTCCCTGTTGTTTCAGGCTGGCTGCAGGCTCAGGCAGACACCACTGAATTGGTTGCTCTCCGGTCACGTTCCCAAGCTTTTCTCCACAACCATGAGGGCTAGAAACTTCTGATTTAGAGAAACCCAATATTCTCCCATCCTAGGCCTGCTGCGTCCAGGCATTAACCCTGTCCTGCTGCCTGGTACCACCTCCCCATTGCTCATGAGTGTCTCCACTGGGACTATTTCTATCTCTGCGGGTTCAAACAGGCACCGCTTCTGATAAACACAGCCCGACCTTGCTCTGCCCTTTCTTAGGGAATGTCCCACTCCAAAGCCATCTGTCTGATTAGGCACCATTCAGACCTGAGCCTCTGACAGACGGACACCTGGTGTTTCGGCCCAGCACGAATACATTCTCACGCTGTACAGCTGTAACGGAATGGCCCTGGGATCTTCACTTTTGTGGTGAGCCTTGAGCGATTGTGAGGGGTTGGATCTTAAATCAGGATTTAGAGACAAGATATTTAGAGTCGACACACCTTTCCCCTTCTGAGCCCCGTAGACCTGTTCTGGATAACTCTGCAGGCAGATGGATACAAAAAATAGTGCCAGTCAATGTTTTTAAATCCTCCATATTGTTTCTAGGAATAGTCTGGTTGTGACACACCCGGCATATAAGCCAGTGTGGTTGAAAAAGTTCTGTAGAACAGGTTGTCACCTGAAAATGCCGTTTTCATGACACTGAAACATGTTGCAGGATCTCATCCATGTTCATGACGTGTTTAGGTGGCAGTGTGTTGAATCCAATCCTTTTGGCGTTATTGTTTCAATAATGTCAAAAGGGCTTTTGTTCGGATAGGGGCTAAAAAATGTTTTGTTTCAACTGCATAGTTTTTATTTTGCATTGCCTTTGATAATATTCATGTTAATGTGTTATATTTGTTCTTGAATGGAAATGCTTTTATCTTACTGAAATAAAGCATTTCAATAGTTTTGAATCTATATTTTCTGGAATTTCCCCTCTGCAGGAAATTTTGCCTTTTTTTCCCACCCTGCTTTGGAATGAAAATCAATGTTGAAACGTTAGAGTTTCTCGTGGGATGGAAAAATCTATTTTCTGAGCTGATCTAATATGCAGACTACCTGGGGTAAGACAGTATTAGCCGTGCGCGTTTGGTATGATCCGCATCCCTCATTCAAATCTTTGCCTCTTCTGGCTAAGATGCCCATCGATAAAACCTCTCTATCATCCCGTCATGGGCTCTCATTTCATACCAATTGGCCCTTTATCCATTATGTGTAATGCAGCTTCATGTCTCATTCTGGTGCATGTGTTTGACTTGGTGGGGTGAGTTGGCTGTCTCAGTCTAGACATGCAGGTGGCTCCTGTGTACTGCCCCCCCCGCCCCCCCTGCTAGCTTACCTTGCTTGCTCACAGCTGCACATGAATGCTTTGTGTCTCTTCACGTCTCGCTCTTCCGAACGCAGGCGCGGTGCGGTGCGGTGCCTGGTGTGTGTGTACAGCGCTGTATACGGGACGCACTCTGCAGCTGCATGTGTCTCCTCGTTCCTCTGACTGCACAGACACCTCCATCCTGTAGCCCCTCTCTTGCGGCTCCTGCTGTGTGTGCCTGCCAGGCTCGACCGCCTGGTCTGTCCACACCTGCCCACCGGTTAGGTGCCTGTCTCTCTAGCAGGGGTGGGGGGTTTTCAGGTCAGAAGGGGGAGAAGCCAGTCCGAGCTGCATCAGCTGGGTCACAGAATTCCACCAGGGATTCCAGCATCCAGCCCCTACACCTGCAGGGAAGCTACAGCCTAGTTGCAGGCGGGGGGGGGGCTGTGTCTGGCTCTGGGCTGGAGCATTGGGTGCAGTGCAGAGAGCCAGGACCGTGAACCCTGAGTGGAAACCACTTCAAGCCAGGGCGTGCACCGCCTTCCCCCCCCCCCCCCCGTGTGCCCCTCCCTCTCGGCCCTGTCCCCACTCTGAGCTGGGGGGGGGGGGTTCTGGGCAGGGTAGGAGGACGGGGGCGGGCGGACAGACAGACGGAGCCGCGGGGGGAGGGGGTGTGCCTGCAGCAGGCACTGCTCAGACAGGGGGAGGCGGCGGCCGTGCCGGCTGCATCCCCCCCCACACACACACACTCCCCCTCGCAGGACAGCGGCAGCTCAGCCGGCGTCAGCATTCGCGCGCGGCCGCCGGGAGCCCGGGGCTTTGCAGCGCTCGGCTCCGCTGGAGCAGCCGGGCTCGGGAGCAGGGCGAGGCGGGAGCCGGCCGCCCCCACGCCGGGCCATGCTGCTGCGGCGCCTCGGGGGCTGAGCGCGGGGCCGTCGGGGCGGGGGGCTCGCTCGGCCCCTGCCACCATGGGACGCGCCGCCGGGGGACCTGCCCTGCTGCTGGCTCTCGCCCTGGTCCTCGCGGCCGGCCCGGGGCCGGCTCCCGGTAGGTCCCCGCGGGGCGCGTTGCGGGGGGGTCCCCGCTCCGCCGGCCGCGCCCGACGGGGAAGCCCCAGGGCGGGGCGGGCGGCGCCCCGAAATGCAGGCGGGGGGGGCAAACCCCGAGGTTTTGTGTTGGAAGAATGTGGGGGGGGCAGAGAAAGGGGGGTCTGGATGCCTGTGCCCCCCGTCCCTCTGGGGCAGCATGTGGGGAGAATGGGGGTCCCCTCTCGCTCTAGACCACCGCGCACGTTGGGGGAAATGGGGGCTCCTCTCGGCCATGGTGCGTGTGGGGCGCAGCATGAGGGGCCCCTCGGAATGGGGATCCCCTCTCGGCCATGCTGTATGTGGGGGTGGGGGAAATGGGGGACCCTCACGGCCATGGTGCATGTGGGGGGGAGAATGGGGATTCCTCTTGGCCATGGTGCGTGTGGGGGGCAGAATGGGGGCCCCTTTCGGCCATGGTTCATGTGTGCCCTGTAGGAATGGGGCGGGGGGGGGGAACAGGGCAGACTGAACCCATGTGGCAGAGGGAAATTGGGTCTTTACTGAGGCGGATTCGGGTCCTGAAGCCCCTCTTGCCTTCCCCTCCCCCGCGTGCAACATTTCCGGATTCGGGTTTCTTTTGGAAGGAGGGTTTGGGTCCCCCCCCCCTTTTAAGCACAGATGCCGAGCTCCTCGGTCGCACCGGAGCCATTTACCCCGGGTCGTGGTAGTGCCTCCGTCGTGCAACCAGGGCCGGCGGGTTTTTCTAAAGGTGGGCTCTGGGAATGATTTGGGGGCAGTTCTCTCGCCTGCACTCGGGTGAGGCGGCGGCGGGGGCGAGGGGAGACGGTGTAGATCGCAGTGGTCCCTTCTGGCTTTAGCATCTGTGATACAGCTCACGTCTCCACGACAAGGGCCATTTCATTGCAGGGGCCTTCAACCTTGGGAAGTCATAAGAAGGCCCCTTCCGTCCCCTCCCCCACGCGAAAATGGAGCGAAGGAAACCCTTCAAATTGTGTATTTTTTCAGCAGTAGCCGTGTAAAATGCTTGAATGGTGCCTAGGAGGACCGTGGAGTAGATCACAGGCAGGCAGGCAGAGGTTAGGATGCTGCTGGCTTTCCACAGTCCTGCTAAGGTTCACATGCCTGGGGGCCCCTGCCCAAAATACACCCTCCCGCAGCCCTCCTATCGGCTGCATGTGCAGAGAGGGGCTCTCCCGCTCCGCAAGGTGACAGGGAGACCGGCAGGGATTTGGGTCCCTCCCCAGCCAGGAATGGAAAAATGAAGCCAGAGTGGGGAGGGGATGGAATTGGGCACAAACTTTCCCGTTTTATTCCCTGCAGCCGATGGTGCTTTACTATAGTTGAAATGTGGGGGAAAACCATGAATCAAAGAGCGAGTGTGTGGGAGAAAGCTTGAGCTCCAAGGAAGGCTGAATTTAGCAAATGCAGACACTATTTTTACCAGGGTGTCTGTTGTTCGGAAAACAATGATTCGTTTTGAAATGATGGCACGAATGTTTGCCTGGGTGTCTGGTGAGCTGGGGTGGGGGGTGTTCTTTGGGCATGCAAAGGTGCTGGTTTTATATGCAGTGTCCATGGAGTACACATGGACACACACACACACACCTCCTCCGTGATTTGCAGCCCCTCATGAACACAAACACACACACGCTCCTCCTTGTGAATTGCAGCCCCGCTTGAACACACACACACACACACACTCTCACACTCTCCTCCGTGATTTGCAGCCCCTCTTGAACACACACACTCACTCACTCACCCACCCACCCCTGTGATTTGCATCCCCATTTGCACACACACACACTCATTCCTCCCTGTGGTTTGCAGCCCCTCTTGAACACACACACTCACTCACTCACTCACCCACCCACCCCTGTGATTTGCATCCCCACTTGCGCACACACACACACACACACACACACTCATTCCTCCTTGTGATTTGCAGCCCCTCTTGAACACAAACACACACACAACCTCACTCACTCACCCCTGTGATTTGCAGCCCCACTTGAACACACACACACACACACTCTCACTCACTACTCCCTGTGATTTGCAGCCCCGCTTGAAAGCCCTGTCTGATGCTTTTTTTCTTTCCCACGTAACCTCTAGCCTCCAAAAGGCACCCAGAGCGCCAGAACACCTCGGATGTGCCAGGGGCTAGCTGGGAGGGCACCACGTCACTCCTGGCCAGAGGCAGGGAACAGAACCCCAAGGGTGGAGAGCCCCTGAGCCATGCCACTGGAGCAGGGGAAAACAGCTCCACAGCGGAGCCTATGGAGGCAGACGGAGTGAAGGAATCCTGGAGACAGACACCTGCTGATCTCCCAGGGCTGGCAGCGGGAGACGTCAGTATGGCTGCTGCAGCGTCCGCCGACCAAGTCAGCGGCCTCTCCGGAGCAGGGATCTCTGTGCGGTATTATCCGGGCGGGATTCGCCAGGAGAACAATGAATCATCAGTCTGTTCGGGATGCCCCGGGGGGCCTGACAGCCAGAGTGCCTGGCCCCTGAAGCCTTTGTTGGCTAAGGACAATGAGGGGCCCATGGAAGCCTCCTCAGGCGTGACTAGTGTACCTTGGCCTGTGAATGGAGAGGCCATGGTTTTGGCATTAAGTGACACAAAGGGAGTGCCGGAGAGCGCCGCCCCTGACAGCCAGGAGGAGGCCGGGAGCGGAGACCAGCCTGCCGGGGCCTCTCCGGGCGGTGCAGGGAGTCTGGCGGCTTCCGTGGCGCTTATGGTCACCCCGCCGGCCTACCAGCGCCCCACAGAGAGGGCGGGCGCAGACGGCGCGTCGACAGGAGCAGGCCTCAGCTCAGACTCGGCCGAGACAGACCTGCTGCTGGAGGCCTTTGGAGAAGTGGTGCTGCAGCGCCCCACCCCTGGCGGCCAGGCCCCGGAGCTGGGCACCCAGACGCCAAGCAGCGCTGGGCTGGCTCGGGACTCCGCCCAGAAGGAGGAGCCTCTGGAGCTGTGGTTGGCGTCGTCCAGCAGCTCCCCGGCCCAGGGTGCTGTAGGCCGCACGGATCTCACCTGGCTCAATACCGAGGTGTCTCCGGGGCCCCCTTTGGCTGCCACGTCCCCTGTCGATGCTTTCGAGTCCCCCGAGCCTCCCTCGGATCAGTCGGTCTCCGAGATCATCGACATTGACTATTACGACCTCTTTGAGGGGGAGAGCCAAGGCAGGGGCGGGGGCCTGGAGGACGTCCCTGCCGGGGGCCCCAACTCCCCCAAGAGGAAGCCGGGTGACAAGGCGACGTCCTGGGCCATTCACGAGCTCTACGACGACTTCACGCCCTTTGACGAGTCGGACTTCTACCCCACCACCTCCTTCTACACGGACGGGGACGAGGATGGTGAGGACGACGAGCTGGAGGAGGAGGAGGAAGAAGAGGAGGAGGGGGGAGGCGGGCCGAGACGGGACCTGAATGATGAGAACGATGCCGAGCTGCCCACCCCGGCCACGCCCAAGATCCAGACCATGGTGCAGCAGGTGGAGCCCACCAGCCGCCGCTACGTCATCCCGCCACTCCAGACCTTCATCCTCTCTGGGGGTGGCGCCACGTCTGGGCCGCGCCCGGCAGAGACCGGCAAGGACCTGGGCCAGTCGGCCATGGCGGCAGGGCCAGGCAGCGAGAATGGCACCGAGTGCAGGAGTGGCTACGTCAGGTATAACAACTCCTGCAAATCCGTCTGCGACATCTTCCCCAGCTACTGCCACAACGGGGGCCAGTGCTACCTGGTGGAAAGCTTGGGCGCCTTCTGCAGGTAAGCACCCCGACCGGGGCTGCCGGGAGTCCAAAACCAGCTATGCAACCCAGGCGGGGTCCCTATGCAAACCCCAAACCCAAAGAAAGCGCCCCAGAATCAGGGCACATGGCGGCAGAGTGCGCTGTCAGGTTACAATCCGGGGGGCGTTCCTGGCCAAACTCAGGGGAGAATGAAAATGTTTTCATTTGAGCTTTGAAGGGAGGTGGAAAGATGCGGGAAGAGGCTGTCCCAAGGGTGCCAACAAGGCATGTGCAGCGCAAGGGGCAAAATGTTGAGAAGGAGCAGAGAGAAGAGCTCACTAGGTGCGTGATGTGGTTTGAACCATGCTGGGCCACACTAGAAGCCTGCTTAGGCCCAGTCCTGACTTACACGGGTTGATCAAAAGTTGAGAGAGGGAAGAGGCCCCAGCAAAAAGGAGGCCTGCTTGGGAGCAGCGTGGCACCTTCCAGTTATTATGCTCTCTGAGCATCTGAGAGACCAAATTCAAGTGGCATTTGATAGGAGAAAATACACAAAAGGTTGTGATGGCTGTTATTAGCTGAGCATGCTTGAACCGGCTTCTGATCCCTATCTTAGGACCCCATTCGCAGTGTGTTTGGGCATTTGCCTGTCTCATGGCCACTGTCACGCCCATTGTCTTGTTGTGAAACTGACCCGTGGAGTGGTTAAGTGACTTGTCCAAGGGGGCACAGGAAGTCTGTGTCAGAGCAAGGAATGGAACACCAGTTTCTCAAGTCCTAGAGCAGGGCTCTAACCACTTGACCCTTCTTTCCCTCCAGCACTCTGGGGTAAATCTGAAGTAACTCCATTGCCTTTGGCCACACAGGTGTGCATACTGCCTGCATATACTGAGATGTTCGCACTGTGTATGTCTACACTGTATCTCTCTTTCAAGAGAGGAATGCAAATGCAAGCAAGCGAAATTGCAAACGAAGCGCGGATTTGAATTTCCCGTGCCTCATTTGCATAATCTCATCCAGCCGCTTTTTCGAAATACCCTATTTCGAAAGACAAAATGCTGTTTAGATGCAGTTATTTTTGAGGAAAAACCCTTCTTTCGAAATAACCCTTAAGCCTCGTTTTTGAAGGAATAAGGGTTATTTCGAAAGAAGGGGTTTTTTTTGAAATAACCCCATCTAGACTGCGTTTTTTCTTTCGAAATAGGGTATTTCGAAAAAGCGCCCGTACGCGATGATGCAAATGCAAATCTGCTCTTCATTTGCAATTTCGCTCACCTGCATTTGCATTCCTCCCTCGAAAGACATACAGTGTGGTGGAACTTCTGACCTTTCGATACGTGCAATGTGCAGTGCCTCTGGTGAGAAGAGGGCAGGGCAGGGCTGCGGGTGACCTCTGTGGTGTAGCCGGGGGGATAAAATTGCAGCCGATACTAGGCAGTTTTGTGGACAGGAGAAGCTATTTAATTTCCAGGGAGTTCTTGCATTGGATTCGTTCTTCCTGAATGCCCCTGCACATGTTCATAATGCAGCCAAGTGCTCGCTGAGTGGTGCCGTGAGCATGGGGATGGATGCAGGGAGAGCTGCCAAGACAGGCCCATGGTTCTGCTCCCAGCAGATGGGAGCTTAGATGTTGGAAGGGCCCAGTGGAAAGGCTCTTGAGTTACATTTCTGTTGGGCTCCGTGTGGAACAGGTTGTCCAGTGGGGTCCATGGGTTTCCCTTCCCTTCCCTTCCAGCGTGTTCAGCACCAGAGCCTCCAAGCCCTTCCCAGCAGTGCACAAAGCCACATGCCTCACACCTGTCCTGTGTGGTTTGCTCTCTCTCACCCTCTTCCCCTGGCTGAGAACGGTGTGTGTTTTGGTAGGCAGTGGTCATGCTGCAGTGTGTTTATATAGTGAAGGTGAGTCGGAGCAGGGCGACCAGCTGTGTGCTTGTGATGGCCCTTAGCGGGTCCCACATGCTCAGACTAACCCTGGCGCACGCCCTGCCTCTTGCACAGGTGAGCGGTGCCCTCTGGTGTCGGAGGGGCACTGCTTTTAGATACACTGGACCATGGGGCTCTTTGAAGATAAGGGTCGAGACTTTGATCGAGGCGTGAGGTTCTGTGGGGAGCCAGTGTAGTACATAGAGGTCAGTTCATAGATTCATATGGGCCGAGGCTGAAGGGGACCACTGTGAGCACTGAGTCTGACCTTCTGTCTGCTACAGGTCCAGCAAACTCCCCAAGTATCATTCCTAGAGCAGATCTTTAAAAAGACCTCCAATATCGATATAAAAACTGCCTGCATTGCTCCTTGGTGTCGGGTCAGCATTTTAGCCCATACGGCCTTCGTCCTCTGTTGTGGGCTTGTGGCTTTTGGGGCATCTAGTAAAGCGTTCTCAAACAATTCCCAATGATCATTCGCATTTCGCTGATTACGTTCTTCCTCCCAGCTGATCTGGCTCTTGTTTCTGGCTTTGTGACATTGGCTCTTTCAAAGCCCCATGAGCGTGTAGTCGCTGGTCTGGACTTCGTTCTGTTTGCACCTTATCAATGTGATCAAGTCGTGATCACTTGTGCCTAAGCCACCGTTAATGGTTAGTTCTGTGAGCCAGGCTGCTTTACCTGTCAAGATGAGGTCTAATATGGAATTCCCCTCTGTTGGACGCAACTAGTGTTCCCTGTAAGACGTGCACTTGTGCACCCGCTCAGGAGAGATTCAAATGCCTAGATAGTGTTTTGTTTCCACTAGCAGTGCACGTTCACACATGCCTCAGTGCACATACAAATTTATTCCGCACATGGATGGAAAAGATTGGAGGGAACACTGGAGCCAACCCTTTTCAGTCACGGAATAATGGTAAGACATTCCAAGGATATTTTGCACTCAAATTGAAGCTCCCCATGATTTTTTCTTACATGGGATAGACAGGTGCTTGCTGATCTGGTCATTCTGTTCTCTGCTGTGATTTGATGGTCTCTAGCAGACATTAATACCCTGTCTTGTGTGTGACTCGTTAGGGCGTTGGCCCATAAGCATTCAAGACCGTTTTCTTCCTAGAGGTCAGCAACTCGGAAACAGGTGATGCTGGTTTTAACATAGAGTGCCCCCCTTTTGCCCACTCCATCCTTCCAAAGTGGGACTATAACCACTGATTTTATCACTCCAGTCATGCCAATCATCCCACCAGGTTTCAGTGATACCAACCTGATCTAGTTGATGGCCAGATATGATCTGTTTCGATTCCTTGCCTTTGTGATATATGCAGGCTCCTAATAGGGATATTAAAGACTAGTCAATTAGTTGACTATCCACTAAGCATTTGCTTATATAGGATAGTCTCTTGACTAGTCAACTAGTTGATTCCCCCCCCCCCTTGCTGCCTCTATGAGATAGAGGCAGCAAGGGGGGGCAAGGGGTACTTCAAAGTGGCAGCGCCACACAGCTGAGCCAGGGATCAGCTGTGCGGTGGCTGCCCCTTTGAAATGCCACCTCTGCGTTTCAAAGGGGCAGCCGTGGACCTGGGGTCTGCTGGGGACTACCCAGCTGACCCCGTTCCAGGAAAATGCTGTACAGAACCTGGAATCAGCTGGGGAGTTTCCAGCTGACCCCCTGCTCCTGGGGCTCTTGTACATTTCAAAGGAGGAATTCGGAAGTGCCTATCGACTAGTCAAGTAGTCGATGGAAATTCCATCGACTACTCAACTAGTCAATTAACCGCATTTTAACATCCCTGGCTCCTAGCATTGATGAATAGGCACTTCAGGGGTTTCTTCTCTTCGTTTCCTTTTGTTCTGTCATTACCTTTATTCCCAACATGTTGATTTTGTGCTGGGTGCCTGGATCTTTTCTCTTTTTTTACCCTCCCCTTTTGTTCCCTGTAAGATGCGCACTTGTGCGGCCGCTCAGCAGAGACTCTGATGCTGCCCTGCTGATTAGCAGAGCACCCACAGCTAGTGTTTTGTTTCCACTAGCAGTACACGTTTGCACATGCCTCAGCGTGCGCACAAAATTATTCCACACACCCATGGAAAAGAGTAGCGGGAACCTTGGAGGCAGCCCTTTTCAGTCATGGAATAGTGGTAAGACATTCCAGGATATTTTGCACTCAAATTGAAGTTCCCCATGATTGCGCTGTCCCCTTGCCTGTCTAATCCAGCCAGCCTGTCCCCCAGGAGATTGGGTCCCTTTCTAGTGGGGGAGGCCTTGCCCCATAGAAGGTGGACCAGTGTTCTCCAAACCCATGACCCTTCTCCTTGGCTCGCAGTGCTCACGGGAGCCTGTGCCGCTGAGATGGGCTGTAATGGGCGGGTCCCAGACTGGAAGACCCAGTTCTTGCTCCGGGGGTGAGCGGTGGAAAACCCCTGTGAACAGCCCAGCTCCCCGGGGCTGATCCGGGACCACTCCCGCCAGTCTCGGCTCCCATGTTCCGTCCTGCCCTGTTTGAAAGGTTTTGAGTGAAGGGGCATCTCCCGCTCCCCTGCAGAGGCTCCTTCGCAGCTGGGTGCGAGCCAATTCCTGTTTCCCTTTGATTCCTGTCGCCCCATATTGACTCCGAGGTCTGTTCACAGGCTCCATCCACAGGGCTGGCTTGTGTCTGTAAAGTCAGAGCCGGAGCGGGGCCCAAACTCTCCTCCCTGAGCCCGGGGGCAGCTTGGACTGGGAGCTCACGTCTGCCTTGACTTTCGAGTGGGACAGTCTCTTCCCACATCCTGCCGAGAGGCCGGGCTCTTGCTGGGTCTACCCACAACAGGGGCTGGCCGGTGGGCAAGACAGTTCCCTGGCTGCCTCCTCCCAATTGCTTAGTTCTGAGTCCTTGTGAGCTGCCCAGTGGTGGGGTGGGTGGGCACCCCAGAGAAATCCCCTATTGAACCACCCGGACACCCCCTCTCCCCCAGGTGTGGGGAGCCTGCTTCCACAGTGGTGTTTGTGTTTGGCTCTCTGCACTGCCATGCTGGGGGGAGCCCATTCTCCCCGCCCCCCCTCCCCCCCCAACATCTCCAGATGCAGCAGGTCATCTGCAGTCATAATCCTAGGGGAGAATGTGTCTCTGTGTGATGGTGGGGCGACAGCACCTCTAGCCACAAGGTTGGGGAGACCCCTCCGCTCCCCACGTCTGCGGCCCAGGGCGAAGGAAGAGACTTGACCAGGGTCACGCAGGGAGCTGGGCTGAATCAGGAATTGAACCCTGTCTCACGCGGGACTGAGCCGCATCCTGCCCGTCCGCGGTCCCCCCGCCCCCTCCCGGGCACTGCGCTCACGGCCAGGCCGAGCGCCGCCTGCTCAAGCCGCTTCGTTACCGCGAATACCGCGGGGCTGCTGCAGCAGCAGGCCCTTAGTGGAGGAGCTGGAGGGCCGGGGAGGCTGCATTTCTGTCTGGGCCTCAGGGAATACCCAGGAGGAATTTGTATTGTCCCTGTGTCCACCCAGCACCAATCCCGGGGTGCTCTGAGCGAGGTACAGAGCGAAAGGGACTGAAGCTGTCGATAACCACCCTTAGCAGCGACCGCTGAGCTCCCTCTCTCTCCCGCTCCCCCCGCCACAGCCCCGGATACCCACCCAGCTCTGCCAGCCCCCCCCCACCCGCCTTATCTTTGCTTCTTCATGGCCACTGCAGTCCCATCCCTCGGGGGGATGCAGGGTACGGCAGGGGGCTGGGGCAACAGAAGGCCCCTCTCTGCCGCCAGGCCCCCTCCGCTGGAAAGCAGCGCTGGAGGGAGATGCCTGCCGGCGACTGCCCTTTTCCGTCCCTCTCACGTGCCCTGTGCGGGCCCCAGGGTGCCGGCGCTGGCGTGGGGCTGAGCGGGACGGGCAATGCTCCGGCAAGGCGCCGGCGAGTGCTATGCCCCAGAGCAACTTTGCTCCCAGCAGCCTTCCAGGAGAGCGGCTCCTGGCCCAGCCCCCTGAGGCGGAAGCAGCCCGTTCCCTTGCTGCCTCCATGCCTTGAGTTAGGGAGAGGGCAGGCCAGGTCCCTGAGCACCGGCAGGGTGAGGATGGAGAGGGGGAAGGGTTTCCCCATCCCTCCCTGCCCCCACAGGGCTTAGCCGGGCAGGAATTAGGTCAGTGCTGCTCTGCCGAGCCGTGCACTGCGATGCTCCTGTGTTGCTAATCGGCACTGGCAGACTGTGCTGGAGGAAAGCCAGGGCGGGCTGTTGATGGGCCGCTGCCATGTACACTATGTGCACAGGGGAAGGCCAGGCGTGTGAATCATGCCACATTTCCTGTGTGCACAGGGGAAGGCCATGCATGTAAGATATGCCATGTACCCTGTGTGCACAGGGGAAGGCCAGGCGTGTAATACATGCCACATTTCCAGTGTGCACAGGTGAAGGCCAGGCATGTAAGATATGCCTTGTACTCCCATGCACAGAGGAAGGCTATGTGTGTAATATGTGGCATATACCCTGCATGCAATAGGAGGAGGCCATGCATATATTATACGCCTTCTACTTTGCCACCGAAGCAATGTATGGGAAATGCCCCATGTGTACACGGGAAGGTCATGTGTGTACATGTGGCAGGTGCCCCAGGTGCACTGGGAAGAGGAGATGTGTGCAGTTTACAGCATGTCCCTGGTGCACATGGGGAGGACGAGTGTGTGATGTGTGACACACGCAGCGTGCATGTGCCCTGTGTGCAGAGGTGAGAGGCCCCACTGTATATTTATTTAGAGACAAGGAGAACGGAACGTGAGTGGAGCCCACCCTGGGCTGATGTGCTGGATCACGGCTCTGGAGGGACGTGATTGGCTCACCTGGGCTGACGTGCGGGATCACAGCTCTGGAGAGACGTGATTGGCTCCCCTGGGCTGACATGGTAGATCACTGCCCTGGATGGACATGCAGCTTGGTGCTTCAGGGGGTTGCATCTTTTCTGGGGTGGGCCCCAGGCAGTGGCCAGGCGTGCCCTCATCCGGCCCAGCAGTGTCTGGGGCAGGACGGCCTAGTGCACTGAGCCAGCGTTCAATTCCTGATTCAGCCAGACTCCCTGTGTGACCTGAGCCAAGTCATTTCCTCTGCCCTGGGCCTCAGCTCCTTCTGGAGTGGGGAGCTGGGCACTCCCAGGGGGCTGCGAGGAGAAAATCAGCTGAGGAGCAGAGGGAGGATGCTACAGCGATGAGCACCAGGTAAGGACGTAGCATGACGGGCCTGGGGAGTGGCAGGCTCATTCCTGCAGGGAAAGCCACCCCCACCCTCCAACACTGGAGCAGAGGTGTGTCCG
Organism: Pelochelys cantorii; assembly: GCA_032595735.1. Taxonomy (NCBI): domain Eukaryota; kingdom Metazoa; phylum Chordata; order Testudines; family Trionychidae; genus Pelochelys; species Pelochelys cantorii. The sequence continues at coordinate 259,347,987 of CM064327.1, read as the reverse complement.
ATTGGTCCCCATGTGGCTGAACGGGTGAAGGTTTCCCGCAGTGGGACCTGGTGCATACAGGCCAGGTCGAGCAGAGCTGATCTTCCAGCAGCCACAGGGAGATGTGTTTCTGCATCCATGCTTCAAACATAATGTGGATGGAAGTGACCTGCAGCAAGGGATTGGGATGTAGGAGAGGGTGTGGGGCCTGGTGGGGTAGGAACACAGGAGAGAGGTGAAGGAGGGGGTGCAGGGTCTGGGGGGGTAGGGGGATAGGAGGGGGTGTGGGGTTGGGGGGGTAGGAGCGCAGGAGAGAGGAGGGGGTGCAGGGTCTGGGGGAGTAGAAGGGTAGGAGGGGGTGTGGGGCCAAGGGGGTAGGAGCACAGGAGAGGGGGGGTTCAGGGTCTGGGAGGGGGTTGTGACAAGGGGTAGGGGTGCAATTGTCTGCGATGTTGCACAGCCTTTGCTCTGGGACCCTGTCTGGAGTAGGGATGTGAACAAGTAGTCAACTAGTCGAGTAACCAATGAGTCCAGTTGACTACTCGCGTTCCCCCCCCTTGCTGCCTCTGATACAAAGGCAACAAGGGGGGAGCAGGAACCGGTGCTGGGGGGAGCTGGTTTAAAAGCCAGTTCCCACAGCACCAGCTATGTGGTGTCGCCCGCCCCCCCGCCCCGCTCTGCTGCCTCTAATAGAGGTAGCAGTGGGGGCGGGAGGGGGGCAGGGGCTGGGAAGGCTGCAGTGAAGCAGCCTCTGTCTGCAGCAGTCCCAGGCTGGCCGTGGACAGAGGCTGCTTTGCGGCAGCCCCTGTCTGGAGGGGAGGTGCTGTCACAAAGCAGCCTCTGTCTGCAATGATGCCTTTGTCCACCTGGGGCTGGGACACCCCACAGACAGGGGCTGCTGCTGGAGCAGCCTCTGTCCGCTGCCAGCCCAGGACCGCTGTGGACAGAGGCTGCTTCAGGGTAGACCCCCCCCCACCCACTCCTTTCCCCCCAACCCAGCAGCCTCTGTCTGCGGAGACCTCCCCCCCTCCCCCCCACTGACAGCCCTCCCCCCCACTGACAGGGACTGCTGCTGCCTCTGTATCAGAGGCAGCAGCACAGGGTGACAGGCAGCTGGTCCGGGAGGGGAGCTGGTTTTTAAACTGGGTCCCCCCGTGGCCCAGCTCCCGCCTGGCTCGCTGTGCTGCTGCCTCTGTGTTTCCAGCCAGCTCCGCCCAAGGAGAATGGTTTGTGTTGGGAGGGGCTGGTATGTGCAGAGCCAATGGGAGCCATCAGTAGCAACCCCAGATGACTCATTTTTTCAGCCCAGCCTGGGGTCATGTTGTAACTGCAGGTAGAAGCAATTCTTGGTACTTCAAAATCCAAAGCCACCTTTTCCTGCGAGTGTTCCTAGGATCGGTGCAGTAATTCATAGAAAAGCTGCACCATGTGAAACATAACGTCGAGGCCAGTAATAGAACACACAACCCCCTGTAGCCTGGGAGAGCGCTCCAGGGGTATTACAGTAGAGGGAGGAAAAGTTGTTCAGACCCATCCTGACACCTGCACAGGGCTCAGCCATGCTCGGGAAGGATTGTTGAAGGAACAAGGAACCAAATGTCAGTCTAGTTCCTGTAGAACCATAGGACACTAGAACGGGAAGGGACCTCGCGAGGGCATCGAGTCCAGTCCCCTGCCCTTGCGGCAGGGCCAAGCACTGTCCAGACCGTCCCGGATAGGTGTCTGTCTAACCAACGCCAAAGATGCTTTCAGCACTCTGAGCCCAAGCAGTGTTCTCCGTAGTGGTGGGACACACCATACATGCAACGGCCAGGAATCCCTTTTCTGCGCAGCCGCAAGCAGCGAGCTCCCGAGTGCCTCTCCAGAGCGGTGCATGCACATGCTGGCACACCTGGTGGACCCCACAGGTGTGAATGGGGAATGGGCAAGTTAAGCCCTGGGGCCTGTCCTGAGGGGTGTGTTTCGCCGAGGCAGAGGAGCCAAACTGGTTCCAGTTGCGGGTGAGAGCAGAGGGGAGAAAGCCAGTGACCAGGACAGACTCTATAGGGGAGGGAGAGCGGCTGCAGCTTTATTGAGGAGCTAACACCGAGGGTCATGTCCCAGAGTGGCTGCTCCCATCCAGAACACGCCGCCGGACTCAATAGGCCTGGTCCCAGACATTTCAGGGCTGGGGCTGGGGAGGGTCTGGGGTTATTTCTGTAGGATCCTACAGTCTGTTGTCATTACCTGGGTCTTCCCTGTTGTGGTCCAAGAGCTGTTGTGCCGTGGCATGCCGGGGTATTAGTTTATTTGGGAGCATGGGACTGGACAGGACCTTCTGGGTCCAGTCATATGGGCCCATTTGTGAACACGCCCATTTTGATAGCCCCTGGGTTGGGGGACATTCATTCTCAGTCACATCTTGGTGGCCCTATCAAAGTCAACGGCTCTTCAGAACAGAGGAACGGCCAATAGGGGTGTCGACATGTTGTCAGCTCTACGAATCTTCTCAACTACATGCATTTCCCCCCACCCGTGCTGCCTCTGCATCAGAAGCAGCAAGAGGAGGGAGGGAGCAGAAGCCGGTGCTGTGGAGAGCTGGCTTGAAAGCCAGTTCCCCCCCAGCACTGGCTCCATGGTGCCGTCTGCCCCACTGATATCAGAGGCAGCGGCACGGGGGAGAGAGGACAGGGGAGGCTGCCACAAAGCAGACTCTGTCCACGGTGGGCCCGAGCTTCCCGTGGACAGGTGCTGCTGCAGGACCAGCCTCAGACTGCGGCCAGCCCAGGCTGCCATGGACAGAGGCCTTCCCTGTCCCCACAGCAGCCTCTAGCTGTGGGGAGCTCAGACCCCCCTGCGGACAGGGGATGGTGCCACCCTGTGCTGCTGCCTCTGTATAAGAGGCAGCAGAGTGGGGCAGCAGGCAGCCGGTCTGCGCGGGGAGCTGATTTTTGAACTGGCTTCCCTGCGGACTGGCTCCTATCTAGCACCCCACACTGCTGCCTCTGATACAGGCAGGAGGCTCCCCAGCAGTGGGGCCAGAGTGCACTGGCCACCAGCCCCACCCCTGGGAGCTATCTAGAATAGTCAAGTAACCGACAGGAATTCGTGCGGTTACTTGACTGTTCAATTAACCAGTAGCTAACATCCCTAATGGCCACACTGGGTCAGACCAGTGGTCCAGACAGCCCAGTCTTCTGACATGGTTGGTGGCAGGTGCTTCAGAGGGGATGAACAGAACAGAGCAGTTTGGAGCGATCCATTCCCTTGTGTCCACTCTCAGCTTCTGGCAGCCGATTTATGGACACTCAAGGCATGGGGTTGTATCCCTGCCCATCTTGGCTAATAGCCATTGATGGACTTATCCTCCATCAACTTATCTAGTTCTTTTCTGAACCCAGTTATACTTTTGGCCTTCACAACATCTTCTGGCAAGGAGTTCCACAGGTTGACTGTGCCTCATGTGAACAAATACTTCCTTATGTTTGTTTTAAACCCACTGCCTATTAATTTCATTGGGTGACCCCTCTACTTCTTGTGTTATGTGAACGGGTACACCACACTTCTTCAAATAGTCTGTTCCATGTTCCTAATAATTTTTATTGTCCTTATCCTTTGTCCAGTTGTAATATGTCTTGTTTGAGATGGGGTGACCAGGCCTGCATGCAGCATTCAAGGTGTGGGTGTACCCTGGATTTGTATGGTGGCATGTTATTTTCTGTTTTATTATCTATCTCTTTCCCTAATGATTCCTAACATTCTGTAAGCTTGTAGGCTACTGCCGCACACTGAGCAGATGTTTTCAGAGAACTCTCCACAATGACTCTAAGATCTCCTTGTTGAATGGTAACAGCTAATTTAGACCCCATCATTTTATATGTATAGTTGGGATTATATTTTCCCATGTGCATTACTTTGCATTTATCAACACTGAATTTCATCTGCCATTTTCTTGCCCAATTATCCAGTTTTGTGAGATCCCTTTATCACTCTTCACAGTCAGCTTTGGACTTAACTATCTTGAATAATTTTGTATCTTCTGCATATTTTACCACCTCGCTATTTACCTCTTGTTCTAGACCATTTATGAATATATTGAACAGTACCAGTCCCATTACAGACCTCTGAGATACAACACTAGTTACATAGAATCCTAGAACACTAGGACTGGAAGGGACCTCGAGAGGTCATCGAGTCCAGTCCCCTGCCCTCATGGCAGGACCCTGTACTGTCTAGACCATCCCTGATAGACATTTATCTAACCTACTCTTAAATATCTCCAGACATGGAGATTCCACAACCTCCCTGGGCAATTTATTCCAGTGTTTAACCACCCTGACAGTTAAGAACGTTTTCCTAACATCCAGCCTAAACCTCCCTTGCTGCAGTTTAAGCCCATTGCTTCTTGTTCTATCCTCAGAGGCCAAGATGAACAAGTTTTCTCCCTCCTCCTTATGACACCCTTTTAGATACCTTGCTCCATTGTGAAAACTGACCATTTATTCCTACCCTCATCCCTCCAGTCACTTAAGTAGTTATTTATTCACTCTTATTCCATGGCAGCATCCTTTGCTTATGGGCCTTTAGTGAGGGGCCTTGTCAAAAGTCACCAGGACCAGATGGCATTAACCTAAGAGTACACTATACCCGCTGGATCATCAGCCTTGTCCACATGTTTGTTGACCCCCTCCAAGAATTCCAGTAAATTGGTGAGGCATGATTTCCTTTTATAAAAACCATATTGAATTTTACCCACTGTTTTGAATTCATAATTATAAGACACAGATGTCCTTTGCTATACCAAGCGTTTTCCTGGTGCTGAAGATAGGCTTTTTGGTCTACAATTGTCAGGATCGCTTCCGGAGCCTGTTGTAGAACTTAGCATCACATTAGCTACCCTCCAGACAGTTGGGAGAGAGACTGAGTTATATACCACGGTTCGTAGTTCTCCAATTTCATAGCTGAGTTCCTTCAGAACTCTTAGGTGAATGCCATCTGGTCTGGTGACTTTTTACTGTTGAATGTATTAATGTGTTCCAAAACCTCCTCAATGGATACCTCAGGCTAGGACATTCCTCATATTTGTCACCTAAAAAGAATGGCTCAGGTACAGGCATCTCCCTCACATCCTCTGCAGTGAGGACCAATGCAAAGAATTCATTTAGCTTCTCCACAACGGCCTGGTTTTCCGTGAGTGCTTCTTTATCCCCGTGAGCGTCCAGGGCCCCACGGATTGTTTGGCAGGCTTCCTGCTTCTGATGTACTTAAAGATTTGGCGGTTCGTTCTTGTGTTTTTTGCTAGTTGCGCTTCGATTTTTTTCCTCTGCCAAATTGTACTTACACGTTTGACTTGTCAGAGTTTGTGCTGTTTTTTATTTTCTTCTCGAGGACTTGACGTTCAATTTTGAAAGGTCTCTTCTTGTCTCAGGCCACCTCCTTTTTGCTGTTGTTAAGCCACAGTGGCATTTTTTAGGTCCTCCTATTTTGTAAAATTTGGGGACACATTTAGTGTGAGCCTCTATTACAGTGTTTAAAAAATGTTTCCATCAGCTTGCAGGCCTTTCACTCTAGTGACTTCATTTAACAAGCTTCCTCATTTTTGTGCCGTTCCCTTTCTTTGAAGGTAAGTGCTGCTAAGGTGGGCTTCTTTTCCCCAATAAGGAGAAATTTAATTAAGGGTGATTTAACATGTAAGCACGTTAAATTGAATTACATTATGGGCTCTCTTACTGAGTGGCTCTGCTATCGTCACCACTTGGACCACATCCTGGGTGTCACTTAGGATTACATCAGGAATTGCCCCTCTCCTTGTGGGTTCCAGGACGAGCTGCTCCAAGAAGCAGTCATTCGTGGTGTCTGGAAATTTTATCTCTGCACCCTCTCCTCCGATGATGTTTCCCCAGTCAATATGGGTGTCGTTGAAATCCCTCATTAATTATTATTGAGATTTCTGTTTTCGTAACCTCTCTGATCTCCATGAACCTTTCATAGTCGTCATCCTGGTCAGATGGTCGATGGTGTATTCCTACTGCTATCCTCCTTATTATTCAAGCGTGGAATTTCCATCCATAGAGATTCTATTGCCCAGCTGGATTCATTTCAGATTTTGACTGTATTTGACTCTACGCTTCCTTTAACACATAATGCCACAGTTCATATATATTCTGTTCCCTGGTATTTCCACGTCCCATTGAGGATCACGTTTCTGGGGTGCCTGTTACATCAACATTCTCATTTAATGCCAGGCACCCTCTCCATTTGAATATTCAGCCTTCTACAAGCATTGAGAAGATGCATCAATATTTTGTGGTCCCCCTTCCAGGGGTGCAGTTGAATGGACTCTCTTTCATTTGACTGTTTCTCTTCAGTTACTACTTGCACTTTATCAGCTTCTAGCCTCTCCTCTTCCTAAGGATATAGAGAATCCACATTAATCAGACGTTGCCTGCGGGATGCCTGTGTCCTACCCGTGTGCTATTCCGCACATGTTGGCTTTCCCCCTACCTTTAGTTTAAAATTTCCTCCATGCCCGTTCTAATGTCACAGAACTGGAAGGGACCTCGAGAGGTCATTAAGTTCGGTCCCCTGCCCTCATGGCAGGACCAAGCACCATCAAGACCCTCTTTAACATGCCAGCAGTCTGGTTCTGTTTAGGTAGAGTCCGGTTTTCCCATTCAGGTGCCTCCTTTCCCAAAAGGTTCCCAATAAATCTAAATCCTTCTGCTGAGGACCATCGTCTCATCTATGCCCTGAGACCCTGCCTGCCTGGCCCTGCACCAGGAACTGGAAGCATTTCAGAGAATGCTACCATGGAAGTCCTGAAATTTCATCTCTTACCAAGCAGCTAATTTTGCCCCCAGAACCTCTTTCCTACCTTTCCCTCTGTCATTGGTACCTACATGACCACTGGCTGTTCCCTTGCAAGGCAAGTAAGCCTATCTAGATGTCTGGAGAGTCCACAACCTTCACACCCCACACTCGGTTCTCCTGGTCATAAACCCAGCTTCATACATTGCTAAGAATTAAATTCCTCCTTACTATTACCTGTCTCTTCCTCGGAGGGGTACCCCATCCCTGTGAGAGGATATCATGATGTCTTCTGGAAGGAGAGTTCCCACTATGGGATCAGTTCCATTCTCCTTCCCCAAAACGTCCATTCTCCTGAGCAGCACAGAGCGAAATATATATGCAAATATATGCAAATAACTTATTTCACATTGAGGGGCATGAATACAAAGATTAAGGCAAGACTGCACAACACGCAGGCCCCATTTAAGTCAGTTCTGCTGATATTCATAAAATGCAATAGTGACCCCCATTTCCACCCATAGGGCAGCACTTTGAATGAGCAACGACATTCCAGGAATTTAACTCCTAAAACGTATCTCAACAGAAGACCATTCTAGTGACTCCTTTTTTGTTTTGGCTCCCACTCGCAGGCCGCATGTTGAGCCCCGTGTAAACCCAAACTGCATCGGGCCGCAAACAAATGGGCCCTCCTGCGGCTGGTGCAGGAGCGCCCCCTGCAGTCCATTCGCCAGGGCCTTGCTCGCTCTCTGTTTGCCCCCACTCCTCTCAGCTTCCCAGCCCATACTCAGGAGCGCTGCTCCGGCCCTCCCCCGGCGAGACAGGACTGCCTGGGTTCTCTGCCAGGCTCTGGAACAGGCTCGCTGGAGCAAGCCAGGCGACTTCTGTGTGTGCTGGCTTCGTACCACTCCTGAGCCTTCCGCTCTGCAGCTCGTAACCTCCAGAGCAGCCCGGTGGCAGAGTTCTCAGTCAGGGGCGCGCCTGCGTGGCGGCGCACAAAAAATTCTTCCCCTGCCTGCCTGCCCTGGAGAGCCGCCCGGGCGCTCTGGCAGGCAGGGCCGGCTGAGACGGTGTAGTGAGGGAGCTGCTGGGGCGGGGGGCCGGGACCTGCCACGGCCGCGTGGTAGGGAGGGAGCCCTGCTCCGGTGGCCGAGGCTGCAACGTGACAGGGAGGGGCCAGGGCCTGTTCTGGCAGCTGGGGCCGGGAACGGGACCTGCCTCGTGGCGGGGGGGTTGCGTCTGCTCCGGTGGCTGGGAACGGGACCTGCCGCATGGCGGGGGGGCGGTGTCTGCTCCGGTGGCTGGGAACCTGTGTGTGTGTCCATTGGTCGCGTGCCACAGCAGCCCACATCCAAACCAGCACCCATGACCTTGATACTGGTGAACAAGCCAAAACTCCCTCCACTCATGGCTGGAAAATCTGAGGGTATGTCTAGACTGCATCCCTCTGTCGGCAGAGAGATGCAGATTAGGCAGGTCGACATTGCAAACGAGGCAGGGATTTAAATATCCCATGCCTAATTTGCATAAAAATGGCTGCCGCGTTTTGCCGACTCAGCACTTTGTTGGCAAAAAGTGGCAGTCTAGAGGGGGATCTGTCGAAAAAGAAAGCGCCCCCCCCGGTGTTCGCAGCTGTCGGCCGCTTGTAAGCTCAGTGTGCAGCCCAGCCAGACACGTTGTCTGGCCAGTCAACCCTTCGGCTGCTTGTCTCCATCTCCCGGCCTGTCCCCTCCTGCTCACTGACCTCTTGCCTAGGCACCCCCTGTGGGGTGGGCTTCGACTGCCCCCTCTTACCTGCAAACCTCTTCTCACGCCCCCACCCCCACTAGGCTGAGCCTGTTCTGGCAGCTGGGGCTGGGAACGGGACCTGCCGCGTGGCGGGGGGGGGGGTTGTGTCTGCTCCAGGTTGTGTCTGAGCCGGCCCCTAACGGGTGGTGCCGGTCCCGTTGTAGGTGCAACACCCAGGATTACATCTGGCACAAGGGGGTTCGCTGCGAGTCCATCATCACCGACTTCCAGGTGATGTGCGTGGCCGTGGGCTCGGCCGCCCTCGTGGTCCTGCTGCTCTTCATGATGACGGTTTTCTTCGCCAAGAAGCTCTACCTGCTCAAGACCGAGAACAATAAGCTGCGCAAGACCAAGTGAGTGGCCCGGGGCCCAGCGGGGGAGGCCACCTCAGGGAGGTGGGGGGTAGTGGGAAGGAACCCATCTGGCAGCTCACAGGGGAGGTCCAGGGGCTAATCAGCTGGTACGGTACCCACTGGTAGCCCCACAGGAGATGACCTGCCTGCCAGCTTACAGGGAGCATGGGGGGCGAAGTGGGGGGGAGGGGGTGCACACAGCTAACCTGGAGGACAGCATCCACTTGTCCAACCCTTGGGCAGTGGGAGAGCACCAGGGCACATGCCAGCCCTCCCATGGGGTGCCAACACTCATAAGCCAGTGCAAAACAAGGGAGAGTGACTGCCTGCCAGTCCCTGGGGGGCAGGAATGCCCCCTGGCCCTGCCAGCTGGGAGAGGCCACACTGTGTCCCTGTGTGTAGGCCATCCCTGCGCCCACCCTTGGCCCAACAGTACCCAGTGTCCATCCTGATCCACAGGAGCCGAGTGAAAGCCTGCACATGTACCTACCTGCCCTTGATCCAGCCAGGTCCCCGTAGGCCATCCCCCGGGGGCACTGCACCACTGCTGAAGTGCAGCCACCTCTGGGGTGGGACACAGCAGTTCTAGAGCCCTAGCATTCAAGGCCAGAAGGGACCATCTCATCTGACCCCCTGTGTGTCACAGGCTGCCAACGCTGTCCTGCCCCAGGCACTAAACCCAACCCCCGACATTTGGCAGCCCTTGGGACACGGGGCAGGTGCCCCAGGGAGACAGCAGGCAGGAGGGAGGTGCAACCTGACAACACTGTGCTGCCGATTGGGACAGGAGCGACGCGGCGCAGTGGAGACTGCTGGGCGGGTGTAGGAAGGCTGAATCTGGCCAGAGCCCTGTGGCTGACTCTCTGAGAACAGCCGGCAGCCAGCCAGGGTCTGGGCTGTACTGGGCGCTCTTGGAGTGTCGGTACCAGCTATGCTCCTTCCTAGCAAGGGACCGGGGTGGCCCCGCCCCTGGCTCTCCTAGCTTGTGCGCCTGTTGTCCTGACCAAGCCCACTGCCCAGGGAGGGGGCTCACCTTGTCCTGGGGGACCCCACAGGAGGCGAAGGGGGAGCTTGAGCTGTGACAGCCTCGTCGGGGTCCTGGAGACAAGGGGCGTTGGGCGGAAAGAGAAAGTTCGGAACCTTCAAGCGGAGTCACTGGGGTGGGGGGGAGCTCACAGCAGCTGCTGGGCTGCCCTGAAGGGCGAAGCAGGGCAGAGTGTAGGGGGGCCCCCCAGAACCCCGCTCGTAGCCACAGGCCCTTGCACTCTTTCCCCACGCGGCATCCACCCACCCGGGACTTCCCCGCGGCATCGGCGGAAGCGGCTGGGTTTGTCAGCGGCACTGGGTAACGGGCCTGCTCCCCCAGATGCTGTGCTCCTGCCAGAGCCCGTGAGTTATGTGGGCAGCCGCCGAGCTGGGCAGAGGGCAGCCTGGCCACTGAGCTGGAACGGTTCCATCCGTCGCTGTCGCACTCGTCAGCCTGTAAATTTCCCGGGCGAAATCCCAGACGTGCGTAGCTGCAAGCGGGGAGGGAGCCAGCTCTACTCCCTCCCCGTGAACAGCTTCAGCAGGGAGGGGACCGGGGTGTTTCTCTCTCTGTCTGCCTTGGGCTAGTTACCAGCGCAGCAGGCTGAGCTCTCTGCCAATAAGCAGAGTCTGGGTAGGAGCACACCCCTCTTTGCAGGAGTATACAGACCTGCCAGCACGAAGTTTCCGCTTCACGCATCTGACGAAGTGGGTTCCAGCCCATGGAAGTTTATGCCCAAATAAATGTGGTGCTCTTTCGAGTGCCCCTGGATTCCTTGTTGTTTTTGCGGAGAGAGACTGCCCCGGCTGCCCCTGTGAAACCCAAGCGTGTGGATCATGCAATCAGCGGAGCCCTGCACAGACATAAAATTTGTATCCACTCCTGCGAAAATGAGCTGCGGATATCTGCATCCACATCTGCGGTCGGGATGTTAAATATCGATTCATTAACGAATCGAATAGTCGATGGGATTTCCATCGACTGTTCGATTAGTCGATAAGGACTAGTGCGCGTTCCGCCTTTGAAAGGACAAGGGTCCCAGCAGGGGCTCTGTGCATTTCAAAGACTGAAACGCCATGTGGAGCCCGGAGCCAGTGGGGAGTCCTCTGCTGAGCCCGAGCTCCACGCGGGCGCCTGCGCTTTGAAATGTACAAGAGCCGCAGTGGGGGCTCTTGTGCATTTTTCAAAGAGGAAGTGCCGCATGGAGCCTGGGGCCAGCAGGGGACTCTGAGTCCTGCACTGACCCCAGGCTGCCCACCTGGGCTCCACAGGGCATTTCGATCTTTGAAATGTACAAGAGCCCTTGCTGGGACTTTGTACATTTCAAAGAGGAAGCGCCGATGCCCCTACCCCATCCCACGGAGCTGGGGGGAACCGGCTGTTAAGCTGGCTCCCCCCGGCACCCCGTCCTTCCCCCCCTCCCTCCCCCGTGCTTCCTCTTTGTGATAGAGGCAGCATGTGGCGGGGGAAGCGACTAGTCGTAATGTGTTGACTATCTGATAAGCTTTTGCTTATTGGGTAGTCGCTTAGTCGCTTACATCCCTAATCTGTGGATGTGGATGCCTGCGGATATAAAGCAGATATCCATGGATTTGCAGGGCTCTATCAGCAAGTGGTGCAACTTACCGCTTCTGCTGTGTGTGTGTAATGTCATAGAACACTAGAACTGAGGTCATTGAGTCTGTGACGGACCGGGCCGGGTCTGGGCACTGCTGAGGGCGTCCACTCAGGGCAGATTGCTCAAACTCAGGGCTCCTTACAGCCTCAGACTGGAGACCTTCCCAAATAGGCCACAAACCAGTCCCCCAGAGCGCTTCAGCTACCTGCCTGGCCAACCAGAAGCCTCACGAGCAAAACCCCTAAGACACCCCAGCTCTCTCTGTGCCGCAATCAGCCCCAGGCCTAACACACAGGTGAGGGGTTATAGAACCCAATCTTACCTACCCCGAACGAGTTCTTCTTCTGGTCCCAAGAAACCAACCACAGTTCCCAGGTCAATTAAATTGCCCACAAGATCACACCAAGCCAATCTTTTAGAATCTAAAATCTAAAGGTTTATTACTAAAGGAAAGAAAAGCGTGAGAGTAAGGTTGTTAAGGAGAATACATTACATGCATTGAATCACCCAGATCTCAATGCAGGCTCTTAGCAGAGATGTTATAAACTGCTATCTTGTAAGTCTCTGGTGTACATCCTATGTCAGGATGGGCCCACGGTTCTTTCCAGCTCATTGTTCCTCTCAAGGCTGCATCTGGGATCAGGAGCTAAACTGAAGACAAGATGGAGGGTGCCACATGGCACTTATCTACCTCCCCTGGCATCCTCCTGGCCAGAGCAGGTCACATGGCCCAGTGACCTATCCCTGTGTCCCATGTCAGTGGCCATCAGATACTGGCTGGTTTGCAGGTATCAGTCATATTCCTCAGGTGTGTATGGGCTCCTAGAGATTCATTGTCTCCTTGCTAATTAGCAGGGCTCAACAAATCATGTAATCTACGTGCCTGTGGCGAGTAGATTACAACCTGGAAGAGCCGGCGCAGAGCGATCTGCGCATGCGCAGAGCCGCACGGCTGGCCAGCGGGGCTCACTGCCGCTTGGCGAGCCCCGCTAATTAGCATAGCCACTGGCTGAACTTTCTTTGCCTTTTTGTTCTGTCTCAGAGAATTTTCCAGCATCAACACAGAGTCCATATTTATAACTCCACATACAGATATTATACAAGTACATGAACAGCATCTACAGAATCAGTAGAACAGAAGCTTCCATGTGACACCTCACTCAGCCCCCTTTGTATAGACTTTTAGGGCAAACACCCCCCCCCCATGGGTGCAACAATGATCTTTAAAATCCAATAACGTGACAGAGTCCAGTCCCCTGCCCTCATGGCAGGACCAAGCACCATCCCTGACAGATTTGCCCCAGATCCCAAAATGGCCCCCCTCAAGGATTGAACTCACAACCCTGGGTTGAGCAGGCCAATGCTCAACCCACAATATAATATAATCTTGGGTTCTGTTATTTCCAGTCCAACTCATCGGATGAAGTGGGTATTGCCCAGAAAAGCTCGCGATTCTAATCTGTTTTTGAGAGGCGGTTGGGTAATGCTGGTGTGTAGATGCCACCCACCCCAGAGGTGGCTGCGTTTTAGTGAGTGGGCACTTGGGAGTCTTGGGCTGCAAGGCTTTATCCAAATGTCATTCATCGCTGTTACCCTGAAGCATTTTTAATAACTGAATGATCTTTGGGAGCATTAACTAGTTAGTGCTCATGGCCCCCAAGGGAGTTGGCAGTTGTTGAACTTCTCTGGCAATTCTCTGGTCTAAATTGTGCAGGAGATGAGAGAAGATTATCCCAGCGGGCCTGTCTGACCTTAAGATCGATGGTTCCCAATGTCAAAGACGGGGAAACTGAGGCACTAGGCAGGAAAAACACGTGTGCAGGGGCTAGAGTCGCAGCTGGGCTTAGAATCCAGCAGCTCCAATGCGGAGCTCAGACCTGTAGCCTGCACTGCCGCTGGCTGCTTCTTGCTTGGGCAGAGCGGTGTGTGCAAATCCCTGCACCTCTTAGGGGCAGCTGGCAGTGGGCATGAGCAGGGTGGAGGGACGGGACAGCCGTTCAACTTCCACAGCCCCAGTGAGTTCCGGAGCGCAGGATGGCGGCCTCCCCAAACCCATCCCAGCTTGTCAGAAGAGGCTCAGCTGAGCTTGCTTCTCGGACAGGGGGGTGCATGTTCTTCCGGCCCTGAAGAGACTGGCGAGGAACAGACTGAGCCAGCTGCTGGTGTCAGCTGCATCCTGTGAGCATCTAGTTGGTGGCGTTGCTGATCTGGGATCGTGCGGTGCAGCAGTGCAGAGGCTCATAGAACCCTGCTGCCAGCAAAGGCCGAGTTCTGTTAGATTCCCTTCCCCCAGGGCCAGGGGGGCGGACTCCCTAACCTATGGTTCATTAACATTTGTAGTGTAATTATCGGGGAGTGCTTTGCACTGCCTGCTTTCAATGTTTGAAGTGTCAGGACACTAACACTGGGGAGCCGATCCACCACCCAGAGTCTCACTCGCCTCGCCCCTCTCCGAACACTTGCCTGGTTTTTTTCTTTTTAAAAAATGTCATCCAGGTGCTGTAGCGGGTGCCCCGCGGCCCCTGCAGCCCTCCCCCTCCCAGCAGGGACATGCAGACTCTTCTCACATTCCCCCAGAGCTAGCCAGCGCCAGCGTGTAGTCCCAAAGAGCCCAGCAAACTGCAGTGCACAGGACGTGGTAATTGCGTTGGCACGTCCCAGAAATGCAGCCAGCTCTGGAGTGGCACCGGGTAGCTGTGAATCCTGCACAGGAACATGACACCGCAGGACAGCTCGGGAAGGGAAGAATTCTGCAGCCAGCCAGTCACAGTCCTTGGTTCGTTAGCTCTCTTTACGCCAGCGATGGGCAACTGGGGGCCGGACGAGTGGCCCTCCTTCCTCTGAGTGAGCCACAAGATTGTCGTCACCAAGAGGGTCTCCCGGGGTTGGGCAGTTTTGCTGGCTGCACTTGCGTGCCTCGACTTTGCAGAGGTGTCGGAACCGTAGCAGCGCTGGGATGGGCTGCAGAGGGAGCACCCGGCTCTCGCAGTCAGTGCTGGGTGCAGTCGGCCCCCACCTCGCTCCCCGTGCCCTGGCTTTGCGTGCGTGTCACTTCAGTAACACGAGTAGGAAACACGCCACGCTGATGGAACCCAGTGGGTAGGCAATGGTAAACAAAGCGGCTGGCGGGCCCCCACGGGCCGCCTCTCCAGCGCACGTAGCAGGCAGTCCCCGGTTTTGTGACCCCTCCCCCCGTGGTGACCAAGGCGAACGAGCCCAGGCCCGGCTTGGACGCACGGCCACAAAGCCGGTGCCTCTTCTGCTCCTCCCGCCAGGGAGAGGGCTTTCAAAACCCTCAGCAGCTGCTGCTCTGCATGGGGCTGTTCAGCCCTGCAGTGGCAGATGGTGTTTTGTCTGTTCCCAGGGCCAGCAGCCTCGGGGGAAAACCCAGAGGGACAAATTCCACCGGGCACCGTCCTCTGGGCCTCAGGTCACTGGCGGCAGGAAAAGGGGGGGGGGGGGGGCTGGCCATCGGCCCAGCAGCTTTGCCTGACCTGCGTGTGTGTGCACGGAGGGGCGTGCACAAGAGGGGGTTGTGTGTTTGCTAGTGCAAGGCAGTGTAGCACATGTGGAGAGGGAGTGCTAGCTTGTGTGTGTGTGTGTGTGTGTGTGTGTGTGTGCGCGCGCGCACATGCACCAGTGTCCAAGGAACAGCGTGCAGTGGCGGGGACATGTACCGATATCATGGCCACTGCCGCTTGAGAACCCCTTCCCCCTTGTGCCTCTGTTTCCCTTCAGGATCTCTACACAGGCCTCCTCATGGCTATCAGCACCTCCCCCAGTCACCAGGGCTGGTTTGCTAACAGGAACTATTCAAACCCACCTGCAAACCACCCCATGAACAGGTCACACTCAGCTCTGGCTCTTCTGCCCCCCAGCTCCGCACAAAGCTACCCCTCCCGGCCCCAAAGCTACCCCTCCCAGCTCCGCACAAAGCTACCCCTCCCGGCCCTTTCCAGCCAGAGCTGAACCTTCTAGCCTCCTCCTTCCACCACCACCCTCCGAACTGAGCCAGAAGGCAGGCAGCAGATGTGCCCTCCTCTGGAGAACTCCTCCCAGCCAGCCTGCCCTACCTGGCCTGGGCCCGGAAAAGGCTGGTGGCCTGGGGTTTTCCCACACCGTTTGCCTGGAACGGCTTCCTCTCCTCCAGCTTCGGCCGTGGCTATTCTGTTGTTCCTGGAACTGATTCTTGTGGGCCTTTCTAGGCTTAAAGAGCCAGGTGTACCCATTGCCATGCCCGTGTGCAGCAGCAGGGCCACACACATGCCTGCCTGGGCTAATTTACAGCGTGGCCTGCGTGCATGCAAGTGCAGCCACACGGCTACCTCCACGCAGGCTGGGCGGTGAGCCTAGGGGCATGCGGGCTGGTTTATGAGTGTGCACACACCGGGGTGCCAGGTGAGTAAGCGTGTGCAAGCGAGAACAGAGGTGAGGGTGTGGTCGAGTGCGTGTGCACGCACACAGGTGTGTGCATGCGTGCATTTGCACACACACCAGTGCAGCCGTGTGTACAGGCCAGTTCGTGGGAGTGTGAACAGGGCACAGATTCACGTGGGCGGGAACGCGAGGGGATGGTGTTTGCCCAGCCCCAGCTCTGCCTGTGATGCTGCCCCACTCCCTGCTGTTAGGTCGGTGTCCCTGGTGTCCGGCACCTGCTCGCTGGCGCTGTCCTGGGTAGCGAGCGTGGCGCAAAGGCCTCTGGGAAGGGGATCGGGGTGAGCCGGGGAGGAAGGCATAAGAGGTGGGCATTGAAGGGCAGGCTGCGTTGGCTCGGCACGTGTCTCATGCTGTCTGTCCCAAGCATTTCCACAGACGTATGGGAGTTATGGAGGCCCAGGCCCTGTGTCATAACCCTGAGCGCGTCTGCCCCGTGAGTTGGCTGAGGAAGGCCTGGGCTTGACTAGGGGGGAGACCTGTCAGGGCCAGGCCGGAGGAGCATGTCACCTTGCCGGGGCTTTCATGCCCCTAGCGGCCGGAGCGCAGGTCCGGGCTCTGAAGCTGAGGGTACGTCGCTCCCAGCCCGGAACCCGCGGGGCAAACCTGGCAAAGCTGAACGGTTGCATGGCGGACACGGGACCTTGTCTGGCAAACGAGGAGGGTAGGACAGGACGGGGGGGTGGGCGGCGGCTTTGGGGAGCCTGTCTTCTGCGAAAGGTGACTGGAACATCGCCGCAGTGGCTGGTGCGGCGCAGAGCCGGGGTCCTGAGGCTGGTCTCTGAAGCGTGGTCAGGCAGGTGGCTGTCGGCGTGATCCCCAGGCCGCTGACCTCTCTGTGTTTGTGTCTCCTCTCTGCGTCGCAGGTACCGCACGCCATCCGAGCTCCACAATGACAACTTCTCCCTCTCCACCATTGCCGAGGGCTCCCATCCAAACGTAAGGAAACTTTGCGACGCCCCGGGTAACCACCCCCCTCCTGCCCCTGCGTTGGCTCACTGTGCATACATTATCTGTCAGGTAACTCGTCTTCTCCACGCCTGCCCTTCTGCGTGCCTCCCCCTCCCCACAGCCCGCGCTGGCCCGGAGCCTAGGGGTGCCAATTCCGTCCCTCCCCCGCCTATCTACACAGAGGGGGTAGAGCCGAGGGGGTCGAGGTGACTCCCAGCCCCCTGGGATAGGCTACCCAGCGGGACAGGGCAACATGGGATGCGCTTGGGACCTCACCCACGAGGGTGACCATGCCTGGCGTCCTGCCAGCGTGTGGTACAGCGGCCTCGTGGGCAGGGGCTGGGCAGCCCGGGCAGGAGCCAGTGCAAGGCTGAGGGGATGAGAACAGGGACGGAGGCGGGAAGGCAGAGTTCAGGGCCTGCTGAGGGAACATAGAATGGGCTTGCTGGGGGCGTTACTGGCTCCAGCGGGGCTGTCCAGCAGGCTGGGCCCGTGGGCTCACTCTGGGGTCTGCGCGGGGCCATGGCTGCCCTGGGAAATGCAGACGGTGCTCAGTGAGGTGGCTTTGGGACCGTCCCAGAACTCCCGGTTCTTCGCTCCTCAGAGGTGGCAGCCCTCCCCCCGCCCCTCTCTGGCGGTGCCCCTTTCCGGGGCAAACCCCGGCACAGCAATGAGGGAGTGGGGAGAAGCCCCCCTCGCCCCACCCCTGTTTCCTGGCACGGAGCGAGGCCCTGGATCTGCACGGACTCTGGGCACTCGCCCCCAGCTCGGTCTGCGCCTTGCGCCCTGAAGCAGCCGCTGCCGGCCTGTCTAGTCAGCGTCTCCCCCTCCCCGCTGTTGCACATTTCGCCCCTTCCCCTGCCCCCCCCTCTGTTGTGTCTGTGCTCGTGTGGGAATGCTCCGTGCAAGCGTGTGTGTGCACGTGCATGTGTGTTCGCACAAGATCAGCCACTCAGTGTGTGGCTTGGGGGGAAGGGACACTGGACAGCCTCTTCCTGCCTTCTCCCCTGAACCCCCCCCACCGCCATACAGGGAAGAGACGGCCCCATGTTCAGGGGGTCCCTCTGCCCAGCGAAGTGCCGTGGGGCCTGTGAGGTTCTGAGGCCCCATCTGACTCACACCCCAGCCCACATCTTGCAGCCTTGCTGGCTGCGTTGTGGTGGCAGGGGCTGGAAAGAGACAAAGCTCCCATGGTGTGGGCATGGGGGGGGCACTTAGCACCCTCCGTACCCCAGGCAAATGCCCTATCCCCTGAGCCACAGGGCAACCCCCCCCCCCTTTAGGGCAACCCTTATATGCTGTGTCGGTGGTCTGGTGGCTCCCAGGGAGGGGCTAGAACCCCTGGCAGGGGGTTGTACATGGAAAGAGGGGTCTCCAGCTCTCAAATGGGTGCCACAGAACCCTGAAGTGGGAGACGCTGAGCCATGACATGGGAGATGCTGTGGGACCCAGCGCCCCCAACTGCAGGGCAGGGAGGGACCTTCTGTGCCTGGGACATTGTGGGCACCACGCCCCCATCTGTGGGACCCTCTGGGTTTGAGATATAGAGGGACCCCATGTTCGGGACATTGTAGGGTCCTGCCCTGCCACATCTGAGACAATGGGGTCACTGATCGGTGAAATCCAGGGGGCATTTTTGCCCCCACAGTCTTCTTCTGCCCCCCCCCCCCCCGTTCTCTCCCTCCAGCCCCCTTCATCTCGCTCCCATTTTGTGTGTGCTCCCGGCCCACCTCTCCGTGTACCTGTGCCCATGCCGCCCCCCCCCCCCGAGAGCAAGCGGAGTGAGGGGTGCCTCACTCTGCAGCATGCAGCCAGCCGGGACACAGCCAAGGGCAGGGTGCCTGGGAGATCCTGCCTGGTTCCTGGCCCATTTGCCCCCTGTTGCATCCTCCAGAGGCTGTGCCACTTGGCAAGCAGCAGGGCGCCCCCCGGTTAAGGGATGCATGGGACAGACACTTGCCCAAGGTTTTCCTGTTGCCTCTCAGTGGGCAGGTGGAGACATCCAGGATGTGTGAGTAGAGATGCCCCTAGTGGGGGCCAGACTCACCTGGGGCTCAGAGGTTAGAGTCTGGGTCTCCTTTCCCTACCCCATCTGAAAGCACACAGAGTCCCTGTGGAGCCAGGCGGCCCTGGTAGCAGACGGACAGCGCAGGCCCGGTCAGTGCATGGGCATTGCTTTGTGCAAGGCGGCCCCGGGTGACAGGGAGACACTGTAGATATCCAGCTCTCCTAAGGGTCTCCCTTTGGGCAGGGTAGTGAATGATAATCACGCTGGCATACACTCCCCCAGCTCTCCTGAGAAGGGGATGGAGGGACCTGGATCCCTCCTCCTGCTGTGGAACAGCAGCCTTGCTGGGGTGGAGCCTAGCCAGGTTTGACAGTGATTCTGATGGACTGGATAGAAAAGTCACAAACCAAGGGGAGGGGCTAGAACTTACCACCCTCCGTATGCTAGGCAAATGCCCTCTCCCCTGAGCCACAGGGAAAGCCCACCCTCCCTTTAGGGCAACCCTTATATTCTGTGTTGGTGGTCTGGTGGTTCCCAGGGAGGGGCTAGAACCTGCTACCCTCCATACCTGCGGTGAAAGCCCTATCCCCTGGGCCACAGGGAAACTCACTTTGCTACCTGCCTTCAGGAATGCATTCTTATGTAGGATACAGATGGCTCCAAAGGACAAAAGTGAACCCTCTTCCACATGCGTGTGGACACAACCCTGTTCCTATTTCCCCCCTCCCCTGGCCCAAACCATCCCTCCTCCAGGCCCTCTTCCCACCCTGGGAGGGAATGCTCGAAAGCCACTCACCTGTCTGGGACTGGGGGTCACCACCAGTGACAGCCCCGCTGTGATTTATTGGTGGGGAGGCTGCTATGCCTGGCCCTCTGTACCCCCTGCTGCCCCCACCCGCCACAGGGAGCCCAGCAGGGGGTTGGGCTGCATGCACACCCACCAAAAGGTGCTTCTGTGCTGATGCTAGTGATGCGGAAGAAGAGTTCAAAGCCGGAGCAGGTCAGAGAGAGCCCCTGCCAGGAGAATTCCCCTCTCTGCCCCATCCCAGCAACTGTCCGCTCCCTGGAGCTGCCCCGCCTCACAGAGCCCGCCCAGGACCAAGGGGAAGGGACAGCTCAGCTCCTCTGCAAAGCTCGGTGGTTTCTACCCACAGCTCCTAGTTTAGCTCTTTTTTTACGGGCGTCCAAGCAGTGGCTACTGCTATAGTGAACTAGCCTCACTCAACCGGCCCAATAGCCCCCTATGGCTAGTGGCCGCATGTTGGACAGCACGGCTCTAGACTCCCCTGGGTTCAGAATCATGTTGGCATATGTGCCAGATGGGGAAGATCAGTAAGAGCAAGAAGCTGAGTGACTTGCCCAGGGTCGCTCCACGAGGCCAGTGTCGGGGCTGGGAGAAGAACTCTAATCTCCTTATCGCTCACCACACTTGACCCCTACTGGCCTTCAGGGTCCATAGCCGTTACGGCTAGGAAGGGGCACACCCTTGAGCCGAACAGCTCGTGGGGGGCTGGGAGGAGAGATTCCGAGGGCTCGACGGGAGAAGGGAAGGAGCCTTCATTTCCCCGCTCCTGGGGGGAAGACACTGGCCAGAGAGAAACTGAGCGCTGTGACTAAATAGGCCAAGGGTTCTCAAACTTTGTGATACCGCGACCCCTTAAAATGCTAAATGAATTTGTGTGACCCCGCCCTCACTGCTCCACGAGTAAAGCTAATCATTTTATTGGGATTAGGATTGGACAAGAAATAAATATGCCAAAAACCGAATCCCGTTGCGACCCCCCTCTAAGTTGCTCATGACAACCTCCCCCCCCCCCAAGTTGAGAAACACTGAAATAGGCCATTTGGCATCTGGACCGGTGTGGCTGGGGGATCATCAACCATCGCCAGAAGCAAGTCTTGTGTCTCCCCCCCACCCCTGCTGTGCCCCAGGACTTCCCAGCTCCATCAGCTGCCTGGGTTCGCTGGGTACGGAGCTGAGCACCCCTTCCCCTGACCACTCTGCCATGGGCTGGCTCCTGCGCCGTGGGAGTGTGGCTCAGCGGAGAGGCAGGAATGCCAGGGTGGGACCACACAGCCCGGAGGGACAGGAGCAGGTCGGAGTATGGGGAGGCGCAGAATCTGTGAGCCTCTCGGTGCGCAAAGCATCCTGAGCGGGATGGCGTTTCAGCACGCCTGCAGGGCGAATGAGCTGCTTTGAGTGTGTCACATGATTCGCTAACCCGCTCCTGGCAGGCAGCTGGCTGCTCAGCCGCCGAGAGAGACGGTCATCGGACGAGCTTTCTATTAAGCGGCTGCCAGTCTCGTCTACCTGCTGTGGGATTTTCAACTTGCTGCTCCCGCGCACGTGCCAGCGCGGCTGCCCCCCCCAGCTCCTGCAGGTGCGCTCTGCTGCCTGGCTCCGTGCCATGCGGCTCCCGGCACGCCACCCCCCCCCCAGCTCCTGCAGGTGCGCTCTGCTGCCTGGCTCCGTGCCATGCGGCTCCCGGCACGCCACCCCCCCCCCCCCAGCTCCTGCAGGTGCACTCTGCTGCCTGGCTCCGTGCCATGCGGCTCCCGGCACGCCACCCCCCCCCCCAGCTCCTGCAGGTGCGCTCTGCTGCCTGGCTCCGTGCCATGCGGCTCCCGGCACGCCACCCCCCCCCCAGCTCCTGCAGGTGCGCTCTGCTGCCTGGCTCCGTGCCATGCGGCTCCCAGCACGCCACCCCCCCCCCAGCTCCTGCAGGTGCGCTCTGCTGCTTGGCTCCGTGCCATGCGGCTCCCAGCACGCCACCCCCCCCCCCAGCTCCTGCAGGTGCGCTCTGCCGTCTGCCTCTGTGCCGTGCAGCTCCCGGCCCCCCCGGCACGCCACCCCCCCCCCCAGCTCCTGCAGGTGTGTTCTGTTGACTGGCTGCATGCCGCGCCGCGGGCTCCTGGCTCTCTCCCCCGCAGTAGGTCGCTCTGCCAGCTCCTGCAAGCGGCCCGCCTGGCTCCATGCCACACGACCCAGGTACAAGGGGGACACTTCATTGGTGCACAGAGATTCCCGAGAGCTGCAGGGTACCGGGAGGGCGGGTGGTTGCGCAGGCCGGGCCAAGCCACTGGCTATGAGGCTGCAGTGTGAAGTGGAGGTGCGGAGCTGCCTGCTGCCCGCCTGCAGGGCTGGGGCAAGGATGCCCGTGCACTGCTGTCCCTGGGCAGGCAGCCTGACTGCGGGGGCGCCGGCCACACCATCTACCTGAAGGTCTGCACCGTACGGGACCAGGCCAGCCCCAGGTACAAGGAGAGGCCTTGCCCCTTCCCTTCCCCCCCTGAGCTGGGCCCAAGCAGAGACCCCCCTTCCTTCCCCCCCTCAGCCAGGCCCAGGTGTGAGAGGAGACCGCCCCCCGCTCCCTCCAGTGATCATCCCGCTGCCTCTGAGCGCCGGGAGGGCAAGAACCTTGCAGTGTTTAGTAGTGGACACACTGCATTTAAGACCAAAAATATATATATAAAAAAACTTTTTAAAAAGACCAATCTTTCTAAAAGCGCACCACAAGAGTAAAAATAAAGTGTTCAGGGATGGCTAACAGTTAGCAACTACCTTGACTCGTACTTAGCCAGCCAGTCTTTCGCCTACATGGGTAGGTGAACACTTCCATTTTACTCTTGTGGTGTGCTTTTAGAAAGATTGGTCTTTTTCAAGTTTTTTTCTATATATTGTTATTTGTTGCGTTTGTTTTCTCACCGGCAGGATGCTGGGCATTGAACTACTGCGGCAAGCCTGCCGCTGCCACGGTCTTCATTGGGCTGCCTATCATGGCCATGTAGGACTTCACAGCAGCCCTGGGGCAGAGCTCAGCTCCTCCTCCTCCAAAAGCATAGGCTCCTCAGAGCTGAGCCAAAAGAGAATCTCCTTTATCTACTAGATGTATAGCAGCTATGACACACAGCAGAGCAGTCCTGAGTCCGTTCAGTAGAGGGCAGTGCTGCAAATGGGTCCGTACATTGTCGACCTTTCACAGGGCTGGGCTCACCTCGCCCTCTGGTGGCGGGAGGTCTGGAAGTGATGTTAGCTGCTACCTGTGAGTGCAAGTGAGCCTTTAGAGCCCCTGGTACCAGGCCAGGCCTCGCTAGAGGCAGATTCCTCCTGGGGTGGCTCAGAGCAGCATGCCCACACAGAAGTAACAGACATCCAGTGAAGGGGCTTGGCTCCTTGTCTCTAGAATGATTATGTAGAGTGCAGACTAACCCCCCAGATCTCCTGATGGTGCCCCAGTTGGGCAGCACAGCAGAGAGGCGGCAGGCTGGCGTGTCCGCGCGGCAGGGTCAGCCTTGACTCTCTGTATCCGGGGGGGCCGGAAAGCAGAGGCTGTGCCAGAGCAGGGCTGAAAGGTTATGGGGAGGGGGCAGAACCGGCCC
Organism: Pelochelys cantorii; assembly: GCA_032595735.1. NCBI lineage: Eukaryota > Metazoa > Chordata > Testudines > Trionychidae > Pelochelys > Pelochelys cantorii. Next base: position 259,324,663 of record CM064327.1, on the reverse strand, counting down.
AGCAGATGGTGCGGTGGGGCAGGAGCGAGGCACCTCCGCAGGACTGGGAAAGGACCCAGAGCGGGAAGGGCTGCGGGGCAGGAGCGAGGCACGTGGACAGAGATGTGAGCTAGCCCAGAGCTGCTGGTGGCCATGCCAGGTGATGCCATCTACACCGGTCACTGAAACCCTCGAGCGTCCGTGTGATCGTCTAGACCAGGGGTCAGCAGCCTTTTCAAACCAACGAGCCAAGCTACGTGGTCAACAGAGCCAGTATGAGAAGGCCCCTTTGCATGCCTGAAAATGTGCAGCTGGATGTTCTTGGTAATTGACATGCTGATTAACAATAGCCTCACTCGCAGGAGCAGGACGTCTGCTGCCGCGGCCTCTGTTCGCGTATTTCATTGCCGATTACATCAGAACTGGACAGATTCAGGTCCATGCGCTCAGTCAGACTGCAGGAGTCACTACACGTTTATACACTGGATTCATTTTCACGTAAAAAGTTGCCTGTATTTTGGGAGTGACCGAAGAGCCAGATTTGGTTCCCTATGGAGCCAGGTTTGGCTGGAGAGCCATCAGCTGCTAGACCAGTGGTCCCCAACGCGGTGCCTGCGGGCGCCATGGCGCCTGCCGGGGCATTTATGTGTGCCTGCCTAGTGACCAGAGCTGGCCCGAGCCATTCTTGCACCCCGGATGCGCGGCGCATGCACGGCCCCGCCCCCGGGCGCCTGGCAGCCCCAAAAGGTCGGGGACCACTGCTCTAGATTTTACAGCCCAGGGCAGCAATACGCAAAGGGCACTGGAAGGGGTTTCTGCATGTGGGTTAGGCTCTGCCTGTGGGGCCTGCGGGCCAGATCCTTCATGCTCCCCCCAACACTGCAGCTCCCTCCCAGACACCTGGCTTGCAGCCCACCTGACACCTTGCCGGCACCCTCTGTCATGGGGGGGCCCTGCCTAAGAAGCTCCCCCAGGACCGCAGGCTGGTGAAGAGCGTGGGCTGGCTGCAAGAAGGGTGTGGCATTGGGGTGCTTGTCGGCCATGGGGTGGTGTCTGAGGTGGGGGGCTGGGAATCAGAGCTCCTGGGTTCTGTTCCTGGCTCTCCTGCCAGCCCACAGAGGGGCTCTGTGTCTCAGTGTATCCACCTGTAGATGACTAAGGCGGTGACACTGGGGACCTGTCTCCCCAGGGTGCTCAGAGACTTACTTCCGGCTGCGTACCTAGCACTGCTAATTGGGGCAGGGGCGTTACTTGTTAGTCCCTCCTCCCACTTCCTAAAGTGCTGTGACATCTGCAGGAGGGAGGGGCTCAATTGGACTGTTTCTTAGAGGCTGCAGCAGCCAAAATCTTAGTGAAGTCTGGGCACCTGCAGTAAACAATAGGGACCTACACCTCCTCCATCAGCAACCCAAGACAGCCAGACACCAGGCTTTTCCAGAGGATGGAGAGAGGCTGTTCTCAGTGGGGGCAGATGGCAGAACAAGGAGCAATGGGCTCAAGTTATAATGGGAGAGGTCTAGGCTGAATATTAGGAAAAACTATTTCCCTAGGAGGGTGGGGAAGCACTGGGATGGGTTCCCTAGGGAGGGGGTTGAGTCTCCATCCCTAGAGGTTTTTAAGTCCCGGCTTGACAGAGCCCTGGCTGGGATGATTGAGTTGGGATTGATCCTGCTTTGGTCAGGGGGCTAGACTCAGTGACCTCCTGAGGTCTCTTCCAATTCTATGCAGCACTTTAAAGACTAACAAGATGGTTTATTACGTGATGAGCTTTCGTGGGCCAGACCCACTTCCTCAGATCAAACTGTGGAAGAAAATTGGCATGACCATATATACCAAAGGGATACAATCCAAAAAAAGTGAACACATATAAAATTGACAAATCAGACTTTAGAACTGAGGGGGGGAGGTTAATGTCTATGAGATAATGATGTTAGAGGTGATAATTCATTATCTCATAGACATTAACCCCCCCCCCATCCCCCCTCTGTTCTAAAATCTGATTTGTCTATTTTATATGTGTTCACTTTTTTTTATTGTATCCCTTTGGTATATATGGTCGTGCCAATTTGCTTCCACAATTTGATCTGAGGAAGTGGGTCTGGCCCACGAAAGCTCATCAGCTAATATACCATCTTGTTAGTCTTTAAAGTGCTGCATAGTCCTGTCTTTTGTTTCAGCAAGACCAGACTAACATGGCTACCTCTCTATTACTATTCTTTCAATTCTGTGATTCTATGAATCAGGAGTGAGTGTGTCAAGGGGGGCCTCTCGCCGGCACGAGACTGCCCCCAGCTCTGTCGGCCTCCCCTGCAGAGAGCAGCTTTCATTGCGGGTGGGTTTGTTTCAAAGCTGACTGGCAGGGTCTCGCGGTGTGCGCACGGCGGGCGGGACGAGGTTGGGTGACAGGCCTGCTCAGAGCCTTTCACTGTCATGCGCCGCGAGGGAGCCCGGCTTCTCCTGCTTGCAGTGCTGTTACCCCGGGTGGTTCCCCCCTGCTTTCTCAGTGCTGGGCTAACAAAGAGAAGAGCCCCCCTGGCTTCTCTAGCCTCCCTCACAGCCCCCTCGGTGACCACGCTTCTCTCATTTCCACCCCCTGCCCTGCTCTCTTTCCTAGGAGGACCCCAGTGCTCCCCACAAGCTGCAGGACTCTCTGAAATCCTGCATGAAAGAAGAGGAATCCTTTAACATCCAGAACTCCATGTCGCCCAAGCACGAGCATGGGAAAGGCGAAGTGGCCGACGCCGGGGTGAACTGTCTGCAGAACAACTTGACATGAAGGGAAGGGCCGGGAGGCGCGAGATCACGCTCCCTTCCCTCGTGTACAACCCCCATTTCTAGTCACTCTTCGTTATGTGTGTCCCCACCCCGGCTCCGTGGCATGCTTTGGTGTGTTTTGTACAGAGGAAAAAAAAAATAATACAAATGAAGACTCGAAATGCTCTTCAGATGAATTGTGTCCGTTGGGTTGTCTGGTCCGTGCGCTGTCCGTATATTGCTTGCCTTAGTTCCACGGCTGTGATTTCTAAACCTTTGCTGTGACTCAACCGGCTTTTTTTGTACTTTTGCCCCGCCTTTTTTTGAAATACGAGTTAAAAACAAAAAAAAGGAAGATCTTGCAATAAAACATTTTTTTAAAGTGATGCAGTCTGGTTGCCTCTGGCTGTTGTGTGAGTGCCCCCGGAGAATTGTTGTCCCTGGCTCGGAGATCGAGACAATTAAATGAGGCATTGGAAGGCCAAGTGCCCGTCCTGGTTCCTGGGGGCTGCCCATTTCAATGCTCAACGAAACACAGCAAGGCTATGTCTACACTTGCAGCTTCTTGCACGAGAAATATGCAAATGAGGCTAAGCGTGGCATATCACCGAGCCTCATTTGCATACCTAATGAGCCGCCATTTTGGCAGAAGAGGTTCTTGTGCCAGAAGAAGCTGTCTACACTGCCCCTTCTTGCGCAAGAAAAACCCTCTAGTGCAATGCAGCTACGCCGATTATTTTCAGGACTAACGGCATTGCGCAAGAGGGGTTTTCTTGCACAAGACGGGGGCAGTGTAGACAGCTCCTTCTGGCGCAAGAGCCTCTTCTGCCAAAATGGCAGCTCCTTAGGTATGCAAATGAGGCGTGGCGATATTCCACACTTAGCCTCATTTGCATGTTTCTCGCACAAGAAACCACGAGTGTAGACATAGCCCAAGGGGTCCTGTTAAAAATAACAAATGTATTAAGGCTGCAGCCTACGGAAGCTTATGCCCTAAGAAATTTGCTGGACTTTAAGGTGCCACAGGACTCCCTGTTGTGTTTTGCTGAAAGAGACTAACACGGCTCCCCCTCTGAAAAGTGCTCGGTAAGTTTCGATTACCCATCGCACAGAGCCCTGGCTGTAGCCCTTGTTGCAGTTTGCATTGGCAGGCCCAAGAGCTGCGACTCTATTTATAAGTATTGGCCAAACGGACGGTGGGTGCCAGCCCACACTGAGCCAGCCCAAAGTCTGTGCAGCACAGGGGTCCTCAGAGTAGTCGTGTGTTGACCTTGGATTGCACCCGATTTGAAAAAATGTGAGTGCAGCAGGCGGTTTGCCGCATCTAGTTGCGATCCCTGAGCCAAGTCCTGTGGTAATCTAGTCACATCACATTATATTGCTTCTGCCCCTTACTGGCCAACTGAAGCATGTTAAGCAGAATATCAAATAGCAGCTAATGTTGCTACTGTCGGACACCCTGCCGGGGTGTCTATTGCTGACTCGCAAGGAGCCCCCCCCCCCTTGCAGAATGCCCAACACCAGTTCCTAAGGCCAGCTGCCACCTCCTTGGGGGGGCTCCCAGTTTTCGAGGATCCTGGGGGAATGTTTTTTAGAAGGGGGCAATTTCCTGAAGTCCTTAGACTATGTCGACACTGGGAAGGTTTGGTAACAAAAGTGCTGTCGACATGCAAAAGCCGAGAAAATGAAAACCGGTCACACCAGTTTTCTTGCCTCCCTTTATCGACATTTCGTGGCCACATTGCTAGCTCCCACAGTGCAATGTAGTGGGAAGGCAGAGCTGATCCCTGTGCTTCTTGGGATTCACCCCTAGCTCTGTGAGCTCCCCGTGCTGAGGAATGTCAAAACAGCACAACCTTCTTTCCAGCCTTCCCCTTGTAGCAGTCTTCTGCCTGCTGCTGTGTTTCTAGTGCAGGGCAAAACAGAAGCACTCCAATGATTTGTTCTTTTTTCCCCAAACGGAGCAGCTCACTCAAATACTTTTGAGAGCTTTGAAAGCGGAGGGGCACATGCCTGCAGGGCAGCAGAGATCACAAAACACTGAGCAGAGCCATCAGGGAAGGGATTGAAAATTTGAAAGTGGAAGGCAGCTTGGGAGAAAGTGACCATGAAATCATAAAGTTCATGATTCTAAGGAATAGTAGAAGGGAGAACAGCAAAATAGAGACAAAGGATTTCAGGAAGGCAGATTTTTTGTAAACTCAGAGAGCTGGTGGTAAGGTCCCATGGGAAGCAAGACTAAGAGGCACAACAACTGAAGAGAATTGGCAGTTTTTTAAGGGCCCAAAAGCAAACTATTCCACTGAGTAGGAAAGATACAAAGTATGGCAGGAGACCACCTTGGATCAACCGGGAGATCTTACATGATCTAAAAATCAAAAAGGTATAAAAAGTGGAAACTAGGTCAAATTACAAAGGATGAATATGAGCAAACAACACAGGTATGCAGGGGCAAGATTAGAAAGACAAAGGCACAAAAAAGAGCTAAATCTAACTAGAGACATAAAGGGTAACAAGAAGATGTTCTACAGGTATATTAGGAGCAAGCGGAAGACCAAGGACAGGGTAGGCCCATTGCTCAGTGAAGTGGGAGAAACAAGAACAGGACACTTGGAAATGGCAGAGGCACTTAATGATTTCTTTGTTTTGGTTTTTGGCAAGAAGATGGACGATGAGGGGATACCTAACATACTGAACGCTAGTGGGAATGGGGTAGGTTTAGAAGTTAAAATAAAAGAATAAGTTCCAAATTATTTAGAAAAGTGAGATGTCTGCAAGTCACCAGGGCCTGATGAAATGCATCCTAGAATACTCAAGGAGCTAGCTGATAAAGGAGGTGTCTGAGCCGTTAGCTATCATCTTTAAACAATCATGGAAGATGGGAGAGATTCCAGAAGACTGGAAAAGCGCAAATCTAGTGCCCATCTATAAAAAGGGAAATAAGAACAACCCAGGAAACTATAAACGGGTCAGTTTAATGTCTGTGCCAGGGAAGATAATGGAGCAAGTAATTAAGGAATTCGTCTGCAAACACCTGGAATATAATAAGTTGATAAGTAACAAAGGTGATAGGTAATGGCCAGCATAGATTTGTAAAGAACAAATCATGTCAAATCAATCTTTGATAGAATAACCAGTCTTGTGGATAAGGGAGCCGTGGTGGACATGGTATACCTAGACTTTAGTAAGGCATTTGACCCAGTCTCGCATGATCTTCTTATCAATAAACTAGGCAAATACAACTTAGATGGAACTACTGTAAGGTGGGTGCATAACTGGCTGGATAACCGTTCTCAGAGAGTGGTTATTAATGGTTCGCAGTCATGGTGGAAGAGCATAACAAGTGGGGTTCTGCAGGAGTCTGTTTTGGGGCCGGTTCTGTTCAATATCTTCATCAATGATTTAGATGATGGCATAGAGAGTACACCTTTTAAGTTTGCAGATGATACCAAGCTGGGAGGGGTGGCAAATGCTTTGGAGGTTAGGATCAAAATTCAAAATGATCTGGGCAAACTGGAGAAATGGTCTGGGGTAAATCAGATGAAATTTAATAAGGACAAATGCAAAGTGCTCCACTTAGGAAGGAACAATCAGTTTCTCACACATACAGAATGGGAAGCAATTGTCTAGGCAGGAGTATTGCAGAAAGGGATCTAGGGGTCATAGTGGATGACAAGTTAGACATGAGTCAACAGTGTGACACTACTGCAAAAAAAGTAACCATGATTCTGGGATGCATTAACATGAGAAGTCATTCTCCCACTCTACTTGGCACTGATTAGGCCGCAGTTGGAGTATTGTGTCCAGTTCTGGGCACCACATTTCAAGAAAGATGTGGAGCTATTGAGGTTCCCGAGAAGAGCAGCAAAAATGATTAAAAGTCTAGAAAACATGAGCTATGAGGGAAGGCTGCAGGAACTGGGTTTGTTTAGTTTAGAAAGGCGAAGACTGAGAGGGGACATGATAGCGGTTTTCAGGTATCTAAAAGGGTGTCACAAGGAAGAGGGAGAAGAATTGTTCTCCTTGGCCTCTGAGGCTAGAACAAGAAGCAATGGGCTTAAACTGCAGCAAGGGAAGTTTGGGTTGGACATCAGGAAAAAGTTCCTAATTGTCAACACTGGCATAAATTGCCTAGGGAGGTCGTGGAATCCCCATCTCTGGAGATATTTAAGAGCAGGTTGGACAGACACCTGTCAGGGAAGCTCTAGACTGTGCTTGGTCCTGCCGTGAGGGAGGGGACTGGACTTGATGACCTCTCGAGGTCCCTTCTGGTCTAGTGTTCTAGGATTGTCGGCTAACGGCAGAAGCCAGTTCTTTCAACAAAACAAACAGAGTCCGCACTGGCTCTTTGGCGACAATAAAGGGAGGGGAAAAGACAAGTCTCTCACAGGGGTGGAAGATTTTTGTTACCAAAACTGGGTGCTGCCCAGTGGGCCGCATCTGGCCCGCCAAGCCACCAGATCCGACCCGCGGCTGCCTTGCTGGGATTAAGAATGTCGGTGTGTGTCTGACCCTAATCCGTGAGCTCCCTGGGGCAGAGGACCTTTACCGCTGCTGTGTACAGCCCCTGGCTCTGGTCTTTGCCTCTCCTCCTCCATGCTACTGTTGTACAATATACTGACCTGGTCTGGGGTGTTCATCCAGGCCGCGGAGCTCCTCTTCAGTATGTCCCCTAGAAACAAACGCCCCAAGCCAGTTTCTGCTTTCCTTTACTGCGGAGACCGCGCAGGAGTGACCCTGGAATAAGGCAGTGCGAGAGTAGGAGGTAGCCCAATACTTCCTTACTCAGGTGGTCTTGTCTGTCGTATTGGGGTTGTGTTGGTAACAATGCTGTAGTTCAGGTTGTACTGCCATTCACACTTAAGTCAGCCCTTAAATTGCAGGGTTACACACCTGAATGCTTAACCTTCGTCTTCCAGATGGAGCACAATGGCTCTTCAGAGGACAATTGCAACTGGAATTAGTCCTTGCTATGTACGGTTTGCATTGGGGCAATATGAAATGTAACAACTGTGACTGACCCAGGACAGCTGGTTTGGTGGAGGGTAGACATACTGGGAGCTGGATGAATGGTTTTCTGGTTCCTGAATAAACTGCCGGAGACTGCGGCCATGTAATCAGGACAGGCAGGCACCTGAGGCTAATTCAGAGCTTGCCTGAGGCAGCAGGTTAATCAGGCACTTGCAGCCAATTAACGCCTGTGGGGCTACTTTAAAAGGCTCCCCTCGGTTAAGGGAGAGGGAAGGAAAAGAGGGAAGGACTGAGAGGAGGAAGGGTACTGCTAGAGAGCTGAAGACTGAAAGAGTGTTTGGGCTGAAGCAGGAAAAATTCACTCAGCTACCAGGGAGAAAGTACGAGGGGAGCATTTGGAGAAGTGGCCCAGGGAAAGGCTGCGGCTAGAGGAACAACCTTGTCAGCTGCTGCTACCTAGGGTCCCTGGGCTGGAACTGGGAGAAGTGGGTGGGCTGGGGTTCCCCCCCAACCTGCCCCACACCACTGGAAAGGGAGGCTGGGATTACGGAGGGGTTTGACTTTGCCAACGATGGGGATGGCTCCGTAAGCTGTGGCCCTGGCTTCTCGAAAAGGTCAGAGGCAGTGTGGAGAGTCACCACGAGCCTCTGGGGCCTACAGTAACCACCCAGGTACGCAAGGCCCCCGGGGTATAGCCGGAGTGTTGCCACACAGACCTAACTCAAAGTATACACAGGTGTGGGGGGGGGGAGGTTGTTTGTAGGAACGGGGTACAGAAGGTCCCAAGCCTGCCATCTGTACGCAGTCTGTTCTCACTTCCGTGGGTGCAAATCGAGACTTGCGCCATTTGTTTCATTGCTCCAGAGTTGCGCTCACGGTACCACGATCAGAATCTCGCTTCCTGTGGGAGTGGGGATGGCCTAGGCACGCCCAGCATCTGTCAAGAACTTTCTCCCAGCTGTGGGGAAAGCAGAACTGGGTGTGCAACTCAGCCCCCTGGTCCCCGGGAAGGCCCAGATCTATCAATGACTCCTCGAGGAGGAATTTGTCCTCCAGCCAAGCCTTGTGTGTCCTTCAGAGCGAGAGAAAAACAAGCAATTAGCACACTGTTAGAAAAACGTCCTGTGTGAAGGATGGAGGCCTGCAAGCCAGTCCCTCCACGTTGGGTAAGAGAAGTAAAACACTATTTCATCATAAGGCATACAGACATCCCTGGGTGCATCACGAGGGGAGTCTTGAGTAGGAGCAGAGCAGGTCTCTTACCTGTGTATTTGGCACTGCGGCCAGAACACAGCTGCCTGTGTTGGTGCCCACAAGCCAAGAGGAATGTTGCTAAAGTGCAGAGTGTTCACCGCAGAGCCGTGCGAATGGCTAAAGCAGTGGTTCCCAAACTTTTTGGCATCACGTCTCCCCTTTTTGATTTTTGAAAAACCCTCACGCCCTCCCCCCCCCCCAAAAATAGCAGCAAAACTTGTGGAGCAAAAAAAAAAGGAACTGAGCGGGGCAGCAAAACTTGAGGGGGGGAGGCTGGGTAGCCTTGTGCCCCCCCCCCACGGAATTTCTTTCACCCCCCAGGGGGGCATGCCCCCCAGTTTGGGAACCCATGGGCTAAAGGGTTATAAACCAGCTGTCTAGTGCCAGAATCTAGGAGCAACCTCCTTTCGGCTTCACGGAGAGACGGCGAAGGGCGACTTGCTTGCAGTGTGTAAGTGCACACAGAGCAGGTAGCAGGCAAGGGTCTAGCAACTAGCAATTAGACTAATTTCACAGTGAGCGTGATTAACCTTTTGGATCATTTTCCAAGGGTTGTGGAGTCTCCACCCCTGGCCATTTGTAAATAAGAATGATTTTCTTACAAAATCTGCTTTAATTCCAGCCGGAATTACTTCACAGACATTCTCTGGCCCGTGTTGCATGGCAGGGCAGATTAGATGGTCACCTTACCGGGTGATACTTACTGGTTAACAGTTAGCTGGCACCTGGGAGCAGCCCCTCTCCCCATGCGCAGAGGGCTACTCCAGCCCCGCCGGGCCTCCTGCGCTGGGGGCTGGGGCAGGAACCAGCAGCCTCACACGGAGCTGGGAGCCCTGTGTGGCCACCTGGACCAGTGGAGGCGGCGGCATCCCCATGTGGGGCTTCCGGGGCCAGGGAAGATGGCAGCTGGGGCTGGTGGCGGAGGGGGCCACTGCAGCCGGGGGAGGCGGTTGCTGAGCTGGGGTCAAAGGGACCGGTGACAGCCCCGTGCAGGGTGGATCTGGGAGATCCAGCAGCAGCCTGATGGGGGGGGCATCAACTGGCCTGTAGCAGCCCCCCCATCCCACTTAATCACTTAAACCTAAGTTAAGTGATTAAATGGGATTTTACACCCCTGTCTACAACCAGTACCAGTTCATGGGTCCCCAGGTAAGTACAGCGCTAACCAAGCTATGGACCGGCTGCCAGGAGAGGTGGCATGACTGCTCCGAGCCTGTGCACTAAGTCAGTGGAAGAGTCAGGCTGAGAAGCCAGATTTCCTGCCCCCCAGTCCTGTGCACTGTAAACAATTCACCAGTCCCCATACCGCCCGCTACACTTGACTGCACTTTCCTATCTGTTCTAACCAGTACCTGCTAGCCAGAGCTTCGAAAGACCCCTCCCCTTCACCCTTCACACGCGCTGGGGTGTGCCAGGATGCACAGCCAGTGAAACGCTAGCTGCCCTCTGCGTGTGAGAGGACGTCCCACCTGGCTGTATTCATATGTTAAGTTTGTATGTCCCTCTAGAGCAGTGATTCTTAAACATTGTAAGACCGAGGAAGACCAAACAGTATTTTTTTTATGAGGAACACCAAGGATTTTTTTTGTTGAGCAAAAAAAAGGTTACCTGCCCCTTTAAGGGCAGCCATTTTGAACTCTGTTGTTCTCTGCGGCACACCGGTTAAGAAACACTGCTCTAGAGGGCATTTGTCGGCATCCACACCATGTCGTAGCCGTGCTACTCATGGCCGCCTGAGCCTGACCTGCTCCCACGGCAAGCTCTTCTGTTCTAGGTCCTATTCCAGGCCCCTCCCCATCGTATCTGAGCCGGGTACATCCCGCAATGCAGTCCGCTCACTCTCTGTGGCTGCCCGCACGTAGAGGAGCTAGCAGAGCCGGGCGCTGGGGATTTGGCTGGCCATGTGCTTCTGTTTTGCAAGAAAGGACAGTCCTTCCCTTGCGGAAGTATAAATGTCCTTATTTACACCCGGGAGTACAAACAAGAGCCCCAGTGGCCAGGGGGACCCCCGCGTCGTCCTGGCTTCCCTAGCGAGCTCTAAGGAGAGGTTCAGCGCTTCATTTGTGCAAGGCCTGGCCCCTCTAGCCCCCTCGGCGCCTAGTCCTGGCACCTCTGGGCTTGGTGCATCAGTGAGGAAAGTAACTAAAACTGTTGCCGCTGGGGGAGTTGGAGAGGGAGCAAAAGAGACACTCCCACCCCCGCTGGAGAAACAAGGTGAGGGACGAGCTCTGGGGTGAGTGAGTTTGCTTGGCTGCTGGCAAGAGCGTCTCTGCCTACACTTTCTGAATGCGCCGGGGCGAGGTTGGTCGGCCTCCCAGGAGCCCTCACTGCTGGCTGAGCCTTTGCACCCGTAATTACCCTTGCGCTGGAGACTGCCTGACCCAGATTTGATCCCTTTTGCTCCGGCGGCTCAGAGCAGCACAGGCTACGACGAGCATGGAGAAGAGAGCAGCCGGAAGAAAGCTGAACCACATCCACGCCTGGCCTCCCCACGGCTGGAGTGGAGCCACCCTGGGGGACCCCCCCCAACCCACTCTTCATCCAGGACATGCAGAGGTTCGATGCAGAGGGTGAGAGTCAGGGCTGTCAATAGCTGGGCATCTAGGAGCCAAATTCGGCCACTGTTACACTCACACGTGCCCATGGACTGCAGTGGGTTACAGGGGAGTCATGGAGGGCAGCCTTCAGGCTGGAGGAGATGAGTAAATCTAAGGGAGCCCCGTTCACATAACGGGTGTTTAGAAAGCCCGAAGAAAAAGTAAATTGCATCATCTTAGGTTCCCCTAGAACGTAAGAATGGCCAGACTGGGTCAGACCAAAGGTCCATCTAGCCCAGGATCCTGTCTGCCCATAGTGGCCAATGCCAGATACCTCAGAGGGAGGGATCACAACAGGTAATCATGACGTGATTCCCTCCCCGTCACCTACCTCAAGAGAAACAGAGGCTAGGGACACCATCCCTACCTATCCTGGCTAATAGCCATTGATGAACCTAACATCCATGAATCTATCTAGTTATTTTTTGAACCTTGATAAAGTTCTACCCTTCACCGGATCATCTGGCAAGGAGTTCCACAGGTTGACTGTGCACTGAGTGAAGGAAAAACTTCCTTTTGTTTGTTTTAAACCACTGCCTATCAATTTCATTTGATGACCCCTAGTTCTTATATTGTGGGAATAAGTAAATAACTTTTCCTTATTCACTTTTTCCATACCAGTCATGATTTTATAGACCTCTATCATATCCCCCTTAGTCGCCCCTTTTCTAAGCTGAAAAGTCCAAGTCTTTTTAATCTCTCTTCATATGGGACCCGTTCCAAACCCCTAATCATTTTTGTTGCCCTTTTCTGAACCTTTTCCAATGCCAGTCTATCTTTTTTGAGATGAGGTGACCATATCTGTAAGCAGTATTCAAGATGTGGGCGTCCCATGGTTTTATATAGAGGCAGTAAGATATTTTCTGTCAGTCTCTATCCCTTTTTTAATGATTCCTAACATTCTGTTTGCTTTTTTGACTGCCGCTGCACACTGAATGGATGTTTTCAGAGAACTATCCACAATGACTCCAAGATCTCTCTTGAGTAGTTATAGCCAAATTAGCTCCCATCATATTGCATATATAGGTGGAATTATGTTTTCCAATGTACATTACTTTACATTTATCAACAAGAGCAGGAGCTGGGACCCTTTTTTGGGTTGGGGGCTGCTGACCCGCAGAAAAATCAGCTGGGGACCATACAAAAGTGAGGAGCAAAACAAAAAAAACCATATTCCCCTTGCACATGCCTGTGGGGGGCAGGCTAGTAGATTTTGTGGGGCAGGGCCAAAACCGAGAATTTCAGTGTGTGGGAGGGGGCTGTGTGGAAGCGGGCTTGGGGTGTGGGTGGGAGGGAGGGTGCAGGAGTGGGTTGGGTGTTGGTGAGTGTGGGGGTTCAGGAACAGGCTGGGAGTGGGAGAGCTGGACAGGAGGTAGGGTGCAGGAGTGGAGTGGGGGGTGCAGGGTCTGGGCAGGAGGGGGACTAGGGGGCTGGAACACTAGTTCCCCAGTGCTAGGGGGAGCTCCGAGCCTCAGGGCGATTTGGCCCCTGGGCCATAGGTTCCCCACCCCTGCCCTAGACAATTCTGTTCAGTTCTATTCTCTCCAGGTTCTTATACTATGCTCAGCAACATAGTCTGAGCCACTGAGTTTCCCAGTCCATCCAGATACATGGAGTCTGTTTTCCCCTAAGGGAGACAAATTCTTTCTCTAGCATCCTGCCTGGACCCAACGATGCAGCAATACGTGACTGGAAGCCGGAGTTCTATTCCCAGCTTTTACACACATTCCCCCTGGGGTCTCAGGCAAATCACTTTGCTGCTTTGTACCTCGGTTTCCCCATGTGTTTAATGAGGCTGATGACCCTTCCCTAGCTGGTGTGAGGGCAAAAGTTTATGAAGTGTGTTGCTAATTGTTACCTCCAATGTCTTCTGCACCCTCCACTTTAATAATACAGTGTGTCTGCTATCAATAATGTGTGTGGGGGGGAAGGGAACTAAGAGCAGGTCCTGTGTGGGAGGGAGGTAACACTAGTCCTAGGAAGGCCGTGAGTGACAGCCTGGGTAATCAGGTATGTTTGAGGAGACTGATTCCCATCCAGGGTGTCTCTGCTGTGCAAGAGAGAGGGGGCAGGGAAGGGTAAGAGGTGCCACACCGTGTCAAATGGGTCACTTGAACCCATTTCACATTGTCCGCAAAGGAATGTGCCTCCCATTCAGCAGAATGACACATGCGCGGTAAGAAGATGTTTAATCACTGCTAATTGGAGAGGCTGCAGGCAGCTATTAAATTTAGATGCTTGGTTAGTTGGCCAGGAGGTGAGACTGGCTTTTGTGCCAGAGCAGTGGCTAGCAAAGGAGAGAGGGTACAGAAGAGAGGGAACTGGCATACAAACCAGGTCTGTCCGTCTCTCTTTTTTCTGTCTTGGACACATGAGCCGATTAGGCCGTGAACCTCCAGACAAGGAGCCTTTCTTCTCTCTGACGAGCCCGGCTTGCTCGAAACAAAATAGCACAGAGTTCTGAGTCACCAGAGAAAGCCCCGGAGCAAGGGACAGGGGGATAATAAAGGAGAGGAAAAGGGGTTGAGGGATCAACTTCCCTTCCTTCCGTGGTGGACACTTGGCGTTTTTTTGTATCCCCTTCGCTTATTAACAATGCCCACCCCTCTGTTGCGAAGACACATTGCTCCCTGCAGACCCAAATTCACCTCTGTCCTCCCCAGATCTGCCTTGGGCTTTGCTCCCTGGTTTCATGCTGACAACGATTTGATAGAGAGAGCTAGAGTGACTGTATTTCCCGGTGCCCCTCGTAAAATTACTCCTCTTCAGGTGAGTGCAGCTGGGCAGTACCCATGTTCAAATTAACATTATGCTAACTTGACTGCCCCCCCCCATCAAAAAGAAATACTGCGGGGCTGGATTCTTTTTATTTACCGTATCATTAAGACGTTAATGTTCACACGGAGAGAGGTGACATACACACACACCCTGCCCTGGTTCATCCTTTTCTTAATGATTCCCGACATTCTGTTCATGTTTTTGACTGCCACTGCACACTATCCACAATGACTCCAAGATCTCTCTCTTGAGCGGAAATAGCTAATTCAGTCCCCATCGTAGCATACATATAGTTGGGTTTATGTTTTCCAATGTGCACTACTTTGTATTTATCAACATTAAACTTTATGTGCCATTTTGTTGCCTGGTCACCTCGTTTTGTGAGATCCTTTTGAGGCTCTTCACAGTCTGCTTTTGACTTAACTATCTTGAGTTTAGTATCATCTGCAAATTTTGCCACCTCATTGTTTACCCCTGTCTCCAGATCATTTCTGAATAAATTGAATAGGTTCAGTTCCAATACGGACCACGCTAATGGCTTCTCTCCTTTCTGAAAACTGACCATGGCGTGGAGCGGCTCTGAAGAGCCAATGAAGCACCGGAGTTTATGTTGGATCCCCTAAAGAAGAGGGAGCTAGTGGAGGGATGCAAAGAGCGGGGTGATGTGGGCAAGGCTGGCTAGGAAATGATCTTTGCAGCAGCATTCTGAATGGCTACAAGAAGGGAAATATTTTGTAGTTGTCCAGGCCAAAAAAAAAGAAAGGGTTTCAATAATCGAGATGCTGAGAACTTTGGGCAAGAGTCTGAACCAGGTGGATGGATAAGAAAGACCATATTTTAGAGATGTTATGCAGAACTAATCAGCAAACTCTGGACATAGGTTGGATGTAAGGACCAAGCGCAGGGGTGGGAAATCTGTGACTCATAAGCTGGATTTGATTTTAATTCGATCCAGCCCATGAGTTGTGGCGTTGTTTTGTTTTGTTTTTTTGGTTTTTGCTTGTGTGTAGCCTAGGGTTGTTAAAATTAGATTAATCAATTAATCGACTAGTTGATGTACTTTCCATCAACTATTCGATTAGTCAATAAGGGCGCTTCCGCTTTGAAATGTACAAAGAGTTGGCCTGGCTGTTGCTACATTTCAAAGGCGGAAGTGCCACACTGTGTTCTGCCTTTGAAATGTACAAGAGCCCCAGCAGGGACTCTTATACATTTCAAAGGTGGAACACTGCCGCTGCGCTCCTGTCCCCTCTCACGGAGCTGGAGCTGGAGGAACCGGCTTTGAAGTCGGCTCCCCTCAGCACCCTCTCTTCAAGGCCCCCCTCCCCTTGCTGCTGCTTTCTGATAGAGGCAGTGTCAACTGACAGGGCCAGGGCCCAATAAGATTGTAGATTTACTTCAAGACAGTCAGTTAGGGATAGTTGCTTTTGTTAATCTCACTACGTCACTACTATTACAGGCTTAATACTGCCAGATGGTTACACAACTACTGCAAAGTAATATGTCAATAAGCATGAGCAGAGCAATGCATAAGAGAGCAACAGGCACTTGAAAATGCTTACACCCCTTCAGTCTGTGGGGAGTCCCGTTCCTGTCACCTCGCACCAGGCCACAGTGGACATGGCTCCAGTTGGGGGAATCCAGGACACCCTCCAAAGTCTAGGTCCCTGGTGAGACTCACCGAGCACAGGACTCCCTACACTAGTTATACTACAGTTGTTTACCAAATGTGCACATATTGGCCCAATGCCACTCTCAGCGTTCCCATGGGGCTGAGAACCAAGGTCATGTTATTTATCCCATACTAGGCTCTCAGCTAGCAAGCATAGGGAGTTGTGGCTGATGAAGGCTGTCTGAAAAAGAAGACCTGGTATTTTCGCTAGGAGGGCTCATAGCTGGCCTAGAGGAATACAAATGTAACCCCTGCAGGCTTACATATGGCTTTTTATGTGACAGGCAGCAAGCAGGGGGCAGCGACTAGTCGACTAATGTGTAGACTATCCGATAAGCTTTTGCTTATCAGATAGTCGACTAGTCAATTAGTTGCTTACATCCCTAGTGTAGCCCCCAATTGATTTTCCTCTGGGTCAGTGGCCCCTGGCCAAAAAAAAAAGGTTCTCCCACCTATGACCTAGAGAGCCATCCAAACTGAAGATGACTACCAGGTTCTGGACTTGCGTAACAGGCAGGATGGTGGGTTTGTCCACCACAGTAAGCAAGAAAATGGACGTTCTTCTGGGGGCTGGGGGAAGAAAGAAGATCAAGAGCTTGGTTTTAGTCCAGTTGTGCTTGAACAGACACTAGCTAGTCATCCACAAAGAGATGTCAGAAGGAAACTGGTCTGCAGTAGAGGGGTAGATCGGCGTGTCCTCAGCAGGTTTGCAACTGCAGATGAGCCTATTCAAAGATTAAGTGTAGAGGGAGAAGAGAGAGGGCCCGTGAACAGAGCCCTGTGGAAGCTTCACAGAAAAGTTGGTGGGAATGGGGGAAAGGAGGCTCCTTTAAAGCAGCAGTGCGCAACCCATGGGTCGTGACCCCCTTGGGGGTCGTGGCTGTCTTCCTAGGGGGGTCGCCATGCCAGGCCAGCTGCCATTTTGTTTTCCCAGCTTGGCGCCCGATGTATGCACAGTGGGAGAGAGGGGAATGGACTGGTGCTTGAAATTAAAGGGGCCGCAACAAAATATTCTGTCCAGCATTTTTTTTTTTCTCAACCAACATTTTCCCGGCCCTGGGGGTTGCGAATTAAAAAAGGTTGAGCACCACTGCTTTAAAGGACATGGTGAAGGAGTGACAGCAGCAGCAGAAGGGCTCAGAGACATGGAAACCAAGGGAGGGCAACATTTCAAGGAGCGTATAGTCAGTCGTACCCGAGAGTAGGTCTAAACAGCAAAACAACAACCCGTCGCAGGGAGTTTTAGAGCTTGGGTCAGCTGCTTTGGGCTCGCAATACAGACTCCAAATAGCAGCGCAGACATTCTTGGGCTGGAATCTGGGCTCTGAAACCAGTGAGGGGGGAGGCTCTTGGAACAGACCAGAGCCCGAAGCCACGTGTCTACGTTGCTATGGGGGATGGGGGCTCCGCCTCGCTCAGCCCCTGTCCCTAGCAGCTGGACTGGGCAGAGAGGCTCTCTCAGGCAGCTGCTGGGTGTGGCAGGTGTAAGAAGTAGCTGGTCCCACTCTTTCCACTCCCGGCGTGGTCCTGGAGCCAGGGCTAGAGCTGTGCATGCTGGGAGTGGAGGGCGCGGTGAGGGAAAGACAGAGCTCCTCTCCCTCTCAGCAAGTCAAGCAGAAATCTTCAGGGGCCTGCACAAGGGAGCAGACTTCCCCAGTTCCCAGGGCTGCCCCCACACCACCCCTTCCCCCAATTTCCTGCCTTCGTTGCTTCCTAGCCCTGCTCCTCCCTCTCCCTCAGCGCCTCCTGAATGCTGCTGAACAGCTGATGGCCGCGAGTGGGAGGTGCAGGAAGGGATGGGGAGGAGCAGAACACCTGTTATATTTTTTCCATGGGTGCTTCAGCTCTAGAGCAGCTGTGCAGTCGGACCCCCAGAGCCTGTGTCAGTGGACCTGGCTGCTGTGGTTTCGTTTGTGTGTTGGTTTACGGGGTAGCTTCATCCCCACGTGGCTGAAGGCCAGGATGAAGAGGGGGTACGGATGCCAACGTTTGCCTAGAATGAGATCACAGAGGGCAGCATTGGTGGAGTGCGACGGGCAGAAGATGGGTTGGAGAAAGTCTAGAGTGGAATTGGAGGAGGAATTCCAGACGGTCATTATACACAGCCCTCTCGAGGAGCTGGGAGCTGAAAGGGAGAAGGGAGATGGGGTGGTAGTCTGAGAGCCAAAAGGAGGCAAGGGCTGGTTTAAGATGGAAGGAACTGAAGCGTGTTTGTATTGTGAACAGAAAGCTCCGGAAGTGAGTGGGAGATGAAGGGGAGAGTCAGGGAGGGGATGAGAGTGGGCGCAAGGAAGACCAGGATATGGGATGGGATTGGGGTCACTTACTGGAGCAGAGGGACGTGTTAGAGAAGAGCAGGTGAGAAACCTCTGTGACAGGAGGAGAGTTTCTCTCTAAGTACCTCTGAAGAAGCGGGTTGTGCCCACGAAAGCTCATGACACCATCTCCATGTTTTGTTAGTCTCTGAGGTGCTGCAGGACTATTTGTTGTTCTTGAATTTTTTTCAGTCAGGGTACGTCTACACTGCGGCGCTATTTCAGGATACTTCTGGTATCCCGAAATAGCGTATTCCGCATCTTGACAACACACCCATTATTTCGAAATAACAGGCGTGTTATTCCGATGTCCCAGTAAACCTCGTTCCACGAGGATTAAGGGACTTGTCAGAATAGTGGTCTGTGTAGACAGTGCCAAATTTCAAAAGAGACGCTAGAAAAATGAGGAGTAACGTTAGTTCGAACCAAGGAGTTTGATTTGAACTAATGCGGCCTGGAGCTCACTTCCTGGTTCGAATCAGCTGGCGATCGGAATAGC
Source organism: Pelochelys cantorii (assembly GCA_032595735.1). Lineage (NCBI taxonomy): Eukaryota > Metazoa > Chordata > Testudines > Trionychidae > Pelochelys > Pelochelys cantorii. The sequence goes on along the minus strand of CM064327.1, from coordinate 259,305,844 downwards.
GTGCGGGCGAGATTATGCTAATGAAGTGCGGGATATTTAAATCCCCGCTTTGTTAGCAATTTTGGTCGCCTACATTTGCATCCCTAGTTCGAACTAGGGTGTAAGTGTAGACGTACCCTAAGCCACGCAATTTGCATAGCTCAGATTGAGTAGCTTATTTTGAGCTAAGGGTGCTGTGTAGACATACCTGTGCAGACTAACACGACTACCCCTCTGAGACTCTGAAGTACATTGAGTCTCTTTTATTTACAATGGTCCCTGAGTCCTTTCCCACCCTCAGACACCCCGTCTCTGATGACTGCTCCTTTTAACACACTTTCTCGGGAGTATTTCAGTCTACCCGGGAAGATGGCCTGGTGCCCCCTGGCGGAACAATGGCAGGCCTTTCAGCTTCCAAACTCAAAAGCTAACTTTAAAGGTGACCCAAAGAAGGAAGCAGCAACATTGGATTTCTGGTATTTTTTTTCCTGCTTTCTGGTAAAACTCCAAAAGGTTTTCTGCGTGTTTATCAGAAGTGCTGATTTTTGCCTTCCCTGATTTTGCTGGAGCATTTAGAGCTCAGAAATGAGGTTTCTGAGCTTCCTCAGCCCTTCCTTGATGGCTGATTCCTAAACACAGAAGTAAAATATATCTTAATCTCGCCTTTGAGTTAGACAGGAGTTACAAAAACAAAAAGCAAAGAGTATGGAAATGACTGAATACAAATCAATGGTTCTCTTGGTTAATCAGCTTTATTTACATTGTATCTCTGATATCACAGTTCTATCAGTTCTTCACCGGTTCATCCAGGAAGAACAGGGTAGACAGGACCAAAATGATGCAAAGAAGCAGGATGGAAAAGCCCTTTTAAAGGCAGCTTCTGGGCCTTCTGGGAAAGGCCAGGTGCATACTCTACTTTTCCCCTGTGCAGGTCACTTTGAGTATGTCTACGCAGCATCGTTATTCCGAAATAACTATGCGAGCGTCTACACAGCTAGCCTGTTATTTTGAAATAATTTCGAAACAGCAGGCGGCTTATTTCGGCGTTTGTAAGCCTCATTCCTGAGGAAAAACACCTCTTCCGAAATAGCTATTTCGGAGTAGCAGTAGTGTGGACGCTCCACTGCTGCTATTTCGAAATAGCTCCTGCCCAGGGCCATTCAAAGGAATGACTCCCCAGTGCTTCCTGGCGCTCTAAATTGAGGGAGCGCATCTACATTAGGGAAGCTAATTTCCAGGCTTCCCTGTAGTGCAGATGTGCTATTTCGAAATAAGCTATTTTGGAGCATTTCTTCCAGAATAGCTTGTTCCGAAATCATCGTCCAGTGTATATGCAGAAAGGACAACGCAGCTGGGATGGGGTGTACCAACCCCGCACTGGCCAGGGGGTGGAGGACAGGCTTATTGAGTGGAGCAGGCCCCTCCCCGACGGCCCTGCTGGGCATGCTCGCCCTGCAGCCCTAGTATAAAGGCCAGAGAAGTTGGTCAGTTGGGGCTGACCACCGGCGGGGGAAGGAGCTCCTGCTCTAACCCAGGAGCAGCAGCCTGAGGGGTGGCAGCCAGATGCCAAACCACACCCTACGCAGCCAGACAGGGGTAGGAAGTAGCCCAGGGGCAGGCGGCCAGAAGGCAGCTGGTGAGGTTGGTGTGTTTCGGAGGGATTCCCCGCTGAGCTGGAGGTTGGGGACATACCCACCACCAACGGGGCCCTGGGCTGGGGCCCGGCGGAGAGGGTGGGCCCAGGACCTCCTACCCCGACCGCTGTGAACCCCAAGTGGGGGGGCACTGTCTGATATAGGCCAGCGGGCCGGACTGCCCAGAGGCTGGGGCCGGGTGGCAGGCTAAGACACCGGGGACTACTGGTGAGGTGCCGGTTCATGGGCGTGACCCCTCAGAAGAGGTACGGGCAGGAGACCCTGTCACAGCAGCCTACCACTACCTGCAGGGTGTTAGGATATCATACAGGTGATGAGTCTCAGAGGGGTAGCCTTGTTAGTCTGTAATTTTACAAACAAGGAGCAGTCCTGCGGCACCTTAGCCCTGGTCTACACTAGGGAGTTATTTTGAAATAATAAGCGCAGCGTCCATGCTACCAAGCCTGTTATTTCAAAATAACAGACTGGTTCTTTCAAAATCTGTACTCCCACTTTCCTTGGGGAATAAGCTTATTGCAAAATAGTTATTTCGGGAGTTAGTATTTTGAATTTAGTTATTTCAAAATAATTTCCCAGCCCTTAGAGACTAATAAATATATCAGATCATGAACTTTTGTGGGTAAAACCCATGAAAGTGCATGATATAAGTCCTCGGATAAAGTGGGTTTTATCCATGACAGCACATGATCTAATATATTTAAGAACATAAGAACATAAGAATGGCCGTACTGGGTCAGACCAAAGGTCCATCTAGCCCAGTAGCCTGTCTGCCGACAGTGGCCAGCACCAGGTGTCCCAGAGGGGGTGGACCGAAGACAATGATCAAGCGATTTGTCTCCTGCCATCCTTCTCCAGCCTCTGGCAAACGGAGGCCAGGGACACCATTTCTATTCCCTGGCTAATATAGCCTTTTATGGACCTAATCTCCATGAAATTATCTAGCTTCTCTTTAAACTCTGTTATAGTTCTAGCCTTCACAGACTCCTCTGGCAAGGACTTCCACAGGTTGACTATGTGCTGTGTAAAGAACTTTTGCTTATTAGTTTTAAACCTGCTACCCATGAATTTCATTTGGTGTCATCTAGTCCTTGTATTATGGGAACTAATGAATAACTTTATTTGCCCTCTCCACACCACTCATGATTTTATATACCTCTATCATATCCCCCCTCAGTCTCCTCTTTTCCAAACTGAAAAGTCCCAGTCGCTTTAGCCTCTCTTCATATGGGACCTGTTCCAAACCCCTAATCATTTTCATTGCCCTTTTCTGAACCCTTTCCAAGGCCAAAATATCTTTTTTGAGGTGAGGAGACCACATCTGTACACAGTACTCAAGATGTGGGCATACCATAGTTTTATACAGGGGCAGTAAGATATTCTATGTCTTATTTTCTATCCCTTTCTTAATAATACCTAACATTGTATTTGCCTGCCATAGCACACTCTGTGGATGTTTTCAGAGAACTCTCCATGGTGACTCTAAGGTCTCTTTCCTAATTTATCATAGCCAAATTAGCCCCCATCATACTGTATGTATAGCTGGGGTTATTTTTTTTCCAAACATACATTACTTTACACTTATCCACATTACATTTCCTTGCCCAATCACTTACTTCTGTGAGATCTTTAAGGTCTCCTTCTGTCTTGAACAGTTTACTATCATCTGCAACTTTACTCTCTCACTGTTTAATATATGGAGATACACCATCTTGTAGAGCCCTGCCCTCACTGCAGGACTATGTACCACCCCTGATAGATTTGCCCCAGATCCCTAAATGGCCCCCTCAAGGACTGAGCTCACGAGCCTCTGTTTAGCAGGCTAATACTCAAACCACTGAGCCATCCCTCCCCTCCAATAAATTGGAAATTTATTAGTCTCCAAGGTGCCACAGGCCTGCTTGTTGTTTATATGCTTCATCTGCAAAGGATTCTCCTGGCTCAGGAGTCAAGTCAGCCTCCTGCTGGGTTCTAGGGCATTCTCGTGTTCCGCTCAACACGTCAGCAGGGTCTTTCCTTTTCCGTTCCCTGATGCAGTGAAGTAAGTTTGGCCTCACAGTGAGCCACTGAGGAGAGAACTGGGGGTCTGTAGGTGCTTGAGGGACTCAGTTTCATCAGCCAGGGTATTCCCAAGAATTGCCGAGGCACACCAGTCAGGATGGGATGGTCCCAATTCTGCCTAAGCTTCCGTGGTGGCTGTTTGCCGTGTTCTGATCTGAGCTTCTAATATGTGTAAAAAGTGTGTGTGATGAAGGGTGCAGTGCCATTAACCACGGGGGATGGAAAGAAAGGGCAGCGGGCACTATCAAAGGGAGTAGCAGTGGGCCCATGGGATATCTATGGGAGTGGCCCTTAACAGCAGCACCATTGGGATCCATAACCAGCTTGGGTGCTTTGGCTCATTTGTCCTGGGTTAATTTAGAAGCACATAAAATAACAGGGCTAATGTCCACCCGGTGCAGCCCATGTTCAAGCAACAAACAGAAACCAGCTGCACTTGCTCCCCTAGGGCACGTCTACACTGCAGGGCAAAAGTCGAATGAAGATACGTAACAGCAGCTACGTCAATTGTGTAGCTGAAGTCGAAATAGCTTCACTTGGATTTTGGCGCTGTCTACCCAGCAGGAAGTGGAAGGAAGAACATTCTTCCTCCCACTTCCCTTATTCCTTGTGGAACGAGGGTTACAGGAGTTGGAGTAAGACGTCCTCCAGCTGGGCACTATTCTGAAATAACGGCTGGCTGTGTAGATGCTCTGTCATTCTGAAATAACGCTGCTGAATAGACATAGCCCTGGGAAATTGGTTGTGTTGCCCATAGGAAAGGGCATAGCTAGAGACTGGCACCAAAGGGCATAGTGAGAGCTTATGCCCTGGTGAGAGGAAAGAACCGTGTGCGTAATGGAGACACCGGCAGACACAGGAAACAGCACATCACTGCCCTGTTTTCTCTCTTCCTCGTCTCCATCTGCTGCCACACAGAGACACCCATGTGGTTGGAAATTCTGTTGAGTCTCGCTCCTGCTTTGCTGCAGTGAAATCCAGCATCTGGCGAGCCGGCTCCCTTCCCTTATTCACGCCAGCTGCTTCTTTATCATCCTGCCGCAGTGTTGCTCAAGTATTACATTGCCTGAATGTATCCCAACATGGGCTGAGTTAATTTGTGTTAATTTGCCTCTTTCTTTCCTTACCGTCAGCACTTGCCATTCGACCTACACTGAACTGCTCCCTTGTTAACATTCCCTAGCCCCAGACTAGCCAGATGGCTTTCACGCAGCTTTACATAGCAGCCCTGGGGGACAGATCAGCAATGACTGAGTTATCTGGTCTGAGAAAATCTCTCTTTTGGGGGGCTGTGAGGGTGTCGGCTCTGTTTGCAATGACATATTATTGATTTGTTAGTATCCTAGGAGACGGGAATATGTTAGTCAAGCATCTTTGCTCCCTGAGGTGGGCAATCCAGGGAGGCAACTGTTCATATGTCTGCGTAGCTCTCCCACATACACATGACATGAGGAGACCCAGGTTTTTAGTTCAGATGCCTTGCCATGCTCTTGGGAATTCATGGAAGCCATGAGATCAAGCTGCTTAGCATTTGTGCACTCGTTATGTGTTGCCTTTATACCTCCAGATGCAGTACCGGCACCTCCAATCAGAGCTCAACAACTTTTCCCCTGCAGCACCAGCACCTTTTTTTGTTTTTTTTTACAAAAAAAGCACTACGAGACTTCAAAGGCAAAAGCGCCGCAGGGAGCCCAGGATCAGCTGGGGAGACCTCAGCTGATGGCTCTGTGTGACGCTGCTGCTTTGAAACACCGTGTGCAGCCTGGCGCTAGGCTCCCCGTGGCCAATCAGAGTGGCAGCGCCGCAGGGAGCCCAGGGTCAGCTGGGGAGTCCTCAGCTGATGGCTCTGTGTGACGCTGCTGCTTTGAAACACCGTGTGCAGCCTGGCGCTAGGCTCCCCGTGGCCAATCAGAGTGGCAGCGCTGCAGGGAGCCCAGGGTTAGCTGGGGAGACCTCAGCTGATGGCGGGCTCCATGCACCACGTGCAGCCTGGGGACACCCCAGCTGGCCCCGGGCTGCATGTGGCGTTTCAAAGCAGCAGGGCCGCATGGAGCCCAGAGTCTGGCCCCAGGCTTCGAGTGGCGCTGCCACTTTGACGTACCCCCGTCTGTCCCCCTCTTGCTGCCTCTTTCTGAAAGAGGCAGCAGGGTGGGGGAAGCGACTAGTCGACTAGTCCTTCACATCCCTCGTCGTGACTGGGGATGTTAGGTACTGTGTATTGAATAGTTGTATAACTGCATGAAATTTTAGCAGTTATACAACTATTCAGTAGTCCCCGGGGCAAGGCCAGCAGCCAGTGCACTCCCGGCCCCACTCCTGGAGAGCCCCCTGTCACCCTGCGCTGCTGCCTCTGATACAGAGGCAGCAGCGCAGGATGGCAGCAGCTCCTGTCCATGGGGGTCTGAGATCCCCACAGACAGAGGCTGCTCCATGGGATGCTGAAGCAGCCCCTGTCCGCGGGGAGCTCAAACCCCCCACATACAGGGGCTGCTGCTGCAGAGCAGCCTCTGTCCTCAGCAAGCCTGGGCTGCCGTGGACAGAGGTGGATCTGTGGCAGGCTCCCTGCCCCACCCCACACTGCTGTCTCTGATAGAGGCAGCAGCGCGGGCAGGGAGGAGCGACATTGTGGAACTGGTGCTGGGGGAACTGACTTTTCAGCCAGCTCCCCCCAGCAGCAGCTCCAGCCTCCCCCCCACCTCGGTAGGAGGCAGCAAGGGGAGAGGCAGGTGGGTCCGTGGAGCTGGCACGCATGGGGAGCCTGCTTAAAACTGTCCCTCGTGTGTATCGGCTCCCACCTGCTCCCCTCATCCCCCATGCTGCTTCCTATCAAAGGCAGAAACGCAGGGTTTGGGGGAAGGCGGATCCGGTGCTCGTGGGGAGCCGGCTTTTAAGCCAGCTTCTCACCAGGCACCAGCTCCTGCTCCGCCGCTTGCTGCCTCTGATACAGCGGCAGCAAGGGAAGGGGAAGTCTATGTAGTCAACAAGATTAACCGGTAAGCCCAGGCTTTTCGGTTAATCGTGTAGTTATCTACACATTGATATCCCTAATCGTGACCCTATGGACGTCTGTATGGTATGTCTCCACTTTTGATACTCCTAAGGTTTGATGGGTGGCAAGTATAGCGAATAAGCCAGAAGGGGAAGGAGGGCTAGGGGCAACAGGTTTAACGGCTGTGTTTTCACTCGTTTCCCACAGTGACAAACCTCGACATGTGAGGCATCTACTAAGAAAGGCAACTGGTGTAACAGTGGTCTCCAGAGCTCACAAGGTGTCACTTGAGTCTCTACACACCTGGATTCCTCATGACAGCGGGGATTAGTACTGAAGGGAGGTGATGGCAGGAGGAAGAAGGGAGGTGGAGGAGGGGCAGAGAAGGGTGTGATGTGAAATCCATACATCATACGCAGACGTAGCAAAGCCCTATTCGGCGTGAGCTGGGCTCCCTCCTGAGTTAGCAAACCCCTGTGCTATGACTCTGATTGTTGTGGCAGGTACAGGGGTCACCCAGTTACTGGGCGTTGAGGGGTACTGTTCCCTGTAAGCTGGAGGAGATTATCTGCCCGGGGTAGAGGACAAGCCGGCTTTCACTGGGGGGGATTGTCCCCCGCCCCTAGCCCCCGCTGGCCATAGCACTTTTGGGGAACAGAGGGAGGGATTTTGCCTAGGGGGATGGCCGTCATTGGGGGGGGGATTGTTGCCCTAGCAGGGACAGTTCATTGGGGTAACTGGGGAGGGAATTGTTACCCTGGGGGGGGCTGGTCATTGGGGGGGAATTGTTGCCCGCGGGGCAGGCCTGGGGTAACTGTGGGGGGATTGTTGCCCTGCGGGGGCAGGTCATTGGGGAGGGAGGATTGTTGCCCCGGGGGGCCGGTCGATAACTGGGGGGGATTGTTGCCCTGCGGGGCAGGTCACTGGGGTAACTGGGGGGGATTGTTGCCCTGGGGGGGCCGGTCACTGGGTAACTGGGGGGGATTGTTGCCCTGCGGGGCAGGTCACTGGGGTAACTGGGGGGGGATTGTTGCCCTGGGGGGGCCGGTCATTGGGGGGGATTGTTGCCCTGGGGGCCGGTCACTGGGGTAACTGGGGGGGATTGTTGCCCTGGGGGGGCGGCATTGGGGGACTTGTATTGGCCCGTGGGGGTGTCCAGGTCATCTGGGGGGGATCTGTTGCCCGCGGGACAGCCAGGCCGTAACTGGACGGGCGAATTGTCTGCCCTGCCCCGGGGGGCCCGTCATTGGGGGCCAAGGAACATTTATGCCCTGGGGGCTAGGACTAACTGGGGGGGAATTGTTGCTCCTGAGTGGGGTCTGGGGATTGTCCCGGGGGGTGGGGGGGACTTGTGCCTGGGGGGCCGTCTGGGGGATTGTTGCCCATGCGGGGCAGGCACGGGGCTGGGGGGGATTGTTCTAGTCCGCCCTATGGGGTTGGTGTGCTGGTCATTGTAGGGGGGAACTGTGATTTGCCCTGGGGGCCGGGTCGGCATTTGGGGTAACTGGGAGGATTGTTGCCCTGGGGGGGTGCGCGGGGTCATGGGGGGGATTGTTGCCCTGGGGGGCAGGTCACTGGGGTAACTGGGGGGGATTGTTGCCCTGGGGGGGTGCCGGTCATTGGGGGGGATTGTTGCCCTGGGGGGCGGTCACTGGGGTAACTGGGGGGGATTGTTGCCCTGGGGGGGGCCGGTCATTGGGGGGGATTGTTGCCCTGGGGGGGCCGGTCACTGGGGTAACTGGGGGGGATTGTTGCCCTGTGGGGCAGGTCATTGGGGTAACTGGGAGGATTGTTGCCCTGGGGGGGCCGGTCGGGATTTGCCGGGGTAACTGGGAGGGGATTGTTGCCCTGGGGGGGCGGTCACTGGGGTTAACTGGGGGGGGAGGGGGTTGTTGCCCTGGGGGGGGGCGGTCATTGGGGGGGGATTGTTGCCCTGGGCGGGGCAGGTCATTGGGGTAACTGGGAGGATTGTTGCCCTGGGGGGGCCGGTCACTGGGGGGGGATTGTTGCCCTGCGGGGCAGGTACTGGGGGGATTGTTGCCCTGGGGGGGCCGGTCATTGGGGGGATTGTTGCCCTGGGGGGCGGTCTGGGGTCTGGGGGGGATTGTTGCCCTGGGGGGGGGGTCATTGGGGGGGATTGTTCCCTGCGGGGCAGGTCATGGGGTAATGGGGGGGATTGTTGCCCTGGGGAGGGGGGTCATTGGGCGGGATTGTTGCCGGCGGGGCGGTCATTGGGCCTGGGGGGCGGATTGTTGCCCTAGGGGGGGCCGGTCCTTGGGGGGGTCTGGGGGATGTCCTGCGGGGCATGGGGTAATCTGGGGGGATTGTTGCCCTGGGGGGGGCCGGTCATTGGGGGGGATTGTTGCCCTGCGGGGGTCACGGGGTAACTGGGGGGGATTGTTGCCCTGGGGGGGGCCGGTCTGGGGGGGATTGTTGCCCTGGGGGCGGTCATGGGGAATGGGGGGATTGTTGCCCTGGGGGGGCGGTCATTGGGGGGGATTGTTGCCCTGGGGGCGGCCGGGTATTGGGGGGGATTGTTCGGGGGGGCCTGGGTAGGGGGGGTGTGCCCTGGGGGGTCTTGGGACGGGATTGTTGCCGGGGGGGTGTTCCTTGGGGGAGTCCCTGGGGAACTGGGAGTTGTACCCTGGGGGGGTGTTCCTTGGGGGGGTGTGCCCTGGGGGAGTCACGGGTACTGGGGGTGTACGGGGGGGATGTTCCCTGGGGAACTGGGGGGATTGTACCCTGGGGGGGTTGGCTTGGGGGGGGGGATGTGCCCTGCGGGGGGATTGGGGTTACCTGGGGGGGATGTTCCTGGGGGACGGGGGGGTGTTGCCCGTGGGGGGATTGTGCCGCGGGGCAGGTACTGGTAAGGGGGGATTTGCCCTGGGGGGCCAAGTCATGCCGGGTACCTGGGGGGGATGTTGCCCGGGGGGGCGCATGGGGGGGATGTGCCCTGGGGGGGCCTAGGGGTAATGGGGGATTTTGCCTCCTGTCCCGGGGGGGGCCGGTCATTGGGGGGGATTGTTGCCCTGGGGGGGCCGGTCACTGGGGTAACTGGGGGGGATTGTTGCCCTGCGGGGCAGGTCATTGGGGTAACTGGGAGGATTGTTGCCCTGGGGGGGCCGGTCACTGGGGTAACTGGGCGGGATTGTTGCCCTGGGGGGCAGGTCACTGGGGTAACTGGGGGGGATTGTTGCCCGGGGGGGGCGGTCATTGGGGGGGGATTGTTGCCCTGCGGGGCAGGTCATTGGGGTAACTGGGAGGATTGTTGCCCTGGGGGGGCCGGTCACTGGGGGGGGGATTGTTGCCCTGGGGGGGCCGGTCACTGGGGGGGATTGTTGCCCTGGGGGGGGGCCGGTCATTGGGGGGGATTGTTGCCCTGGGGGGGCCGGTCACTGGGGTAACTGGGGGGGATTATTGCCCTGCGGGGCAGGTCATTGGGGTAACTGGGAGGATTGTTGCCCTGGGGGGGCCGGTCACTGGGGGGGGGATTGTTGCCCTGGGGGGGCCGGTCACTGGGGGGGGGGATTGTTGCCCTGGGGGGGCCGGTCACTGGGGGGGGATTGTTGCCCTGGGGGGGCCGGTCACTGGGGGGGGGATTGTTGCCCTGGGGGGCCGGTCACGGGGGGGGGGGGACTGGTCCCCCGGAGGCCGGTCACTGGGCCCCTGACGGGAGCTCTCAGCCGCCTCCCACCCTAAGTCCCCGCCGCGCGCGGGGAGAAGGGGGGGCAGCACGGGGGCCCTCGGAGAGCGAGGGGGCGGGGCGAGAGAGGCGCATGCGCACTGCATTTCCTTGTGCAGGACCGCGAGCCAGCGGCCTGGGAACGGCTCTGCGGGTCCCTCGGCGGGCACCGTAGGGGCTGGGGCGAAGGCTGCAGCGGCGGCGGCGGAGCGGCAGCCTGGCGCAGGATGTTCGTTGAGCTGAACGAGCTGCTGGACGCCTCCCCCGAGAGGCCCGAGCAGGTGAGGAAGGGCTCGCGGCTGGCCCCTCTCTCCTGACGCGGCTGTGGGGGCCCGATCGGGACTACGACTCCCAGCGGGCACCGCTCGGTCCCGGAGGAGCAAAGCCTGCTGGGAGCTGTAGTCCCACCCTGCCCCTCCTCTGGGCGAGGAGCGTTGCATGCCGGGAGCTGCAGTCCGCTTTCCTCGCCGAGCCCACGGGAGCAGTGCCTGCTGGGAAGTGTAGTCCCTGCTGTGCCCCTGCGGGCCGAAGGGGGCGTGGGGTCTGGGCTGGGTCGCTCCTGGCTGACGGGTGGCCCCGGGCCGGGGGCTCCCAGACTCCCGCGGTGCAGCCCCATGAGCACGAGCCGGTCCCCCAGGGCGGGGGCACAGCCAGGCCTCCCGGCCCCTTGCCCAGCACGTGGTGCGCTTCACAGCCCCCCCGCCTGCCCCTTACCTTGATGGTCCCCATCCCAGCCTTGCCCAGGCAGAGCCACCCCGGGCCCTGGGCAGAGCCATGGGGCTGACACTCCAGGGGTTGCAGCCTGCAAGCTGCTGCCCCCTCTCAGAGTCAGCCCCCTTCTCGCCCACCGCCTGGCGGCTCCGCTGTCCTGGGTGGGGAGCCGCCACTGGCTGCCACCATATGCAATTTAGGGGGGCAGTGCCCCCCCCACACACACACTCTGCCAACTCCACCCAGGACGGGGTACCTGAGACTGTGTCGCAGGCCTCAGTTTGGGAACCCCTGCCTCAGATGACTCACACCCCTTAGGGCTGCTGGTCTGTTGGATGGCCCCCCTCCCCCCCCCACCGTGCTACCCCATACCTTGGCCTGTGGGTCCCTGGGCCAGATGGATAACCCCCCTGCTCTGCTTACCCTGGGCTGCTGTCTCCTTGTTCTGCCCTGACTTCCTCACCCCTTCTGCTTCTGACATGTGTTTCCCTGTGGCTGAGGGTCCCATGTTCTCTGCCATATGTTTCTCTGTGACTGCATAGGCAGGAAGCAGAGTCCAGAGCTCTTTCCTGTTTCTCTAGGGCTCCCTCAGCCTGTGGCATGAAGCTCTCTGAGAGCGACTGTGACCCGCATCCAAACCATGCTCTGAAGTGTCCTTAGCTTCTGTTTGGGAGAAGCTGGCAATGGGAGGCAAGGGATGGATCATGTGGTGATTGCCTGTTCATTCCCCCTGAAGCATCTGGCATTGGCCACTGTTGGAAGACAGGATACTGGGCTGAGTGGACAGTCGCTCTCTGACCCAGCATGGCTGTTCTTATCTTTAAACTGGTTGATTATAAGATGGGGCTGCCTGTGATAATGGGGACTTATTGCCTTGGGGGGGCATCTTCCCATCCTATGTTCTTATCACATTCTGCGATGCAGTCGTCTGAAACCATGTGCCACTCCATGCCTGACATGGAGTTGGGAGAATTGAACAACCAGCACCTGGTAGTTGTGAGTTGAGAGATCTCCCCTTCACCTTCTCTGGATCCCCCCTTCTGCCATGCAGAAAGGACTAGGCATTACAGTTCTTGCATTTCTTTGGTTACCTCCCCTCCAGCCTCCCTAATCTATGCATTACCCTGTTCCCATCAGTACAGAATGCTGCAAGATCATCTTCCTTGCCAGTGATAAGTAACAGCCTGGATTTGTCAAGAACAAATCGTGTCAAGCCAACCCGATAGGTTTATTTGACAGGGTAATAAGCCTTGTGGATAGGGAGGAAGTGGCGCGGTAGATATGGTATTTCTTGACTTCACTGAGGCTTTTCATACTATTTTACATCACCTTCTCATAAACAAGCTAGGGAAATAAAACCTCGATGAAGCTACTATAAGGTGGGTGCATAACTGGTTGGATAGCCTTTCCCAGAGAGTCGTTATCAATGGTTTTACAAGATGGAAGGGCATAGTGTGTGGGGTCCACAGGGGTCAGTTCTGGGTAAGGAGGTAAATGTGTAATCATTTAAATGGTTAACTGATCAGCATCAGCTTTTTGGTTTCTGTTATGGTTACACGCCAGCTCCCCGGGAGCCTGCTGTCACCCCACGCTGCAGACTCTGCAGTATAAAGTAGGGATGTGAAGGACTAGTCGACTATCCGATAAGCAAATGCTTATCGGATAGTCGACATGCTAGTCGACTAGGCGCTTCCCCTCCCTCCCTTGCTGCCTCTGTCAGCCTGGTGTCCCCAGGCTGCACGCAGCGTTTCAAAGCAGCAGTGCTGCGTGGAGCCCGGGATCAGCTGGGGACTTCCCTGCCGACCCTGGGCTCCATGCTGTGTTGCCCCTTTGAAACCGTAAGGCTTCTCCAGGTATTTCAAAGCAGCAGCACCACAAGGAGCCCAGGATTAGTTAGAGTCCCCAGCTGATCCTGGGCTCCACGCGGCGCTTTCACCTCGCAAGTGTAGCAACAGCCCTCCCGACTGTTGAAGTGAATCGCCCTATCGAATAGTCGATGCAAATTGCATCGACTGTTTGTTAGTCAATTAGTCACTATTTAACATCCTTAGTATAAAGTTATATAAGCTTTAGACTTCAGAACCTGCAGTGTGTGTAACCACTATGATTTTTAACAGCTACACAGTTACATTTTTAACTGATTTTTTTTTTAACGTCCTTAGTTCTGGGTAGAGCTTCATCAGTGATTTTGTTTATGGCATAGAGAGTACACTTATAAAGTTTGCAGACAACACCAGGCTTGGAGGTGTTGAAGTGCCTTGGAGGAGAGGATAATTCAAAATGATCTGGGCACACTGGAGCAATGGTCTGCAGTAAATAGGATGAAATTCAGTAAGGAGCAAAGCAATGTGCTCCACTCAGGAAGGAATAATCAGCTGCACGCATACAAAATGGGGAATGACTGCTTCTGGTGTTTACTTACAACACTCCTGCAAATACATCCCAGAATGGTGGTCACTTTTTTTTTGGCAACCATGTAATACTGTTGACTCATTTATTTTGTGATCCATTATGACCCCCCAGATCCCTTACTGCAATACTCCTAAACTTTATACTGCAGATCCTGCAGCGTGGGTAACTGTGTAACTGCTGGGATTTTCAGCAGCTACATGGTTACCCTAATACACGATTTCTAACATCCGTAGTGAATAGTCCCATTAATTTACATGCCTTTAGGATCAGTCCTGCATGCTGTGATCTCTTTGAGATAAGGGGGGACTATAGTTTTTTGCCATATGTTCGCAGTGTCTAGCCCAATGGGACCTTGATCTTATTTGAAACCCCCAAATGTGTCTGTAACACAAATAACAAAGAAGGTTTGTCGAGCAAAAAACAAAAACAAACCAAAAACCTTTCAGGCTTCCATAATATGCCCTAGTGAACCCTCCTCTCACTTCCATTCAGGTCACTTTAGCGCCCCATCCCCAGTGAAACTTTAGTTTGTCTTGATTTAGGCCCCCGTCCTGCAAGCAGATTCCTTTGGGCAAACCCTTGTGTACATGTGAGCTCCCATTGACCCTATTATATCCTACTACAGCAGGAAGTGCTGCCTCTAGTTAAGGTTGCCCAATGCTTGGCACTGTAAGACTTTGTGTGCCGTTTATAATTTTGTTCTTCTCCAACCGTTCGGGCTGAAATTTTCCACGCCTGGTGTCTGCCTGAGGCTGACTTTTCCTTGGGACGTTTTAGGTAACACGGCTGAGTCGTTACAAAGGATGGGATTAGGAAACAATGTATTGTGTGACCTATGTTCCAGACAATGAGGCGTCCTGTGGCACCTTAGAGACTAACAGATTTATTAAAGCATAAGCATCCGTGGGTAAAACACACTTCATCAGATGTGTTAGAGTGGAAAAGAGATGGTCTGGGCTGTTAGATGCTCTAGCACCTGCTTGCTTTAACCAGGGACTTGCAACTTAATGGGGAGGTGGTGGCCTTTGTGTCAGGAAGGTGCCTTTTGCTGTCCCTGTGAAAGCTGGGACTTCAGTGCTTCTGTGGCGCTCAGGTTGTTCAGCTCCCCCGCCTCACACTGTGAGCTGAGCTCAGTGAGTTCAAGTAGAGGCAGACCCGAGGGAGACTTGTACAGTCTTAAGCCAGGTCTACACAAGGAGGCAATGTCGAACTAAGGCACACAACTCCAGTGATGTATCTTGGTTCGATTTACCACGGCATCCCCGCTGTTCTTGCTCCGGTGGAGTACCGGCGCAGACAGATACCGACTGCAATCAGCAGTCCATTAGCCGATCTTTCAGAGCAATCCCTGCAGCGATAAGGGTAGACAAGGCCCCAGGGAGCAGTGCATCTCCCGTGTCAGCATCTGCCGGGATACTCAGCTGGCGCCAGGAAACAGAAAAGTTCATTAATCATCTGGAACACAGCATAGGGAAATCTTGGTTAGCATAGTCCCTGCTGGTCAGCACAGAGCCCAATGCCCTGTCCCTGGGACCCCTCTGTCCCAGTTCAGGGGTGTATCCACAAACCCTCGGCAGCCAACCCTTCACCATTACCTTCGCCACATCTCCGGTCCTTTGTCCTCCAGCTGGCTCCCAGGGATGGAGCTGGCTCCTGCATTAGGAAGGCAGGATAAGGGATGCCCTGGAGGTATAGAGGTGGGGTGGAGTGGGTTCTGTAGTGGTTATGGGGATAGGGCATTCACCTGGGGAGCACAGGGTGGTGGGCTTGAGCCCTGCCCCCCCTCGGCAGCTCAAGCAGAGAAGTGGGCCATCCCAGGTCCTTAGTTGCTATCAAAGTCTGTGTGACTGGGATTAACATATCTTCTCAAAAGCTCCATTTATATGGGCCCCGAGCCCCAGACAACTATGAGCCATTCTCACCTGTGTTTTAGCGGGAGTGCCCAGAGAGAAAACAAACATTTTCTACCCCTGAGAGAACACAGCCACACATAGGGGAAACAGAGGCACACAGCCATCAGAGCTAGAAGGGGTTTGAGAACTAAGGATGTAAAAGAGTAGTCAAGTTGACTGCTTGCTCTCTCCCTCCCCCCTTTGCTGCCGCTATATCAGAGCCAGCAGTGGGAGGGAAGCAGGAGCTGGTGCTGTGGGGAGCTGGTTTAAAAACTGGTTCCCCCCAGCACGTCTCTGGGGGAAGGGGAGGCAGAGGTGCAGCGTGGGACCCGGTGCGAACTGGGACTGTTTCAGTCCGGGCTCGTGCCAGGTCCAGACTGCTGCAGCTCTGCCTTTTAAATGTAAGAGCCAGGCAGCTCTTACTACATTTAAAAGGCAGAGCTGAAGTGGGGTTAGCTCCTGCTGCTTGGCTCCTAACACATTTAAACTTCAGAGCTGCAGCAGGGATAGCAAGCCCCTCTCCCCCTTATTGAGTAATCGAGTAGTCCGGGGTTCTCAAACTTTGTGATACCGCGACCCCCCTCTAAGTTGCTCATGCCCCCCCGGGGGGTTGGGACCCACAGTTTGAGAAACGCAGGAGTAGTCAATGGAAATTCCATCGACTACTCAATTAGCTGATTATCTGCAATTTAACATCCCTATTGAGAACTGCAGGGGGCTTACATCTTCTTCTGAAGCGTCTGCTACTGGCTGCTGTCCAAAATGGGACATTAGACGAGATGGACCTTGGGTGTGACCCAGTTTAGCAGTTCCTATGAGAGCAACCAGCTCTCATCTGGGAGCTTATCGGCAATCTTGCCTGGATCTGCCCGCAAGATTGGGGTTTGCAGATAAGCATGAATCACGGACATAACTTTCTGTAGTTACAAAGTTTTCCTTGTCATCCAACCGTTTACTTACTGACTCAGTCCAACTTCCCTTAGCTTACAAGACCTTGCTGTCATGGGCAGGTTGGGGCTGGCAGGGAATATTTCCTCCTTTGTGAATCTTATGCACATAGGATGTTTGAGTCATAAAGTTAATCAAGGAGTGGAGCACTTTCTTTGTATTTACACAGCTGCTAGATTCCAATCAAGTTCAGGGCTCTGTTGTCCCCTGTATTGAGTTATGGCCTGGGTCCAGTGCTCCTCCCATTTGGCTGAAGGGATGGTAGACGGGTCTCTAGCATTTTACCACCCAGCTGTCTAGACCTGTTCCGAGCATAGTTAAACTATGCAGCGGTCGGAACATCATCAGCTCCTTGCATCTCGCCTGTGCTGATGCTCCTGTTATTGCTACCGGAGTGGAGCTGCACCAGCAGGAGACCCTGGCGGGCAAACAGCAAGAGTAAAAGCCGCAGCAGCCAGACACTGTACTTCTGTAGTGCGCGTGGGGCCTACGCTGACACGCATATCCCACTGGGACGCTGCTAGTGGCAAGTGTGTTTAGCCCCCCGCGTGACGGGGCGGGGAGGGGAATTTTCTAGCTGAAATCAGCCTGCTCCATCTGTCCTCGGCCCGAAGAAAGCCTTCAACCACCTCTTGGAGCTGCGCTGGGTTGGAACCCTTGTTCCGTAGCCTGCCACGGCCGTGGACTTGGCTGGGCTGCTGCACGGTCTGGGAACGCTTAGCGCCCTTTGGTCCTATTCATATTGCAAGGCCAATCCAGAGCTCGCCCACTGTGGAAGAATTTGTGGAGTGATTGGGACCTGAGTCTATTCTCGAATCGAAGGGCTTGGTGCTAGTTGTGAGGGAGGAAGGCTGGGGGCAGCTTGAGTACCAGCCTGTGCTTCAGGGGTGGGCAATAATTTTTGACCGGGGGTCACTTCAGAACTTTTTGAAGTGGCCCCGGGCTGCCCCAGAAGGGGCAGGGCCTCGGGCAGAAGGGGCAGGGCCAGGACGCTTCTGTGCTCCCCCCTCCCCCTCCATGCAGAGAACCGCCAGCTGTTTTGAACAGCTGGCGGTTCCCTCTAGGCGCCTGTGCCCCGGTGGTGGGAGGAGACTTCACGTGAAGTCTCCTGCCCCTCCCCTACAAGCTTGAGCAGCAGCTGGCAGTTGACTTTAAGACACACCCTGTAGCTTTGTGCCTCATTCCACGTCTGCTCTGCTGCCTTTTGTAGCTGGGGTGTGTGTGGTGTCTACACTGGCAACTGAGCGACAAAGCTTTTGTCATTCACAGGTGCTTAAAAATCCTGAAGGACAAAAGCCCCTCAGGCTCATCTCCTCTGAGGAAGTGGGTTTTGCCCACGACAGCTCAGGATACTAAATGTGTATTTTTGTTAGTCTCTCAGGTGCCGCAGGGCTACTCATTGTTTTTAAAGTACAGACTCACACGTCTACCCCATGAGACTTAAAAGCTTAACGTGTGTGTGTGTGTGTGTGTGTGTGTGTGTGTGTGTGTGTGTGTGGTGCTAGTGTAAAACACTAGTGCACTCCTGCCAATAAAGCAACCGCCGCTCCTTGCAGACAGACAGTGTTTACACTGCCTCCGTTTTTAAAAGCGGTGGCGTGTGGACAAAGCCTCGTCAGCATTCTAACCGTGCCTCTTCTCTCCTTTCTTATGCTTGTTGTTTTCCAGGGGAAGTTCACTTTGCTACGTGACACCAAGACAGACGGCAGCTTTTTGGTGCACCACTTCCTCTCCTTTTATCTCAAAGGTAGGTGAGCTCTTGCTGGGCCCAGCTGACATGAGAACTGGGAGAGAGTTTGGAGTTAGGGAGACCGTGTCCTATTACGATGACGCTGTGAGTTGGCCCTCATGGGCTCTATTCCTACCTTGTCTTTGGGCTTTCTCTGTGACCTTGGGCAGTCACTTCATCTCGCTGTGGCACAGCTCCGCCACCCGCAAATGCACACGTAGCCTCAGGGATGTTGTGAAACTAAATGAGTGTTGCGAAACCCTCTGGCTCCTTGGGGCTGGAAGTTGTGATATAACAGAAGCTCATTCGCTATCCACACCTTTTGAAATGCGAAAGGAATAAACACTGTGTTAAAAATACCAGCAAACTCAGATACCCACGACTGCGTTTCAAAAAGAGCAAAGCAAACCCAGGCCAAATGGCTAGTTGAGTAATAGTCTCAACTGCTAATGATTCATCTGCTGGCCCAGAACAGGCCTGTCTAGTTGGCTTGTTTTAAATAGTATCATGAGGCGCTCTGCACTTTGCCAAACGTCTCCTGGTAAAGCTGCAGTCGTGGAGAAATCGGTTGGGGTTGTGACATAATGTGACTCTCAGGAACCAGCCTTCTGAGCTTGCATTGATGTTTAGCATGTAGGTGCTGGTGCATCAAAGTCTGTTCTCCGACGTGCCCTGATGCACTTGGGGGGCTGCAGGGATGTCAAGGAGGGAAGAATGCGGCCAAACTTCTCCGTAATTGGAGCTGAATGTAACCCATCAAGTGCTCTGGAAAGTGAAGGATGTTTACAGCTGCATATTGAGGTGGGCGCTGGGCAGGCTTCCGATCCTGGGTTTCTAATGGACTTCATTCTTGATCCTCCTAGTCCTCTCCTCTGCCCCTGCATGGCTCTGCCATTCCTGAGCTGCGAGTACTCTGGGCTGTCCCAGGATCCCACGCACCATGTGCCACAACCCTGGCCTCCTTTCACACCTGAGACCCACCCCAAATCATAGAACCATAGGACTGGAAGGGACCTTGAGAGGTCATCGAGTCCAGTCCCCTGCCCTCATGGCAGGACCAAATACACTCTAGACCATCCCTGATAGACATTTATCTAACCTACTCTTAAATATCTCCAGAGATGGAGATTCCACAACTTCCCTGGGCAATTTATTCCAGTGTTTGACCACCCAGACAGTTAGGAACTTTTTCCTAATGTCCAACCTAAATCTCCCTTGCTGCAGTTTAAGCCCATTGCTTCTTGTTCTATCCTCAGAGGCCAAGATGAACAAGTTTTCTCTCTCCTCCTTATGACACCCTTTTAGATACCTGAAAACTGCTATCATGTCCCTCCTCAATCTTCTCTTTTCTAAACTAAACAAATCCAGTTCTTTCAGCCTTCCTTCATAGGTCATGTTCTCTAGAACTTTCATCATTCTTGTTGCTCTTTCTCTGGACCCTCTCCAATTTCTCCACATCTTTCTTGAAATGCGGTGCCCAGAACTGGACACAATACTCCAACTGAGGCCTAACTAGTGCAGAGTGGAGCGGAAGAATGACTTCTCATGTCTTGCTCACAACACTCCTGTTAATGCATCCCAGAATCATGTTTGCTTTTTTTGCAACAGCATCACACTGCTGACTCATATTCAGCTTGTGGTCCACCATAACCCCTAGATCCCTTTCTGCCATATTCCTTCCTAGACCGTCGCTTCCCATTCTGTATGTGTGAAACTGATTGTTCCTTCCTAAGTGGAGTACTTTGCATTTGTCTTTATTAAACTTCATCCTGTTTACCTCAGACCATTTCTCCAATTTGTCCAGATCATTTTGAATTATGACCCTGTCCTCCAGAGCAGTCGCAACCCTTCCCAGCTTGGTATCATCTGCAAACTTAAGAAGCGTACTTTCTATGCCAATATCTAAATCGTTGATGAAGATATTGAAGAGAGCCGGTCCCAAAACAGACCCCTGCGGAACCCCACTTGTTATACCTTTCGAGCAGGCTTGTGAACCATTAATAACTACTCTCTGAGTATGGTTATCCAGCCAGTTATGCACCCACCTTATAGTAGCCCCATCTAAGTTGTATTTGTCTAGTTTATTGATAAGAATATCGTCCGAGACCGTATCAAATGCCTTACTAAAGTCTAGGTATACCACATCCACCACTTCTCCCTTAGCCACAAGACTCGTTATCCTATCAAAGAAAGCTATCAGATTGGTTTGACATGATTTATTCTTTACAAATCCATGCTGGCTGTTCCCTATCACCTTGCCACCTTCCAAGTGTTTACAGATGATTTCCTTAATTACTTGCTCCATTATCTTCCCTGGCACAGAAGTTAAACTAACTGGTCTGTAGTTTCCTGGGTTGTTCTTATTTCCCTTTTTATAAATGGGCTCTATATTTGCCCTTTTCCAGTCTTCTGGAATCTCTCCTGTCTCCCATGATTTTCCAAAGATGATAGCTAGAGGCTCAGATACCTCCTTTATCAGCTCCTTGAGTATTCTAGGATGCATTTCATCAGGCCCTGGTGACTTGCAGGCATCTAACTTTTCTAGGTGATTTTTAACTTGTTCTTTTTTTTTTATTTTATCTTCTAAACCTACCCTCTTCCCACTAGCATTCCCTATGTTAGGCATTCCTTCATCAGACTTCTCGGTGAAGACCGAAACAAAGAAGTCACTAAGCATCCCTGCCATTTCCAAGTTTCCTGTTACTGTTTCTCCCTCCTCCCTGACCAGTGGGCCTACCCTGTCCTTGGTCTTCCTCTTGCTTCTAATGTATTTATGAAAAGTTTTCTTGTTTCCCTTTATTCCCGTAGCTAATTTGAGCTCATTTTGTGCCTTTGCCTTTCTAATCTTGCCCCTGCATTCCTGTGTTGTTTGCCTGGATTCACCCTTTGTAATTTGTCCTACTTTCCATTTTTTATAGGACTCCTTTTTTATTTTTAGATCATGCAAGATCTCGTGGTTAAGTCAAGGCGGTCTTTTGCCATATTTTCTATCTTTCCGACACAGCGGAATTGCTTGCTTTTGGGCCCTTAACAATGTCCCTTTGAAAAACTGCCAACTCTCCTCAGCTGTTTTTCCCCTCAGTCTTGATTCCCATGGGACCTTACCTATCAGCTCTCTGAGCTTACCAAAATCTGCCTTCCTGAAATCCATTGTCTCTATTTTGCTGTTCTCCCTTCTACCCTTCCTTAGAATTGTGAACTCTATGATTTCATGATCACTTTCACCCAAGCTGCCTTCCACTTTCAAATTCTCAACCAGTTCCTCCATATTTGTTAGGATCAAATCTAGAACAGCTTCCCCCCGGTAGCTTTTTCAACCTTCTGAAATAAAAAGTTGTCTCCAATGCAGTCCAAGAACTTATTGGATAGTCTGTGCCCAGCTGTGTTATTTTCCCAACATATATCCGGATAGAGATTTACAAATCTCATGCTTCATTTGCATAATCGCATCAGATTGCTTTTTCAAAAAAGGTTTTTTTAAAAAAAAAAAAGCAGTCTAGACGTGGTTCTTTTGGGAAAAAAACGCTTTTTCAAAAGAACCCTTATTCCTGAAAAGATGAGGTTTACAGAGTCCTTTTGAAAAAGGGTTTTTTTCCGAAAGAACTGCATCTAGATTGTGTGGTGGTGTTTTTTTGGTTTTTTTTGGAAAAAACCTTTTTCAAAAAAGCAATCGGATGTGATTATGCAAATGAAGCATGAGATTTGTAAATCTGTGCTTCAGTTGCATTTTCAATTTCCTTCATTTACATTCCTCTTTCAAAAGAGGAATGTAGCTTAGATGCACCCTTTGATACTTCAAGAGATGTGAATTCATCAGACAAGACCCCATATTAGTATAGACCATAATCCTTATTTCAAAGGTACTCAAACAGATATCCAGTGGTTGGGAATGCTTGGGTCTCCTGTGGCACAGGGAGGCGAAGCAGAAAGACAAGTGACTTGGTAAAAAAGCCCCCAAATTAGAAATATTTAAATGTTTTTAACAGGACAATTTTTTTTTAAATGGGGAGAAATGATCTGTTTAAAGATTTGAAATAAACCTACATGAAGTCTGAGCCAGTGATTCCGTCAGATGGTGGGAATCTTCTCCCCTCCAGCTCACTTTGATAGGCTTTTGGTTGTCTGCCTCTTCTTCACTGCAAGTGGCGTGAGAGTGGAAACTCACAACAATGTGTCTTGTCTTATTTCCCAGCTGGCTGTAAAGTCTGTTTTGTGGCCCTGCTCCAGTCCTTCAGTCACTATAACATCATAGCGCAGAAGCTGGTAAGTCTCTTGGAATAGAATGATCACTCTCATTCTCACTTGGGAAGTGGGGTGAGGGCTTGTGGTCTTTGGAAGCTATTGCCACTTGGGGGCATGTCGTTTCATGAAGCTCTGATTCTGGTCAGTAAGGTAATTTGGGGTTTGTCCAGCAGAAAGTAGTGTAGACACAAACTTAGCATAGTCTGTATGTAACTGTACATCCTAGACTTTTGCAGTCCCTGGGTCTGGTCCCATGAAGCACTGAACATACTCAACCTATTTGGAAATCATCGGCAGTTGTGAATATTCAGGGTTGAGCTTGGGAGTTTAGGCTTGCTTCTCTCTCCTTTGAAAGTACGTCATCAGCACATGGCCCCTATTACAGCAGAGGCAGGCAAAATCCGGCCTGCCAAACCACCGGATCCAGCCTGCACTGTCCTTGGGCAGGCTCCCTGCCTGCTGCACCCCCGGGGATGACCTTCCCGCACTGCCCTGCCCCCCAGCACAATATCACAGTTCCCACCGGATAGAGACAGACGCCCACCCCTCTATAAGATGCTCCCTTTTCAGAATCACAGGGAAAACTGCCCAGTACCTAGAAGGAGAAGTCCAGGAAACCTTAGTTTGGAAAGGAGAGGACTGAGAGGGGACATGATAGCAGTTTTCAGGTATCTAAAAGGGTGTCACAAGGAGGAGGGAGAAAAATTGTTCTCCTGGGCCTCTGAGGATAGGACAAGAAGCAATGGGCTTAACTGCAGCAAGGGAGGTTGAGGTTGGACATTAGGAAATACTTCCTAACTGTCAGGGTGGTTAAACACTGGAATAAATTGCCTAGGGAGATTGTGAAATCTCCAACACAGGAGATATTTAAGAGCAGGTTGGATAAATGTCTATCAGGGATGGTCTAGATGGTACTGGGTCCTGCCATGAGGGCAAGCTCCCCCCAGCTTATCTAGGAGCTTGTCAGGCTGAATGCCATCGCTGTGTCCGATGCCTACCCCATGCCTAGGCCTGACAAGCTCCTAGATAAGCTGGGGGGAGCTTGCTACTCACAGCTACAGACCTTACCAAGGGCTATGGGCGATGCCGTTGGTTCCATTCCTGCTATTTGTCCAGGCGGTGGATGTACTAGAAGGCTTGCAGGGTCTTCTGCATCTCCTTTTGCTGCTCTGGGTCATTGCAGTGTCTCTTCCGTTGCCTTGACTTCTGGACCTCTATACCAGCTGCCCTGGTAGGTTCCCTGTCCACATGGATAAGGCAGATCCTGGACAAGTCCCTTCTTATAACAGGGCCCAGCCCTCTGCCCCTGTCTTCTCTAAGTGGCTCTGATGCCTCTACTCTGTAACCACCAGCGTCTCCTTTGTGTTATCAGTCACCAACCTCTTACCCTCCTAGGCCGCAATTCTCTGTACAGTGTCACATAGTCATAAGAGAGGTAAGAGATCTCTCCAGGCAGAGACCTCCCTTTGGCAGGGCCTGGCCCCTGCACTTCCTTCCTGTGCTCCTTTTCTCCCCTGGCAATTCGGAGAGCCCTGTCAGTCTGCGGATGTCAGTGCAAATATCCACGGCTCCTTTTTGCATCAATTTTGCATTTTGTATCCATGCAGGGCTCAACTAATTAGCCCCTGAGATCTCCCCCTCCCAGGCTGCTCAAGTACTTAGGCACTCCCTTTCCTCCCTCCTGCCTTCTTCACGGGAACTAATTGGATTTCCTGTGACTGGAGAGCTGGTTCAGCCGCTGGTTCTCCACCGTCTGTCACAAGGGGGGAAAGAGGCTTGTAAAGCGGATGTATGTTCAGTGCTGAAGGTTGGGTTTGGTGCTTTATAAAGCAAATTGTACTTCGCTTATTTCATTCATTTATTTGGTATTGCCCCTGCGCATGGGGCTTCAGCACAGACCAGGGCCCCGGCGTGCTACATACCTGGAACAAAAAGGTGGTCCCTGTCCCAAGAGGCTTACCATCTGAGTATAAGGCCAGAGACCAAAGCTAATGTCCAATTATTCCCTTGTCATAGGACATAAATGGGTTGAGAGCTCAGATCTAATGCGAGCAGCATGACTTTTCCTTGGTAAAATGATGAGGTTTTATTTAAAGTTTGTTATTTTCTCCTCCCATGCACACATTGTCTGGGGGATTTTAGTAGATAAATAGCACCTACAAACTACATTTCCACACTCCACCCAAATCAGTCTCTGCTGGACTATGCTGGGGCAGCGGAAGCAGGCCTCCTCGCTGCCGAGGCAGCTGGACGGGGGCGATTTGCAGACAAGCTGGCCCTTCTGTATACCTTGGGGAAAATGTATCATGTAAGAAGTTGTGTTAATTAACATGTTAAACATCACTTAGCAGCTACAGTAGACAGAGACAGTGCCCTGGGGAGAACCGTGTCCAGCTGTGAGCATCCTTATGTACAGAAAGGGAAATATGTTGGTTTATGTGATGATTTCTGAACTTCTGCAATTTCCCAGTGCAGACAAGGCATGTGTGTTTGTTATTAATAGGTGTTGGTGTCCTCTCTCTCTCTCTCCTGGGGGACTGTGAGAAAGCGAGAGAACCATGTGGATTAGTTGGGGCTTGTATGTGATGCAAATTGAAATGTGGTGTTCCTCACTGCTCTGAACAATGTTATTGTCCATACAGAGAGGTGCTGAAAGGAACAATCCAGTTTTTCCTTGGGGAATTCCAAGAGACAAATAAATCTGTTGATAGCTGTTGGCTAATCTCCTGGCTTTAGGGTCTGTGCTATGTTATAATTTCAGGATTCTCTGTGTGGACGGCAGTCCTTGAATGTCTTGGCAGTTTTTTGATGTTGAAGGTTATGCCCCTGGTTAGTGGTTATTTATACCTCCCCCCCCAGATTGGCAATAAGATCTTGCATTTGACACAGAGGCTACATCAACTTCTGTTGAGATTAACACAATGTCAATCTTAATACGGGTGTTTCTTGGATGGATAGCTTTGCTCTGAGGGTTGGGCCTTGTTGACAATGGGGATTTGCCCCACTTATGACAATTACTAGCACAAACCCTTCCAGGCATCTGAATGGAGGCGGCTTACTCCGATTTCACTCACCAGAACAAATCACAGCATGTGTAGTAGTTTTGCTTGTCTGCCTATTGTCGGGTTTTGCACTTCTGGATGAAATCCCCAGGGCAGGCAAAGCCCATATGTTGGGGAGGAACTATTCTAAAAAGCAGTACCCTTTTAGGTCAGCATGAGGTTGTTAATTGTACTTAAAAATCAGGTCCATCACAGAACACTAGAATTGGAAGGGACCTCGAGAGGTCATCGACCTAAGAAGGACCTTAGATTCTATAGCCCATATGTAATTAGAGTCCCATTTAAGTGACAAGAGTAAGGGCTGCAGATCGGACTCTAGTGCTATTAGCATTTAATGATCTTAGTGTGAGTTAATTTTAAGAACAAGCGGAGCCCTTGGTGCACTGACACTAATATGTCCCAGCTAAAATGTTCTAGGGGCAGAGGAACTGCTTACTAAAATGACAGCCCTGTTCTGTTTAGCAGGATTTGCACCTCCAAGGCATAATCAATTGGGACTGAGCACTGACGAGTGAGGCTTCATTCCAAAGGGCCTTGAAACATTTGTTGGATTGTAACCACTTAACCAGGTGATTGAGATCACTCTGTCACAGTAACCGGTCCTCCTCCTTAGATCTGTGTCATCAGAAAACTTTACCCGTGAAAATTTGATACCATTGTCTAATTATTGATAAAAGTACTAAATAGCATTGGACCACAAACTGATCCCTGGGGACCTTGCCACAAGCAGCTCCCTTTAGCGATATCTCCAGATAACTACATTTTGAGATTGGTTGGCGACCCAGATTGGAATCCATCTGATATGTATCATGTCCTATTATTAATCAAAATGCCATGTGGGAACTAAATCAAACTTTGGTGAAATCCATGCAGTTGCCTTTATCAACCCGACCTGTAATCCTGTCCAAAAAAAAAAAAAATCCCCAAACAGGTTTGGTTGATAAGACCTACCTTCCATGAAAGCAAGCTAATTGGCATTAGTTGTATTTTTAGCCTCCAGTTCTTTGTTGCTAGCATCCCAATTTAACCATTCTATTATTTTATCCAGGACTGATATTAGACTAACTAGTATACAACCCTGATCATTCAGGTTTTTTTCTTACTGCAGAACAGCAGTTTTATCAAGTGGGTGGCATATTTCATGTAGGTTTTTTTTGGTTGTTTCCATCTGTCATATAATAAAGTGCTTGTTTGGGGGCTTTTTGGCTTGTAAATGGGCTTTTCTTTGCTGTGACTTTGTAGTTGCATAATTGGCTTCAGTAAGATATCCATTCCCACCCTGTTTTCTTGGCAGGATTCTAGTGGTAAGTATCAGCTGCAAGCTGATTTTCACACTTTTAGTCTAAATCAGCCTCTGGTGGAATCTGCCTGCCTTGTGGTGGGTGTGACTAGGAGTGGTTCCCTGGGAACATGAGGACGTGTGTGTCCGCTGCTAATGGGTCTTGCTGTGATCTGCCCCTCCTGGGAGAATGTGCAAAGCAAGGGGGCAATGAGGATTAGATGAAGCATGTGTGTGAGGTGGGGAAGACAGGATACGGAGCTCAATGGACCATTGGTCTGACCTGCTGTGGCCATTCTTAGGATATAAACTGAAACATTGTGTTGGTTAGCCCTGCATTAGGGATGTAAGCGACTAGTTGACTATCTGATAAGCTTGTGCTTATTGGATAGTCAAACAATGATGCAACTAGTCACTTCTGGGGGGAGCCGGCTTAAAAGCCAGTTCCCCCAGCACTGTCTCTGTGCGGGGCAGAGGAGGTAGAGGCACAGTGGGAAAAGGCGCGAGTGGGGACTGAAGCAGTCTCCACTTGTGCTGCTTCTGTTGTGATTCTGCTTTTGAAATGTACAAGAGCCCCTCTGGGGCTCTTGTACATTTCAGAGGCTCAGGGAGTGTGGGCCAGTCCCCTGCTGGCCCTACACTCCCCGCAGGGCTTCCACTTTTGAACTGTAGCAAAGGTGGAGGTGCCCTTATAGACTAATCGAATAGTTGATGGAAATCCCATTGACTATTCGATTAGTTAAGTAATCTAAATTTAACATCCCTACCCTGCATAGTGTGGCTCTGTTGAAAATGAGAGGACCGCCTAAAAAAAGAGCAATTCTGCTGTTTAAACAGAGAGGCCCTTCCCTTCGACTGACTGCAGAATCACAGCCAGGATTCTAGTCATAGGTTTGAATGATTTCCCTCCAGAAATTTGCACAGGAAGATTAGCCTGGTTTAATGAACGGCCATGTTAGGGCTGATTTAGTGCAAGGAAAAGAAAATAATCTGAATCTATTACTTATCTGACGCCCTCCGTAGCCTTCACTAGATTAAGGTAGCTGTCAAAACTTCCAACCCTGTCAACTGGCAGGGATAGAAAACGTTGCACCAAAGCTGCATGTTCTGTATTGCCCTGTACAGTCTTGTCTGGCGTCAGCACTGACGAATGGAATCGTCTCCCCAGCTGTGCAGCTTTGTCTCTGGTGTCACTGGCAATGCACATGTGGCAGCTGATAAGCACTGAAGGAGAAGGACCACAAAGACAGGAACGTGAGGTTGGCCTTCCTGGAAACGACCTTCTCCTTATCAGCAGAGCAACCTTGTCTTTTCACTCCCAGGCTGGCCTCACTGACGGGGTCTCGTGGGAGAATGCCAGGCTTTCAAAACAGCTGGAGCTAGTCGCTTGCAGTGAACGTCTGACAGACCTAACACTCGCGCTTGCTTTTCCAGGTAGGAAAGCAAAAAAAGCTGAAATCTTCCATATTGCTGCCTAAATTTGGATTGGTTGCCTAAGAGGGAGGGGGCAGATGAAGCAGGGTGCTAGGAATCAAGAGACATGGGGCTATCCCTGGCTTGGCCACTGACCTTGCAATTACTTGCCCAAGGCGACGCAGCCTCTCTGTGTTTGTTTGCTTCCCCACCTATTGAACGAGGATCACTTCCTAGGGGTGTGGTGAGGTTCAGATAATGTTTGCAAAGAGCTTGGTGACGTTCCAAGGAAATCTCTTAGAAAAGTGCATTGTATAATGCTTAGTGAGCAGTTAACTAAGGATGTAGGACCATAGCTATTTGCAGGGCTTGACACGCGGCGGTGAGCCCCGCTCGCCAGCCGCGTGGTTTGGCACGCTGCGCACGCGCAGACCGTGCTGTGCATGCGCTGATGTGCTGCGGCGCCGTGCCAGCTTAAAATCTACTCGCTCTGGGCAAGTAGATTGACTGACTAATTTGTCGAGCCCTGGCTATTTGTACCCTCCTCTCTACTGGGCACACTAGAAACTTCACCAATTGAATGTTTGTCTCTGGATCCAATTTCTCTTGGGACGCCTGCCTCAGATTTCAGCAGTTGGCTCAGGCGGATATACCGACACACTCAGCAACTCATCTAAGAAAAGAAGCAATCTGTGTGATCACTCCGTTACCCCTACCATTGTTAAGGTCTGTGTATGCCAGGCCTACAGGTGTCTGTATCTCCTAGCATTCAAGGGTGAACCAGTCCTAGTCTGGCTCACCAGTTCTAAGTACTGAGCAAAACCAGATTGAACTTTTTGATAGTTTTTCTGTCTTATCTGCTCCCCTCTTGCTGCCTATTGTGTGGAGGAGCAGCCCAGTTTCTAGTGAGCCAAGACGCCGGAAAACCCCATTTGCACTAATTTTCCCCTCACTCCCTAGCGGCATGACCTTCATTTCAAAATTATAGTGGGATCAGTGCATACAAACGTTATGACTAGAAAAGATGCTTGTGAAACCAGAGGATAGCCTACCGCATGCCACTGGTATAGCTTTGGTTGCTTATGGCTGTGTAAGGTGCCCCTGTCTGGCTGAGTGCACGGGGCTGCTCTCTCTCTGTTCATCGGCTGAAAGCCCCTTCGGCAACTCAGCCCTCTGGGCGAGTCACATCCTGTGTGACTCAAACCTCTTCCAACAGGGCCCCATCTTGTTGCCCTCGGTACTGTCCCCCTGAATCCGTTCCCCCAGGCTGTTTCCTGCTCTGATTGAGAGTGGCTTCCGCTCCTGGAGACGGGGGCAGGGCTTTATCTCCGCATCCCAACAGTCCATTAGTCTCCAATAAGCGCTGTACTTGGAGCTCTCCCTGGTGCTGCTGCGCGCTCAATCTCTCTCTCTGTGCCAGACCGTCAGTCTCCTGCCCTGCCCAGCTTGAGGTCTCCAGAGGAACTGAATTGGCTCTGATCCTGAAGCTCTTTTATATGGCCTTCCTGGCCTCTGATTGGCCGCTTCCTCTGCACCCACTCTTGCCTCTTAAGACGACTTCTCTGGAGGGGGGCAGGACCACAAAGCCTCCAGCAGGGGGCCTCAGGGCGTGGTCCACCCTATCACAGGCTGTAATAAGTGCTGGATTTCCTCCCAGAAAACAGAGTGAACCAGAGGTGAATACGCCAGGCAGCTACAATGTATTCAACAAAGGAGAGCCATATTGATAAAGGGAAAGGGGACGTTCTATTGATTAAACAATGGGCTGGAACCCAGGAACCTGAGACCTTTGTCCTGGCTTTGGTGTTGACTTTGACTTCGTGGGCAAGTCACCGGAGGCCTGCCTTTGCAAAGTGCTGGTCTTTTGGTAGCACCAGTTGATGTCAGTGGGAGCCGTAGGTGCCTGCACACTTGAAAATCAAAGATGGGTACCAAATGCACCCCAATATAGAAGTCCCTGAAGTCACTTTGCCCTCTGTTGCCTCAGTTTCCTCATGGCAAAATGGGATATATTGAACACCGGTGTGATGCCAGATGATCAGTGTTTGTCAAGCACTTTGAGATTCTTGGAAGGTACGCAAGAAGAAATATTACAACCGAGTAACACCTAGTGTTGTGCCTGGGAGCCCATGTAAATGGAGACTTAATTATTCTCCAGCTGCTGCTAAGTGTTTGGGGCAAGGCCTGGTTGTAAGCACAGGACTGGGTAGCAGGAGTTCTTGGTTCTAGTCCCACTTCTACCATTGATGTGAGCCTGGGCAACTCCCTTGGTCCCTCTGAACCTGAGTTTCCTTATGTATCAAATGCAAACCATACAGACTTGCTTCCCAGGGAACAGCAAGGCAATCTTGGATGTATTTGTACTTTCTATTAATTGCCAGGCTATTGGGTTGGCCAGTTTACTGCGCTCTCTGTAACTTCAGGCACGCTTGGTTTGTGGTCGGTAGCTCTGTTAGATTGATTAATGTTGCCACAGGACTGTTATTGCCACACTGATGGCTAAGCTTTTTTTTTTTTTTTTAGGAAGGTGGCAGTCATAAGTCCTCCACCATCCTTGAAGGCCACATGAGTGAACTGTTTGCAGCCGAGCACAGGGGGAAATGATTAGTTCAAACATGGGAAATTACCATATCAGCTCTCGGGTACCATGCTGCTGGGTGCTGTACTAAGCCCCGAGACAGCTCCAAAGACCTATGTCCCCTAACCTTGTTACTGTTACCCGCACAAATGTCTCTATCCCTTCCACACTGTAGGGACACACACCTTTACCTAGTTCCTAGCGCTCAAGATGCAACCCTATTAATTTATACACCCACCCTTACCCAATTCCTAGGGCTCAGGACACATTTTCGTGCGGGTTTTGCAGGATCTTTAGCCACTGAAAGAGCCTCACACAGTAATATCCTTATCCTCTATTTATTGACAATTCCCAAACAAGCAGAATGCACATGCTAAGCACGCAGTGTCATGCTCCCCAGTCCTGATACAGGTAGGCAGACTTCCCCTGTTGGCCAGGCAATATCAGTCTCTCTGGTCTTAGGCTGTGTCTCAGAGGTGAGTTCTTCTTTTCCAGGTCTTCCCCCCTCCTCCTGGTGCTCTTCCAGCCTTTTCTTCCTTCTGTTACTTCTGATGATCTTCTTCTCCTCCTTGAACCCCAGTTTATATAATGAAACCTGAGTCTTGCTTAGCTATACCATAACCAATTATTTTAGTATAATTTTACTAACCAATCATAACAAAATGGCCTAACCAATCATACCCCACCACCGTAATTGATTTACACCAAGGAAAATTAATTATCCAGCAGACAGGAACAGTTACAAACCAGAGATCACACAGTCAAACAATAGGAAAGTGTAGTGACAATGCTCATAGGATGAGGATTCCACAACATTCTCCACTGAGAAGCAGTTTCTTGCCAGACAGAATGGTGTGACTTAAGTTTTCTTTACCCATCTGAGATCTGTTCCTTTATCTGGTGACAGTGGGGGAGCTATCAGGGCAAAGTCCCCTCCTCAGAGCCTGGTGGGACACTTTGTAATACAATTTAGATGGAACCGTGAGTATGTGACTCCAGGCCTTACAGTAGTGGCTGCTACTCTTCAGTGTGGCTGCAGAAGGCGGCTTTGGTTCAGGCCTAGCACAGGCCTTCCCACATGGCTCCAGAAGAGCCATATTGTTACATTACTGCACACAATGGCTGCCTCCCTCCCAGGTTTCCTGGCTTGTCTCTGGAGCCCTCCCTGAGTGCACGGTTTCCATGGTGCACATCTGGCTGAGAGGACAGATACTGAGTGCTGCGTGAAAGGAGATTTTTACATCCTTCTCAGTCATTCCTCCTTTCTCTCCATCCCAGACTCCTGTCTTGGGAAGTTTAGAGACGGCTTGAGCCAAGATCTAATCAGGCTGGGTTGTCAGAACTAGTTCTAAAATGCCCCGACCCTCCTGCTGCCAAAAGCAGAGCAGGCATTAGGAAGGTACAAAGAGCAAGCGTTCTTGCATGTGAAGCAACAGGGCCCGGAAGGAGAACCTGTCTCAGTGGATGGGTGCTCCTAGATTTTTATCTGGGTTTTTACACACACTCTGGCTTTGAGCAACTCATTTTGCTTCTCTGCCTTTCCTCAGCTGCAAGACAACTATGGTGCCACCGGGTTCCCCAGGGAGATGTGAGGACCTAGTTCATTAATGTGCGTTTAAGGCTCTGTGAACTTGAAAAGCCATGGAAAGTCTCAGTGTGTGGGTGTTGCTATTCCTGGCCATTTTTTGGGACTATCTGCGGGCAAAACACGGGAAGCTAAATTCTCTTGCAATGTGTGAAACAGAACTGTCTGACTCCGGGGCTGTGCAAGATCCTGTGGGGTATTGGTTTTATTAGCATGTTTAGATTAGATTGTATCCAAAGAGGCCACAGCTCCGCTTGGGGCTCCACTGGCATCATTCTTCTGCAGCTGTTTGCTTACGTGAGATGATATTTCCGCCTCCTGCAGGGAGTCAGTCTGACCGCAGCAAAAGAGCGAGGACAGCTCGTGTTCTTGGAAGGCCTGAAATCCTTCTTTGGTGTCTTGTTTGGGGAGGAGCAGCACGGGGGGCAGACCAGTCCTCTTCAGTGTATAAGGTAATGCTCTGCTTTGGGACAGGTACAGCCAGTAATGCCTGGGGTTGGACATGTTGACATCTGTTCTGATGCTGAACTGTCAGGCTAAGTCCTGCTCTACCGGTGTCTGCATCATAGCTGGCACTAACTGGCCTTCCTGTGCCGCAACGAGACCAAGGTTTGGGACTGAACTCCCTCCTGTGCTGGGCAGGGCTGGGGCAACGTTTGTGTAAGCTTGCACTGTGCTTGCTGTGTGGCTAAGCAGAATGAGTTGCTCTCATGGGCTGTCAGTCCAGCAATTCTCACTGGCATTAAATTCATACCCGCAAATAGAAATGAATCCAAACCCTGAAATGCTGAGATGATTCCTGCCTCCCTCTCTTCTGGCTGCTATGGGGCTGTGCTCTGTCTGTGCCCCCCCCCCCGCCCCCTGCTCCACTGAGGGCCAAGGGAGGTCACCCTCTGCTCTTGTCCTACTTCTTTCCATCTCTAGAGCTGTAAAAGTGCTGAGTGACTTGAAACAAAGGAGCTAATTCGAGGGGGATCTTTCAGAGCCTTGCCATAGGGATCTGTTGTTTCTGCTTCCTGGTGTAGAACTCCAGTGGCTGGTTCCTGTAAACACGCTGCATTTGACTCATTCTGTCCATTCAGAAGCAGACTACATGAAGGCAGAGGAACCCCCCACTAGTGTGAGAAGAGTTACAGCCATATCAAGGTGCATGTGTCAGTGCAAAGCACATTTATGCCAGTATTGCCACCTCCACACTAGGGAAGTTGTACTGCTCTAACTATCGGCATATCTACAGCAGAGCTGGAGGCCTAGCTTCTAGCCCAGGTAGACAGACCTGTATGAGCTGTGTTTGAAGTCTGCTAAAAGGAGTAGAGCAGAGGCTGCATGGGCAGCAGGATGGGCTAGCCACCCCATAGACTATTTTTAATGTGGGCATGTCTTCCTGAGCTGGAAATTCCAGTTCTAGCTCCAGTGTAGACATGCCCTGTACCTGCTTCTAGACCGAGCGGTTTTAAGAAAAGGTTGGATGAATACCTGTCCGGGATGGTCTAGGTCAGTGGTGGGTACTCTGGCCTGCGGAATGCATGCGGCCCATTGGGGTTGTATGTGTGGCCCGTGAGACATTTTGTTTACTGTTGCCCACGCACAGGTTGTTATTCTGCTGGCTTCCATCCATGGAATTTGTTTCCTACCAGTGTTACTGAAGTGACATGCACGCAAAGCAAGGGCACATGAAGTGTGTGTTGATTGCACACAGCATTGGCTGTGAGAGCTGGGCGCTCCCTCTGCATCCAGTCTAAGGGCTGCTATGGTTCCATCGGCACCTCCTGCAAATTCTAGGGATGCCAGCGCAGTCAGCAAAACTGCCCTATCCCGGGAGACCCTCTTGGTTATGATAGTCTTTGGACCGCTGACTAGCCTGGGCTGCCCATCACTGGTATGAGTTTGTGGTTCTGCAGGGGCCTGGTCCTGCATGGTTCTGGAGGTCTTTTCCAACCCTCCATTGCTGCAATTCTGTTCTATAGCTAATGCAGGACAAAAACCAGGTTGAGACCAGGTCAAATGAAAATTTCCTTTTCCTCCTTCCAGCAAAGATGGCTCCAACTTGAAAACCATGTATGAGTTTGTCCGGACATCCCTGATGCCCTCTGCTAGCGATTCCTGGAAATGCCCTGTGTTGCTGGTGGACGATCTCAGTGTTCTGCTCAGCCTGGGTGTGAGGCCGGTGGATGTTTTGGATTTCATCCATTACTGCCGAGTTGCGGTGTGCTCCCAGTTAAAGGTATTGTGACTGAGGATGTTCAGATGCAATTATCTGGCTAATCGTATTCTCGGTACAATTTGAATCGACGAGACGATTAGTTGATGAGTGCCTCTGCAGAAGTGCAGCGGGGGTAGCTCCAGAGCAGCCAACTCGAGCCAGGACTGCTCAGTCCTGGCTCGGGCCGGCTCCAGAGCCACCTGCGCTTCAGAGGCGCAGCGATCAGTACGAGCTGGGACTGCTCATAGAGGCAGCAGTGGGGAGGGGCTGCCACAGAGGGCATGGGGTAAGTGGGGACTGCTTCAGTCCCTGCTCACCCTGTGCTCCCGGCAGCACTTCTGCTTTTGAAATGTACAAGAGTCCCGCAGGGGGACTTCAAAAGCAGAAGTGCCTGCAGTGGGAACTTAAGCAGTCCCTGCTCACGCCGTTTCCCGCCGTGTCTCTGCCTCCCCTGCCCTCCACGGAGATGGTGCTGTGATGTCTCTGTGTAGTGTTCCCAAAGTTCAGTAACTTTATGGCCTTGGGTCACTAGATGGCACTCTTTCTTCTGAGTCCCTGCTGCCAGGAAGGGGGGAGCATCCCTGCAGAGCATGGTGCCTGGGCAGAATTCCTAACTCCTTGTGGCCATTAAAGATCCTGTGTCACTCTTTGTGTGGGTGGGGCTTCCCCTCTAGGATCCTGGTCCAATAACTCGGTAGTGACATGCGATCTACACAAATTCCCTCTGCTGTTCCAATTCACAGGTATTTCAGAGTGCCCATTACCATAGTACTTAAGTGCTACGATGCAGGCATGTGGTAGTGTTCATATCTTCTCCTAAAGTGCTGTGTCGTGTTCCTGTGTGCTCTTAAACATCTGCCATCTAACCCACCCAGAGGCGTTTGCATTTCAGTAGTCACTAACGTGATGATTAACCCTTATCCCCATCACTGTAAAGTGCTTTGAGCTATTGCGATGGAAGGACAAGTTTCTACACTCTTCATCTGGCAATCTCTTATTACAGGAGTGAGGTCTCATGTGCTGAAGCTTCTTGGTGTTTTATCATGACCCTAAAATAAATGAAGCCCCACTTTGTCACTGGCCAAAGTGGAAAATAGTGGGAGGAGGGGGAAAACTTCTGTACATCTGATTTTTGTTTTTAAAGGGCAGTGGTCTTCTGATGGAAAGAGTGGACTGACTAGGTGAAAGGGCCAGCTGAGAGCCGGGTGCGAAAGAGAACAATTTGAGGCTGGAGGGTGGAGATGGAAAGACCCAAGCCCTTTGCTTTTTAAACAAGTCAACTTTATAGTCACTGAATGGCCCCACTGCACCCTGTGCCCACTAAGGAGAAAGCTGGTTCTGTTACAGCTGGGTCAGCTTCCCTGGATTTAACTGTTCTACTTTAACTGGGGAAAAATATAAAAAGGTTGAAATCTGGAACTGTGATTTAGGAATGAAGTTACAAACCCAAAGACAGTTGGAGCATAGTCCAAATTTATCTCCTTTTATATACACATCCAGTGTGTCATTAAAGGAAAACACAGGGTTTTAACAATGTGTCAGGACCTTGGATCACTGATCCAGGGCCATTCTTTCACTAGTCCTGAAAGCATCTGTGCTGATCCCTTCAGATATAATTTCAACAACTGATCTCTCACAAGCTATTAGCCAGTGAGGAATTCTGTGTAGCTCCACTACTTTCAAACTAGCTATTAAAGATATAAAAGATTGCTAGAGGAGTGGGTCTTGAGAAAATAGCTCCTTCGGTCACGTCAAAATTCAAGTGGTGGAGAAAGCAAGATATTAATCAGAACAGGGTGATTTTAGCGGTCTGATATCTAGAGACTTTTCATGAGTCTTAATTTTTAGCTCTAGTTATTTCAGACCCATCACTGCTCCCTTAGTTTAGCTGGGCTTAGTAGTTATTAATGAATCTAGCAAGTACCAGAGCATGGCCAAGTGTTGCTGTCAATTCCAATTGGGATGGCAAAGGAACAACCACTTGCACAGTTCTGGAATGTTACCTCACATCATGTGTATTGGTGTTTGAGTGTGTGCAAATATAATCAACTTCAGAAGTTCCCCTTCACTGCGTATGAGTAACTCCTGAGAGCATTAATGTTGAAAGAGTCATAAAATATCAAAATCACCTTTTCCTGTTTAAGCCATGCTTTCCCCTTCTCCCCAGTGCCCTTTACCTTGGATCACAACAATAGACTAATCAGTAGCACCTTGTGATTCCCATGTTGGGAGCTAATGCTGCAGTGTTTGGGATGAAAATAGCACTAA
Source organism: Pelochelys cantorii (assembly GCA_032595735.1). Taxonomy (NCBI): domain Eukaryota; kingdom Metazoa; phylum Chordata; order Testudines; family Trionychidae; genus Pelochelys; species Pelochelys cantorii. The sequence continues at coordinate 259,269,159 of CM064327.1, read as the reverse complement.
GGGAACATCCGTCTGCTTCTTTGGAATCTTTGTTTCCAAAGTAATTTAAAAATAAATAAACCTAACGGAAATATTTTTATTTCTGTAAAAGGGTTTTTTTCTTTTGGAAAACTTTAATTTTGGGCCAGAAGTTACTTGGCTTTAAATATTCAATAACCTGATCCTTATGGGCTGAGCCAAGTCGTAATATATTTTTAATGGAATTAGGTTTGGATTTTTTAAAACTTCTTTCTTTTCTTTCACAAAAGGCAAACGTGGACATAAAGCCCCTGGCAACAGCCCTTCAGCTAGTTTTCTGTCAGATGGTTCGTTTAAGGTGCAGCTCACAGATGAGATGCCTGTTTGGCCAGAGAGATCAGTTTAACTAGCATTGGCTGTTTTGTAACAAAGGTTTGATGTATTTTTAGGCTGGAGAGTTATATATAAGCTTGGTTATTCTCCCCCTCGGCTCTGATTCAGAACCCAGATTGACGCAGATAACATGAAGCTAAGGGACTAAGTAGCTTTGTTCGCAATGTGTTTGTGTTAGCCCAGGTCTCTGGTCTCCTCTCGTAATCCAGAATTGATTGTCACTGAGTCACTAATCCGTGTGTGACACTTTCTGATCCAGGGGAACATAGTGGTGCTAGTGCACAGCAGTGATGATTCAGAAGATGAGGAGAATGAACTGGTCGTGAAGTCACTCTGTCACCAGAGCAACTTGATCCTTTGGGCAGAGGGACTGGCTACGGGCTTCTGTAAAGATGTTCATGGACAGGTAACACTTGTGAGAGCATTTCCCCTGCGTCTGTTGCTGTCCTCAGAGACGGCAACTTCTTATAGTCCCCACTAATGCCTGGTTACAACTTTAGATGGAGCCAGGCTATGTTCTTTGCAGCTCAGAGGGTGGGCCCCCTTTGTAACTCTTGATGCAGGTATTAATGTGGCCCCGCCATATTTCAGAGCAACGTTAGGGTTCGTTTATACCCAGCTGCCCCCAGAAGCTAAGGGGGCTAGGGCACAGTGGCATTGGAATTACATTACCTGTCCTCAGCCACACCTCCTGGGGGGCTGCCAGTAGGGATGAGAGACACTGCGCCAGCTTTCTGCTGCCTGGAGATTCAGTCAGTGTCGTGGTGCCAAGCAGCCAGAGCAGGGCTAGGATCTGGCCTGCCGACTTTATCAGTGGCGGAAGTATGAAGTGAAGTCCATGTTTCTGTGAACCTAGTGTTGGGGAAAGCGGCTAGACAGCCAGTCCTGGAGATGGAAGTTCTTTATATAGCACAGCTGCGGCACAGGCTGCGCTAATGCAAACTTGTGCCCTGACACTAAGGAGATGGGGGTGCTATGAATACGGAGAATATTCTCCCAAAGTCTCGTCCAGTTGGTCTCATCCATGACCTGGCTGGATCCTGTCTAGGAACGAGAGAGCACTTCAGTCTTCTTGAGGGTCCGGGCCTCTCTGACAAGTCTGCTGCTGAGAGGGAGGTTTAGTGCCCGTGACAATGGCTGCACATTGCTTTCCAAAATGGCAGTGCTGAATCCTCCAGCCAGGGCAGTTGCAGACTCTAAAGGTATTTTAACACACAGGCCACGTCACCTGCTCGGGCCTTTTGCTGGGAGGGAAGAGGCGGTGACTGCAGACACAAGAAAGCAGCTTTTCATTCTCTTTCCCTTTCCTTTGCAGTTAAAGATCATTCAGAAGGGGTCACCCAAGCTGAGAGCCGAGAGGAACCTCCTCCAAATCTACCAGTATAAAATTCAGGACAAGAATGTCACATTTTTTGCCAGAGGAATGTCAGCAGCTGTGTTGTGAATTCCAAGGCACAATTCAGCACAGGGCCTGAGGCTGAAGGGAGAGTGGTGCTTGATACCAGGGAAAAACCGGAGATGACAGCAGTACAACCTGGGTATTTTTCCAGCACTTTCCAGGACCAGTCCAGTACATGTGCGCTGAGCAGGGTTTGCACTGGCACTAAATGACATTTTAAACCCAGTCCTGCAGTGAACAATGGGCAGGTGGAGGGATCTGCCAGAGTTGTGCTTATTGCCAAATCCGTTCCTCTCCCTTTACTGTCCAGCACTGTAATGTACAAAGGATTCTAACTGCGAAGAAGAGGAAAAACAGTGAAATTGAAATATAATTAGCAAACAGGCAGTTGCCATGTCGTAGTCCGATACACCTTATTATTATTCATTGATTTGAAAGTAGGCCTCGCCTGTCAAGATTGTGGTAAGCACTGTACAATTAGTGAGACAGTACATACCCTGAAGTGCTTGCAATCCAGTTAGACAAGACAGAGGATAGGAGTGAAGGAGTCAGTGATCCTTCAGTGGCCATCAAAATTTCAAAAACTCTGATTTTAAGCTGGGTTAAGAGTTGGTTTAACCATTTGAAATGTACCAGATGAGACCGCAGCTACAGGTAATCTGCACAGAGAAAAAATAACCCTGGGCCCCTCTTCTGTGTGTGTGTTTTAGAAGGCCCAAACAAGTTTTGTTACATTTTTTTCTTTCTTCTAGAAATACAAGTGCCAGCCTCTGTCACATCTGTTCAAAGTGCGAGCTCTAGGCTGCATCCCTCTAGTTGAGTATTATGTACAGAGCCTAGAACAACACACATTCAGTCTCAATTGATGCATGGAATACAATTTCTTACTAACAGCTTCTGGGTGTCTGAAAAAGCCCTATTGGGGGATCATACTCAGAGTTTAATGTTAAAAACAATTACATGCATTGAGTGATAAGTATCATTAATCAGCTAAGCTTTTTTAGGAGACTTCCATCTTCACAGAGATGGGAAGGAGCTTAAATAAGAAGCTCCAGGGTGAGTGTTTCTGCCATAAAAGATCAGAAGTGAAAGTGTTAACTCTGTGCTGGTTTAACTCTTCGTTGGGCTTCAGAGTTAATATTGCATTGAGATGGAAGAGGTGGGAGGGAAAGGTCACACATCTGGGCAAATCACTCAACTTCAGGGCCTCAGTGCTGTGGGGTCTGGGACTTGTCTACATGGCCTAGTTCGTGTTAATGAAGGTGCAAATGTAAGTACCTTTTTGTTTGCACTAGCAGGATTTAGATGGGGCAAGTTAGTACATTGGCTGTTGTTGGAAGGCAGGATTCTGGGTTAGGTAAACCTTTGACCTAACCCGTACGGCCATTCTTATGAAACGATTAATGTGTTCTGTAGTCCGTGTCCTGGTAGTTTGCACTGTGGGGCCGTGAAGACAAACACTTGGTCTTTCCTTCCTGCTTCAGGTATATCATTGCAATGGATCACAGGCAGAAGATTATCTTTGTGGCCAGCTGGGCTAGAATAGGAATTTTATTTTTAAATAAAATCTTGAAACCTGCAAAAATTGATATGGTCACCAGAAATGTGTTGGTACAGCATGCCACCGTATACCGTCTCAATACAGTCCACGCATCAATGCAATGCATGGCCAATGGTCAAAATTATCACACCCAACATAAGTGAATTACAGGGCTAGAATATGTGTTTAAAAATTGTCAAGCAAGCATGTAAAAAGCCCAAAGCATATCTTATACTGGAGCAGGGATCTAGGAATTCTTGTCTTGGTGTTAGATTTCAGCTGTGCAGTTCTCTTTAGAGCTACCTGCCCATGTAGGCCCATCACAATATTGGGATGGTTCTTCACTGAATATTAAATGATATGTTGCTGTTCAGTTTGACCTTTATCTCCAACCGCCTTAATTTTGCTAAGCTTATGAGGCCCTGCTTTCCGTGTGGGGCTAGTATAGCACTTCTGCTGTTGACTCTGGCTACGGCTAGACCACAGACTTCTTTCAGAAGAAGCTTTTCCAGAAGAGATCTTCCGAAAAAGCTTCTTCTGAAAAAGAGCGTCCATACTGCCAAAGCGCATTAAAAATGCGATCTGCTTTTTTGAAAGATTTAAGCTGTGATTATCAGGGCTCGACAAATTAGTCAATCTACTCACCTGGGGCTAGTAGATTTTAAGGCGTCACGGCGCCACAGTGCGATCACCGCATGCACAATGCGCCAAACTGCGAGGCTGGCGAGCAGGGCTCGCCGCCGCTTGTCAAGCCCTGGTGATTACTATGGGCGGAATGGTCACCAGAGCACCTGGGCTTTTTCCTCTTCTTTCAAAAGAACTCCCTCTTCCCCATCCACACGTGCCTTTTTCCGAAAGAGCTCTGAGCTACTGAAATTCTGTAACAATCCCTTATTGGTTCAGTTTATCTGTCAACTGTAACCTCATCTCCCAGAATGGCCTCCACTATGAGACGAAAAATCAAACCCTGACTTCATTAGATGAGTTCTAGCTAAGGCCCTACTCCTGTGTACATTTACACACAAGATCAGGGTTTGAGAAAGTCCCTTCATTCCATCTTGCTGCTCTCTCAGCATGGAACTGGCTTCGCTCCATGGTGTAGCAGTAAGTACCCAAGCTGCTGTCCCTTGGAGCTGGATGGAACAGTTTGCATGGTTGTCCACACAACCATGAGGATGTGGAAATGTGTGTTGTAGGTTTTTTTTTTTTTTTTTTTAAATGGCAGTTTAAATTCTACAGAAACTAACATGGACACTACAGCATCCCAGTGACCCAGATTCTACCTTACCTGTCCGTCACTGACAATGATAGCAAATTGAAAAGCCTCGTATTGGTGCTGCCGCAAGCCCCCTTCCTGCTTTTCCCAATAGAGGGAGGGGAGTGACACAGAGCACCATGGGGCAGTGCTCATGCTGTGGCAATGCAAGTAACTAGGCTCTGATGCTGTTGCAGCAAGGTAGCCAGCTCCCAGTGCCACATTATCCCATCCCTGCCTGCAGTGGCACTTCAGTGCATCCTGGGTGCCACCCGGCATCCCATCCTATCGCTGGCATCCTGCTCCTGGTGCCATGTGCCGTTTTATCCCTGGTGCTGCATGGTGTCCTATCCTTCCTACTGCATGCGTCCCCTGGACCTGGTTGTGGAATAGCATCAGTGCTGTGACTCATCCCCGTGCCACGGTGCATCCTGTCTCTGTTTGCAATGAGAGGTAGTCCCTTCCCTGTCCCCAACCTGCCTGCAGCAGCACCCGGACCACCTGGGCTTCCAGTCTGGCCCTGTCACTTCCAGGGGCCACACAGTGCCCAGCCTGCGGGTGTTCACACAGGGCTTGTTTCGGCTGAAGCCGCCAGTCTGACATCCCTCCCCCCCAATCTGGCCTTGTCTTCTGGCCCCCCGGCCTGGACCCTTCTGACACATACCCCTCACCTGGCCCGTAGCCCCCCTCCGTGGTCTGCCCGTAGCCCCCTCAGTGTGCCCCCTGCCTGCCCCCCCCCCCACTGCCTCATCCTATCTTGGCCCCCTCAGTCCCGCCCCGCCCCTCCCGCGTGCACGGACCCAGGGGCGTGGCCTCAGCCGGGGGGGGACAGTCCCGGCAGGGGGCGTGGTTATGGCCCGAGGGGGCGGAGCTCGGCCACCCAGCCTGCGCGAGTGGGCGCGGTGCTGGCGTAGGGGCGAGAGGGGAAAGGTCAAAGGTGACGCGTTGGCCCGGGCCGGGCGCCGAGCGAGGCTCAGCGGCGCGAGACCCGCCCCGCCCCCCTCCCTAAGGTGAGAGACGCGCGCGCGCCTCACCCCCCCCCCCTCCCGTTTAACGGCCGCGCCGCTAGGCCCGAGCGAGCGCGCGCGCGCAGCGACCGCCCGTGCCCGGCTCTGCCCCTACGCCGGCCTCGTGCTCCGGGGGGCGGGCCCGGTCCCACCTTCTCCTGGGGGTGGGGCTCGGAGGCGCGGGGCTGCCCCGGAGAGGGGGAGGGGTGGGACGCCCCCAGACTCCCCCCCCACCCCCACTCCCTGCTGGGCTGTCGCGTGACAACAACCCCCCCCTCCCGCCCCTGTAACCGCCTTGTCCCGGGGCCCGTCGGGACCCCCCCTCAGGGAGCCGCGGGCGGGCGGCCCCCTCCCCCGCCGGCCTGTCACATGCCCCAGGTAAACACACGGGGCCGGGGGGGCGCCAGCCGCTGGGCCTGCTTCCCCCGAGGCCGGGGTGAGGGGCGCCGGGTTGGGGAGCCCGCGCGTCCTGCGGCTCACCCGGAGCGGAGCTGTGAGAGTCGGGTGCCCCCCCTCCCCCCCCCGCTTGCGCGGCCTCCGCCTCCCCCTGCGGGAGCGGGGAAGCTGCTCGGCGAGCGCGCGGTGCGGCCCGTGTGTCCGGGGCCCGGCCCGCCAAGGCGTGTCGTCACGGGGCGCGGGAGCACAGACGGGTCCTGGCCCGGGTGCCGCGGGACCGGCAGGCTGGCTCGTGTCTTGCCCACGGTGACCGGATTCTGAGGCGGCAAGTGCTCGGCGTGGGGAGAGCCGGGGCGAGCGCACAGCGGCCTCTGAGGAAAGGCTGGGGGAGCGACTCCCTGGCTGGAGCCACATGGAAGCCAGGCACGTGCGGAGGAGCCGGTGCTCTGCCTGCAGGGGCAGGGGCAGGGGATGGGCGGGGGGGGGGGCAGGGAAGCCGGCTCTTCATTCATCAGCGCTTCCCAACCTTTTCCAGACGGGGACCCATTGTGACAATTCGGGAAGACTTGGTGACCCAGGGCAATTCAAAAAATGTGTGACTAGCTCCTTAAGAGCCGCCCGGGAGACACCTGGCGACCCTTTTGAAATGTAATGGCGACCCATAGGTTGGGAAACCTTGCTCTAGAACAGTGTTTCTCAACTTTGTTTTATAAAGTGCCTCCTTTTAAAAAAAAAAAAAAAAAAAAAAAAGTACCCCCAGTACCTACGGTTTTCAGACACACCAAATTTTTTTCTACCATTGCAACACATTTGTTTAAAAAAAACTTAATCGTAGCTAGGTGGGCAATGAAATTTTTGGGTGTAAAAAGGACAAAAATAATAAAGTGCTGTAAAACTTAAAACACAAATTCTGTTTTCTCCAGTTGTGTTGATGTCCCTTCCCCCCTCCCCCCAGACTTCTCTAAACACTGCTCTAGAAGTGAGCAAGGAAGGGTGACCCTGGGTCATTCCTACTTTTTCAGAAGAACATCAAGAAGCAGTAGATGGGTGAGGAGGGCATTGGGGGTAAATAGATTAAGACAGGTGAGAAGAACTGAGAGAGAAAAACACAAAGGGTAGGAAGAGACCACAGGGGTGGTTTGGGAGTGGAAATAGGAGGATGGAGATGGGGAGAGAAGAAGAGTTAATTACAGATATCGAAATTAAGGGAAAGATGCAAGCTGATCAGTCAAGAGAAAGAAATAATGAACATGCAGTTAGGAAGGGAAAGGAGGTCTAATAAAGGTAGACATGAAGTAAGTTGTTCAGTTACTAAATAGACTTGATTGGTAAGTGGAAAGTTTTTGAGCAAAACTGACACTCCTTTGCTTTAGGATGAGGGGGGTGGGGTGGCACAGGGCTATTTCACTCTGGCTAGCTTTAGCCTTTCAGCTTGTAAGTGTTGTTAGTGATTGTCAACCTGTGGTTCATGGATCCCAGGGGATTTACAGACTGTCTCTAAGATTTCCAAAGTGGTCTGCACCTCCATTTGAATTTTTTAGGGCTCTCCAAATGCAAAAAGGTAAAAATTACTGGGTTACAGAAAGTGTTTCAAACTGCAAAACAGGAGGAGGGTGGCTTCAAACTGGCTTCTGAAAGGAATGGGGAGGCAGAGAGGAGCTATTGGAAGACTGTGGCCAGGTATGCACTACAGACCTATCGTGGTATAACTACACCACCATGAGTGTGAAAAGTCCACACTCTCCCCCTCCCCCAGCAATGAGCTAATCCCCTGTGTAGACAGTGCTGTATTGACTGGAGAGCTTCCATGGACATAGCTACTGCCTCTTGGGGAGGTGGATTAACTACACCAATGGGAGAAGCTCTCCTGTTGGCATCATAGTATCTTTGCTAACACAGCTACAGTGCTGTACAGGAAGGCAAGCCTTGAGGTGATGTGGAGGTGTGTGTGTCTGGTGAGTAGAAATAGTTGGGCTTTTGCTAGTAGTTGGTGCTTTGGAAGGAGAGCCTGCACCAGTTGCCATTTGCCAAAATCTCTGAATACAACTTTTATTTATTTCTAGAGTGTTAAAATACCAAGGAGCTTCCTCTTTGCACGTGTCTTACCTCTTTATAAAGAGTCCTTTGAGAAAGCAATGACTTCCATAGCAACACATGAATACAGTAAGATCAGGATTACCAAAACTATTGTGTGATGCAACAGGTGGGTCAGATGATTTGTTCTTTTAAAAAGGGGAAATTGTTTAGGTTTATTTGTTTTGTTGGATGTTTAAACATGCTGTTAGCTTCTGACTTTCTTCACAAGAATATTTAGCTTTCAGTGACTAACTGGAATGGCTGATACTAATTCTGCTCTGTATCTTGAATTAAGTTTCAGTCTGTCAGGATGCTTATCTTTGCCTTTCCAAATATGTGGCTTCAATAATCTGACTCACTAAAGTTTGAGGAGGGCAAAATACAGTCACTTTGGCTTTAACAGCCACTTGTTAAAGCCAAAGTGTGGCCTGATATTCATAATTAATCTGGTCAAATTAAATCTTTACTGGAGACAATTGTTGGAATAATTTTTAAATGTTTCTTTTATTGAAGTAAAGGGGTTGCTGGACCTGGCTAGTATCAAACTTTTCATGAAACTGCAAGAGAAAAATAAATGTGATCAAACGGCTAGAAAGAAGTGACAGTCTTTATGAGTTAAAGATGTGTAGCTTGGGGTATGCTACAATGGTGGCACTAGTGCCAAATATAGAGGTAAAATAAGCTCTGTGCTTCTACACAGAAATCACTGTTAGGCATCTCAGGATTGCGTGAACTCTTTTGGCAACAGTGCTGCATTGGGAGCTCAGGTTCAGCTGATTATCCACCATGATGCCAAAATCTTTTTCCAGAGTCCTGCTTCTCAGGATAGTGTCCTCCATCCTGTTAGAAAGGTCTGCCTTCTTTGTTCATAGATGCACGCATTTACATTTAGCTATGTTAAAAGCATGTATTGGTTGTTTTCACTCAGTTTGCAAGGTGATCCAGATCACTTTGAACCAGTGACCTGTTCTCTTTGTTTTGTATCACTCCCCCAATTTTTATCTGCAATAGGGATGTAAAAATGAGGTTAAAAAGGTAACCATGTAACTGCTAAAAATCATAGTGGTTACACACACTGCGGGCTCTGCAGTATAAAGTTTAAATAAGCTTAATACTGCAGAGCCCGCAGCAAAGCCTCCCTTGGAGCAGGGCCGGCAGCCCTTGCTGGCCCAGCTCCCAGGAAGAAGGTTTTGTTGCCACAGTGAAGCCACTTCCCCAGGAATGGGGGTGGCAAGGGGAGCCAGCATGTAACCTGTGGCAGTGTGGGGGCTGGCCGGGCCCACTATTGACAGGCGGCTGTTCCGGTGGGCCTCATGGGGCTGGAGCAACCCCCCTGCCCAGGGCAGGTGGGGAGCTGCTCCAGTCCTTACTGGTTAAGCCTCACCTGTTTAATTCAGGTCACTGATAAAAATATTAAATAGCATAGGGCCAAGAGCTGATCCTTGTGGGACCCTGCTTGGCAAACACACCTGATCAATGATGATTCCCCATTGATAATACACCTTGAGAACTGTCAGCCCATTTTAAATCTATTTAGTATGTTGTGTTAAATGTCAGCATATTGTAGGCATGCAGGTTAATTACAGCAGCTCGAAGAAATAGTGAATAGGGTGATTAAAGGAAAACTGAAGTTGAATATTCAAAAATCTTTTAACAGTGAAATCTCTGGTTTTCCTGCCTTTTTGCTCTTCTATCCTGACCAAAACATGGCTGTGAGAATCTTTTTCCTTCCTGCTGCTTTCACTGTATCCAACCCCTTTCTAAATCCCATCACTGCCTTCCTCCTACCTTTTTCACATTCAGGCTTCTTCTTTGTCTTTAAACCAGCACGGCTTGTCCTCTGTCTGCAACCTTGGTTATTAGAGAAGAAACAGGCGACCCAAGAGCGGATGGGGGTAAATGGAACCACTTTATTGCCCATGCCAATAAATCTTCCCATCCCCGGGGAATGAGTCCCAGTTTTGGACTCTTGGTCACACTACACACCAAGCCCATGGGGACTACTTAACCCTGCCCATCAGGAACAGACTATAGCTGCATAAAACAAAGATTACATGTGTAAACTGGGGATCCCTGTGATGTTTAGCTGAATGCGAGGGCCAATAACCCAGGGAGCAAACTCAAAAGGTTCTCCCTCTAGGAGTATAAATAATCCAAGTTGCTCAATTCCCCAACTTTGGCCTCCTGTAGCTCCTTCACATTGTTTTCTGCGCCCACTTTCCGGAGCTGGGCCAGTTGCCAAATTCAAGCTTGATCCAGAATCTAAAAAGATATATCCCTTCAGGCCCATCATTCACCCACCCTCGGATCGCTTGCCAGTATCAGTGGCAATGCCACTCTCCAGCCTTCTCCGGGAGGTCTGCACCCGCACCCTCCTTTGCCTCAAGTCCCTGTGCTGAGCTGGCTGGTCCCTGTCCTTCTTTCCCCTCTTGCTGAATGGGTCCCTTTCCATGGACACAGGCTTACTTTACCAGTTTAGCATGGAGAAAGGTCTTTTTAACTTGCCCCCACACCTCCTAGTCCCTTTCTTAAAAATTTCAAATGTCCTATGTTTGTATACCTCTCCTTGAAGAGAGGGGTGAGGGAAACAGGAATTTTGCTTCAAAGAGGGGCAGAAAGGGGTAACGGAAGTAAAAGGATAGAATGGGTAAAAGAAGTGGGGGGGGGGGGTGAGAAGTTTGCTTTAAGGTGTCTACTTGACCCTTCAGGGCCAGGCTCTCTGACTTAAGGCGATTAAAAATCGTCCATGCAGTTTTCAGCCATCCTGGCTGCCAACACACCCTAATAATTAACAGCATGTTGCTCCTCAGCAATCTGCTGCAGGGTTTCTACTTTGCTTCCAAGATTAGCAACTTCCTCCCACAAAGGTGACAGACTGTCACACAGAGCCTGCACCAGCACAACCCGGGGAACCCCTGGACACCAGGGAGGCGTCCACCCACCCCTGGATGGCAGACCAATCCTGATGACCCCCGGAGGGATCCACATAAGGACCCCCTCCCACTTCCCCACCAACTTGTTAATAAAATCCCTAACAGTTGTTGCAGTAAGAAAGAACCTGTCAGATTTACCCATGTGATCCATCGTGACGTGATGATCAGGCACAAATCTCCCCTGGGATCCTGTTTGTGACGCCAGATGTTAGAGAAGAAACAGACAACCCAGGAGCAGATGGGGTAAACGGAATCGCTTTATTGCCATTCTGAAACTGTGCTGAATGTCCGAGGTAAACGTGCGTGGGCAATAAAGCGGTTCCGTTTACCCCATCCTGTTCATGATGCCAGATGTTAAACAGGATGTTAGAGAAGAAACAGGCAACCCAGGAGCGGATGGGGTAAATGGAACTGCTTTATTGCACACGCATGCGTACCTTGGACATTCAATACAACGTCCAAGTGGCCTGGCTCTGGAAGGAGAGCACCATGCTCTACCCTTCCATCTACCTCGAGGGGTCCTGGCCTCCTCCATGAACAGCTGCGAGTTCATGCGCTCTCTGGTCATGGAGGCCCTGCGGATTTCCCACCAGCACCATGATGGCTACTCGCTGCCCATCTTCATCTACACCAGGCCCATCTACGGCCGCAAGTTGGACGTGCTGAGCAGGGCAGAGCTGGTCTCCATCACTGGCAAGAGCGCTGCCCTGGGGGTGGGTGGCACTGGGCTGGTGGCTCTGGGAGAGGCATGGCCAGGGATGGGGTGCTGAGCCTGCCCAGGCTATTACCTGAAGCCATCCCAGGACCCAGTGAGAGTAATGTGGGGAGGCTCCATGCTGGCAGCGCCATGGCTCTTGCTGTTTGCTGTGGCTGGTGCCCACGGGCAGGCCGAGAAGCCACCCTTTGCCCCCCTCTTCATCTGGAAGCCCTTCATCATGGCCTGGAATGCACCCACCCAGACTACAGGCCCTGCTTCAAGGTGAAGCTGGACTTCATCCTCTTTGACCTGCAGGCCTCGCCCAACAGGGGCTTCATGGACCATAACCTCACTATCTTGTGCAAGGAGCGCCTGGGCCGCTACCCCTACTACGACGAGCAGCAGGTAGCCATGAATGGCGGCGTCCCCCAGAAAAGCAGCATCAGTGAGCACCTGGGCTGGCTCTGTGAGGGCATTGGCAAGTGCAACTGCTTGGAGGCCAAGGAAGGGTGGCTGTCATAGACTGGGAGCCCATCTGTATCTGCAGCTGGCAGAACAAGGACATCTACGGCAAGAGCTCCTGCCAGATGGTGCTGTCACACCACTCCAGCATTGCGTTGAATGCCTGAGGTAAACGTGCAAGGGCAATAAAGTGGTTCCGTTTACCCCATCTGCTCCTGGGTCTCCTGTTTTTTCTAACATTGGTCTCTTTCATTCTACCCAAACCATGCAAGTAACCACCCTTTCATCTCCATATTATGCAGTGTCTTAGAAACAAAGCATAGAAGTTGTTAGATCCAGTGGAGGATCGATGAAGGGCCAGCTGTGGGGGAGTTCTGCAGTAATGCAGCTGTGTCTCTTAGGATCCATAAAAGCCTCTCTTGCTCAGAATTTGCAATGCTCATTAGAAGAATCCAAATCAATGAAGAAAAAGCAACAGAATGGAACGATGTTCTATGTTGGGTGTTTAGTGATTCTTTGATGCTAGTCCTCAGGTTCGGGCACCTGCATAGTCAGTCTCTTGACAGGGGGCAACAGGAGTCTTGCTTCTAGGACCATGGGCTCCATCCTGAGAGAGGGGCAGCCTCTGAGTATGGGAAGGGGAGATGAGTTGCATTTTTCCTTTGACTGTGGTTAAATTTAATCTTGCCTGAAGAATTGTGACACAGATGCCTGGGGAATAGGTGTCTTGTTCTGATCCGCAGCAGTTTCGAAGTCAGACTAATTATGTAATAAAGTATGTTGGGTGTTCCACCAGTGGACGGGGTAGTGGTTTGCTGCTCCCAAAAATCAAATGTCTAATCTGTAATTTTTTTTTTTTTATATATGATTACCATATTGTTCAGAATTAACAGAGGATCTGTTCCTGCATGGTGCTGGCTTCAGCAGGCGTTCTGAACTACTAGCACCTTGTGTGTTCAGGCGGCTGATAAGGTATTTTTGTAATAAAATAATCATTTGGTGTTGTGAGTCACCTCACAGATACCTGCATTTCAGTGGGGTGTGAGAACTTAGTACCCAACAATTGTTTAGTAAGTTTGCAGAGTGCTTTGAAATTCCATTTTGTTGAAAGGTGCTGTTTAAATAGACAGTCACTGTTATAATAATTTATGTAAAATTTTTAGTGTTTGGACATCAGGTGGTTTCACAGGGAAATTAACGCTGAAAACTAAGTTTATACTTTGAGGGCTAAGAAGTATGCTCAGCTTCTTTTTCCTCTTAGCACAGCTCATTGCTCTTTCTTTGAGGAGAGCACCCATTAAGTTGTGTGTCAGAGCTGAAACTTACAAGAGTGAAGAAAGCTGTGATTGAAAAAATTTTGCAAGTTTAATACCTTGTCTACACTTAAAAGGATTTGTCAGTACAGTATAAGGATGCCAGCAGAGCTGCTATTAATAAACTGCCCTAGTGGAGATGCAGCTTATACTGGCAAATAGGTTCTTTTTGCTGATATAGCTTATTACATGCCAGTTCTCCCAAGAGAGTGAGTCATATTGGTAAAAGGACTTTTTTGTTGATGTAACTGCATTTGTACATTAGAAGAGCATTTGCTTGTATGGTTACGTCAAGGGGGTGAGTTTTTTTCACACTCCTAACCAAAATAGCTGTGCTGCCAATACTTTTAAGTGTTCATCAGGCTGAGGACATTGGTTGCATTGGGACCAACTAATGGAAATATGCTACTTAAGGTGTTTTCTTCCTGCATTGTGATATATAGGGATTTTAGAAATCCCAAGTGCTTGTCCTCTAGTTTTGTTTAGAACTTCAAAAGGTTCTTTAGATTCAAAACCACATTATTGCATAGCCCTAAAAAAAGGCAAAATGTATAAACAGTTGCTTGAAGGGGGTGGTATGTGCTAATGGTAAACTCTGCTGGGCTTGGTGTGTGATCTTGAGCAAGACAGTTTCTTTCCAGATTCCCTACTGTCTATGAAGTTGAGACTTGGCTAGTTTTGGGAAAGCATGTACTTCTGTAGCACCTTTTATCTGAGAAATTGAAAGTGGGTTTAATAGTAATTCTTGTGTGCATGTTCTTGTTACAACAACCACTAACTTGGGCTGGCTTACTCTCAAAAAAAGTTGAATCGTTTTAAGTTCCAGCATATCCTACAAGGCAAACCACTCAACTGAAAGGCTAAGGTATGGGTAAATTCATAGGCTATTCCACTCAGTATCAATTAGGAACATCACCAAAGTTGACTGAATTAAATAAAAGGGAGTGTTTGGGCAGAAAACACATGTTGGTGGCACAAAACCTGATCCAAGTCTTATTTGTCAGCTACACAGTCTTCCTGTAGGACAGTGGTTTTCAACCTTTTTAAATACGAGATCACTTTTTTAATTTAAGTGCAATCCAAGATCTACCTCAAACCCAAATAGCCTTGCACCGCCTCCTTTGTGCCCCTTCTCTGAGGCCCCACTCCTGCTCACTCCATCTTCCCTTCCCCCCCCCCCCCATCTCTCTGTTTCACCAGGCTGGGGCAGAGGGTTGGGGTGCAGGCTCTGTCTTGGATTAAAGGATTTGGAGTGTGAGAGAGGCTCTGAGCTGAGCTTGGGGCAGGCAGTTGGGGTGCTGGAGCGGGTTCTGGGTGCAGCCTCTGGGAGGGCATTTGGATGCAGGGGTGCTCCAAGCTAGGGCAGGGGCTTGGGTTGCAGGAGGGAGTTCGTGCCTGGGGTAGGGTTTCGGGATGTGGGCTACAACTGGGCACTGCTTACCTCAGGTTGCTCCTGGGTGGTGGTGCAATGAGGCTAAGGCAGCTTCACCCCTGCCCTCGACCTGTACCACTCCCTAAAGCAGCCAGCAAACTCCATCCCAATTCCTGTTGTGCCCCTCTCTGCTCTGTGGAGATAGGATACAGAGTTGGAGAGGGGGCACTCTGACATCAGCACCCTTCCTCTCCCTCCCCTGCCCTGCACAGAAAGTAGGAGGCTCCTGAGGAGACAGCTTCAAGGCAGAGAGCAGGAGATGCACAGCAGTCTGTGGTGGGGGGGGGGCGCAACTGAAGTGCTGTCTTGATAACCTCTTGGCCAAACCAGTCAGGATCCCCTGTCAGAGGCTCCAAGATGTGCCAGTAGATCCTGATCTCCTGGTTGGTGACCACTGCTATAGGACTTTGCTGCTGCAGTTACAGAACTGAAGATAATCTTCTTTCCCTCCTCCATCAAAACCATAAAATAATGGCCAGCACAGTTGTGCTGCATAGTGAACCAGTTAATTAATCTAGATGACTTAAATCAGGGGTGTGGAACCTTTTTTGGGTCAGGGGCTGCTGATCCACAGAAAAATCAGTCAGGGGCTGTACCCATGGAAGAAACCCCCCCCCCCTTCTGATGTGGTTCCTGACTGAGATGGAGAAAGACACTCTCCACATTCTCTTCACACACCTGAGCCTCGGGGAGGCACAAGCTAGTACATTTTGTGTGCCCCAGCCCTCTGGTGGGAGTGACCCCTGAGCCTCGGGGGCCAGATCCAGGCAAGCTGGGGGCCTGAGGTTCCCCACCCCTGGCTTAAATCAGTCATCAGATCCAAGAACTGGTTGCTGCAGCTGGCTTTTGTCCTACTCTGGAGAAAATCTTTGAGGAATTGGTTAAGGCATAACATTTGGAAATGGACTAGACCATGTTGATTGCTCCATCACCTCTGAAAGAGTTAGAGCCTGTCTTACTGTAATAGCTGTTGTAAATATTTGAGCTGGTATCTATGAAATACATGTGTCCTGGCTGGTGTAAGCCCATGGAGAATTATGCTTGCCACTAACAAATTACCATCTGTAGCAGGAAAATGAATATGCCAACCAACTTCCTTGAAAAGTGTAATAATCCATCTGATCCTCAGAATGCCACCAGAGGATGCAGAAAACATACCCAATCCATCACTCCTAAGCAAAATCATGTTATGATGGGAAGGAGAAGACTGAGAAGTGTGATAAACTAGATCAGCACAGCAAAGTCCTTATCTGGCAAGTGCTTTGAAAATTCACTTTAATGTCTATGTAGCCCCAAGACTGAGATAATGGTCTAGAGATGAGAAAAGCAATAGCAATTTCCTGCATCATTTTGCCCTCCAGTAGAAGGGTTGCATAAACCTTCTTTCTCTTTTTCCACCAAAAAAACTGCCCGTGGAAAATGGAAAAAAACTAAATGAAATATGGATGTTCGCTTCTGAAATGGTTATATCCCTCTTAACAAGGCTGTCGTTATAGAAAATACTGTGTTCAAAAGTGTACCCAAAGCCACCGCTAGGAAGGAGCATGAAATGCAGAAATGGTTCTTGGTACATAGAGAGGAGAATCTATTTTTTTAAACTAGAGGGCAATAAAGACCACAGTTTGTTCAGTTTTATCTTGCTTTGTCATGCATTGGGGATTTGTCCTTCAATGAGAGGAGTCATGTGTGCAGGATAAAGATCAGAAGCAGTGCCAAACTTTTATCCAAAACTAAATGTAGAAGTAAACACATGACAGTGCAGTTGGGGAATTGCTTATTTAAGAGCCACATGAATCTCTTCTGGGTATACTGTGCATATAATACATAACTGATGTGTATTTGTATTAGATACAGTAAAAAAAAAAACAAAACCCCTTTTCTACTCACAGCATTCTCCAGAGATTTCAGAAAGGAATGGAGAGGTAAATATTATCTCTATGCATACAGGTGGGGAAATGACTTGCTGAAGGTTAGTGAGACAGTGTGAGAGAAGAATTAAAGCTCAGGACTTGTGCTTTAACCACTAGATTGTAATGCTTCTCTGGCTAGTGGGGCAATATGCAGGTCTTGCAAGAACAGAGATGTCTCATTTTCCTTATGCTCCCTTGTCTATCCACCTGTTGTGTCTTGTCTCCTGCTTAGACTGCAAGCTCTTTGTCAGAGATTGTCTTTTGTGTGTGTTTGCGTTTGCATAGCACTTAACATGGGCCCTAGTCCATGTCTGGGACCCGTAGGCATGATTGCAGTACATACAATAAATAATGTAGGTGCTTTAGCTCTCTTACAGCAGATCATTAGTCTTGTTGAAGACAGTGTGAGGCAGGGATGTAAGACACTTTTTAGACTAGAGGAAGAGGATGCTGTACTCTATTTCAGCATAATAATTGGTGTCTAAAAATGGTTTTGTAATTCTCCCACATCTAATGTGGTATACATTCTAAATTGTACTTCCTGCCTTCAGTGAATCCTGTATATATGTGTGAACAGGATGTGGGGCAGTGGAGATAGTGGCAGAGTTACCAGCCAACATAGCTGTCCCCAACCTAAAAGTACTTAGTCCAAAATACATGATGGTCTTTATTCATTGGTTTCATTTATCAAATATCTTGATAAACTGAAGAGAGTTACGGTCTTATTTCACAATGCCCAGAAAATGTATTAGGTGCTTCACAGTGCAAATAGAAAGATGTACCCAAAAATTTACAGCTGAAGTGTTAAACATGATGTCATAGAAACTTAGGGCTGGAAGAGACCTCAGGAGGTCATCAAGTCCAACCCCAACTAAATCATCCCAGCTAGGGCTTTGTCAACCTGGGACTTAAAAACCTCTAAGGATGGAGTTCTACCCCCTCCCCAGGTAACCCATTCCAATACTGAAGTAGTTTTTCCCTAATATCCAACCTAGACCTCCCTCACTGTAACTTAAGACCATTCATTGCTCCTTGTTCTGCCATCTGTCACCACTGAGAACAGCACCTCTCCATCCTTTCTGGAACCTCCCTTCAGGAAATTGAAGGCTGCTATCATATGCCCCCTCACTTTTCTCTTTTGCACACTAAATAAGCTGAAATCCCTCAGTCTCTTCTCGTACGTCATGTGCTCCAGCCCCCTCATCATTTTGGTTGCCCTCCGCTGGACCCTCTCCAATGTGCACACATTCTTTCTGTAGTGGGGGTCCCAGACCTTGACGGAATGCTCCAGATGTGGCCTCACCAATGCTGAATAAAGGGGAATAATCACTTCTCTAGATCTGCTAGAAATGCTCCTCCTAATGCACCACTATCACCACTTCCCCACATCCGTGTAGCCTTCTTGGCTAAAAGGGCACCCTGTTGACTCCTATCCAGCTTCTCATCCACTGTAATTCCCAGGTCCTTACTGCTGAACTGCTACTTAGCCAATTGGTCCCCAGCCTGTAACAGTGCTTGGGATTCTTCTGTCCTTGTTCAACTTGTCCTTGTTGAACCTTATCAGATTTCTTTTGGCCCTATCCTCCAATTTGTCTCGGTCACATGAAGAGTGGGGATGTCATATATCTGTGTCCTATGGAGAGAGGGCACTTCACCAAGAAGATGAAATGTAGTTTAGGTAGGTGTATGTTATTTGTAGACTATAAATTAACTCAGGAACAACCAGTGATCCGGCGATTGAACTAAAATGGAATAACTTAGGAAACTATATCCAAGAGAGGGGGATAGAAACTTACAAAATGGTGGTATATACTGAGGGCATGGAGCTTAGTTAGGGCCTATAACAGGATAAACAGCAATAATAATACGTGGTACTTCTATTCACAGATTATTTTTCATGGAGATACATTTTAAACTTTTTAAACTGGGGAAAAATACATTTGCAAGACAGTATGGATCATTCTGGCATTTTGAAGTGTAATTGGAACTGTATGCTTATGCTATGCTGACATTTGCTTGCGTCCAGGAAAGAGTTTTTGCTTCACTTGACTATCAGATCTAGAATTAGGAAAACCTTCCCTTCCTGCCCACAAGGGCTTGTTAATGGAATTCTTGGCAGTTTTTTCCCTGGTGCATCAACCAAGTATCTGCTGAGTGTCAGGTGGGTCCCCCCCACACCCCTCAGTCCATGATCAATTTGCAGAGGGCAGTGGTAGATCTTGCTCCTTATCTCTTGTTGGTTCTCAGCATGTTGCATTCCAGTGTAGAGCAGAGGATGTAATAGCATGTGGTTCTTGCATCATCCTTTTGATTCTTAATAGTGCAGCTACATTCCCTAGCCATTTGTCGTGAAGCAGCCAGATTGATAAACAAGAGGAGGCTGATTATTCCATTAGTGGTGATGTGATCAAAGGTAATGCAGCTTCCATTAGGTAGTTGGTGAAGATCTTTCCATAACTGCAGAGTCCTTGATCAAAACCACTCCCCAATGTTTTATCTTCTGCATGGCATCTAAGTATGCAGTCACTTCAAATAATGTCCAGATTTGGCTGTCCAGAAGGTACCCTCTAATGAAGTAGATGAGACCCATTGGTAGGTGATAATGGCAATAGGCTAGTCTGGATCTAGTTACAAGAGCTGATGTTTGTCAGTAACCCTTACATTTCCAAGTAAGGCTATTGACTATGGCTATCCCAGGCAAGTTCTGCTTCTGCAGTGGTGTCAGTGGAGCAAAGAACATCTAGTCCAACTGAAAGTTCAGAGGGATATTCTGGCAAATGAGAACAAATGAAATTGCTATACTTCACTCATTTATCCTGGATACACTTCCTTCCTACCTTCCTGCCCTTCCGGTGTCTTCTGCATACTGCTGAACAGCTGTTCTGCAGTGTGCAAGAGGCACTGGGAGGGAGGGGAAGAATTGATCAGCAGGGCTAGCAGACCCCCTGGAGTAGGACTGCAGTTTGAGGAATACTGGTCTAAAACATACTTTGACTGGTTGCTGTATGTTGGTGAACCACTGATAGAAAATTGAGTCAGTTATATAGCTGGGGCAATTTGGTCTTATCTTCAGGACTTAATTTGATGTGCAATGCGATAGGGACCAGGGAGATGACTTGGTTGATGATGTGGTCAGAGATAGTGATGTTTTTAACAGAATTGTTTTGGATTGGAAAGGGTAGTCTTGATGTGTATCTCATGTGATGAGAAACTCAGAAGGGGCCCAGTTCAAACCGTGGTTTGGAGTTGATCATATGACTGATGTTTTCTGGAGGTGGAAGTGGAACCTGAACCTGAAATGAACCTGTTAGAGATGCACCTCTGTGGCAGGGTATGTTAAAGGGAACACTCTAATACACAGAATACTCTGCACAGAAGCAAGGCCCCACAACATCTAAAGAGCTGAGTCAGTATTCACCCACACAATACACCAGCCCCCAAAGGGTCAGTGCTTGGGTTGTGATTTTCCCACAGGAAGTGTTCGGTTTCACTTGGCCTTTGTGCCTCAGTGTTACACAAAGCACACTGTTCTTGCCGTGGGAATAACAGCAGAAAACAGCAGTATGGTGTTGTGGAGCTGACTGCCCAGCAGGCTCACGAAGAGAGATTAATGTCCTCAGTGCATACTTCATTTTTCATCTCTGAACTTCTCTTTAGAGAAATAGCTCAACTTCCCACCCATCAGCCCACATTGGAGCAGCAGATGTCAAAATGTCAGTTCAGTCTGTTGACTTTTTTTATTGGGTGATGGGAAGGTTGGGTTTGCCCTTCATTTCCCCTTTCTTACTGTTGCTGCTATTGGAGCATCTTTCAGGCTGGGAGAGGAGAGCTCCTACTGCAGCTGCTGTCAGTGCTCCTGCATGGGTCTGCTGTGGTAAGGGAGAAAGAAAGGCTATAAGTCTAGCAGCTCCAGCTGTGCAACTTGTGCAGTGGCCTGAGACACCTACTCCCTGGGGTATCTTATCTAGGACCCAGAGACCTCCTCGTTGAGTGTAGTGGAATTCATTTTCATCTGTATCTTCCTTGGGAACTCTTGCGTGTTCTGAGTTCCAGGTAACTTGTGCACCAGCCATTTCCTCTGTGTGTGCTAGAGACTGCAGAGACTCTTGGCTACTCAATGAAGACTGAAGTTCAAATGATAGACTGTGGTACTAGAGATGCTGCCTGCAGATGCTGTTTGTCTCTGGGGGCGCATCACAGGACTGGGGTGTCTGCCTAAGTAGTCTTGTCTTATAACAGGATTGCATCCGTACAGTATGTAGATAGCATGTCTGATTGTATGCACAGTACAGTAGATAGCATGTCCATGTAAGGATTGTCCTCTGTCCTGTCGTGGTTGTCTGTTTACTGAACCTTCTTTGGCTGGAGAATGACTTTTTTTTTTCCAGCACCTTTTACTGAACCTGTGGTTCCCCATGTGACAGTGCAGTTTTGAAACAGGATGTTTCATCCAGCTCCAAGCGGGATCAGTCTTGTTTTGAAATGGCTTTGAAAGTAGGAGTTATTCTGTAGTCTGTCCCCTGCTGATCTTTGGGGATGGACGCTTCCAGGAAAGTGAAGGTTACCAGTCTGGTAAATACGCTGCTAGTGAATGTAGCATTAGGAAAGGGAATTCCTTCAGATAGCTCATGTGCACTGTTTAACCCTTAGAGCTGCATTGTAAGGGAATAGTAGCCAGCTTTTTCTGCTTCATAGAGGGCAAAGAAGAGAGAAGTGGAACAACTTGTACAGATCTGCGTTTTTTTGGTGAGTTCCTCCTTTTTCTGAAATAGTATGTAGACAGAGTGTACATACGCAATTATGCCAGCAAAGGTCCTAGCATATTCTGTTTCGAAGCTGAGGGCTGGTCCTAATGGAAGCATGTGTTTCCTTCATACAAAGTATAAGGGATATATCAGGTCGCTGCCAACCTGCTCCTACAGTACATGCAGATTGTAGGTTATGTTTTACGCTCCAGTGGGGAGTCTAATAGTCAGTGGTATAGCATGATGTCTCTCTTCACCATGCCGGATGCATTCCAGTCCCTATCTTGAATATCTGCTACCCCCAAAGGGCATGGTGGGAAACGCTATGGAATTGTATTGTGAAAAGAATAAATAAGAAGTAGTTGATGGTTAGTGGAGGTCATTGCTGTTTGTTAGTGCTTCAAATAAATATTGGCAAGTTAAAAATTTTATTTAAAGCAAAATCCCTTAGCTATGTTTTTAAAAATAGTAAGATCAAGTAAAAGTCCTTTAAAAAAAATCAGTACTGCTTATTGTTTCCTCCAAGATTGAATGATGACTATAAAATACTGTAGTTATTGTCACTCTTACTAGCCCGGTGCTGTAGTATGTTGCCAAGACTTCAGAGGAATATTTAAATTATTCTTAATTTTTTGTGACATTATGGAAAGTTACAGTGACATTTTTTTGAAAACTTAAAAAAAATTGAAGCTAAATTACCTGCCAGTGTCCTTCGAATCTGCCTCAAACTTGTGTTCACAAGGATCTGCCAACAGGATAGGGCAACAGCTTGCCAACAGGATAGGGCAAGCTGCAGCATTTTTAGAAGGGAGATGAATGAGGAAAAGTTTGGTATAGTGTTCTAGTATGGAAAAAGGCACAGGGAAAGGGTGTGGGAGAAAAGGTGTTGAAAAGGTTGTCCTTATACAATGTGTGTGTGTACTGAAAAAGTTCTTTTGCCTGCTAACAGCAGTAGCAGTATACAGTAGTGTGTGACTTAATGGGGTAATTACCTGACCACAGAAGTGTAAGAATAGGTCATTATCAGCTGGAAGAGGGGTTGGGCCCTGCAGTGAATGGAGTGAGTGCTTGCTATTCTTTCTGCCTGTATTGAAGTATAGGAGAACAGCAAGAATTGATTTCATTGCATTCATATGAGACTCCTGGGATCTTGTCTTTATTGAGGTCCTCTGATGTGTTAGAGCAGGGGTGGGCAATAATTTTTAATGGGGGCCACTCCAAGATTTTGGTAAGTGGTCAAGAGCCACACTTCTGTGGAGGAGGTGCAGGGTCTGAGTTGATGGGTGGGGTGTAGAAGGGAGCATGGGGTCTGAGAGGGAGTTTGGATGAAGGAGGGGGTTATGATCTGGGGCAGGACCTTGAAATGCAGGGTCCAGGAGATGATTTTGGTCTGGGGGAAAGGGTGCAGGGTCTGAGGGAGTTGTGACCTGGGAGAAGGAGGTGCAGAGGGTTTGGATTTTGACCTGGGCAGTGGAAATGGGGTGCTGGGTGCAGGAGAGGATTCTGGCCTGAGGAAAGGGTTTGCGAGGGAGGAATTGTGACCTGGAGGAGGGTCGGGAGAAGTGATACAAAGGTGGAGGCCTGGGGCAAGCAGATGGGGGGAGAAAGGAGGTAGAGTGTGGTGCCACAGGCAGGCTTTGGCTGGGGTGCGCTTACCTAGGCAGCTACCAGCCAGCAGCTCTACAGGAACTTGACCCTCCCTGCCTGTGTACTGGATTGGCTGCTCCAGGTGGCTCTGCTCCAGTACTGGGAGGGAGGAAGGGAGGGGGTAAGGAGGCTTCATTGGCTGCCTCTGCAAAATTCCTCATCTCCTATAGGCTGGAAACTGGCCAATGGGAGCTTGGGGATTTCGCTAGTGGGCAGGGACAGTGCACCAAGCTTTCTCCTTCCTGCCCAGACTGTGTCACAGTTAAGCAGCCTGCTGTTTAAAGCAGCTGCAGCTGCTCTTTAGCAAGGGTGTCCTCGAGGTGGCTGCAGGCTGGATCAGGCAGCTTGGTGGGCTGGATCCGGCCCGCTAGATGCCTCTTTGCCCAGCCTGTGTTAGAGGCTGCTTGTCAGCCAGCTGAAAAACTCCTTTTAATATAATTTTTTGTAAGCCTTTGTGTAATGACTTCAGCCTTAGGTATTGTGATTGCGTAGAGTCCCCTCGCAACCTATGCAGGACAAACTATCCAGCAGCTCTCATCTTTTTGGCTCTGGTTATATTTCACTTCCTGCATATGGAAGTAAGGGATAACAAGTCATGGGAGAGGAACCATCACCTTCAAATCAAACCTTTGTGGTGAAGCAAATCTTACACTAGTGAACTTTGTTCCCTTGGCAGCCCAGAAGATATAGGTGAATGTAGTAGATAGCAGAGCTGTTTGAAAGTGCTCTCCCTGGCCTAGAGAAACTAGTGGTAGAATGTGTCATGGAGATTCAACTTCCTTCGCAACGGAAGGTCCATCCTTACAAGTGAGGCATGCTAGTGGGGAAGGTAGTCCTGCTGCTACCCGTGCTGTACCTGTTGGTGAATAGGGGACTTCCATCTTCTGAGCTCTCCAAAGAGCAGAGTGAGTTCACTAGTGTAAAATTTGCTTATGTTATTACAGTCAAGCTTTGCTTCCCTTCTGGTGATCTGGGTTGTACTGTGTTATTCTGTAGATATTCAGATGTGCTATCGCCTTCTTTTCTTGTATCTGGGAGAGGGGAGAACCAGCTGACGTGGCAATGTAGTGTGACTCCAGCTTGTCTGAATCTTCTTCCATCCTGTTTGTAGCATAAACTGGTTATAATCTGAATTCTCCTTTTCTGCGAAGCTGTTGCAGCATTGGATTGGCCCTTTGTGGTAAGGCCACAGACTCAGCACAATGTTTTTGGTACAGAATGTGTAGCAAGACTGGTTTGAGAAATCTGTTTCCTTAGCAATAGTGGAGTAATGTTTGCATCATCATTTCTTAATAGCTGGGTGGGAAAATATAATGCAGGGCTGTCTTTTAGGCAGCTTTACACAGGTACTGCTAACCTTAGTCCCATCCTCGGGGCTTTTACATTGTTATATTCAGCATTGTTTGCTGGGTGAAGGATTGGGAATTAACAAAGCATTGGAATTGCAGTGAGAGGACAGCATCTTAATTTAAATCACACTTGAGGCCTGTACTGGAATTTTTTTAATCCTCTAACAATAATAATGCTCTGTGCTTATGTAAGGAATGGATAAAAGGTATACAGAAATATTGTTTAAGCACCTTTATCTGATGATTGTGTGGTGCTTTAAAAGCTTCTGTTCCTGGCTGTTACATGCATTTTGTGTGCTAGGGCAGTGGGTCCCAATCATTGATTAAAAAAAAATTGTGACATGAATGGATGGGTTGTGAAGCTTTTGTATCGTTAGTGGTTCAAGTACCACAATTTGGAATCCCCTGTTCTAGGGCATTTTGTCTAACTTTAGTTTACCTCCATTTTTCCCATTAGTAAAATGAAGGGAGTACCTCGCATGCGGGAGTTTAGTAGTTTCATAACATGTCTGGAAAGTACAGTGAGATCCTCGGGTGTGAGCTGCTCCAGAAATGCAAAATACTTTTTTATGAGCATATGAAAGAATGCTTTAATGGCATATCTATTTCCATGTAACCTTTTGTTTTTGTTGTGTTGGTTATACAGGATTTGACAAATCCTTTTGGTAGTGGAAAACAGGAAGGATTCAGTCCTAAGTCGTCAATTTCTTTTGGGGACTTTTAAAGAAATCTATGCATTGTAGTTTTGAAGATAACTTTGTTAATGTAAAAGTGGTGAGGAGTCCTGTGGCACCTTATAGACTAACAGAAGTGTTGGAGCATACGCTTTCGTGGGCAAAGACCCACTTCGTCAGATGCATGTAGTGGAAATTTCCAGAGGCAGGTATAAATATGCAGGCCAGAATCAGGCTAGAGATAACGAGGTGAATCCAATCAGGGAGGATGAGGCCCACGTCTAGTATCTGATCTGGAGGTGTGAATACCAAGAGAGGAGAAGCTGCTTTTGTAGTTAGCTAGCCATTCACAGTCTTTGTTTAATCCTGAGTTGATGGTGTCAAACTTGAAGATGAACTGTAGCTCAGCGGTTTCTCTTGAAGTCTGGTCTTGAAGTTTTTTTGCTGCAGGATGGCTACCTTTAGATCTGCAATTGTGTGTCCAGGGAGATTGAAGTGTTCTCCTACAGGTTTTTGTATATTTCCATTCCTAATATGTGATTTGTGTCCATTGATTCTTTTACGTAGGGACTGTCCAGTTTGGCCGATGTATATAGCAGAGGGGCATTGTTGGCACATGATGGCGTATATTACGTTAGTAGATGTGCAGGAGAATGAACCAGTGATGGTGTGGCTGATCTGGTTAGGTCCTGTGATGGAGTTGCTGGTGTATATATGTGGGCCTCATCCTCCCTGATTGGATTCACCTTGCTATCTCTAGCCTGATTCTGGCCTGCATATTTATACCTGCCTCTAGAAATTTCCACTACATGCATCTGATGAAGTGGGTCTTTGCCCACGAAAGCTTATGCTCCAACATTTCTGTTAGTCTATAAGGTGCCACAGGACTCCTCGCCGCTTTTGCAGATTCAGACTAACAGGGCTACCCCTCTGATACTTTGTTAATGTAAGCTGATTCAGCAGTATCTTGAGACTGCACGCTGACCGTTCTAATGTTTCTGCTCTTAACACTTTCAAGAAGTGGAGCAGAGTGAAATAGAGAAATACACCCCCCAGTCCTGCCTCCCCAAAATAACTTTAACTAGTGTCTTTGTAAATTTTTCAAGCCAGTCAGTTGCTGGGCTGCTCTTTATTATAAAGTACATCTCTAGCCCCTTTCATCTGAAAGCTTTAAATTTTCAATAACTAACAAATGTAAGTTTCTCTCTGAAGTTAGTATTACCTGAATTTAACAGGTGTAGAAAATGGATGCACAGAGAAGTTACCTGACTTGCACTAGGTGTAGAACTGAAATTAAAGCCCAGATTTTCTGACCCTCAGCCAGAGCTCTAATGTTTTTTGAAAATGCTCCCTCCCAACAAAATGCTAGCAATGTTAGTAACAAAAGTTAGTGATAGAAGTTTTTTTTTTTTTTACTAAAATTCTGCGAGCCATATTTTTTGTAACTTAAGTAGGACACACACAGGGCTTCTGAGTTGATTTTTTTCGTGTCTGAAAAACACTGAAGTGTTTGTTCTAAGTCATCTGGGATTCATCTGGTCAGTAATACAGTGAGTAAGTGTTGCCTTAGACACCCTGTGCCCATCAGATACAATGATTGACTCTACATCTCTGTAGGGATGTTAAATTTAAATTAATCAACTAATTGAATTCTTGATGGAATTTGCATCAACTATTTGATTAGTTGATAAGGGCACCTCCGCCTTTGAAATGTA
The DNA here is from genome assembly GCA_032595735.1 of Pelochelys cantorii. Taxonomy (NCBI): domain Eukaryota; kingdom Metazoa; phylum Chordata; order Testudines; family Trionychidae; genus Pelochelys; species Pelochelys cantorii. The sequence continues at coordinate 259,242,258 of CM064327.1, read as the reverse complement.
GCAAGAGCCCTGCAGGCTTTTGCTACATTTCAAAGGCGGACGTGCCACCAGGAGCACAGGCCAGTTTGGGACTCAGGCAGTCTCCCATTGGGCCCTGTGCTCCATGCTTTTAGAATGTACAAGAGTCCTGGGGGCTCTTGTACATTTCAGAAGCAAAGCATGTGGGGAGCACAGGGTGAGCAGGGGACTCAAGCAGTCTCCTGCTCCCTGTGGGGCTTCTGCTTCTGAAATATAGCAAGAGACCTGCTCTTGCTACATTTCAAAGGCAGAAGCACTGCCAGTTCCCTGCTGTGCTCCTGGCATGCCTCCCCACCCCACTTCCCCCGAGACAGTGCTGAGGGAACTGGCTTTTAAGCTGGCTCCCCCCCAGCACCGGCTCCTAATGATAGAGGCAACAAGGGGGGAAAGCGACTAGTTGAGTCATATACTTATCGGATAGTCGACTAGTCGCTTATATCCCTACATCTCTGGCTTAATAGACTAAGGAAAGAATCAGGTGCTCGAGCTCTGGAAAATAAATGGTTTCTTTTGCTGTATAGAGTAGCAGGAGACTAGTTCTAGATGTCTGATTAAAAGGCCAGCTGTTCCCAGAAAGCAGCAGGCTGAGAAACCAAAGGGAAATTCTAAGTGGCAGTACTTCTTCTCACAGGGCAAGATGGCAGCTGTTCTTCAGTAAACATGACTTGTATTTGCACTGATTTGCCAAAACAGACAGTAATGGATGCATAGGTGTAGTGGGCAAATGACCTGGTACATTCCCTGTTTGGGACACAGACATTTGGTCTCTTTTGTAGGAAGATTGGAATTGGGATTTCAGTTTTAAACTAAGAACAGTAACTTAAAACAAGTTTGCATTATTGCTTTGTGCTTGATCTGTGTCAGTTCTGTAATAACAAGCCCTCGGCCCCACCTCTTTCACCTGAGGACCCACCCTCTGTGGGAGCCAATCCCCCCACTGCAGGGGCAGGTCTCTAGTCCTCCATGTGAGCCTCCATGGCTCCGCAGCACAGGGAAGGCAGGCAATGTGTGGTCCCAGCCTCAGCATGGCTGAAGCCTGGGAGCCATACAAGTAGAGGGGTGCAGTGTGGGCAGTGCCTTCCCCTGTCTCTTACACTGTCATTCATGGGTGGCAGGTATATGTGCAACTGTCGTCTTGTCAGAAAAAAGAAGCTACCTAAATCAGGGTGTTCCAGTGCTGAATAAATTGATGAGTGTTTGCTGTAATGTGCACTTGACTCCTGTCTCACAGCTGCATTGGGTTCTCAAAGCAGTTAAAACTGCATATTTCTAGCACAAACAACAGGTTTAGCCAGGGTGCATCTAAGTGCAGAAAAGCAGAGATGGCCTTGTGTCTTACTATAAGGCAGCTTGTCCCTCGTATTCAGACTATACTGTCCTTTGCAGGATTTTATCCTATTGCTGGGTGAAGGATTGGTAGTTAACAAAGCACTGGAATTGCAGCAAGAGAAAGCATCTTACTTTAAATTACACTTGAGGCCTGTACTGGAATTTTTGTAGTCCTCTAACTGTAATAATGCTCTGCATATATGCAATGAATGGATAAAAGTTATACAGGTACAGAATTATTGATCGTTAAGCACCTTTTATCTGAGGATCTTGAGGTGCTTTAAAAGCCCAAACTTGGCTTCTGTTACACCTTTCAAAAACTGATGAGCCCTGGGAGTGGGGAACCTCTGGCTGTGGGTTGGATTCAGCCCCCCTGTTTAATTTAATTTGGCTCATGGAAAGTTTCTGGGCCACAGGTGAGAAGCCCTGAGTCTTGGTGCCCCCTTGCGAGGCTGGAGCTGCAAACACTGGCTCACAGCAATCTGCGAAACTCTGCATGGTACCCTCACCTGCAGGTGCCACCCCCACACCTCCCATTGGCCAGGAATCACAGGCAATGGTTGCTGCAGGGGGTAGCATCTGCAGGTGAGGGCAGCACATGGAGCCTAGAGCTCTCTCCTGCATCCCAACTCCCTCATCCCAAGCTGCATCTGAAAGCCTGCACCCCTAGTTGGAGCACTCACCCCCTTCCACACCCCAACCCTCTGCCCCAGCCTAGAGCCCTCTACCACACCCTGAACACTTCATTTTTAACCCTATTCTAATTACAGGGTTGTCAACTTTCCCAGCTTGTCACACAACTGGCTCTCGTCCTCCACTGGCGTCATCTAGTCCCCACTTCTGGCAGTCAGAGGTTTGGGGACATTGAGAGCATGAGTTTACATCGCTGACTGTATTGGATAATTGCCATTGATAGATCCATCCTCCATGACTTTCTTAGTGGTGGTGTGTTTTGTGTGTGTGTGTAAGTAACCTAGTTATACTTTTGGCCTTCACAATATCCCCTGGTTCCAAAGGTTGAATGTGTGTTGTGTGAAGTTTTCATTTGTTTTAAAACTGCCACCTACTAATTTATTTGGTTCTTTGTTATACAAAGAGAAAAATAACACTTCCTTATTTATTTTCACAATATCATTCATGAACTTGTAGATCTCTATTGTATGCACCCATAGTCATCTTTTCCAGGCCTAATGGTCCACTCTTTTTAATCTCCCCTTATGGAAGCTGTTCTGTACTCCTAATTATTTTTGTTGGCCTTTTCTGCTCTTTTTCCAGTTCTGATTTTTGAGATGAAGTTATTCAAACTGTACACAATATTCAAGGTATACTGTGGAATTATATAGTGACATGGTATTTTCTGTTTTATCTTTCTTTCCTAGTGGTTCCTAACATTCTGTTAACTACTTTGCTGCTGCACATTGAGGGGATGTTTTCAGGGAATGATCTACAATGACAAGATGTTTCTTGAATGGTAACAGCTAATTTAGGCCTATCATTTGGTAAGTGTAGTTGGGATTGTTTTCCAGTGTTCATTACTTTGAATTTATCAGCACTGAATTTCATCTGCCCTTTTGTTGCCAAGTCACCCAATTCGGTGAAATCTCTTTATAACTCTTCGCAGTCACCTGTGGACTTAATTATCTTGAGTAATTTTATATCCTCTGCAGATATTGCCACATCACTGCTCACCCCTTTTTCCTAATCATTTGTGAACATGTTGAACAGCACTGGTCCTAGAGGGCCTATGGGGACCCGGCTGTTTTCCTCTCTCCACTGTGGAAAACTGACTTTTCCTACCCTTGGTTTATTTTCTTTTAACTACAGGTTGGACCTCCCTGGTCCAACACCCTCGGGACCTGACTGGTCCCGGATGAGGGATTTTGCTGGACATGGGGAGGTCATTTTTGGACTCCTGCACACTGGCCTCCCAGCTGGCTCCCCACCTCCTGCTGGCCAGAAGGCCATCAATGGTGTTGCTCTGGGAACCATGGGGCAGCCACGCCTTGGGGCTCTGGGACCCAGGGGGTAGCTGTGCTTCCATGTGCGTGGTGGCTCCACCATCAGCTCGCTGTGGACAGCCCACTGCACTGCCAGCCCCACAGGGATCCATGCTGCTGACCCTCCACCAGAACTCTCTGGTCCTGCAACATCTGTGCCGGACCATGGATGTTGCTGGACCAAGGAAGCCTGGTTAAGTGAGTTTCAACCTGTAGTTAATGATCCATGAAAGGTCCTTCCTGTAAACCCCCTAAAGTTTAAGAAACTTTGGTGAGGAACCTTCTCTTAGTCTTTCAGAAAGTCCAGCTACGCTATATCCACTGGATTTCCTGTGTCCATGGGCTTGTGTAATCCTTCAGAGAATTCTAATAAACTGGTGAAGCATGAGTTCCCTTCACAAAATCTGTATTGATTATTCCCCAACATTGTGTTTATCTCATCTGTGTTCTTATTATAGTTTCTACCAATTTTTCTAGTACTAAAGTTAGGTGTACTGGTTTGTCACTGCCAAGCTCGCCCTCTGGAGACTTTTTTCAAAATAGGCCTTATATCTTAGCTCTCCTTCAGTGAAAGTACAGAGGCTGATTTAAGTGATAGGTTACATACAGTAGTTAGAAGCTGTATAATTTTATAGCTGATTTTCTTCAGAACTCTTTTGTGAATACCATCTGGTCCTGGTGATTTATTACTGCTTAATGTATCAGTTTGTTCCAAAATTTCCAACACTGATGCTTCAGTTTGTGCTTCACATTTTTTCTTGCTCTGCCTTCTTAAAAGCTGTCCTGTGGCACCTTAGAGGCTAATACAAATATACATAGCATCGTGAGTTTTCATGGGCAAAACCCACTTCCTCAGATGAGCTGGCAGCTTCCAGCTCATCTGAGGAAGTGTGTTTTGCCCACCAATGCTGGCAGGTTAAGTGTAAAAGTATATGCTCCTTTCTATTTTGCTCAGTTGGATTTGACTTCCAATTTTTAAAGGATGCCATTTTTTCTCTGCTTTTTTAGCCATGGTGACATTTTTTGCATCTGGTATACTCCACATCAAAACTAGCATTTAGTTTGAGCCTCTGTCATGATGTTTTTAAATAGTCTCCATGCAGTTTAATCTCTGTCACCGTCCTGGTCAGAGGGTTGGTAGGATACTCCTATGGTTATACTCCTGTTAAAGCATGGTATTTCTATCCATAGACATTCTCTGACACAATTTTTTCATTTTAGAATTTTTTTGACTTTCTGCTTTCTTTCATATATAATGTCACTCCCCGCCAGCATGACCTCCTGTCATTTCTGTATATTCTGTACCCTAGTATTATAGCATTTATCCTCATTCCACCAAGTTTCCTTGATGTCTATCATGTCAATATTCTCATTTAATGCCGGGCACTATAATAATTCACCCACCTTAATATTTAGACTTACAATATTTTTAGATAAGCACGTGTACAGTTTTGTCAATAATCATTTTCATGTGTTATATTTAAAAGGTATTCCTTTACATCTGACTTCTTCGCTACTTCCTACCTGTACTTCACCAACTGCTTTGGTATCCTCTTTATTGAGATATAGAGTTCCCCCTTAATAAATTCATCCCTAAAGAATGTCTTCTCTGCACCATTAGTTCCTCTGCTTTCTCCCAGCCCTTAGTTTAAAAACTCCTCTACAACCTGTTTAATTTTACATGCCAGCAATCTGGCTCCGTTTTGGTTTAAGTGGAGCCCATTCTTCCTGCATGTGCTCCTCCCTTTCCCAAAAGGTGGCCAGTTCCTAATAAATCTAAAACCCTCTACCCTGCTAGGGAAGTGAAAGTGTAACTGCCTGTATCAGAGGCAGCATCACGGTGGGGCAGGCGGGAGCCAGTCTGCATGGGGGCAGCCGGCTCTCTGCGTCAGAGGTGGCAGCGGGGTGGTGGTGGTAAGTGCGAGCACCAGCTCCTTGGGAGCCTGCCCCCCCATGCTGCTGCCTCTGTATCAGAGGCAGCGAGGTGGGAGCTAGTGTCTCCCTTATTTAGAGTGTGTTTGCTAAAGTGTTTCTGCCTCTTTCACTGCCTCCTGTCTGTTTGCTAGTTCTTCTTAATTATTGTCCCATGCTGATTCAAACTGTCACTTTCAAACATTTTTTTTAAACTCTCCTGAATGTCTGTGTATACTAGTAGACTTTTATAGAAAAGTTTGAACTGCCTGGTCCTGGAGCAGATTCTAGATCTGCATTTGTGAGGCGGTAACAAGCATTAGGTCCTGTTGTGCAATCAAGGCAAAAGGTCTTTTGCCAAAGGAAAGCACTCAAGCTGTATTTTATTTTATTACACTGTCTACTGTGGCTTGGTTGGCGAAGTCAAGCCTTGCTTGCTTTTCCCAGCAAAAATAACTGCCTTGAAACTGTCTGTAGCTATAAAATTCAGACCCAAGCTCTTTCCTCACATCACCATGATGGGATCACTAACGCCAGGATGTTCACACTGAGATTGAACCTCAAGCACACTCAGCAGATGTACTTCTCTGTGGTTCTCCTTCCCCTAAGACAGGATTTGTATTGCTGACTGCTAGAGCCTATGCTTCCTCACACTGGCATGCACATAGGCCCTTCTGCTCCCTCTTTGGAGTGGTAGCTAAGCTCTGTTGCTCTGCCCAGCCCCTACTCCCTCCCTGTTAGGTACCCCAGTTCCATTCCCACTCAGTCTTCTGTATACCTTCCTTCCCTAATTGGAAGCTCGTCTCTCCCTCTGCTCCCCCTTTTGACTGGTAACTTTATTCTGTTCTCTGCTTGGCCCGTGTCTCGCTGCCCCAAGGCATCTAAACTCTCTTGGGTCTGTTCCCTCTCTGCCCCTCAGACCTACTGCTCGTTTGTTGAATCTGTTGTCCCACAACCTGCTCTCATCCTCCCCTGGTGGGCAAGGAGCCTGATGACTGCTCACATGGCACAACTTCTTGTCCTGGGCTTCTGAGCCATATGTTTTCCCAGTTTGCTCCCGAGGAGAAGTTGCAGCTGCGTGGCTGCAAAGCCAGGCTGAAAATGCTCCTGTTGCTTCTCTTATGCATTCTCTCTTTCCCCTTTCCAGCATCCTGTCCTGCGTATGGTGCCTTTGCTGAAGTGCTGCACATGGTGGACCTGAGTAATCCCCATGACACGTTCTGGGATGGCAGCTAGGTGACGACAGCTGAGGATGACCCTTACTGAAAAGCTGCGCGAGACAATATCGCGGGCATTCTACAACCACGGGCTGCTGTGTGCTTCCTACCCCATTCCCATCATCCTCTTCACTGGCCTCTGCATCCTGGCCTGCTGGTAAGTGCTGCAAAATACTTGTCTGCACAGGTCCTTGCTCAATTCCATGCTCCTGGTCTATGAGGTTCTATCTCTGAGTGTGAGCACTATGGTATGTGCTGTCCCTGAAGTGTTGGGTTTAACATAGGTGCTTCCAGTCATTGTCGTGTGAGGAACAAAATAGGAAGCCTGAGACAAAATACCTTACTGTGTAAAAGCAGACTCTGGAACCAGAAATAGGAGGTGGGCAAGGGGAAATGATGGTTTACCCCACATTCCTACCCACACAATATTCAGCCTAAACCACTGTCCCTGGAAATGAGTCATCTTATCCATATCCAGCCCAACCCTAGCTCATCTGCCCAGTTTTTTTTTCTTATAACTCCTGACCACTTCATTCTCTGAAAATAGGGGCTCAGATGGGGAGTTGAGATGCACTTACTCTTACTGGGTAATCTGGGATGTTGGGCTGGTTTGTAAGATGCCTTTATTCTTTAGACTGGGGTCTTGGAGACTATTCCAGTTGGGACGGGAGACCCTGTTGTGCTACGCACTGTGGAAACACACATGAATAACTTCTGCTTTGAAGAGCTTATGCTCTTAAATTCCTGCCTAAAATGATCAGCATAACTCAGGGGTGGAAGTTTCTGTTATGTCCCATGTAACACTACAAGGAAGTGATTGTTAATTACTATTTCTGTAGCTCCTTGTTGAAAGAAAAATTTCCAAAAATGCATTGGACAGCTGCTGAAGAGTGTGGAATGAAAGGGTCCTTTATCTGTTTTTGGCCATGTCCCAAAGCTTGGGAATACTGGCCCTGGAATTAAAAACCTCCTAATGGATGTTACTAATGTATCCAGGAGTAATAGGTCTGGTTCTCCATTTGACAATGCAGAATAACTCTTAATAGCACTGAGCCATGCTCTGGAAGAAGAGGAAGATGTCTGATACCTTGCCTGATCTGAATATAGTTGACTAAAATCCGCCATAGCCGCAGTTTCCAATAGGGATTTGTTTCTCTGTTGACAGTTGATCTAAAGAACATCCAGCTACATGTCTGAGTATCCCATAGGGGTACTCATGCAGTAGGCATTGCTAGTATTCTGCTTCATCTTTTGGCCTACCTGTATCTCTAACTTGTGCTTTGAACAGCACCCTTGGATAAACATGGGTCCTGTATATCCATTGTTAAACTACCTGCTCACCTCAGCACCTGAGTCTGGGAAAGGCCAACGGAGCAGCCATCACACAGCCAAGATTATATTGTGGAGTAACACGGGCTTGTCAACACTGACAGCTGAATGATTCTATGTCTTTGATATTATGAGAGTCACAGTTATCACCTTCTACAGAAATATATTTCTATCAGGGGATGGGATTCAGAAACTGGAGAGTACAAGGCCTGAAGATACTTACTTTCAGTCACATCTATCAGGGCTTTGATGTCTCAAATCAGAACAATGTTGTCTTGCACCAAAGTGCTACTGTGAGTGAGATTCCCTCTGAGATTACTCCAGAAATTTCCTAACTTCCTCACCCTACAGGAGCAATTGTAACCCACGCACCTTTTGGGTGTGGTGCACTGTCCCATGGAGTGACACTTAGACCACCTACAGGGAGAGAGAACAAGTTTGCCCTGCAGCCTTCGCTGAAAGCCAGCTGGCTTTTAGCTCAAGCAGTAGAGGCTCATGCACTAAACTCCAGGGGTCCCAGGTTTGGTTCCATCTGTCAACGTTACATCATCATCATCCCTTCCCATGTCCCATTGTTGAAGGGTAGCTTCTAACTCATGCAGTAGTGGCTCAAGTATTAAGGGTACCCAGAAGATCACAGTATGTCCGAACTGGAGAGAGGATTAATTTTCTCCAGCAACCAGCTTCAAGAGCATGAATGCAGCAGGTTTTATCCAAGGTTAATGAAAGAATGGGCCTCTCACAGTACCACTTAGCTCAGTCTCAGAGCACCTAGGCTGGAAGTCAGTCCCAGCTAGCCAAGACATACTGGTGATGTCTTACAACACTTGTGGTGGTTTTTATCAACAAGAAAGGAGTAACATCTCTTCAGCCCTGATGCCAGTGTCTAATAATTCTCTGTTCAGGGTGAAGGGAAGAAGCAGATAGGGATAGGGAAGGAGAAGAGCACTACATATAAACGGGTAATAAACATCAAAGCCCCCAGTTAAGCAAGAAAAGGATGCATACAGGAAAGTGGAGTCTACATCCCAAGATCTTTGAGTGGTGGTCCTGGATTGTGCCCCCATCAGTGGACTTGTGAGCATCCAGGATCCAGCAAAGGTCCCACTATCTTACCCGGTGGGGATGGATCGTCTACAGCAGGGCTCAGCAACCTTTCTGAAGAGGCATGCCAAGATTTAACTCTCCTGCCCTAGGTCATGCCACTCTCCTGAGAGCGGCTCTCTCCACCATTTAGTCTCCTGCCCTGGGCTCCGCTCCGGCTTTTCCTATGGGAAGGGGAGGAGCTGCGTTGTGCGCTCCCCCGGAAGCCAGATTTGGCACTGAGCCTGGGGACTTCTCCCCTGTCCCCACAGGAAGCTGGCACCGGCTTCAACCTTGCGGGGGAGCACAATGCTGGATCACCAGCATGGGCTGGGGTCAGGGTGGTGGGGCGGGTTCAGGGAAATGCGTGAGGCAGGGCTGCATGGGTGGGTGACCCCGGAGTGTCCAGCCCTGATGGGGGTGGGGTCCATCGTGCCCTCACCTTGCTGCCAGGTGCTCAGGGGCCAATGTGGATTTGGGCAGGGGGATCCCCCCCCATGTGTTTTCCTTTCCCCTTAGCCACTCCTGGAGCCACAGCCCGGGCAGCACTCACCCTCACTCATGCCCCAAAGTGAACTTCCCTCCTCCCCGCAGCCGCCACACCCCTGCCCAGCTCCAGCTTGCCCCAGACAGCTGGCTTAGGGGCACCCCACTTCCCCACGTGGCCTGAGCAGCCCCAGCCCCTGGAGCAGCCCTGCACTGCCATGTGGCGCAGCCCCAGCCACCGAAGCAGCCGCCGGCCACGCAGCCCCGCCGGTTGGACCATGTGGCTTCCACGGAGCAGAAACTGGGGCTGTGGTGAGGCTGCCTCAGCGGGGGCAGCTGCCAGCTACGCAGCCCCTCTGGCTGGGCTGTGTGCCCCTCAGAATTGGCATGTGTGCCACGCATTGCTGACCCCTGGTCTACAGCTATGATCATGGACTTTCTTCTGAGAGTAAAATCATGAGTGAATTTCTGTTGATAATGTTCTCCAGGACAGTTTAACACAAGTGAGCTAGGCTGGCCCCACATTGTCCAGGAGTGTCTAGGCTCTCATCTACTCAAGGCAAAGCATGTTCTTTTGAAGTTCTTACAGTAAAGTTGTAATATTAGGCCTAACACGTCAGACTCAAATCCAGTTGGTTGGCATTGCCAGCTCACAGAGACTGCACGTGGGCTTTGAATTGTTCTCTCGTCCAGACATGCTTTCTTAAATCTACACCCATAGGAAAAACTCCCTCTTGGGAACGAAATCTTATATCAGCGCCTAACTAGGGACTTCTTTTATTCTCCTCCTGGCTGCAATCAGATGAGCAAGATAGTGTGGGGTTGGGTTTTTTTGTAAGTTGCAGTCCTGCATAGCTCATGAAAGCTCTTAGCACAACTGGATAACACAGCTGTTATTCCCCAGATAAGCCTGATTACAAGAAATTGTCATCTTCCACCCCTTTTGGCTTACACAGAAAACATACTAATAACCAAACAACAATGAGCAGGATATTCTGTATGAAAACTAAAAAAATTGAACGCAGTACTTAATTCAATCACTCTGTAGCTTTGTTGGTCTAGATAGAACACCATCAGAAATTAAAAGAAGCAGCCAAGACTTCAGTTATTAGATGGCCAAATTGTTTTTAGAAGCTTTCCAAGGTTGAAAAAATCTTTCTCCTCAGATTTTCATGCAGAGCCATGGAAGCCTCCTGCCCTGAAGGACCATGTGAAACTTATAAAGAGATGTAGGATGGCCACCAAGTAAGGATGTTAAATTTAGATTACCGTAAAATCTCGAGTATAATGCGCACTTTTTCCCCTGGTTTTTTAGGGTCAAAGCCGGGGTGCGCATTATACATAAGAGCTATTATGTATAATAGCTCCCCTCCACACAGAAACTTTCCTGCTGCAGTGCGGCGTGGGGCCGCAGCCCCCCCAGGCTCCCGGACAAGGCCAGGAGCCAGCTGCGCCGCCAGGCTGCAGCGTCCTGGCTTGCTGCCTGCCCGGTGCTCCTTCAGGCTGCGCGCGGGGGCCCCCCGCGGGAGGCGCGAGCTCAGCTGGGCAGGGGGCCCCCGCGGCAGGTGAAGCGAGGAGCCGGTGGCGCCGCTAGGCTGCATCACCCTGGCTCGCTGCCTGCCCGGTCTTGGCGTGAGCAGGGGGCCCCGGGGCAGGCGTGAGCCCCTTCCTTCCTGTATATACCGTAAAATCGCGAGTATAATGGGGGTGCACATTGTAGATAAGAGTCTAGTTTATTCAAGAATTCTGACATTTAAAAGGCAGGTGCACATTATACTTGAGATTTTACGGTAATCAAGTAATTGAATAGTCGATGCAGTTTGCAATTAGTTGAGAAGGGCACCTCTGCCTTTGAAATGTAGCAAGAGCCGGCAGGACTCTTGCTATATTTCAAAGGCGGAAGCGCTACAGGGAACACGGGGCCAGCGGGGGACTGCTTGAGTCCCCCGCTCGCCCTGTGCTCCTGCTGCGTTTCTGCTTTTGAAATGTAGCAAGAGCCCCTGCTACATTTCAAAGGCAGAAGCTCTGCTATTTCCCCCCTGCAATCCTCATGGAGATGGTGCTGGGAGAAACTGGCTTTTAAGCCAGCTCCCCCCAGCACCAGCTCCTGCTCCCCCCTCTCCTTGCTGCCTCTCTCTGATAGAGGCAGCAAGGAAGGCAGAAAGCGACTAGCTGAGTCACTAGTCGACTGTCCAATAAGAATTTGCTTATCGGATAGTCAACTATTCGCTTACATCCCTACCACCTAATCATGAAAACATGTTTCCATGCCTTGCTAAATGTTACATATTAAACATGTATGCTTCCACAGTCCTTGCTGTGGAGGAGAGCTCAGCCTACTATGCTCACCCAGTAACTGATATATAGTTAGATGTATATCTAATTCTAATTCATCCATCTAATTCATCCATTGATTCCCTCCCTGGTGAGACATTTGCTATTGGACATGCCAGCATAATGGAACTGGAGACTTTCCCTGCAAAGAATAACAGAATTTCTTAACTTGAAGAAAGGACATTTTCAGACTTGTGGTAAATTCTGCAAGTCAAACCCACCTCGCACATAGACTAAACTTTAAAGGAGTTAGCTCTATGAGGAAGTTTTTTGGAAGTATCCTGAACTGGCTGGGGTTTCATAGGTCATGGTTGTTTCTACTCTGACTTGATTGACAGGTCAGGTTCTGTCTTCATGGACCTCGAAGCAAGGTTAAGACCCATTGTAACAGATCTAGCTAGATGAGAAAGTTGGGAAACTTTTGAATTTTACCCAACTGCTAATCTGAAGTCAGCTGTTTTGAACTCTTGGAGCTAAGCTACTTTGTGTTCCCAATGCCCAAAGTGACTGCAGTCTCCTGGGGGAATGACTGATGAAACTAGAAGCAAATATGCTGCAGAATGGGACTCCCCTGGTGTTTCCAAAATAAACCCAACTAGCATGGAGATAAAAATATGAACATTTTTGCTCCCATAATGCACATTTATTTTTGGGGCTACCAGAGCGGTTGGTGTATTAGCCCAACCCATAAGAACGCTGAATCCTAACACTTAGCTAGTTAGATCTTCTTTGAAGCCTGTGATTGAGCAGCGTTGATCAGGGTGATAGTGGAACACTCCAGTTCTGTGTCTTTCATCTGATCTCATAGCCTTTAATCCTTACAATGCCTCTGTGATCTAGGTAAGTATTGTCACTAGGTTGGGGAAATTGATGCAAGTTGCAGCCATCCCACAATCATTGAGTCTGTGGCAGGGCCGGGAAGAGAATCCAGGTTCTAACTCCCATTCCTCCACTTTGCCCTCTTTTCCTTTCTTTGTCTCAAACTAGCTTAGTGTAAGTGTAACCCAAAGGGATTGTTGCTGACATCCATTCTCCAAGGCAGTTTCTGAATGCACAGCAAGGTACCTATAGGCAAGGCAGGAGCAGATACAGAGATTGTTATAGTTACATGTTTAAAATGTGAATACGTATGGGTATGTTGAGTTGAATGGATGACTATTCAGTTTAGATAATTGCGGAGCTATAATCTGCCTAGACAATTATCCAGCTATATATCTGCATATAGTTTTAGATGTGTCATCTACATAGGTGGGGGGTAATGTGTTCTAGTGCACTAAGCATTAGAAGAGGAGCCATTCCTGCATTCTATTCTCTGCTCTGCGTCTGACTCACTGTAATGGTTTGTTGTTGTTGTCCTTGTCATCATTCATCCCGTTGTGCTATATGCAATGCAGGTACATGATGATAAACGATAATCTCTGCTCCCAAACATTTCACATCCTAAAGAGAAGGCACAGTAGATGGTGGGGAGAGAAGCTGTCACAGGTGCGATGGAAGAGACGGGATAATAAATAGATAATAGGGTGAGCAAATTCTTAGCTATCCCAGCAATTCACTTGCCTACCCCATTATCTGGTTGCATTTTATTGTGCATTTTTCCTTTAAGATCCCATTGTCTTCTGGGAGTCAGTCCCCGAGTATAAGACTCCTAGAACTCCCTAAGGACAGCTGTAGTAGGGGGAAGCAGGAGCCAGGGTCGCTACTGACTGTTGTGTGCCACTACCTGGCAGGGGAGATACCATAATCACGAAGGTGGTTTTCCCAGGGTGAGACTCTTCCATTGCACTGCGGGTGTGCTGACCCCTGCAATTTCCCCAAATGTGGGAAACTCGACTGCATAATTTGTGGTAGTGGGGGGACTGTGTTCACGCTTTCCCCTGGGTGGGGGGGGGGAAACAAACAAACAAACTGCAGCCTTTGGAGCCTTCCAGTCAGTTGCCAGAAGAACTGCCCATAGTTGCATCACTATCAGTTATTGCTCTGTCTCTTCTGCATCACTTTGAAGATGTTGTGTCCACTAAAGCCAATATTGGAACTATGAGGCACTTTTGCCCTGTCACCTGGCTCTGGGCTTTGTTGCCTGTCTCTTGTGCTTTGCCACCAGTGATTTTGGCACTTTTGAAACTACTTCTGTCCCGGAATTTGAATGCTATAGCTGTGTCCACACATGTTGCTCGCTTTGGAGTGTTGGAAAAAAGAGAGCAGCAATGTGTCTAGTGTCTGCCTTCGCTCCAAGCCTTGGAGCCTGCCTTGTCCTCTGGGTGTGTCTGTGCTTTTCTTTCTTTCATGTTCCCTGTCCGCATCAGCACCTGCAGAGGAACAGAGTTCTCCTGGTACTGCAGGCCATGTCAGTGCAGCAGGAACCTGTCTTGATATTTTAGTGGGCCCCTGTTAGCATAATATCGGAACACCTCTCCATCTGCAGCAGATATTGGAAAGGGGCCACCATAGCTGAAGGTGCCTGTTCTCATGTTGTCAGCTTCCCTGGGCAGTATTTCAGGCAGAAGTGATCATTGGAGGGCATGGGGAGGGTTAAGTGCTTCCCCACCCCAGCTTGGCCTGCTGGGTGCAGGGAGGGAAAGGGGCTCTTTCCTTCTCTCCCTGATGGCTGGGTGGGGAGCAGGATGGAGTCACTTCTGTCTGACAGCCTGGCTGGGAGGCAGTGCTGGTTCTAAGCTAGAAGTAGTGAGGGGATGATGCAGGGAATCCATTTCTCTTCCAGCCCTCCCTCCCCTTGGGATTTTCAGGTGCATGTAGGACTCTTGGGCATAAGCGGCTGTCTGGCTCCCGGCCAACTGCCAGGGAGAGTAGAGAAACATACAGGGGGAGATGCAAGGAGAGAGGAAGGAGCCCCCTGCAGGCACTGAGCTGGGTGCAGGGTGGGAGTGGTCACAGGACAGGAGAGGTATGTGGGGCAGTCACGTCGCCCTCTTTAGCTTGTCATTTCCCCCCCCCCGCGCCCCCCCCCCCCCCGGCCATGGGGAGGCACCACTTGACTCTGCAGTTAAAATGTACAGGGGCAGGGCTGAGTCAGTCAGGGGTGTGGCAACACCCCAGCACCTAGCAACATTGCTGTGCCTGCAAACCTGGTGAGACGCAGCTATACTGACATGAGTGCTTGTTTTGGCACAGCTAACATTGGCTGGGGAAGGGGTGTCCTGACGGTGGCAGAAAACCTCCTTTTGTTGGCATACACTGCATCTACTCAGGCTGTACTAACCCAGCGATGCTCGTAGAGGCTCTGCAGTGTGCATATAGCTTTGGTGGGAGCCCTTTCTCCTGCTCCATTGTGTAACGCATGTTCACCAGAAATATGAGCTTAGCCTTGCTCTCTGAAAATGAACCTTCCCTTTCCAGCTGAGCTGTGTTTGGACCGCTGTCACTAGGGCTATCGGTTATTATGAAATATGTATAAACATGTGCTGGGCACTCTCTAGGCGAGAGAGCCAAGTGCCTGCCTAGCAGGACTTAGTCTAAAGCTGATAATGAACAGACAGCTGCTGGTGAAATCTGAACAGGTTTGTAGTAACCAAAAGTGGTTCCCCTCTAAAAGTTCTCTGCCCTGTTGGGGAGAAATAACTGGGCCTTTGCTCTATTCCCAGTGGACTGTACCACAAGAGTTACCTACTTTCCTCCTGATTTTCTAACATGCACCTTCCTTCAGTCTTTCTCCTGTGGTGCCCTTCACACCTGGGAACCCTTCTTAAACATCTGCAAAACTACTGCAGTCTCCTCCTTCAGAACCCTCCACATAGCTCTCCTTTGCCCTGATGCCTATAGAAAACTGACAGTCGGTGGCTGCTGGTGCGCTTAGACCAGAGCTTGTCACAGTGGTCACTGCTGTCCTTGTTTCCTTATACTTCTCCTATCTAGTGTTCTCTCATTAGATTTTGATGGTAAGCTGTTTGGGGTTCCGGCTTCTCTTTTTGTTCTGTTTATACAGCACCTAGTGCACTCAGGTCCTGTTCTAGGACTAGGGTTTCTAGTAGGGATGTAAGTGACTAGTTGAATAATTGAGTACCCGATACTCCTCCCCCACTAGGGGGAGCAGGAGCCAGTGCTGGGGGGGGGGGGAGAGGGGGTAGGGTGTGAGGCAGAGGCTCAGTGAGGGACTGGGGGTGAGCCAGGATGGCTGAGTCCCAGCTCGCACCCAGTCCCCCGCATGCCTCTGCTTTTTAAATGTAGTAAGAGCTGGGTGGCTCTTATTACATTTGAAAGGCAGAGCTGCAGCAGGGTTAGCTCCCAGCCCCGGGAGCTAACCCCGCTGAGGCTCTGCAGTTTCCCCCCTTATCAACTAATGGAGTAGTCAGTGGAATTTCCATCAACTACTTGATTAGCTGATTAAATGCAATTTAACATCCTTAGTTTCTAGGTTTTATGGTAATACAAATATTTGCAGTCTCTGCAAAGGCCAAAGAGTGAATGGGTCTGGAGCTTGGACTAGCCTGACTCTTGGAGGGGCCTCTTCAGGTCAGCTAAGAGCTGTGTGGGTAGGCCAGGTTGGGGAACTGTATTGCAGCACTGGCTTTCTGAACAAGACTGAAATCTAACACCAGTCCCATCTGATGATCTTGTCAGAACACATGACAGGGTCTTCAATGTAAAATCTTTAAAGATACAAAGAAGATCAGCGAAACACCCAGATGTGCTTGGTATGATCGAAGTTGTGAATTAGCAGCTGTAGAGCAACGGAGAGACCGAAGGGACCTAACCACTGACAGCTTCCAGCAAAATTTTGTATTCCTGCCTACAACTAACAATGAGTTTGCATAACCCTGAGGAAGAGAGAGACAGGTCATCTAATTACTATGTGCTGTTAGAGACCGCAATGAAAGCTTTCAGTATGTGGCCGGGGGACATAGGATCCATCGTGCTGCACCTACCTCTTCCATATTCATGACCTACCAATGGGATTGGGAAGAAACTTGAAACTGTGATGTATATTTTGATGTGGGGCAAATTAGTGGAAAGGTGAAGAGGATTGCATGGTGTAGAGGGGTTTCCTTGTTACCTTGGTTACATTCCTACTGTGGCTGTGTCATCACTTTTGGCAAACCTGTGTGTACAGAGCTGTAGAGTTGTTTCTTCCATGCCATTCCCCTGATCCTGTAAAATCTCCCCTTGGTCCATCAAGGCACCATCTACTCTTTCCACTTAATATTTGCAACCATTGACCATAAAACGAGGGAACCAAACTTCAGGGTGCTGAAATGTTCAGTAACGTTTTGGGAGATTGTTAATGTTTCACTTATATTTGTCCTCCCTTTTTAGGGTGGGGCTTTCTTCTTCCCTACCCCAACAGAAAATCAAATCAGGCTGATCTTGCTATAAGGTAGAAAACAACACTGTTCTCTACACTTTTCCTACACCAAAGTAACCAGGGTGCAGATTCTGCAAGGTATTTTGGGATGTCTAACTCCCATTGAAATCAATGAGATTTAGGCACTTGAGGATTTGGATATATCTCCAGCGAAGAAGCAAGATGAAGCTAAACTCCAAAAACTGTAATTAGATGGCACCGCTCCAAAAGCACAAGCCCTTATGAGTCCCATCCAAGCCGCCTCTCTGAGCTCCAGAAGGCTATAATACTCAGGTTGTGACAGTGGTGAAGTCTTAAGGGTTTAATCATAGCTTTTTGATGTCCGTCCGGTAACGTGCAGTATGCAAGCATATGGAATGCTGTGAAATCTTTAGACAGTGTTACAAATTCATCTCTCCCCTGCCACTGGCAAAAAGTCAGGTCACAGAGAAATGGAAGCGGTATTGGAGGACAGCTTGGGATCTTAGGGATTGCCTCTGTTTTAAGTTGCTCTGAATGTCCTGTAAGAGGGGGTGCACTCTTAAACACCTGGAAAAGCAACACCTTTCCTTTCCTCAGCAGTGTCCCTGTGTGAAGTCACACTGGGTAATGCAAACATGGACACCTAACTTCTGTGGTTGTTTCTCTTGAACCAGATCAGACAATCTGTATTTGCTGTATTATCATGTGTCCTCTGGCTCTGCCATAGCCCGTGTACTTGGAGGACCCTTCTGCCCAGAGGTAGTGGGATCACTACAAGAAGAAAGCCTTTGGTCTACTCTTGGGACCTGTGATGAATCAGTGCCCAAAAGCTACTGTACTCTTATCCGAAGATCTCTGTAGCTGGAGATGAATAGTACTTGCTTGCGTTATTTGGAGCCTCTTGGTGCTGCGTTTCATGTTCAACTAGGGATGTGACTGGTGAACCTATTAAATGGGATTTTACAGCTCCAGTTTCAATGTTTTACTACCTGTGGGTGGGTAATCTACAGCAGTGAGGACTTTGTGGAATTTATTGGTGGGGAGAAGCAGAGAAACCTGCTGAGCTGAATCAGCCCAGAGGTCACCTGTCTACGAAACAAATTGCTCAGTTAGGTGGAGGCCCTCAGCTGAAATTGCAGGTCTCTCTCAGGTGGACCACAGCCTGCGACCCTGAGGCTGAGGGGTTGCTAATGGTGGTTGGTTGTGAAATTGGCTGCGTTTCACACTGCTCTCTGGGGAGGGGTTCCCTGCGCCATAGTCTGACGAAAGGGGTAAACAGTGAGGTGGCAAAATTTGCAGATGATACTAAACTGCTCAGGATAGTGTAGTCCAAAGCAGCCTGTGAAAGAGCTTCAAAAGGATCTCACAAAACTAAGTGACTAGGCAATAAAGTGGCAGATGAAATTCAATGTTGATAAATGTAAAGTAAGGCATATTGGAAAATATAACCCCAACTATTTGTATAAAATGATGGGGAGAAGTCTTAGTGTCATGGTGGATAGTTCTTTGAAAACGTTCACTCAATATGCAGGGGCAGTCCAAGCAAACAATGCTGAGAATCATTAAGAAAGGGATGGATAATAAAACAGACTCTATACAAATCCATGGAATACTGCATGCAGATGTGGTTGCCCCATTTTAAAAAAGATATCTTTGCATTGGAAAAAGTTCAGAAAAGGGCAACCAAAATGATTAAGGGTATGAGTGGCTGCTATATGAGGAGAGATACTGGCACTTTTCAGCTTGGAAAAGAGGTGATTGAGGGGGAATATGATAGCGGTCTGTTAAATCATGACTGGTGAGGGGGAGAAAGTGAATAAAGAAATGTACTCATTCCCATAACACGAGTATCTAGAGCACTGTTCCATCTAACATTTTCTGTCCTTGGGCAGGTTGAATTTTCTTTTGGACGGGTTGAAGTTTATGTGCAACACCAATATTGAGGTAGTGTGTGGATGTGCACCCACCAGTACAAACAAAAAACATTTTTTTTATATATATATATATAATATAAAAAAAAAATAGTCCATATGTGTGGAAGAAAATAATTAAAGTGGGATATTTGACAAGGAGCAATGCTTATGATATTTAATATGAAATTAACAAAAAGAGAATTAACATATGTATCATCTTTTCTAACAACTCAATCTAGTAAACACACCAAAATGCATATTATCCACACATAGCTCAGCTTTAAGATGCTAAACAAATCTGAGTGTCAACTAGAAATAGTATTTGCAAGGAGAGCATGACTAATACAGTATTTATTGACACTGGAATGGAGAATAAAAGGCATTCACTAAGGCTTATACAATTTGGCTGGGGACTGTTTAGTATTCATGCTGTAAAAACAGATAAGTTCTCCTAGGTTGAAACTTTCACCTTCTGTGTGTCTCCAACTCAAAGAGTAGAAGTGCCAGAACACATGGCTTCAGGGTTTGTTTACAGATGCATGTTTCAAAGAGCTTGCAAATAAGGTATCGTTCTATAAAACAACTAGCATCACACCAAGTTTTTGTTCTTATGAGTCAAAAGTAGCCAGAACTCTACCACATAGCAAAGATCTAGCCTTAATGTAATACAATGTACCATGTATTAATTAGTAACACAGGATTTTAAAAAATCATTAAGATCAGAGTTTTAGATATCTGCAGCACACCAAAAACTTCTGTTAAAAGTATCTTTTTTTTTTCTTCCATTAAGTCATTAACACCTATGTAAACTTTGTTTGAAATGTAATCATGCAAATGTCCTGGTGCACACCCCCGCTCCATGGAGCCTGCTTTTCCCTCCAACCCAGACAGAGAGGACTGCAGCAAGTGAGTCAGGAGGACACCCCAAACAAACTTCCTCCCCACCTTCACTGCACTGATGCCAGCACCCACCCATCCTCTTTTCCCCACCTACCCCTATGCAATCTGCTCCCCCCAGCCCAGCTTGGGGGCTGGGATAAAATCCTGCTTCTCAGATTAGCAGGCACCAGCAGTGTAGCTGGGAGTCAGGACAGGGTAAAGCACAAACAAATTATCCTCCCCTCCCCACCTCATCCCAGGACACAGCAGAAACTCCCTCCCCCTCCCCACTTCACCCCAATGCCAGCACCCACCCATCCCCTCTTTCTCCCACCTACCCGTTGCAGTCAGCCCCTTACCTCCACCATCCCAGCCAGGTTGAAGAGACTACTGGGTTTCGGCCTCTCTCTCCTTGGGCGGGGACTTTCCAAACTCCCCTCCTATCTGACTTCCCTTCCAAACCAATTGATTAATTACTCCCTCCCTCTCTTCCTTACCCAGCCACTTATTCTCTACTTATCTCACGTACCTGCTTGCTCTGGGAGCTCAGTTCAAGCATGCAGCTAGCTCCGTTTAGCTGCTGTGTAGAGACGCCCTGCCAGTCAGCTGAGCTCCCTGCCTGTGCGGGAGCTTTGAACCTCTGAGCGGGGCTCAGAAAGTAGCTGCATGGCCATGCAGGTGCACCTCTTACAGGGAACTTAGATCTAGAGGTCACCAAATGAAATGAATAGATAGCAGATTTCAAACAAACAAAAGGAAATATTTCTTCATGCAACACACAGTCAACCTGTGGGGAACACTTTCCCAGAGTATGTTGTGAATACCAGGACTTTAACAGGGTTAAAAAAGACCTAGTGCTATTAGCCAGGATGGGAAGGAATGGTGTCCCTAGCCTCTGCTTGTCAGAGACTGGGCATGGGTGACAGGGGATTGATCACTTGAGTGGTAGGTATGAATTACTTGTGAAGGAGGTGGTGTCAAAGTGTAGGCATCTAGCAGTTGAGGTACACAGGCAGTGGCTAATTTTAAAGATGCTGCCCTCAATTTCTCTGTACCTCAGTTTTACACACCCTTATATGACTGTTGTCAAGCTCCATTCATGATATATGTAAAGTGCTTTGAGGTAATCTGCTATATGCTGTGACAGGGCAAAATGTTATAGGAGAGCAAAGACAACAGAGCCTTCTCTCATTAAGGATCTAGAACAGTGGTCACCAACCAGTAGATGAGGACCTGCTGGTAGATCTTGGAGCCTCTGACAGGTGAACCTGACTGGTTTGGCCAAGAGGCTATCAGGGGGCCTTCAACTGCCCCTCCCCCCACTGCTGCTCATCTCCTGCCCTTTGCCTTGGAGCTGCCCCTCCCCCGGGAGCCGCCTGCTTTCTGGGCAGGGCAGGGCAGGGCAGGGCAGGGGAGGGAGAGGAGGGTGCTGATGTCAGGGTATCCCCCTCTCCCATGCTGTAGCCTATCTCCACAGAGCAGAGAGGGAGCACAACAGGGTTTGGGATGGAGGGAGTTTGCTGGCTGCTTTGAGTGGTCCAGAGACAGGGCAGAGGTGAGCCTGCCTTAGCCCCACTGCACCACCAACCAGGAGCCATCAGCAGTGCCCAGCTGGAGCCCACATCCCAAGCTCCTACCCTAGTCATGAACCCCCTCCTGCACCCCAAACCCTCGTCTTAGCCCCGAGCACCCCTGCATCAAAATGCCATTCCAGAGCCTGCACCTAGAACCCCCTCCTGTACCTCAACTGCCTGCCCCAAGGGCAGCTCAAAGCCCCTCTCACGCTCCAGATATCTTCATCCAAGACCAGAGCCTGCACCCCAACCCTTTGTCCCTGCCTGATGAAAGTGAGGGAGGATGGGCAAGAGAGGGAGGATGGAGTGAGCAGGGGCAGGGCCTTGGAGAAGGGGCGGGAAGGAGGCGGGGCAAGGGTATTTATATTTGAGGTAGATCTTGGATTGCACCTAAATTTAAAAAGTGATCTCATTCTCAAAGAGGCTGGAGACCACTGATCTAGAACTACTTCACTTCTAAACATCCCCTTTCCTGCTGGAATTTTCCATGCTCAGTCACTGTCAAGGTGATTGTGTGTATAGGTTTGAGTAAAACTAGTTTGACCACTGACTGAGAGAAGACTGAAAAATAAAATACCCTCTCCCCCAAAAGAAATTCTTGTTTGAGCTGCTCCATCATGACAACTACTTTTATGATTCTATACACTAAAGGCCTTTATGTTCTCTGCTGTTGCTACTGATGTATTCTGTTCAGGTGTTATGTGGGGTTTCTCAGAACCCAAAGCTGTTTGTAACTTAACTCGGTGCCTGTCAGCCTCTGCAGATGACTGTCCCCCATTCACGAATCTGATTTGTCTTCCATTCCCCAAGTTTCATCTCACTTACAAACCACTTGCTTGCAAAATCAGACAGAAAAAATACACAAGTGACACAGCACACAACTATTGAAATATTGCTCTCTCATTTTTACTATAGCATTATAAATAAATCAATTGGAATATAAATACTATACTTGCATTTCAGTGTGGTGTATGGAGCAGTACTAACAAGTCATTGTATGAAATGTTAGTTTGTACTGACTTTGCTAGAGCTTTTTATGTAGCCTGTTGTAAAACTAGGTAAATGTCTAACCAAGTTGATGTGCCCCCTGGAAGCCCTCTGCCTCTGGGTGAGAACCACTACCTTAACTGTTCTCTTTAGGTGGTGTCAGGAATAAATCAATGGGAACACTCTGCTTCTGTCTGATTAATAATTAATACAAACCAAAGTGCTTTCACCTAAAACTACTTTATTAGATTTTAAGCACATGCATGCACACGTTCATGCTCTTACAGTAGAGTTAGAGCATTTAAAAACATTTATATTTACCTAAGATCAAGAAATGATTTTGAGTAATAAGCAGTCAGGTTTCAGGGAGTGGGGCGGGGGGAGCCATCCCTTCTGTCTGACTGCCAGAGAGCTTAGATGCCACCTTCTTGCTCAGTGGACTGATCCAAAACATATTCTTTTGCCTCCTCTTTTTATAGCTAACTAAACAAAACACATAATAGATAGTGACTTCTAGAGGGTCACAGGTTTTCCTAAATTCAATAAAACTGCTCACTGCTTTTTATTAAAATATTTTTAATAATACCAATAATGTATTAGGGTAGGGGTGGGCAACATAATGCCTGCAGGCCAGATACAATTTGCCAAGCCTTTGCATCTGCTGCGTGGCCTGCCCTGCTGGGATCGTCTGGCTCCCTGCCTGCCTTAGTCTTTGGTTGCTCAAAGCAGCTGGCTGCTTCATGTGCCTCTCTGTGCCGGGAAGGGCGGGTGGGAGAGAAAGACTTCGTGTGCTGCCACTGTCCCCAGCGCAATCTTTGCAGCTCCCATTGGCTGGTTTCAATGATTGTACTGGGGGCAAGGGCAGTATGTGAAATCCCCCTCCCACCTCAGGTGTGCAGTGCAGAGAGGCACATGGAATAGCCAGCTGCTTTGAGTGGCCTGGGGCTGTGGCAGGCAGAGATCCTGCCTGAGGGTCTTGCTGGGCTACTGGCTGGGGGCTGGCTAGGTAAGTGCCTCCTGGCCAGAGTTTACCTCTGCCACCCCACCCCATCCTACACCCTGACTCCCTGTCCCAGGTGACAGCTCCTTCCCAGACACTGAACCTCCTGCTACACTCCTCTCTCAGGCCAGAATCTTCTCCTGCACCCCAGTCCCCTACCCTGAGCTTCCTCTTGCACCCAACCTCCATCCCAGACCCTGCACCCCCTCTGTGGAAAAGTGCAGCTCTGAGCAACTTAATAAAATCATGGAGTGCCCCCCCCCATCAAAAATTATTGCCCATCTCTGTATTAGGGTCACTTAAATCTGAGGTTGCTATTGACTCCCTTTCTTTCATACTTGTTAGCTTGCTGTCCCATTCTCCCATCTGGTTAACAAACTGCAAGCGGAGTAGGTTGATGTTCCTTCATAAAGGCCTAAGATTTTCCTAGCTGGGTGATATTTGGTTTTCATCTGCCAGTAGCTAAACATACATAATTGCTGGCTGCAGTATTATCCAATTCTGGCGTACATGCAGGAATGTCATGAGTGAAAGCAGCTTAAACACTATTTATCTGATTTCCTCCTGGTGTGTGGTCTACCTGCCTCCTCAGTTGGGCTGTTGATTTGGCATTAGGACCTGTCTTTTCTCAACACCTAGAAGCACATCTGAATTGGCCACAGCCCTGTTGCAAGTGTGTCCATACTTATTCGCCTAGGTCCAGGACGTCCTTTCCCCTTGTATGATCAGAATGCAGCTATCCTTTCAGAACAAACAAGAGCTGGGGATTGGCATTGGAGCCTCCTTCTTGTACCAGACAGTGGGATGCTCTGGGAGATACCTGTCCCTTAGTAACACTTCCTGGGTTGTGTGAATTATGCCAGCGGGCAGTACGAAGCTGAAATGAGGGGTGTGGCAATCTGTGGGCATGCTTACCTCTCCCACTGATGACACATTTTTGACTTAGCTACCCTTCTGTAATGTAAGCGCTATGATTGAGTCCTGTGACTTGGGAGGAGCATTGCAATCCTATTACAGGCTCAGCATCACTGCCCTAAAAACCCTCCCACTCCTCTGCTGACCTTTTAATTAAAGCTAAATTCAGGTGTCCTGTCCCAGGTATTGTCTGTCCTGCCTGTCTGCCGCAAACCAGCACATTTCTTTGGTGTGTCTTCTAAGATTGGTCCTTAGCCATTCTTCAGAGCTTTGTTGAGTTAACCCTCCTCCTCCCCCATTTATGCTAATGCAGTGGTTCTCAGCCACTGGTACTTGTACCCCTGGAGGTACGAAGAGGTTTTCAGTGGGGTACATCAACTCCTCTAGATATTTGCCTAGGTTTACAACAGGTTAAATGAAAAGCACTACTGAAGTCATACGGACACTTCATCCAGACAGTGACTTGTTTATACTGCTCTGTATACTACACACTGAAATGTAAGTACAATATTTATATGCCAGTTGATTTATTTTATAATTATATGATAAAATAAGAACAACTTTTCAGACTTGGAATGCAGGAACTTCTCTCACTGCCCAGGGAAACATCCACAGTGATGTAACACAGGAAGTGAGGAAGAATTCGCTGTCTAGTGGAAGCAGCAGCAGTCTTATCTATGAAATGGAATGCCCCAAACAGGCATTTGTCCGAGACAGCAGGGGCCAACACCCTGAGGCTAGCGCACAGTGCTAGGGAGCCTTTAAGAAGGTGAATCACTGTGGTCGTTCCCATAGCACTTGTGTTTTCTGTACAGGTCACCCACCCAAGCAGTTGCCAGCCTTCATGGTGATTAGCTTTAGCTGTTAAGATCACAGTCCTGAGCAGTAAAGTTTTAACCAGGGGAGGGATGAGATGGGCTTTGAAGTGTTATGAGCAGTGTGCTTCCCGCTGACATGCTCACTTTCTGCGCTCAAGTGAGCTAAGAAGGGACTGAACCTAGAACTGGCTTTTAAGCATCCTGCGTGGCTACATGGGGAGTAGCTTCTGTAGCTGGGCTGCTGGTGTGAATCAGAAGAGCTTGTGGCTATTTTGGATCCTTTGCCAAACATCTAGATTTGTATATGCTATTTGGGTCTCGGTAATCACTTCTTAATATAACAGTCCTCCTCTTGGCTCGTCCTCTGTAAGCATCCTGCGTGGCTACATGGGGAGTAGCTTCTGTAGCTGGGCTGCTGGTGTGAATCAGAAGAGCTTGTGGCTATTTTGGATCCTTTGCCAAACATCTAGATTTGTATATGCTATTTGGGTCTCGGTAATCACTTCTTAATATAACAGTCCTCCTCTTGGCTCGTCCTGCTGTGTCAGCCACCCCCATGCCTTTCTTTCAAATAACGCCCACCCCAGAGCCCACCAGTTTGCTCTGTGAAGTGGGCTGTGATCTCACCAGCTCTCCTGTGCTGTGCAAGTGCTTTAATGTTTAAGATACAAGATGTTATGTCAGAGGTCCCCAAAGTATGGGAACCCTCCCTCCCCCCCAAGGATGGAGAGGAATGTTTGGAGGTGTGTGTCTGGGGACCAGGTCATCCTCCACAGGGGGCGCAGGGAGGGAGAGCCACCCATCTCTGCTCCAGGCTTCGGCCCCGACTGCTGGCCCTATTCACAGCTGCTGGCTCCTCATGACACTGCTGATCCCATGCTGGGTCTCCACTTGCAGCTCCACCTGACCCTCTGTTTCAGCTACCTTATCCAGGGGGAGACCCGGACAGGAGTTGCAGCCCTGCTCTCAGCCCCAGCTCTGGGGGGGGGTGGGAGAAGACAACGAGGTCAGGGGGGTGATGTAAAAAGTTTGGGGACAACTGCATTATACAGAAAATGGACAAAAACAGGTAATCACTTTCCAGAGAGAAAATTTGCTGCAACTGTGTCTCCAAAAGCATGGTCCATACTGGCGATTCTCACCCCGATGCACTGAGCATGTTTCTACTTCTTCCTCTCCTGTTCCATTTATCATAGTCCGGGTTGCAATTTTTGTGGGATCATGGAGCTGACTGACTGGGTGGGGCTGATTAATCACCTGTGAGGCTGTGCTACCATGCAGCTTAGCGGGAACACTGGATCACTTGATGATTACCTATTCTGTTCACTCCCTCTGGGGCACCCGGCATTGGCAACTATTGGCAGACAGGATACTGGGCTAGGTGGACCTTTGGTCTGACCCAGTCTGGCCGTTCTTATGTTTGTGTCCTGGTCGTTGTGTTTTGTCAAGTTATTAAAAAGTTATGGAGTGTTGAAACAGAAAATCAGAGCCACTCTGAGGCCAGTCATATCATTTTTTATCCTCTTTCCATTTGCTGTTTTTTTTCAAACCTTGTCTTCTATCCATTGCTTGCCTTTGCCCTGCCCTCTGAAACTTCAAGCCTTAGAAGCTTCCAGTGCTGGCAGATTCTTAACTAATCTGCGGTACACCAACTTGGTAATGCATTGATTATTACATCACTGATCGTTACAGGGATTGAAAATGGCATTGGTCCAGGAGCTTTGTAGTTAGCTTGGGATTACAGCCATAAAAAGCTTTGCTAGTTTGAAGGACTAGTGACAAATTCAAGATTTGATGTATTGTGAACCAACAAGGCTGCAGAACCAGGGTATAGGCCTTTGGAAAGCCAGGAATCCTGGCTGACTAGCTTCTAGCATTGGTGGGGTCCAACCTGAATTGTTTCTCCCCAGTTGGATTTCAGTATGATTTTAGTGACCCCTGCTTAAAGAGCTGCTAATAATAAAATGTTCTCAACTGTCTGGAAGCTGGGCCTCTCAGCTTTCAAGTGTTATAAAATATTAATCTTGAATGTGAATGGTTAATGGGTTACCAGCTGCTTCAATCACACTGAAATTGCATCAGCAAGGGGATAAGAAAGTAATAAGAATGACATGACTTTATGGTCTGATGTCTCAGAAGCCATCATTAACAGCACCTTTGAGACCAGAGATGCTTGTGGCAAGTGTCAGAAATGATTCCTACCACACTAGAGCCAGGCCTTTGAGTGCCAATCCTGGAAAATTACAGAAATGATGCTGGGTGTCACAGGGACTTGATAATGGGATCTGGGGCCTTTGAAAACTAGCTTGGGTCAGGTGTTATCCAAAGTTACCATCTCTCAGTTATTCAGGAATGTGACCCATGCAAAGTGCATTTGGTGGATCCTTACTCTGTGAAAGGTGTCTGCTTTCAGGGTTCACGGACTGTGGCGTGGTCAGTGAGAGGCGGCTGCCTGCGTGCCTTAGTCTGTCTCTGACATGGGTAACTTTCAGGGCATTAAAAGCAGTTGAGCTTTCCTGCTGTCTGTCTGCTGAGCCACTCCACTGTCCTGGCCCAAACTGCAGAACCACAGCACCCGTGACTAGAACCCCTTCCCTCAAGGAAAACCACAAAACTGCTTCCATTAGCTCTACATCCTTGCTATATTCCAGCTGCCTGCCCCGCCCCAGCACCCATTCATTCTTTGCACGCTTCCCGAGACTGCAAATGAAAGGGCTGGCTGTGATGCAGGAATGCACCTAACAGGAACTGATCTGAAGCCACCAACATGAGGACAAAAGTCTCATGACATGGCCGACCCACGTCAGCTGACTCA
This sequence comes from Pelochelys cantorii, assembly GCA_032595735.1. Classification (NCBI taxonomy): domain Eukaryota; kingdom Metazoa; phylum Chordata; order Testudines; family Trionychidae; genus Pelochelys; species Pelochelys cantorii. Next base: position 259,214,372 of record CM064327.1, on the reverse strand, counting down.
GATTCATGGGGCTAAAGCTGGCTGTTCTGGTGTGGGCTGGGACCCAGCCTGAGAGACCCTGCCCTGTCTGTACAGTAATTTTTCAGCCTTTTGGGCATCTGCACATTTGTTATCCCCATATACTTGCAGAGAGAGAGGGCACCAGCTTTTGGGTGTTACTGTGCTGGATTAGATTAAGAACATAAGAACGGCCAGACTGGGTCAGACCAAAGGTCCATTTAGTCCAGTATCTTATCTTTTAACAGTGGCCAATCCCAGCTGCTTCAGAGGGAGTGAACAGAAGAGATTCAGACTGGTAACTTGCAGAAAGTTCCCTGTACAACTCCCAGTCCTTGGCAAGGTTGGCAGATGGGTCCAGTGCATTTCAGTGTGTGACATGCAGTAAAACGTGGGCTTGTTTAAATGTAAAACGCTTCTTCCTTGTGTCATTCTCAGCTACCCACTGCTTAAGCTTCCCTTGCCTGGAACAGGCCCTGTGGAGTACAGCACTCCTGTGAAGGATTACTCGCCACCTTCTTCAGAGCCAGGCCACCAGCAAGGAGATCCTAATGAGAGACCTGATTGGGTAGGTCTTTGTGAGTGTGTGTGTGTGCGTGTGTGTATTGCTGCCCCCTGTTGACCAGTGTGTGCGTGTGCGCACCTGAGCAAAGGTGAAGGGGTAGGGGGCAGAGCGTTCCCTCTGATAATTTACACCTTAATGTAATGCGCTGAAGAAGTGCTTGCAGTTCCTGCACCTCGCCTGCCTATTAAATTCAGGCCTGATGTGCTCCTGTTGTCAGACTCAAACACTGTCCACAGACCCAATTTTGGATCTTTAGGGTGGGTGGGTGAAAACTTTCAAATCCTGTTTTCCTGCTGAGCAGGAGCCTGCGTTCCCAGGGGAGACCAGAGAACTGTCTCCTGAGCCAAGATTCATTTTGTTTGCTGCGTTTTTTCAAAATTGTTCTTCAGCTTTTATACTCCCAGGCCTCCCTTCGGTAGAGGCTGCCAAATTCATTAACATTCTGGGTAGATCAAGGTCTCCCAGCTCTTCCAACTGAGGCTGAAGCCACTTGCCTTCCTCCAGGCTCCTGCAGACACTCCAAGGTAGCCAGCCCCACAAGTAGCTCACATGTACAGGGCTGTAGGCTTAGCCTGCAGCTGGCTGAGGAAAGCTTCTCTTCAGCCATGGCCCTCAGGTCAGCTGCTAGATCCCCAAGAGTATGGGCACCAGAGGCCACCCCCACCCCACAGCTACATACAGCCTCCTGGGAAGGGATGGGAAGAGCTACCAGAAGAGGGGGGAATGCGAGGGATTAAAAATGACACTAGAGAGAAACCAGGAAGGAGGAGGAGGAAAACAGGCCATGCTTGGATGGCACAAGTGGAGTGCATCCATCCTCCACAAGGGAGAAGATTGCAAGAAGGAAGGGTTAGGTGCTGATTCTCTAGGGGGTTGCAAGAGAGGGCCCTGCTCACCCTTCAGTCTTGCAGACTCCGCTGTCTCTGGAAGGTCATCTTTTGCTCTCTGCCCGTTTTCCCCACAGTACCTGGGCGCTCCCGTGGCCTACATCCAGCAGATCTTGGTGAAAGCCACGGTCTCACCATGGCGCAAGAACTTCCTTGCTGTGGATGTGTTCCGCTCGCCGCTCTCCCGTGTCTTTCAGCTAGTGGAGGAGATCAGAAACCATGCCTTGAGAGACAGGTAAACTCCCCCTGCCGGTGTCACACTGAGCTCCCCCCGCCCCTCTTGTGATGCAGTGCTCTGCGGGTCTAGTCATCAGGATTGAACTCCTTAGCTCCTGGAAATAAGGAAAGCAAGAAACTAGATGGGCTTTTTGGCGTATGGTGTCACATCCTTTCTACACCCTGTAATAGACAGCTCTTGTGCCAGAGAAGCTGCCTGTGCAGTGTTCAGAAAGAGTTTTCAGTTGGCTTCCGGTCACAGCCTTGGACTCATGTCCTTGCCGCACAGTGTTTTCTTCAGTTCAGCTGCCCCTTTAACACACGTGGGGATCACTATCTAGTGATGATGCACGTTTGTCAGTGACAAACCATCTCCTCCTGTTGGGCACAGTATCTGTGATCACTGTGACGATGTCCTTGACAGGCAGTCATGCTACATGGAAATGAAACAAGACATTGTGTGTGCTCAGCCCAGCTAGACCTCAATTCAGGGTTAAGTGGCAGAGAAATAATTTCCAGACCAGATGTTCTTGGATGAAATCTGAAATCAATAATACAGCAGCACCATAGTCCTGGGGCTTGCTGCTTATTTTTTAACATCAAATTCCGCATATTTTAGTCTGCTCCAAAATTGTTAAAGTGCTGCAAAAATACTGTATAAGAAAAAGCTTATCTGCATGTTGAAGCTGTCATTGGGAGGCTGGGCATCAGGGTGGGGGTAGCCAAGGCTTTTACCATCCAGAAGATATAGGAGGCAGTTTGCATTTTTACCCTGGGAAACAGTTAAGATTGTAGGCAGTTGTCTCTTCTGGGCAGAGATAAGGATGACCTGAAATGTTTGGAGTGGTTCAAACACCTGATTCCAGACCCCAGCAACCTTCAGGGTGGCTAGCCATTCCACTGTTCCACTCTTCATCGCTGCCTCTGGCATTGAGACACAAACACCTGAGCCATATAGAAACTGATCAGGGATGACATAGTGAATATTGTTGATGAGAACTTTGTCATCATTAGGTTTCAGAGTCAATGCCTGACTGAGAGGACAGAGTTCTCTCTGAGTGCTCTGGAGACTCAGGCAGGCCTCAGTTTTTCAGTCCTAAGGTTGTCTTTGCCCCTAGAGGAAGAGAAATGTCTTTTTTTTTCTGAAAGAAAAGCCTAGATTTTGCAGTGTAGCTTTGCAGCTGGACATGGACATTATCCTAGTTCAGGGCTACTAAACACGTGGGCAACATGCAGCCCTCAGCCTGTTCGTTTGCTGCCCATTGTGCAGTTTGGGTTTACGCAGGGCTCAGCACGTGGCCTGCGGGTGGGATCCTTTGAACATGGCCTCCACCGGGAATACGCTCCACAACGGTGGGGTGTCTCCCAGGCGGGGAGAGAATTGAAAGATGCAAGCAGACGGGCTGGTTGGAACAGACAGGTACAGGGTGTTGGCATTTCTAGCCCCCAGGGAGGAGGTACCAGAAGTACTGGAGCATTGTGTGAACGAAGATATTTGCATATATTTGCATACATGTTTGCATGTATATACATGCAACTGTACTTAAGTTGTGGCCCTCAGCATGTGCTGTGAGTATCATTATGGCCCCCAGGGCTTCCAAAGTTGAGTAGCCCTGTCCTAGATGCTGTGAGTTGCCTTGGCTGTGCACACTCACAAGGAAGTACTGCTCTCTTTTTGAGCAACGCTAGCCAACTCCTGGCCTGGCAGCCTGTCTGCCACTGGGCCTTGCACAATCAGACAAGTGCCAGTGTAGGCCCAGGCTGAGTGAAGTCCGATGTGTATCTGATTTGTTAGTGGGATTGTGCAAGCACGTAAAGCGTGGCTTAAACTTTTGTAAGAAATGTCACTTTAAATTGTTAATGGCAGTGTAAGCCTGCCGTTAACGTGAGTTCACACAGCTTAACCCCCCAGGGGAGCAACACTTTGCAGTGCTGCGACAGGTGCTCCAACACTGGGGCCTGATCCTGCAGAGTGTGCTCACATCAGTGCATACATACAGGCATACTGGTCAGACCAAAGGTCCATCTAGCTCAGGATCCTATCTGCTAAAAGTGGCCAATGCCAGATGCCCCAAAGGGAGTGAACAGAACAGGGAATGATCAAGTGATCCCACCTTGATTGCCCATTCCCAGCCTCTGACAAACAGAGGCTAGAGACACCATTCCTACCCATCCTGGCTAATAGCCGTTGATGGACCTAACCTCCATGAATCTATCTAGCTCTTTTTTGAACCCTGTTTAAGTCCTGGTCTTCACAACATCCTCTGGCAAGGAGTTCCACAGGTTGACTGTGCTTTGTGAAGAAAAACCTCCTTTTGTTTGTTTTAAACCTGCTGCCTATTAATTATTTCATTTGGTGATCCTCTTGTTCTTATGGGAACAAGTAACTCTTCTTTAGTTACTATTTACACACAAGTCATGATTGTATAGACCTGTATAGATCATATCGCCCCCCAGTCTCCTCTTTCCTAAGCTGTAAAGTCCTGGTCTTTTTAATCTCTCTTCATATAGGACCCGTTCCAAACCCTCACATCATTTTTGTTGCCCGTTTCTGAACCTTTTCCAATGCCAAATAGAGTAGAGTCCTGTAAGCAAGGGCTGATGGCTTGTGCCTGCAGTTTGGAAATGCTAACCCATCCAAGTCAGATATGACCTTCAGGGCAGCACTGCAGCTCCATGCATTCACCTGGCTGGGGGCATCCTCTTTGCTGTGCTTTGCAGCGGAGTTCAGAAGAGATTTTGCTGAGTTGCTTGTGCTGAACAGTTTTACTCCTGCTGTATTCTTCAGCGCCTGTGCGACCCCTGATTGGAAATACCGAGGGAGGTTTGTATGGTAATCTCCCGTTAGCAAATGGAGAAGGAGGAGGCAGAGAGGTGAAAGCCCAGGTTTTCAAAAACCCCCGCAACTTTGTAATGTCATACTCCTGGGGACTGATTTTAGAAGCGCTGAACATACATGGTTAGCTGTGGGTGCCCAGCACTTCTGACAATGAGGCCCTGCGTGTCTTAAGTTGGGCGTTCAGAACTGAGGCCCGCAGAATTAATAGAGGCTTTTGAAATTGTGCGTCCCCCAGCCAGGGAATGAGTGAGAATGAGCACTCGGGCGTGCACGAGTTGCTTGGGAATACAGTAACAGGCTGCAGCTTCTCGTCTCCACCTGCCTTTCAGTTCTGGGATCCGAAGTTTGGAGGAAGTCTGCCTTCAAGTGACAGATCTCCTGCCCAGCTTGAAGAAGCTGCGAGACCTGCTACCTGAACATGGCTGCCTCCTGCTGTCGCCTGGGAACTTCTGGCAGAACGACCGAGAGCGCTTTAACTCGGACCCCGATATCATCAGAACCATCCACCAGCACGAACCAAAGACACTGCAGACATCAGCTACCCTCAAAGGTAAGTGGCTGAGTGGGACAGGTGCTGGGTGGGGTCCAGGTCTCTCCTGAGCTGATTGCCAGCAATGCTGAGTGGGGCAGAGTCTAGCCTGAGGCCACCAGGCTCATTTCACCAAGGGCTTTCTGTCTGGATGAACCTGCCAGAGGTGAAAAGTAGGTGTCCTAACTCCGGCAGCCTGTGGATATGGGTAGAACATCTGTGGATAGCCAACAGCCCCCCCCCCCCGACTCTTGATCTGAATTACTGCTGAGAACTGCACTGCCTGGGGTGGCCGATGCCAGAGATGTGGGGATTGTCATAGGAGAGGAGTGAATGTTCCTCTTGTCCATGCATTAGTGGTTGCCTGGTGTGACCACCTGCCTGCCCCTCCTCAGGTGGGCTCTTGCTTCCAGTGAATGTCTCTTGGAATCTGACCATGGCTGAGGTCATGTTGGTTCCATAGAGCTGCTGGTTTGTTCACCCCTTTCTGTAGAAAGGGTCCAGTTGAGGTCAGGACCCCTGTAATCCCTCTGGCCTAAAAAGGGAGTTCCTGATGAGGTTCAGCTCTACAGCACCCCACAGGGAGACACGGTTCCATCCTGGACGCCTCTCTTTGTCCCGAAACAAGCAGAAAATGAACAGGCAGGCTGCAGGAGCTCCCGAGAATGTGTTGATGTAGCGCGTGGATGTGGAAGCGTGCACAGGAATGGCAGGGGGTCAGCATTGCACTAGTTAGATTGAACAGAGGAGGCCGGGCTTCATAATCAAAGCACCAACTTTGAAACTCCCGCATCTCCTTGAAACCACAGCTGCAAGCCTCACTCAGGCATTGCTCTCTCCCGAGGCAGGTGATGGAGTTCCATTTTACTCTGTGGGGGGGCAGGGACGTGGGTTGGGAGGAGCCCTGGAAAGCGAAGGCCCTCCTGCTCTGTGGGGACCTGGTAGCCCCTGTAATAAGGGGGGGCTGTGTGTTACAGCATCCTTGCCCCTCTGGTGATGAACACTCTTGCATCGTCCCTCGCTGGCCTTTGTCCAGGCTGATGGTGGTTTGCTCCCGTTGTGTACTTGCAGATCTCTTGTTTGGAGTCCCAGGGAAGTACAGCGGTGTGAACCTGTACAACAGGAAGCGGGTGGTATCCTACACCGTCACACTGGCCCTCCAGCGATACGATTCCCGGTAAGGCACTTGGGCTCTGCTGCTCCCATGTCGGGCCACCCTTGGGCTCCCTTCTTCGTCTCCGAGAAAGCTAGTTGTTTCTCCAGCCCTCTGGTTCTTATTTTTCGCCCTTCCACTGTTCTGGCGAGAGCTGTACAGAGCACATTGAGCTGTTCCACGGGTAATACCCAGTGTTACCATCATCACAGTCCTGTCGCTTCAAAAAGGCTGGCACACCCAGGAGCCACCCTCCCCCCAGCCTTCCTCGGCTGATGGCTTCTCCTGCCCCCAACCACACCGGTCTTTTCAACACACCTTTGTAGCAGATGGAGTCGTTGCCTTCCTGGAGTTGGCTTTAGGCCAGTCCTGGGGGATGAGCTTCCACATCCCAGTGAGCAACTTCTAGTTGGCACTGGGCACACTCCCTTGGGGGCAGTCTCAGCGGAGAGGGCACAGACTGAATGGAACTGAAGAGTGAATGCTCCTCTCCTTCCTCCGGTGGGTCTGCCAGGACAGCCTGAGGTGCACTGGCAGGCTGCCTGGTAGATGTTTTTCCCACTGCAGTGCATTGGGGAGAGAGGCCTACACTCTCCAGGACAGTCTGTTAGCATCATTCATCTGCACTCCGTAACTAACACCTGCAACGGGAACGTGTTTGACCCTACAGCACCTGCCATCCCCCAGGGCCAGGGGTCTTGGTAAACACCAGCTTCCTTCTCTAAACACTTTTTAATGAGGGCTTGCAGCTCCCCTCTTTGAATCCTCTGTAAGTCTCATGGGAACTTGGTGATACACTGACAAGGACTGAGGTACAAAACCCAGACAGGCAGAGCTGGCCTTGCTCTTGGTTACTGAGTAATGCTAAGTCTACAGAGCCATGTTGCCTGTGGGCTGCAGCCTGTGAGCCCTCCCCTGAGGAGGGGGTTAAGGGGTACAGCATAGCACCAGGGCCGCCTCCTTCTGCCTTTCTCCTGCACCAGGTTTCTCACCAGCCTCCGCTCCCGTCTGAAGCTGCTGCACCCTAGTCCCAACTGCACCCTGCGAGAGGAGCATGTCGTTCACGTCCACTTCAAGGAAGAGATCGGCATCGCTGAGCTGATCCCCCTCGTCACCACCTACATCATCCTCTTCGCTTACATCTACTTCTCCACACGTAGGTTTGTGGGGAGGAGGGAGGGCGAGTGCACCCTACCCCCACGGATAGGGAGGGCAAAGGACCTAGTCTCCTATCATTCCTGAAGCCAGGTGAAGCTGACAGTGCACTGGGTTGTAGGATTAGGGCATAAAGGGCAAGAGGCCCTTAGCTACCCATTCCCTGAGCACAGTGCAGGGTGGTTCCCTACAGGGCTCTGACCTGTGCAGTTTGAAATGCCCCAGGCGATGGCACATCCCTTGCTTCTCCTGGGGGACCAGCCTATCGCCAGAATGATCTCACATTTCATCTGGGTTTGTGCTGTCAGGACCTGCCGCTGAGCTGAGTTAGGCACCCTCCTTTCCCACTTCCCCGGACAGCACCGGAGCTGGAGTAAGAGTCTGCGGCCCAGACCGGCATGGCTCTCCTCTGCTGTGCCCTTCGGCTGGAGCTGCCACTCCAGTACTCTATTGCTGTGTCAGCACAGCTGAGAGCAGGCCTTGTCCCCCCCCGGCCGTCCCCGGCTAGCATGCTGCCTGTTGGAGTGAATGAGCACATGGGTCTGCTCCCCGTGCCTGGGGAGTTGGCATTGACTTCCCCCAGTGATGTGGGCCTCGGGTTCTCTCTTGCAGGGAAGATTGATATGGTGAAGTCAAAATGGGGCTTGGCCCTGGCAGCAGTTGTGACAGTGCTCAGCTCGCTGCTCATGTCGGTGGGTCTGTGCACGCTCTTCGGCCTGACGCCTACACTCAACGGAGGGTAGGTACCCAGGAATAAGAGTGTTGCTAAAAGAAGGGACATGGGAAGTGTGGGGACTTACTCGTCCTATGGAAGCTACTTAGCCCCTCGTGTTGGGGTTGTAGGATTTTCAGACCATGCCCACCTCATTTCTGTATCACCTGGCTTTGCTTCTTCAGGACCCTGGTGGGCCAGACAGCTCCTGGCCTCTGGGGGACATTTTGCTGCACGTCACACCTCGCGGTTAGTGAAATATCGTGACAGTCTTTTCTCCGTAAACATCAGCAGCTTGACGCTTAGACAGCTCCTCTTCCCCCAATCACCATGGCTGACATGCCAGTGGGAGGAAGCCAGCCGTGAATCAGACTGGTGTCCAGGGCAGGAAGCTGTGGGTCTTTGCCTTCTCTGGCTGAGGTTTTCTGTGTCTTGCTCAGTGAGGTGGGGGGCCTTGTGGTGCTCAGGGCTGATGTGGACCAGCAGGGAGGGTTCTGGGGCCATGACTGGTGGGGATTATTAACTCCTCCGTTGGGAGAGGGTGTCCATGCATGTTGTGAGCCAGAAATTGGTGACCTCCAGGTTGGGTCACTGCCCTTTGATGTACCGAGGTGGGAAGCTTCCTGCTCTACGTAACACACGGCCTTGTGAGTGCCTTGCCCAAGGGCTCGCTCTCCTTTCTGGTTTCCTACTGAATGCAATGCCCAAGTTAAGTCCACTGGAGAGATTGCCTCTCCCTCCAGCACAGCCGCCCCCCTTGCCAGCATTAAATATTGACAGCTCTATAGAGCTGTGATCTGTTTTGTCTCCGAGCCTGAGGCGTGGTGATCAGTTAGTACCTTCCGAAGGAGTGGATGAGAGAGACCTGGCTACCTAGTAATGACCTTGAAGGTTTAGTGTAGACTCCACACCACCAGCGTTGGCTAGTTATGCTCTGTGCCGGGCTACCGTGCAGCACTCTTCTCTTGTCTGTCACACTCTATCTCTCTAGCACCTTCCATCCGGGAGGGCCCTAGAGTGCTTTTCTCACACACAGCCTTGTGTCTTATACGACCACTCAGGGGGCTGACAAAATTCAGTTGCTTAATGGCAGGGTCTTTTAATAAAGTTGGAGCTGAGTTCTCCTTGCTGGATTGGCCAGGAAGTTGCCCAGAAGTGATGTGTGGGTATTTGTGAAATGCAGTTTATGCATGGCAGCTTTTGACGGGAAGTGAAGAGAGCGTTCTATTCAGCTGAAGCTACAAGAGCATTGTAGGCAGGCAGAATATAATTGCTGGAGTGAGAATTAGGCCAGGACTCCAGGGCTAACACATTTGCTGAAAAAAAAATGCTGTGAGCTCTTTAAGTCAAACCATGAGTGGCTCGGCTTTGGTACTTACCTGAAAACAGCATCTGTGACTCCATGCTGTGGTAACTGTCTAGTCCAGACGCTGAGCGATGCGCTCCCCCAACTGAATCCCCAGTAGCATTTCCAGGTTGCTTCCTGGGAGCTCTCCTGTCTCAGTACTGGCCCAGCTTAGCTTGTGAGATCTGTCAAGACCACAGTTGGAGGTGGTGTGATTGCAGACTTCATGAGCTAGTGTCCTGTAAACACTCAGCGCATCCAGAGGATGCTCTATAGCGGGCATGAGGGTATGGGTTAGGGATCTGTGACAATTCGGATTAATATTCCCCCTGGTCACGTTACAAACATTAAAAGAGAAAGTGATAACTCAGCTGTTTTCCAGCCCTTTGCCCTCTCCTGTCCACTTCCTTTTGGGACCTCCCAGACTGCATGTAATTTATGGTTCTTCAGACACAGAATGTGTCAAAAAATCCACCTGCAGCCCCAGTGCCTGCTCTAGAATCAGGGCTGTAATGAAACAAAAGATTGTTCCAGCCCACATGGCGCTGAAGATAACCATAGAAGCATAACCTGAATTTAGCTGAGGCAGGGAAATCTACAGGCAACCTGGAACAAGGGCTTTGAGGGCTGTGAACTGTCCCTTCGTTTCAATTAGGTGTTGACTTTGAAGATGGTAACTGTTAAATATTGCCAGTGTTGGCTGTTTGCTGGTTGTTGTAGCAGCAACAGTCAGCCGCCAATCTTCTCCCACAATCCCACACTGTTCCCAAAGCCTTTCAGGGTGAACAAAGTCTCCCATACCCCCTTCTGCTTGCCTTGGCAGCTGCTGTGATGGACTTACGGGCTGCTGGTGCAAACCTCAGCAGCACGTTGTGAAATACAGGTGTGGGGACGGCGTAAACAGGATTCCTTGGGAAGCTGAACAATGCGCTGCATTGGCGAGTGCTTCCGTGATAGAGAGAGGGCTCTAGAGACCATGCTCCCTTCTCCCTGCCCTCCTCTCCTGTGTATTGCTTGCCACACTTTCTTACGCAAGCATTGCGAGGCCATTGGCCAGGGCCTGTGCGATTCCCTCACAGTGACCTTCAAACTATGACCATGCCCCTGCGGCTCTCAGCTAAGTCTGGTGTGAGTGCAGTGCCCCCTCTCCTGGCACAGCTCATTGGCCAGGGCGCTGAGGCCTTTGGATCACACCACTGCTGGCTGAGAGCTCAGTCGCACGGCTTGCTTTGCGCACCCGCTCCCATTCGCTAGCGGCTTGCGCCAGTGCAGCCCGGGACAGTATTGTGACTGTCTTGTGCTTGGAAACAGTGCCCGTGCTGCTGCCGTGTTTGTGTAATAGATCAGTTGGGGCGCGAGAGCAGAGCCAGAACCCTCGCTTCCCAAAAGGCAGCGTTCGACCTTGTGGGGGGGAGCACAATGACAGGAGCGAGCTGGTCTGCCCTCTTACACGTGTGTGGCTGCTGCTGAAGCCAGTGGCAGCTGCTTGTGGATAACCAAGGGCAGCGTGTGGTCCTTAGGGCTCAACGCAGGTAGCAGCAGTTAAATCAGCCACCAGGATTGCTTTGCCTCCAGCCCCATCACTTAGCTTGCCTGCCTGCTGCTGCATTCCTGCCCCACGTGGCCAAGGCTCGTCCTGCTCAGGGACGTGGATTCTGAGCCCCGGCAGGGGATCGATATCTGTGGATGAGTCTGGCAGACGATGGCGGAGGACTAGATGGAACCTGCCATTCTCCGCAAACCCTGGGTACTGGCCTTATGCTTGGAGCAGCTGTGCCCAGCCACTGGGAGCAGTCTAGAGAGTAGTGGCCGTAGGTGCCAGGCGTGACTGGAGGCCCAGTAGGGGCCATGGAAAGTTGTTGTTTTGAAAAAAACTAACTCCTTATCCGCCTTCAAACCTGGCCTCAAAGCCTTCCCTTGCGGGGCGCTGCTTGGCCCAGGGTAGGCGGTTGCTCATGCTGCTCAGAATTGTTGTCTTGGTTCTTTGCATTGCCCCACCTGTTCCCAGCTCCCTTCTCTGGAGCCTTTCAAAGTGTGCCCGGTGGTGGCCGTTTGAGAACCCTTCCCAGAAGCTGGTGTCTCTCCTCACCAGGCAGGAAGGTTGTAACTGGGGATGTTAAATATTGGTTAATTGAATAGTCGATTAACCTCATGAATTCTTATCAATTAGTCGACTATTCTATAGTCACCGGGGTGGGGCCAGGAGCAGCCCCTGTCCCGGGGGGAATGAGCTCCCAGACCCAGCGCGAGCTGAAACTGAGCCAGGCTGCCTGCCCACCTGGCTCCTTAATACACTCTAAATGCAGAGCTGCAGCCGGGGTAGGTCCCAGACCCAGCACAAGCTAAGACTGAGTTGGGCTGCTGGCCAGCCTGCTAAAAAATTTACTGGCAAGAGGGTCCAGGGGGGAAATGCGTGTAGTCTGTAGCATTAACCTATATGCTTTTGCTTATCAGTTAATGGACTACACTACTACACCCCTAGTTGTAGCTGCTCACACTGAAGCTGGGTCAGGACACTGGCAGTTTCATGATACTGGCCTGTAGAAAGGCTGCAAGAGGGGCTGGTGGCCTCATGGGTCATGGAGCCTTTCGCTCTAGATCACTAGTTCCATGCCTGGCCGGTGACCAAAGGGGGAAAGGAGCAGTGAGCTCTGGGGGTCCATGTTGCTGCAAACCTATTCCCCCTGCAGTGAGCTAGCTGCCAGGCTCAGCAGGAAGGCCTGGGTCTGACCTGGGCTGCCTCGTACCATAGGACACGATCCCTCTGGTGCAGCAGGGAGACTGAGGCAGGGCAGTGCAAGTCGGTGCAGTGCAAGCTCCAGCAGGTCTGTGGAAAGAGGCATCGCTCTCCAGGAGGAAGCTTGGCAGCGCTTGCTGATCACCAACAAGTGACACCAGATAGGCTGAAGGGATTTCGTTCCGTGGCGGGAAGGGCGGAGTTAGGAAACCCCACTCCTGGGTCTTTAGTGCCCATCCAGCTGGCACTGCCCTCCTCTGACTCTCCCTACTGGGCCAGGCAGCTTTCCTCTTGCGTCAGCCTCCATCTGCATCGCACTGTCCTACACAGACGGCTTCCCCTGGCATCGGGCATCCTCTGGGGGCATTCCCCAGTGTCTATGATTGTAGCAGGGCTGAGGCTTTGCAGTGGCAGCTGTAGGGTGAGGATCCTGCTCCCCTGTGCGTCTGTTGTCCCCCAAACCCCGGGCTCTCTCTGCAGTGGTTTGGTTTGGTTAGTGTAAGGATTGCCTGGGGTTCTTCAGTAAGGTTTGTGCTGGCACCTGGGTCTGACTCTTCCCCAACTTGCTAATTTTCATTTACTGGCTGGTCATGCTTAACCTTGTTGCGGTAGTGCTCAAAGCTCTTACCCTGGCTGAGGGCCCTCTGTGCGAGGTGCTGCACAGACACAGAAGGGCACGATCCCTGAGCTTAAATCTCACATAAGGATGGCATGTGATGCTCAGCCTGTAGCAACACAGTATTGCCAAAACTTTACCCTCCTTCCGAGCCAGACAGGACACAGCCTCTTATCTGGCCCAGAACAGCATTGTGTGAAAGGGCCCCTTCTGGCAGCTTGCAGGTATATCGAATGAGAGCCCACAACCAGCCCTGCCCTGCACTAGGTTGAGGGGCACTTGGTGTTCCCTTGTGTCTCATGCTTGGCTCTGTTTTCCTAGGGAGATTTTTCCGTACCTAGTGGTGGTGATTGGCCTGGAGAATGTGTTGGTTCTCACCAAATCGGTTGTCTCCACACCCGTTGACCTGGAAGTGAAACTGAGGATCGCACAAGGTACCTGTCTGGCTGTGGCAAGAGGAAAATTCCCGTTCTCCTTGACCCCTGCACTGAGGGATGTGTGTCCTGCACTCTGGGAGTAACGGCCATTTCAGCTTGATGCTGGTTGGCTCCAAGAGTCCATGCAAGCCCATCAAGTGCTGTCCTAGCCACCAGGAACACAGCCATGGTTCACCCATGTTACATGAGCTGCTTACTGGCAGGTGGAAGAGGGACCATTAGTGCCATGTCGTCTCATAGCATGAGTAGCCAAAGTGCCGCCCAAGCCTCGTGTGGCCCCGTGAGGTTCTACAGTAGGGTTCCTGTCTTCACTGTGGTGCAGTGCCCCCTGGGGCTACGTCGCCCAGCATGCCAGACTGCTTAGCTCAAGATGGAGCCGTGCATGCTGAGGTAGTACAGGCTATGCTGATTGGGGCACTGTATTACAAGGAAAGCGAGTGCACACTGCTCTGTGCACGTGTGTCTGTCAGGCAGTGGGAATGTCTCAGGGTTGAGCGCGTTATCAGCCAAAACCATGTGAAGAATTTGGCATGATCCCTTGTGCTTCATTCAGGGTCTTGTACTCCCTTTATAGAGTCAGGGGCAAAAATGAGGGCTCGCCCATATTTTTGATGGATTGGCTCTGATCCAGAGCTCCCTGGACTACGAGGGTTGGTCTTTCCAGGTAGTTAAATAAGTAAATTAATTTTTTCTAACCTTAGAGACTCCTGTCTCCAGTAATAATATACATAATCCTGCTCTGCTGCCTGGATCTCTGAGTATTATCCCCATTTTACAGATAGGGAAAGAGCCTTTTCTAAGGTCATATGCAGCCACAGGATTTAGAACCCGGAGTCCTGATCACCAGCACCCTGTAATCACTTGCAATTTTGTTTCCCTAGGCTTGAGCAATGAGAGCTGGTCTATTATGAAGAACATGGCCACGGAGCTTGGGATCATCCTGATTGGGTATTTCACACTCGTCCCAGCAATCCAGGTGTGTGTAAATCGTTAAGGATTTTGTGGAGAAGTGTGTAAACTCACCGGTAAGCACAATGTCAGTAGCTGATTTTCAGTAATATGCTGGCACCTCTCATAGGCTCTCAAAGGGCTTTATGAATTCTGTGCACAAGGACACTTCATTCCCCATTGAAATGCAGCCATCGCTGGGGTGAAACCCAACAGCAGTTTTAGAGTGGATGGGCGCCCCACACAACACTTGAGGACAGGAAGTGAAGCGTTCTGTGTCCTATTGGAACTGTAGGAGAATTTATAGTGAGCTGCCTTCTCCAATACCTTCTCAAGTGCTTTACAAACACTAGATCTCAAAGTGCCAGGTTGGGGTACGTAAAATCTCCTTTAACTGTTGTGGAAACTGAGGCAGAGTGGTGGTGTAATGTACTTGTTGTCGCATAACAATTTAGAGACAGCAGTAGGTGTGGAATGCCAGTTCCCCGTTGTTTGTTCTCACCACTAGGTAATACTCCTTCTCTTTTGAGGAGGTAGAATTGTATTACAGAGATATAGCAATAAGACTCTTCCCTTGGATATTGAATTCAGTATTGAATCCCTGCCACAGTGTGACATTAGGGGATCTTGTGCTGGTGGATGGAGCTGTCTTTCAGATGAGCTGTAAACGTAAGATCTAGAGCAGCAGTTCTCAAACTGTGGGGCGGGCCTCCCAACAAAGGTATGGGAATGCATCAAGGGAGGTGCAAGCTGTGTGGTGGTGTTTTATTTATGAGCTCTGACTGTCAGCCCTGGGTGCCTGGGTTTCATGCAGAAGGGCTGCTTGCAACAGGGAGGTGGGGATAAAGGGGACAGCTGGAGCCCTGCCACCTGGGGGCTGACCGAAAGAGCTCTACTGCCTAGACTCACCAGGAGGCAATCTAGGTTGGACTCTCCTTATCCCCTCCCTCCCACCTAATCCATCACCTGGAGGCGATGGGCCTCTGACAGCCAGCCCTAGGTGGCAGTAGCAGCACAGAAGTAAGGGTGGCAGTGGGGTGTTGAGTCTATTGTGAACAGACTTTAGAAATAGCACTTTTCACATTGCCACCTTTCGGAACTAGCGCTGCTCTCTGCCCTACCTGCAGCACTGGGCTGGGATATATGTACTTGTAGAGGAAGAGCATGAACGAGATAGATGCAAAGAAGAGGGGCCTGATTAGCACAGTGGTCCTAAAATTGATTTAGAGATTTTGTGGTGACTTAATTCCCTGTGGACTTTTTTCAAGGGGGAGGGAGTCTTGCAGGGTCTGGATCCCTCATCCAAACCCAGTCCAAGACTTACCTTGCGTATCTCAAGAGAGCTGCCCAGATCACAGCACAGCATATGCAGTGTGGCCAGGTGTCAAGGCTGTTCCCCACTTCGGCACTTTGAGCGTAGAAGGTGGGGGCCCACAAGAGACTTTTAAAATACCTTGCCTGTCAGATTCCTTGGCCTTAGGTGGCATGCTGCCACCACCCAAGTGCAAAACCCCTTTCTTTTTGAACCTAGGAAGATTCATTTAGGAACTTCTTTTCGTGGAGTACCCCAAGCTCTGTTACCCTCCCTCAGGAGAGAGCTTGAGAACAAAGTGCTATTTCTAATAGCTGACCCTCCATCTCAGGCACATGCACAAAGACCTTCCTGCTTTGTAGGACACAGGAATCAGATCATAGCCTTGAAAAAGGTGATTTTATTAACAAAACAAACCAAAAAAAGACACACTCAGTAAAGTATAGTTAGTTGCCAAGTGTTACAGAGCAACTGAGAACAGATAAAACACAGAGAATTGCTTCCCTGGGATTCAGCTTCAGTTACACTGTATGGCGGGGAGGGGGGGCACATCGACTCAACGCAGAGGAATTTAACCAAACCACAAAACAAAAAATAATCTGATTTCATTTAACTGAAAACATTCCCTATCTACTCACATATCCGTAATTCTAAGGTCCAGTCCTTTTCTAGGCGTGGTATCCCTGCCTGGTTCAATTCATCGTTCCCCCCAGCTCCTGGCTTGAACTCATGCAACAGAAATACAGCAGGCAGATTCCCTTTTAATTCAAATCTCAGCACTTTCTTCCCATTGGTTCTCCTGGCTCCCTGCCAACACTTCCTGACTACCCACATTCTGTATTAGAGGCAGCAGTATGGGGGGACAGGCAGCTCCCCCAGAACTGGTGCTTGGAGGAAGCCTGCTTACAAGCTGACTCCCTGGGAGCACCAGCTCCCACCTGCTCCCCCTTCCCCACGCTGGGGGGACGGGCCTGCGTGTAACCAAGAAGGTTGATTGATGAGCCTAGGCTCACCAGTTAACTGTTTACACTATTACATCCCT
Organism: Pelochelys cantorii; assembly: GCA_032595735.1. Classification (NCBI taxonomy): domain Eukaryota; kingdom Metazoa; phylum Chordata; order Testudines; family Trionychidae; genus Pelochelys; species Pelochelys cantorii. The sequence continues at coordinate 259,197,882 of CM064327.1, read as the reverse complement.
TCCCAGCACCTTGAATGGCACAGATCAACAGGGATATCAGTACAGGCCTTGCAACATTATGTAGCTCTTTCCCAGGTTTCAGGAGAGCAGTGACTTTTTACATTCCCCATGTCTTCAGAAATGGCTCTTTGTTGACTGCTTGCATGAAGAACTGCACTAGCCGCTGACGAGCACGAGTCCAGAGGTGCTTCAGAAACTGGCGCTGTGTTGTCATATCCAGCAGCTGTGCCGCTCCTGGTGTCACTCAGAATGTTGTCTAGCACCATGGTGTGGCATGGCTTTCTGTCACTGAGTGGCGTTCCTCCGATAGAACTGACGCCTGTAGTCATGGACTTATCTGATGCTTTTCCTCTGGGGCCTTTCACACATTCAGCAGACGGCTGGCTTCTTGGTTTGACGTGACAGGTCGTCAACTTAGGGCTGCTAGGGATCGTCGAGCTGCAGCGAGACAGCGCATCAAATTCCAACAATTTGGGCAGGAGTGAATGCCATCTAGATTGCAAGTCGTCTCTTCCCATCATGCCTGTCTAGAAACATCCAATGATTTGCTTAGCTGATCAGCAATATCTGGAGGATTCACGTAGACTACTTAGTACATTCAACATCAAAAGGCACAGTGTAGACTGGATGGTAGCAGTGCAGGATGGATGCACAGGTGGGCTTGAAAATGACTCTTTGGACTCAGCTGAAAGCTTCATTAAGCAGGATGAGGCATGAATGTATGGAGACAGCACTTTTTTCTAAGGCCTCTGTGGGTGTCATCCAGTCTGCCTTCCTGAAGTGCCAACTAGGGATGTTAAAGTTAGATTAATCAACTGATCAAACAGTGGATGGAATTTCCATTGACTATTTGATTAGTCAATAAGGGCTCTTCTGCTTTGAAATGTACCAAGAGCCCGCCTGGCTGTTGCCACATTTCAAAGTGGAAGTGCCCTGCGTGTTCTGCCTTTGAAATGTACAAGAGCCTCAGCAGAGACTCTTGTGCATTTCAAAGATTGAAATGCTGCATGGAGCCTGGGGCTCGTGGGGGGACTCTGAGTCCCCCATTGGCCCTGAGCTCCATGCGGCACTTCCGCTTTGAAATGTACAAGAGCCCCAGTGGGAACACTGCTGCTGCGCCCCTGCCTCCTCCCACGGAGCTGGAACTGGGGGGAACCGGCTTTTAAGTTGGCTCCCCCCAGCACCTCCACCTCTTCGCTCCCTGCCCCTTGCTGCCTCTTCCCGATAGAGGCAGCAGGGGTGGGGGAATCAACTAGTTGACTAGTCAAATAGTCACTTACATCCCTAGTTCCAACTTGGCTTGTTACAGGATCTAATGATTGGGAGCGGGTAATAGACAGATGGATAATAGAAGGTCTGTGTAGCTATGCGTGAAGTCTTCCAAGTCAGACATAATGCAGGTTGGGAGTGACCATACCCAGGTGACACCCAGCACAAATCTAGAGTGTATTCACAAGACCATCTTGCTGAGGTTGAAGGTGTCTCCCAGATTTGCTTCATGGATAAGGGTAGAATCATTGTTAAATGCCCACTCCAATGGCTCTGTGTTAGTGCCTGACACTGAGGGTGTGTCTACACTACACCCTTAGCCCGAAATAAGCTACGCAATTTGAGCTACGCAAATTGCGTAGCTTATTTTGAGTTAATTTCGAAATAGCTTATTTTGAAATTTATTATTTCAAAATGGAGAGCGATTCCAAAATGTCCCTTAATCCTTGTGGAACAAGATTTCCAGGGACATCGAAATATTTCAAAATAACTGGTGTGCTTTCAAGACGCAGAAAACACTGTTTTGGGCTACTGGAAGTATCCTGAAATAGCGCCGCTGTCTAGATGCACCCTAAGTGTCCCCAGTCAGGATGGTAATTGCCTGTTGAAGGTATTAGCTGGTGGAGCTAGTCTCAGCAGAACTTGCTGGTCCCAGTTAACATTTAGGGTCTTGTAAACATTTGTGAGCTGGAAACCTCCCACCTGACTCACCTCACAGATAGTAGGTGTGAGTGGAGCGAAGCAGCTTCTGAGATGATTGGCAGGGTGTAGGTGGCATGACCACGTCTGGCGCCCAGGCATGGCACAGGAGATGGAGACGGGCTCTCGGGAAGCACCCAGCTTCTGCAGTGGCAGTGTGCCTCTCTTGCAGGTGGGCAGGTGATGTCTGTGTCGTGTGTGCGGCATTGGCTGCCGGCAATCCCTCAGCATTGAGCTGCAGGATTTTCAGGGTTAGCCCAACAGCTCCAACTCTGGAGGCGGAATTGCAGTGTCAGCCGGCAAGTGACTGAGACTCACCCCTAGAAAGGACTTTGACTGTGGTCCTCTGGTTGTATTGCTGGTGTCCCCAGTATAGGTACTCCGGGAGTGCACAGTGTGTCACTGAGCCATCTCTCTGGTGTGTATACCTAGGTATATAATTCACTTATCCCCCTGGGATCCGGAGGACTGGCCAGTAACGCCCTGTGGAGCTGGCATCATTCTTGTTCCATTACTCAGTGACAAAGTTGCTGGGTCATGGTGCCGTGCACGTTGCCTGTCATGACCTCCTCTTCCCCAGCGACATGCTCCACTTCCTGGCTGCAGCCTGCGCTCCTCTGTGCTTCCCTTGAAATGGCTCCATTTCTGTAACCTTCTCTCCAGCTCTTTCCCACCCGATCAGCCGCTGAACCCGTGTTCCACAAAGGTGGGCAGTGCTCTCCCTGTTCTCCAGCTGCAGAATCCGAGGCCCCGAAGGTGGAGTAGCTTTCCACGGGCCAGGGACATGCTGGGACCAGAACCTGACTCGCTCCTGCGGCTCTGCTTTGTGTACCAGGGTTACTCAGCCATGTGCACCACCCCTGCTGCTGGTTCTATGTAATCCCTGACCAGCCCTGCTTCACTCCCGATCAGCCACGTGTACAGGGTGATAGCATCAGAGCACCAAACGTCTCTACCGGTCAGAGAAACCAGTTCCATCACGTACCCCCTCCCCCAATGGCCAAGCCTGTCGGAGGGCAGCTGTAGGGGCTACACACTTCTTCTCTTTTGCTCCAAGGCCTTGACTACACTTACGGGAGATCAGGGCTGCGGAGATCGATCTCCTGGGGGTTGATTTGGTGGGACTAGTAAAGATCCACTGAATTGACCGCTGATCAGAAGAGTAAAGGGAGTGTTGGGAGAGACTCCTGGAGTAAAGATGCTGTGGTAACTGGAGCTAAGGTACGTTGCGTATCTTCGTTCAACATTGCCCCTCGTGTAGACCTGGCCTAAGCCTCAGCTCCACAGCATTCAGCGTCTGGGTCGCTGGCAGCGTGTTATGCGATCTCCGTAACGCCGTGGGTGCCAGAGGGGCGTGGTGAAGGCTGCAGGGGTCGCTCTGCTCAGACACAGCTCTGAAATGAACGGGCCAGTGGTGACATACCCTGCTGGTGCTTTCCCTACTTCACGGTTGCTCCTCTCCCGGGCATTTCTTGGGGAGCTCTGGCTCTCCTAGACGGAGCCCCATTGCGATGCTGTCTGTTTAAGACTGGCTGCTGGAGTCTGGTGTGTGTCTCCCCCTTATCTGTGTCTCTGGGAGCGAAGGACGCGGGAGGATAACACGCTGCCCTTGTGTCAGAGTCCAGGGAGCTCTGGTGGCGAGAGGGAGTTGGGCTGCAGAAATCTGGCAGGGACTGGGTTTGTATGCGCCAAAGGGAGCAGTGCGGTGTTGAAGTCATCTAGGCACTGCATGGTACGGAGACACGAGCAGGGGGAGGAGGAATAAGGCCAGGGGTCAGCTCCAAGCATGTAACCAGGACACCTCCTCCTCCCAGGAACACCTGGACAGCCCATCTGAGCTGGGGGAGGAGAATTTGCCCCCTTTCTTCCCAGCTGCTGCTCTCCCCATGCCTAGAGCAGGGTTTGGTTTGACAGGAGCCATTTTGCAAGCAGCGCTCTGGTGCAGGTTATAATTGTGGGAGTCTCAGCACTACAGACATGCAGGATGCCCCTTTCCCCTGGACTGGTGGCCCTAGGGAAGCCTGGTGGAAAAACCCCAGGCCCTGAGAGATTGCATGCACCTTGATGCTTTGAGGACTAGTCCTGCGTCCTCCCACTCCTGCCCTTGTCCTGCCTACCTTGCTCATGGGAAACATTTGACATTTGCAGACTGAGGACCCAGTCCTGCTCTCCTGGAAATCCACGAGAGCTTTGCTGCAGATGGAGCCGGACCAGAGTCTGCCTGGTGCAAGCATGACCAGACAGCCTTTTACTGCCGGCATCCCTTGGTTCAGGTGTATCTTCACCCCCAAGCGCCCTGCAGAATTCTGTACAGAGCAGAGCAGGCACAGCCTTTGTGGAGTCCCTGGTGTGGGGGCAAATATGAAATCCAGAAGGCAGTTCTCTTCTGGACCCACATCTAGAGGGTGGATTTGGCTTGTGCTCCTCTTCTTGCCCCTTCCAAAGTCCCCAGCCAAGCTGCTGGGGAAGGAGCGGGAGGAGGTAACTAGTGAAGAGCTGCCTTTGCTTGTGGCCTTGTTGTCAGAGGGGTCCGTGAATATTTCCACATGGCCTGCTGGGCCTGTACATTGCCTGCAGCTCCAAGCAGTTGTGTTGCTTGGGTTTGGGAACGGGCCTGGCATGATGGGGAGGTTAAAGTGGAAGGTCTGGAGGAGCCACTCTCTCCCTTTCTGTCCCCTTGTGCCTGGGTGGGGGCAGGACATAACCAACTCAGCATGTGAGGTGAGGAGGCAAGCCTGGCAGGCCAAGGACCCAAAATAAGTGGCTCTTCGTAACCCCGTTTGAGGGGCTGGAGCCTGGCTGGCTTCACAAGGGGTGAGATTGCACTTCCCGGGTGGCAGCCAGCGAGCAAGCCGTGTGTGTTTGTCCTCTTCGCTCTGCATCCTGAGTGCTGAGTCTGCTGCGTCTCCAGACATCTTTATAACTATCGCTCATTGCCTTGGCCGCAGGAAGGAGCACACGGGCGAGTCGCCAGGTGATAGAAGAGTATCTTCTGGAATCCTAGAACACTAGAACAGGGAGGGACCTTGAGAGGCCATCGAGTCTGGTCCCCTGCCCTCACGGCAGGGCCAAGCACCACCTCGGTCTGTGGTGTCCAACCAGTTCTGAAGCAGTAGCCGCTATAATGGCTACTGCTATAGCAAACTAGCCACACTCAGCCAGCCAAATAGCCACATCTGATAGATGTCTATCAAACCTGCTTTTAAATATCTCCAGTGATGGAGATTCCACAGTCTCCCTAGGCAATTTATTCCAGTGTTTAACCACCCTGACAGCTAGGAAGTTTTTCCTAAGCCTTCCTTGCTGCTATATAAGCCCACTGCTTCTTGCCCTATCCTCAAAGGCCAAGGAGAGTACTTTCTCTCCCTACTGCTTATAACACCCTTTTAGGTACTTGAAAACTGCTCTCATGTCCCCTCTCAGTCTTGGGGAAAGGGCTTCCCAAAGGAGAAAGTTTGGCTTGGAGCCGTGTGGGGTGACTGCATTTGTTTAGCTGTAGTTTTAGAGCTCAGGTAATTTTCTATTCATCCAGGAGGTTGGAATTTTTGTGAGCCTTGTTCCTGCAGTGGCACCTGCTGGTGAGAGTTGAGTATTGCAGGGGGCAAGTCCATTTTGCAGGCCAGGTTTCATAGTGGTTAGAAATAGGGATGTAAAAGAGTAGTGGAGTCGACTACTCACATTCCCACCCCCCTTGCTGCCTCTATATCAGACCTCCCTATATCAGAGGCGGCAAGGGGAGGGTGAAAGCAGGAGCCGGTGCTAGCGGGAGCCAGCTTAAAAGCACCGTGTCTGTGGTGCGGGGCAGGGGAGGCAGAGCCGCAGCATGGGACCTGGTCTAGATCACTGCAGCTTTACCTTCTAAATGTAGTAAGAGCTGCCTGACACCTACTGCATTTGAAAGGCAGAGATGCAGCGGTCTGGACCTGGCACAAGCTGGGACTGAAGCAGTCCCGGCTCACACTGGGTCCCAGACCTACTCCCACTGTGGCTCTGCAGTTTAAATGTAGTAGGAGCCGGGCTGCCTGCACACCTGGCTCCTACTCCATTTAAACCGTAGAGCCGCAGAGGCCCCTTATCGACTAATCATGTATTCAGTACAAATTGTGTCAAGTACACGATTAGTCATGTACTTGATACTTAACATCCTTAGTTAGAAACTGAAATGACCTGTTAGTTCATGGAATCCATCCCTCTCCGTGCAAAGAGCCAAGGGACTGCAGGTTGTCTGTTTGGTGGACAGTGTGAAACCACACAACGGCCAGCAGAGCTGGCATAAACTGGCCTCCTTGTAGCAGTAATTGACTAACCTGAGAGATGAACTCCCACATCCCTGTATCAGGTCCCGTCAAGTCAGGAGTGAGGCTAAGTGATGGATCAGTGCCAAGAAAACTGGTGCTGCTTCTGATTGGGGCAGTGTGATCTCGGGGTTAGCTGACATGATTGGGATTAGGTCCCAGTTCTGCCACTGTCTTGCTTTGCAGACTTGAATAATCCTGCCTCAGTTTCCCCAAAGCACTTTGAGACTTTTGGATGAGCAATGCAAAGAACATTAGGCTTGTCCAATGACTAAACAGTCTCCACAATGACCAGCTGAGCACCTTTTGCCAGAACAAACATCACACACACACAAAGGTAACGGGGATTGCTAGTCAAGTACACTCAAGGCTGCACCATGGGCAGGCCTTTGCTATGCTGCTTACTCTGGGGTTAGAAGAGCTGCTGTAGGCTCAGAGAGCCCGTTGCTGACCTGTGGCTGTGTTGTGTCCTGCAGGAATTTTGCCTCTTTGCTGTGGTTGGCCTGGTGTCCGATTTCTTCCTACAGATGTTTTTCTTCACCACCGTACTGTCCATTGACATTCGCCGGATGGAGGTAGGGGACAGGTGGGGGGAGGTTTTCACGCTTGAGCTTTCTGCGGCTGTGCCATGCAGTGAGTTGAGGACAGTTTACACCTGTGCTTTTTGTTACATGACTGAGAGCAAGCAGGCTGGTTCGGATGGGCAGGAGTGCGTGCCAGGTGTCTGGATTTGGGGGTGAGTGGGGAGGCCTGGGGAGCAGGAGCAAGGGCAATTGGGCATGAATGTGAGCAGCTGCAGTTGCATGGAATGAGAGACCGAGGACAGGTGTGACTGGCTCTCAGATATAGGCCTCCATCTGTGGAGACACGGCTGTGTGTGTGAGCAGGCAGTGGCTTGGCTCTGATGCATGTGCAGCTAACTGATTGCATGTTAGTTTCTCTCGAAGAAGGACCTAGTCTCTGTGGCTCTGATCCACATGCTCTCTCTCCTGTTGGCAGCTTGCTGACCTGAACAAACGGCTGCCGGCAGAAGCCTGCATGCCCTCGGCAAAGCCAATGAGCCGCTCCCAGCGGTATGAGCGCCAGCCAGCCATGCGGCCAGCCACCCCACACACCATCACCCTGCAGCCGTCGTCCTTCAGGAATCTGCGCCTGCCCAAGAGGCTGCGGGTGATCTATTTTTTTGCCAGGACCCGTCTGGCCCAGCGGCTCATCATGGTATGCCCTGTTGGATGTCTGGTTCACCTCTCCACTGGCTGTGCACACACCCTGCCCTGGCTGTAGTTCCATGGAGCAGACACCCAAAAGATATGCTCAGTGTCTCATTTCTTAGCAGTCCTTGCCCTCCCTTGTGAGTGGTGGCTGCCCTCAGAGAAGTGTTTGCTGCCACTAAATTAAGCAGAACCCTGGTGCAGTCAAGATTGTAATGCTCCCATGTGGCCACTTGTTTGTGTCTGTAGTGTATGGCCATTGATTGGCAGTTCCCCCTCATCCTGCAACATGAAGGGCTCTTGCCCAACCCTGGAGGTGGTTCTTCAAGTGTGGTTGGGTGAAGGGAGGACAGAGACCCTTGCAAACCAGCCAAGGAGAGTTCAGGTCCTAGGGGCAGCGTGGAAGCAGGATTTTACCATATTAGTAGCTAAAGCATTTTCTGCATCACATCATGGGGCCCTGTTGTCCTTAGGGAGCCTGTTCCCCAGGGTGCAGGGCACTGAATTCAGGGGAGGAACAGGGGTCTCAGGTGGAGCCAAGTGGTGCTGTGGTTGGTTTGCAGGTCCTCTTTGCAGGGTGAGTTGCTGCCTCGGTCTGTGGGTGTCCATGCTGGGAAGCAGGTCTGTCCCTCAGGCCAGGGTGCGCCCTGAGGGGATGTGTTTGAGCTTTGGCCACCCCTCTGCCCTGGTGTCTGTGCAGGGATGGTGCTGAGGACCTGTGTGCTCAGCAGTCTTGTCTCTTCACTTGTGCGCTACAGGCTGGCACAGTGATTTGGATTGGAATCCTGGTGTACACGGATCCTGCTGGCCTCCGCACCTACCTCACATCGCAAGTCGCAGAGCAGAGCCCGCTGGGCGAGGCGGGGCTGCCTCCCATGCCGGTTCCTGGAGGGTTCCTCTCAGCTGGGGACACCAAGCTCGCCCTCTCGGTCTTCCCGTCAGAGTCTGTGCAGCGGTTAGAGAACCAGACGCAGCAGCAGCGGGAGCAGAAGGAGGTGCTGGAGGCAGATCAGCAGCTGTGGGCCCAGGGCCTGGAGCGCCACAGCAGCGGGCAGCCAGAGTCTGGCTCCAAGGCAGAGGTCACGTGGGGAGTGGAGGATGAGGAGATCTGGAGGAAGCTCTCCTTCCGCCACTGGCCCTCCCTCTTCAGCTACTACAACATCACCCTGGCCAAAAGGCAAGTGTGGCGCAGGCCGGGTGCCCAGAGCCGCCCCATCGGGTCTGGCTCAGCCCTTCACCCTTGGACAGATGAACTCAGTTCCACGCAGCTCCCTGCGGGCAGCCCTTCCAACCCCTGCATGGCAGGGGTTTGTCCTTGGCCATTCTTCCCTCCCCACTGGTGCTTGGCGTAGTGGGGCCTTAGTGACTTCCCTCCACCCCAGAGGTGTCTGCGCTGCAGTGAGGCCACAGGCACATGCGCAGAGATGCACTTGGGGCCCTCTGAAATTGAAGGTGCAGTGTAAACCAAGGTGCTAGACGTGCTGCAGTGCCAGCAGCTCCTTGGCTCCATGCAGGGCTCCTGGGCGAGGCTTTCTGACCTGGTCCCTGCAGAGACTCTCACTAGGTCCTCTGGCCTTCAGATTGCTGAAATCCTGATAGTCCCCAATGAGCTGCTCCTAGGCTGGCTTCTCACCATCCCACTAGACTAGAGAATGCTCTTCCAGGCCTGGAGCGAAGCCCCATGGCTTGGGCTAGCTAATCTGGCCTGCACAAACCTCTAGAGATGACACTGAGGGGCCCAGCCCTGGCCTGGCTCCGGGAGGGATGAGCTAGCTGGCCTCATGGGATTTTTCCATCGCTGCATCCTGCCGTTCTAAGCCAGTCCCTTGTTTTTCTCTCCTCTCCCCAGGTACATCAGCATCCTGCCAGCAATCCCCGTCACCTTGTACCTGGATCCACAAGAAGCCTTAGAAGTGCGCCACCCACAGGAGGCTAATCGCTACCACTCTTTCTTCCCTTCAAGCCACGGGAAGCTGGAGGCGCTGGATCAGCCTCACGAGGCCTTGCCTAAACTGCAAGGACACCAGGACATCACACTCTACAAGTAAGAGAGCTGACAGTCCCCTGTGAACTACCCTGTTGGCCCTGCCTCTGTCTCCCTGATTGGGCAGCTTAGTTGCCTGGGGGCTCAGAGTGTCCTTGGGGAGAGAATATGGTCAGGGCTGAGGGGAGCCCCTAAAGCCCTGGGTGTTTCTGTTAGGTAAATCATACCCATTGTTGTGGTCGTCAGATGCTGGGGGTGATTCGGTGAGCAGCCTGAGCTGTTGGTCAGCGCACTGAGCCCCAAGAAATGCTGGGCTGCTCCATGCACTAGACACCCTGGGTACAACACCACGTGTGCGTAAGCCTTCGTTTTATGTGCATGGGGTAAGCACGTGCAGTCTCGCAGGCACCTGAGAAAGGCAGCTTTGCTAGTTCAGAGCTGTGGCCTACGTGGCTGGCTGGGATAGTGTGCTGTCAGCCATGCTCGTGTGCAGCTGAGCAACGAACAGAGCAAGATCCAGGCGGTGAGGCTAATGGGTGGAAATGACAAGAGAGGGGGCAGGAATCAGACAGCACTCTTCACTTTCCACTAGCACAGGGGTGGGGGACCTAAGGCCCGGGGGCCAGATGCGGCTCCCGGCTTGCCTGGATCCAACCCCCTAGACTCTGGTGTGTGAGTGGAATGGAGGGGAATGTCTTTCTTCTCAGTCAGGGGCCATGTCAATGAGGGGTTGGGGTTTTTTTGCTTCTCATTTGTGTTTTTCTGTGAGACAGTGGCCCCGACCCAAAAATGGATCCCCACCCCTGTGCTAGCATCAGCAGCAGAGCATGCATGAAACCCCTGATCATGCTGCCCTTGCCTTTCTGTGTGGCTGTAGCTCTCCCCTTGGGAAAAGCTGGCAGAGGACTAGGTCCGAGGTTGTGTGGATGGTGGGTTTTTTTTTGTTTTTTTTTTAAATTGACCAGTGATTTTGGGGCCTTGGTTGCTGGGTGTCCAGCCTGACACATCCTTAAAGGGTTGCCATTTTCAGAAAGTGCTGACACCTGCTGTCTGAAGGTCAGCGCCCTTTGAGGCACTCCAGCCTGGAGGCATCCAAACGCACTACTCACTGCTAAAAGGCTGGATCCAAATCCTTTTTAGTATTCACATGCATTGCCCGCAGCTCTGTCTGATCCTGAGCAAACTGCTCAGACCTGCTGCAAGCCAAGAGGCTTGTGTGACGGGTTCCATCACAGACACCCTCTTGGGACTGTCACTGAAATCCCACTGAGCCCACCTTCCTGCCCTCCTGGGCACACCTCAAATCTGTCCTGCTGGGCCAGGCCTCCTGCCTCCTCCAGAAGTGACGCAGAGCTAGGGTCACAGCCCTTGGGGACTTGCCTCAGCACCCAAATGCACAGCCTCAGTGGGACCTAAACCCAGATCAGTCCGTCCTACGCTGTCTAAAGTCTCCTACAAGGTAACTCACGTTCGCCCTCTTTCTCAGAGTAAAGAGAAGGATGCGCAGATTCCTTTGCCCCCTCCCCAAGTTACACTTACAGAGGGTTTATTAATACACAAAAGTGGTTTTATTAAGTATAAAAGGTAGGATTTGAGTGGTCATAAGAGATAGCAGGCAGAACAATGTAGGTTACTAAAAAAACGCAAGCTAAGCTTAATACACCAAGAAACAGGTTACATGGAATACCTCACCCTCGGCTATTCTGATAAGCTCTTCCTCAGACTGGACTCTGTTCTGCCCCCAGTTCCACCTTAGATGTTTCCAGTGGTCATCTTGGGTGGTAAGCAAGAGTATCATGTTCTTTGGCTTCCCCCTTTATGCCAAAGGCAGTCACTTTCAGGGGAAAAGCACAGCAGCCAAGATGGGTCCTAGCATCAGGTGACATGTCACATGTTGTGGTAGGACCAACCATGGCCCTTCCTCCCTTGCTTACAGGAAAAACAAGTCCATTTACAGTTCATTGTTTTCTTGAAGTACCCTTACCGGCTCTCACTCAGCATGGCTATTGTAATAACACGCATTTAGTCTCCATATTTCTAACTGCAAATGCAGGAATAATACATACACAAATAGAATAGTCACATTCAGCAGATTATAACCTTCCCCATGATACCTTATACTTCCAAGAAATATTTTGCCTAAAACACATTCCAGTTATTCATAAGCATACTTGCATAAAGCATATGGACTGCCCCGTGACAGCGTGCATTGAGGAGCCAAATCTCTAGGGCTGGGACACGCTTTCTGTTGTTTTTCTGTTCAGAGCCTTGACCGATGGAGCCCTGCTCCTAGTCTGGGTGCTTAGGGCTCTCCTCTAAGGTAACTAATAACGAGAAGAAGGTGATCAGAATGTGGAATCGCGAAACCAATCTAGTGCAGCCTCCCGGGAGCAGACGGGCCAGAATGTGTCTGGAGCCGTTTGGAAAATGGAATTCCCATCCCACAGGAAATTCTTACACGTTGATGATTGTTTTCACCCTGAACTGGGGCAAGAAGTCAGACGAGCCACGTGTCTTTGGAACAGTCCTGAAAAATATCAGTTCAGAATCGCTCAAATGTTTTCTGTTGGAACTTTTCATTCTGACTTTTCCCATCGCATAGGCTTGCAAGGAGTGACTGTGCAAGGGCAGGGCCATGCATGCAGGCAGCGAGCAGCCAGGTTTTCCAGTGACAAATCGGAAAATGCTGTCAATGTTGACACTTTTCCCCGGAAAAATGTGAATTTCAGCAAACTCCATATTTTGTCTTGGGGAAATTTCAGTCGACAACCCAACATCTGCATAACACTTTAGGCTCAGCAACAGCACTTATGAGGCAGGAGTTGGTTACTGGACGTAAAACAATGTGATCTATGGATGAAGATTTCTCCCCCCCACTCCCCGTTTTTAACGCTGTGAACAGGTGTTTAAAATGCCTCCCAGGCCTGTATGTGCAGTAGCGCCGAAAACCTGCAGGCGCTTTTCACCCTCAGCCTCCCAAGCTGAGGAGCTAAATTGGGAGCCCTAAGCGGGCCCCCTGTCCAGAGCAGACCAGCTGCTTGCTAGGAGGCACTCTGAAGCAATGTGTAGGGAGCATTGGGTGGCGTGGCACAGCTCACATCCTTCTCTCTCATCAGGGTAGCTGCTCTGGGCCTGGCCTCCGGCATCCTCCTGGTTCTGCTGCTCTTCTGCCTGTACAGAGTGTTCTGCCCCAAAACCTATGGGCAGAGCGGGCTCTCACACAGCCGGAGGAAGAGAGGGGACCTGCCCTGTGACGACTACGGCTATTCCCCACCCGAGACCGAGATTGTCCCCCTGGTTCTCAGGGGACACCTCATGGTAAGTGGACCTGGGTCGGAGTCAATGTCGCTACAGGGGCCATACAACCCACCTCCTACCCCTTTGGCATCTTGAAGTCTCAGACCTCAGAAGGTAGCAGGGAGCCCTGTGGCTCGCTGCGGTCAGTGGGGCCCAGGTGCACTGTGCAGGTGGCACCTGAGGGGATGATGGAGCATGATGGACTCCCTCATCTTTGGCTTCCAACCCTCCAGATTTTCACAGGAGTCTCCTGGAATCAGACTGCCTGCCGTGGCCCTGCATCACTCCCAGAAGTGGCCCACACGTCCCTGGGGGAGGGGGCAGGGAGGTCTCTGCATGCTGCCCCCACCCCGAGTGCCCATTCCACAGCTCCCGTTGGCCTGGAAGTGCAGCCAAAGGGACCTGCAGGAAGGGGCAGCATGCGGAGACCCTCAGGCCTCCCACCTAGGAGCCACAGGGACACGCCTGCTGCTTGCTGGAGTGGCAGGGGGCCAGGGTGAGAAGGAAGCTTGCCTTAAACACTGAGAGCTGCCTGAGGCAAGCACCATCCGACAGGAGCCCACTCCCTTTTCTGTGCCCCACAGCTCCTTCAACACCTCAGCTCCTGGCCCTAGTCTCAGCCCAGAGCTCCCTCCCACATTCCAACCCTGGCCCCATCCCAGTGAAAGTGAGTGAGGGTGGGGAGGAGGGGTGAGGGCTGGAGTGAGTGGGGATGGGAAGGGGTGTGGCCTCAGGAAAGGGGTGGGGCAGGGGACATGGCGAGGATGTTTGGGATTGTGTGACTGGGCAGTTGGCAACCCCACTTCACAGTCTGTGATGTGTCTGTGCCCTAGGTGGCTGCTGCCCCACTGCCTATGGGTACAGCTAGCGCTCTTCGCTCGCCGGGCTGCTCAGCCCCACTCCCCTGGCAGTAGCTGACCTGCTTTGTTCTTTGCAGGATGAGTGGGTGGTTATATTCAGGGTGAGGAGAGCCCTGCAAACCCACAGGCGCCTGCATTGTATCCGTGGATATGGAGGCAGATATCTGTGGCTCATGCTGTGGCACGGACACCAGTTTTGTATTTGCGCAGGGCTCTACAGACAGGCTTCATAGAAATGTGCCAGTTCCCCAGCACGCTGACAGCCATGTCGGTCCCGCCTCCCTGCCTTTCCCGTGGGCAGCCATGCCCCTTGCAGTGCGGCTGCTCAGCGTGCAGCCTGGCCCGGGGGCACTACAGCACCACACTGGATGCGCAGACTCCAGCCTACAGTGCCTTCATCTGGAGCTGAGACTACAGCTCCCAGCATGCAGTGCTCCCTCTTGGGCCAAGCAGCCAGCCCTCACTGCATGCTGGGGCCTGCCGCCTCCCCAGGCCACACCCCTGCAGAGTTGGAGTCTGCCCGCTGATGCCAGTATGCACAGTCCTAGGGCTCCAAGGCCATTGCCAGGCGGTCCTGCACCAGCAAATCATTTCCACCAGGGCATCTGCCAGAGCAGCGGGAAGGTGCAGAGCGCTCCCAGGCCTGTTGGGGTTAGCTGGGTCCATGGGCTCAGCATAGACCTTTCTTCCTCCTCAGGATATCGAGTGCCTGGCCAGTGACGGGATGCTGCTTGTCAGCTGCTGCCTGGTGGGTCAGATCCGAGTGTGGGATGCTCAGACTGGAGACTGTCTCACTGTCATCCCCAAACAAGGGTATGTTCACTCGAGTGTGAATAGTGCAAGCACTCCCCTGTCCTGACACAGTCGCTGCTCGCTAACCCATGCAGGCACCCCTGTGCTTACACAGAGGCTGCTGGCTAGTCCGCACAAACATCCCTGTCCTTACACAGTCTCTGCTCACTAGCCCGTGCAAGCACCCCGTCTTTACACAGTTGCTGCTCGCTAACTCGTGCAAGCATCCCTGTCCTTACATAGTCACTGCTCGCTAACCCGTGCAAGCATCCTGTCCTTACATAGTCACTGCTCGCTAACTCGTGCAAGCACCCTGTCCTTACATAGTCACTACTCGCTAACCCGTGCAAGCATCCCTGTCCTTACATAGCTTCCCCAATTATCACCCCTAATGTCATTACCTCACAGACACTAACCTTCCCCCTCACCCCCACTCTGTTCTAAAATTTGATCTGTCAATTTCACATGCATTCATTTTTTTGATTGTATCACTTTGGTATATATGGTCATGCCAATTTTCTTCCACAAATTGATCTGAGGAAGTGGGTCTGGCCCACGAAAGCTCATCACCTAATAAACCATCTTGTTAGTCTTTAAAGTGCTACATAGTTCTGTCTTTTGTTCCAGCTAGACCAGACTAACATGGCTGCATCTCTGTCACTGTCCTTACATAGTCACTGCTCGCTAACCTATGCAAGCATCTCTGTCCTTACATAGTCACTACTCGCTAACCCGTGCAAGCATCTCTGTCCTTACATAGTCATTGCTCGCTAACCCGTGCAAGCATCTCTGTCCTTACATAGTCACTGCTCACTAACCCGTGCAGGCATCCCTGTCCTAACAGTCAGTTTCTGTACCAATGGACTGGAAGATAGCTAATGTAACGCCAATATTTAAAAAGGGCTCTAGAGGTGATCCCGGCAATTACAGACCGGTAAGTCTAATGTCGGTACCGGGCAAATTAGTTGAAACAATAGTAAAAAATAAAATTGTCAGACCCGTAGAAGAACATAATTTGTTGGGCGAAAGTGAACATGGTTTCTGTAAAGGGAAATCATGTCTTACTAATCTATTAGAGTTCTTTGAAGGGGTTAACAAACATGCAGACAAGGTGGATCCAGTAGATATAGTGTTCTTAGATTTCCAGAAAGCCTTTGACAAGGTCCCTCACCAAATGAAGTTGTCATGGGATAAGAGGGAAGGTCCTTTCATGGACTGAGAACTGGTTAAAAGACAGGAAACAAAGGGTAGGAATAAATTGTAAATTTTCAGAATGGAGAGGGGTAACTAGTGTTGTTCTCCAAGGGTCAGACTTAGGACCAGTCCTATTCAACTTATTCATAAATGATCTGGAGAAAGGGGTAAACAGTGAGGTGGCAAAGTTTGCAGACGATACTAAACTGCTCAAGATAGTTAAGACCAAAGCAGACTGTGAAGAACTTCAAAAAGATCTCACCAAATTAAGTGACTGGGCAACAAAATGGCAAATGAAATTTAATGTGGATAAATGTAACGTAATGCACAGGGCTCGACAATTAGGGCAATCTACTCACCCACGGTGAGTAGATTTTAGTCGGGCACGGCGCCGCAACACAATCAGCGCATGCGCAGCGTACCAAACCGCACGGCTGGTGAGTGGGGCTTGCCGCTGCTTGTCAAGCTCTGGTAATGCACATTGGAAAAAATAACCCCAACTATACATATAATATGACGGGGGCTAATTTAGCTACAACTAATCAGGAAAGAGATCTTGGAGTCATCGTGGATAGTTCTCTGAAGACGTCCATGCAGTGTGAAGCGGCAGTCAAAAAAGCAAACAGGATGTTAGGAATCATTAAAAAAGGGATAGAGAATAAGACGGAGAATATCTTATTGCCCTTACATAAATCCATGGTACTCCCACATCTTGAATACTGTATACAGATGTGGTCTCCTCACCTCAAAAAAGATACTTTGGCCTTGGAAAGGGTTCAGAAAAGGGCAACTAAAATGATTAGGGGTTTGGAACGGGTCCCATATGAGGAGAGGCTAAAGAGACTGGGACTTTTCAGCTTAGAAAAAAGGAGACTGAGGGGGGATATGATAGAGGTCTATAAAATCATGAGTGGTATGGAGAGGGTGCATAAAGAAAAGTTCTTCATTAGTTCCCATAATGGAAGGACTAGAGGACACCAAATGAAATGAATGGGTAGCAGGCTTCAAACTAATAAAAGAAAGTTCTTCTTCACAAAGCAAATAGTCAACCTGTGGAACTCCTTGCCACAGGAGGCTGTGAAGGTGAGAACTAGAACAGAGTTTAAAGAGAAGTTAGATAAAGTCATGGAGGTTGGGTCCATGGAGTGCTATTAGCCGGGGGTAGGAATGGTGTCCCTGGCCTCTGTTTGTGGAAGGCTGGAGATGGATGGCACGAGACAAATGGCTTGGTCATTGTCTTCGGTCCATCCCCTCCGGGGTACCTGGTGTTGGTCGCTGTTGGCAGACAGGCTACTGGGCTAGATGGACCTTTGGTCTGACCCAGTACGGCCGTTCTTATGTTCTTATGTTCCAAGCTCAGGGTCGTGGGTCTCACTGGACCAACTTGATTTTCATGCAGACCTGCTCCTGGGTTCGCATGTGGCCTTTGGTGGCCAGGCTGGCAGCTATCCTGCCCTAGACGGCCGCTTTCCTGTGCCTAGTGCGGAGATTGTGGACGTTGG
Source organism: Pelochelys cantorii (assembly GCA_032595735.1). Lineage (NCBI taxonomy): Eukaryota > Metazoa > Chordata > Testudines > Trionychidae > Pelochelys > Pelochelys cantorii. Next base: position 259,180,779 of record CM064327.1, on the reverse strand, counting down.
AGGTCTCCCCCCAAACCTCGATGAGGTCCATGATCTCCGCACTAGACCAGGCGGGCGTCCGCCTCTTGTGGCCCCGGGCAGGCTCCTGGGAGCCGCCAGCCTGGTCCTGGGAAGAGGGGGAGGGCTGGGTGGCAGCAGGTGGCTGGCTCATCCCGTGCCAGGTGCAGGGTCTGCTGGCTGGGTACTGGCAGGCTTGCACCTGGCACGGGCACCGTTGCCAGACCGTGCCCCTTTAAGGACTCCGGGGCCGGCAGGGGGGCAGACGAGTTTCCCTGGCTTGGCCCAGAGTGGCCACCAGGGCAAGCTGGGAAGGGCTAGCCTTCAATTAGTTCGAATTAAGTGGCTACACAGTCCTTAATTCGAACTAGGCGTTAGTCCTCGTAGAATGAGGTTTACCTAGTTCGAATTAAGGGCTTCGCTAGTTCGAATTAAGTTCGAACTAGCGGTTTGCATGTGTAGCGCCTATGAAAGTTAATTCGAATTAACAGCTGTTAGTTCGAATTAACTTTGTAGTGTAAACATACCCTTACTGCTTGCTAACCCATGGAAGCACCGCTGTCCTTACACAGTTACTGCTCGCTACCCCGTGCAAGCACCGCTGTCCTTACAGTCACTGTACCCTAACCCATGAAAGCACCCCTGTCCTTACACAGTCACTGCTCGCTAACCCGTGCAAGCACCCCTGTCCTTAGACAGTCTCTGCTCAGTAACTTGTGCAAGCACCCCTGTCCTTACGTAGTCACTGCTCACTAGCCTATGCAAACATGCTAGCCTGTGCATGATTTGTGGCAGGACACCCTGCCACCTTGGCTGCTAGGAAAAGGGGTGGATTTTCACCCCTCCATGGAGTCACCGTTCGTGTGTTGCCTATTGTTCCCAGCCACTCCCGCGGCCTCTGCTGGCCTCTACAGCAAGGAGCGCTAACCTGCAGCTGCTGTGTTTCAGGTTGCGCAGAGACAGCAGCGGCATCTTTGATTACCAGGAGAGCTGGGACCAGAGCCCAGACCCCCAGAACGGGCCGGAGGATTCCTTTGACAGTAGCCACCCGCTCAAGAGGATGCTGAGCCCTCTGCTGCCCCCTCTGTTCTACAACCAGCCGGACCTCACCTCTCTCATCGACACCAACTTCTCGGATCAGGCCAAGGTGGTGGGGCCGGAGCCCAGGCACCGCGCCGCCTGCGGCCGGCACAAGGACACTGGCTATGACTTCAGCAGGCTGGTGAAGAAGGTCTATGAGGAGCAGAGCATTTCGAACTGCGTGAACTTTGCTGGTTTCCCAGCCCACTCCGGACAGGCTGCTTTCTGCGCTGGCCTGAACTGCGGGGCCGGGGAGGGAGGGTGCAGCGCCCGCAGGAAGAGCCTCGGGGATGAGCCTTTTGCCGGATTTGACAAGTCCTCCCCCGTCTCTGCCTGGAGCGGTGACTTGGAAAGCTCTGTCTGGAGCCTGGACCTGCAGGGGAACCTCATTGTGGCTGGCCGGAGCAACGGGAACCTGGAGGTAAGAGCAGATCACGCCCCTGGAAAGTAGGGGTGTCAAATCCCGTTCCATTGGTTAGCCGGTTAAACAGTATGGATAACCGGTTTACCGGGAAAAGGTGGGGGCCGCTGCACCCCCAGTGAGGTGGAGCGGCCGCCCACCAAAGCTGGGCTGGAGCGGGCCCCCCGCTGCAGGCAGGGGCTGCTGTGGCAGTGGGCTTGGGCGTGTCACAGAAAGGGGCTGCTCCAGTCATCTGGAGCAGCCGCGGCCTGCGGGGCACCCGTGCTCGCCATGGGCAGAGGCTGCTCTGGATGCCGGAGCAGCCCCTGCCTGTGATGTACCCAGACCTGACAGAGGGGCAGCTGCATGGGTGGGGAGAGGAAGTGGCTCCCGTGAGCTGATACGCTTGGGGAGCTGGCTTGCAAGCCGGCTTCCCACATGTACCGGCCCCCGCCCTCCCTTCCCCCTCCACGCTGCTGCCCCTCTATCAGAGGCAGCAGGGGGAGGAGGGCGTGGCAGGGGAGGCTGCCACGGAACAGCCTGTTTGCAGCAGACCCAGGCTTAAAAGCCAGCTCCCCATGGCACCTGCTCCACCCACCACGTTGTTGCCCCGCTACGGAGGGGATGCAGGCTTATGGGTTAATGATGGGCTCAACTACACCTTGCCATCCCTAGTGTGGGTGATGGCAGCACAGTCCGAGTAACTGTGTCCTGAACTCGCTTCTGAACCTTGTCACGAGGTTGCTTCAAAACCTGGTGCTGATCAGATTGCTGCGAACAGGCGCAGCAGTGGTGCCGGGGCTCCTGGACTGGGCCAGCAGGGGGTGCTGCAGGCCAGGACTGAGCTGCTGGGTCCTTGGGCAGTGATTCCCGGGGCCTGGTCACAGCCAGCATTATTATTCCAGTCATTTTCAGTTCCCCTTCCGCTGCCGCTGTGCGAGGCAGGGACTCCTCCGGGGCCACCTCTAACTCCGCCTCTCTTCCAGGTGTGGGATGCCATCGAGGGGTCCCTCCGGTGCAGTAACAAGGAGGGCCAGTCCGGGATCACGGCACTCGTCTTCCTGAGCACCAGGTAACTGACTCCACTTCGGATGCTCACGGCCCTGGGATCTCACCTTGAAGGAGCCCAGATGTCGGGGGCCCGAGGGGGTGATGCAGGCAGCTCTGGGCTGTGGCAGACAGAGCAGGGAGCTCCCCTTTCTGGCCTGCTCCCCTGGTCTCTTGCTGAGCCAACAGTCCTTCATTTACCAGAGTGTCCTTCTCCGGGTGGTGGCTGGGTCACATGGGCACTGGGAGCCAGAGAAATCTGAGTGTTTATTCTGCAGCAGGAGCTGCCAGGGCTGCCCCCAGCTCCTGTGGGGATGGAGAAGAGGCCTCTCCTCACCTGTCTGTTTCTCTCCCAGGATTGTGGCTGCCAGGTTGAACGGCTCCTTGGATTTCTTCTCGTTAGAAACCCATGCCTCCTTCAACCCCCTGCAGTTCCGAGGTGAGCGAGCGCTGGGCGTCTGCATGTGGGGGGACACCAGCTCCTCCCCCCGATCCCTTTCCTGACACTTGCGCCCAAGCACCTCTGCCGGCCCTCGCACCTGGACCATCAGCTTCCTTAGAGTCTGACCAGAGTTAGCTGTAGAGCCCCGGACCTGGCAAGAACAGCACTGCTGTTGCAAAGTCAGTCCCTCAGGCGCTGGGAAACGCCCTGTGATCCTTCAGCTAGGGAGGGAAAGCAGCCCGGATCCGCCCACAAGAGGTGGCCAACCCCCCATTGAGTTCAAGATCCCTCAGTACCTTCGAGGTCTGGGTCTGTAGTGCTGAGAGGCAGCCTGGCCCAATGGACAGAGCACTGGAGTGGCACTTGAGAGCCCTGTTTCCAGCTCTGCCATGTGTCTCTGGTTCCCCTCCGACCATGGGGCCGGAGCCCGTCTCTCTCGGGGAGACTGCTCAGGGGCTCTGACCTCAGCTGGAGCTCTGGGATGACAGGCCAGCCAGGCCCCAGCCAGTGCACACTGGTTCCCCACTCGGGAGGGCTGGACTCTGAAGGGTAGCTGATGGGGGCTGGGTACAGCCCAGTCCATGCAGCGGTGAAGATCTGAGTGACCCAGGGGCGGAGAAGCTGGCTGGGCTGGGCCGATCTCCAGCATGCGAGTTACTCAGAAATGGTCCTCAATTTGGGGACCCCTCTTTTGGGGTGCCCCGCTGGAGATCTCCAGGCCTGCAAAACTGGGCGTGCTGGGTGGTGTGTGGAAGGCTGCAGTGTCCCCCACCATGTGTGTGCTCCCGCAGGAACCCCTAGCAGGAGCAGCGTCCCATCGTCCCCCATGTGCAGCAGCAGCGACCTTATCATGTGCCAGCTGACCCACACAGTGTCCTGCGCCCATCAGAAGCCAATCACTGCACTGAAGGCTGCGGCTGGGCGGCTCGTGACAGGCAGCCAGGACCACACGCTGAAAGTAAGCGCCCCTCTGCTGCGGCTCTCCCTGGCGGGTGGGTGTTGGGGGGTTGTTCGTGCGGGTGAGAGTGCTGCGCAGGAACACCTGTCATGGGGATGAGGGGTTGGTAGGCACATGGATGCGGAGCAGAGAACACATGTATGGGAGGGGTGTCCGTGAGTGGAGTGGAGTGGAATACAAATATGGAGCACAGATTACATGTGTGAGAGCCGTGTCCATGTGTGGAGCAGAGTACATGTGTTGGGGCGTGTCAGCAGAGTGACGTACGTGTGTACTGGGGGCTTGTGTGTGCAGAGTGGTGTACATGCGTAGGGGTGGTCTGAAATGGAATACATGTGTAGGGCACATATCTGTATGGGATAAAGTACACGTCTAGTGCGTGTGTCCAGGCACAGAGCAGAGTACATGTGTAGGGGGCATGTCTGCAGAGTGGAGTTCATATGTAGGGGACATGTCTGCTGAATGGAGTATGCGGATAGCGGGCATGTCCATGAACAGAGCAGCATACATATGTAGGGGACATGTTCATGCACAAAGTGGAGTATATGTGTAGGGGACGTGTAGCAGAGTACACATGTGGGGTGGGTGTCTGTGCAGAATGAAGTACATGTGTAGGGCACATGTCTGTGGAGTGGAGGGCTTGTCTGTACAGAGTGGTGTACACATGTAGAACATGTGTCTGTGTGGAATGGAATACACGTCTAGTAGGCATGTCTGTTAACAGAGCAGAGTACCCATGCAGGGGGCGTGTCCGTGCACAGAGCAGAGTACCCATGCAGGGGGCATGTCTGTGCACAGAGCAGAGTACCCGTGCAGGGGGCAAAGGCTAGCCCCTGGAGACTGGTTTGGCAGATGGATTCCAACCCCCTGCCCTGCAGACTCTACAAGAGGTTACAGGCTTTGCCCTTCTGTGACAGCCCGGGCCGGGTCTGGGCACAGCTGAGGGCATCTGCTCAGGGCAAATTGCTCAAATTCGGGGCTCTCTATAGCCCCCAGACTGGAGACCCTCCCAAACAGGCCACAAAGCAGTCCCACAGAGCGCTTCAGCTGCCGGCTCGGCCAGCCAGAAGCCTCACAAGCAAAACCCCTTCGACACCCCAGCAGTATCCGTGCCCCAGATGGCCCCAGGCCTCGTACACAGGTGAGGGGTTTTAGAACCCAATGTCACCTTCCCCGAACAAGTTCTGTCCAGTTCCAAGAAACCAGCCACAGATCCCAGGTCAATTTACGCTCTGGACCTTAACCACAAGATCACGCTAAGCCAATCCTTTAGGTTTATTCCTAAAAGAATGAAAAGCATGAGAGTAAGGTTGTTAAAGTATCATACATGCATCGAATCTCTCAGTTCTCGATGCAGGCTCGCAGTAGAGATGTTATAACTGCTGGGTTAAAAGTCATTGGTGTACATCCTATGTCCGGATGGGTCCACAGTTCTTCCTGGCTTGTGATTCCCTGCGAGGCCGCATCTGGGGTCAGGAGCACATCTGAAGACCAAATGGAGGTTGCCACATGGCATCTTTATACCTCCTTCCTGGTCTCTTCTTGGCTGCAGTAGGTCACCTGGCCCGTGGCCTATCCCTGTGTTCCCTGCTGATAGCCCCTAGGTATCAGTTACCATTCTTGAGGTGTGTCCTTGGCCTATAGAGGGCTATTGTTCCATAGAGACTTGCTCATTAGCATGTCCATAGGCTGAACTGCTTTGCCCATAGTTCAGCCACATACAGAGAAACATTTGGTATCCACACAAAGTACATGGTTATAACTTCACACACAGACATTATACAATTACATGAATAGCATATATGGAATCAGAATAAAGTAAGCTTCTATTTGACACCTCACATGGCCCCCCTTTATACCACTCTTGGGGCCAACACCCCCCCCCCCATGGGTACAGCAGTGATCTGGCTGCTCCCTTCAAAATCCAGTAACGTGACACCTTGTGCACATGGTGCTGTCCAGGGGGTGTTGGCAGGACACAGCCCCTCGCTGACAGTCTGGGTCCTGGCTCCTGCTGTCTAGAACTGCAGCCTGGGCCGTGCGAGCTGCTGGTATCCCCTGGCGCTCAGACACTGCCTGGAGAATGCACTGCCCTTGGGGCTTCTTCAGGGTGGGGGAGAGGGAAGAGAGGTGTAATATAACAGATTGGGGGCACCATTGTGAGGGTCAGTCAGGACAAATTGCCTAGAAACAGCTGCTGGGGTTCTCCGCGCCAGGCAGCAAACTAGGCACAAAGTGCACTTCTGTTTGCCACGCTGGCCAGCAAGAAGTCACACCAACCAGCAGTCCCCTCAGATGCTTCAGTTTCTCCCGTGTCATAACCAGCACTGCACCTCACACAGACGAGAGGCTGTGAAAACCCACCTCACCAAATCTGCACAGGCTCTTCCACCGTCCCAGGTCAACTTATACCTCAGCTCTTACTCAGAAGAGCACACTGGGCTGATGCCCTGGAACCTGCAAGCTAAAGGGTTATTAATAAAAGAGAGTAAAATTGTGAAAGGAAACAAATGACACACACTGATGCAAAGTTCCTGGTGCAGGCTGGTAGCAGAAATAAAATAATCTGTGGTCTTGAAAGTCTCTGGAGTCCAACCTCCGTTAGGAGGGGCCATCAGTCTTTCTGGGCTCAGTTCACAGCAGAGATGCTCCAGAAGTGATGAGCTGGCATGAAGACAAAGATGGAGGAACCCTCTTTAGACCCGGGCTGATGGAGAGGGAATTCCGTTGTTCTCTTTGTGTGAATGTACCTCCCCCAACCGAGTGTGTCACAGCAGCAAGTCACCTCCCCTAGTCTCTTAGGCCTTGGCTTACGTGGTCTGAACAGTCACAGCCAAGTTCCTCAGCTGTGGATGGCACCGTTTGAGGTGCGTTGTCAGAGAAGCACGGCTGTTCACTTGGGGGCCACCCTTTCACAATAGACGTCCCAGAGGGGCAGCCATGTTAGTCTGTATCTTTAGTAGCAACGAGCAGCCCCGTGGTGCCTCAAAGTGGGTTTTCCCCACGCCAGCTCATGAGATCACGTTGTTTACTCTCCACGGTGCCACAGGCCTGCTCGGCCCTTTCCTGTTGACAACGTTCCAGGAGCAAACGTGTGAAATTCAAGCACAAAGCCACCACTCAGAACTTCGAATACAAAACCGCTACGTGCATGTGAATAGTGTAAACAGAATCGGCAAACCATGCGCTGCCCAGAGGCGTCTCACTGGGCCCACTTTGCAGAGGGTTTGGTGCAAACGTGTAACAGTGCTCCCTCGGTGGGGGATGGGGACCGGAGGCTGGGCTGATGTCCCAGCCAGGCCCTGGGCTCTGCAGCTCCCTCTGCTTCGTGATCTCTGGGAGACACGGACGCACCAAGGGAGTAAACCAAACCTGCATGTGCGTGATCCAGAGGAGGGGCGAGGGAGGAAGGGGTCCCACGGGGTGGCAGGCGAGAACACTGCTGCTCTACCCAGGTGCGCGGGACAGAGCCCGCTGCCTCATGGCTGTATTCTCACTCCCCACAGGTGTATCGGCTGGAAGATTCCTGCTGCTTGTTTACACTGCAGGGCCACTCAGGAGCGATCACAGCTGTGTACATAGACCAGGTAGGGCCCTGAGCACAGAGCAGCCGGAGAGCTTGAGGCGGGGCGGGGTGCCAGGCCTCCCCTCTGCGCTGCCCAGGACTGTGTGGTCTGAGGCTCAGGGGCCCAGGTTCCGGTGCTAGGAGATGGGGCAGGTTGGGCTCACTCCGCCAGCCAGACTGCTTGGCTCAGGTGGCACTTTCTGGGTGGTTTCTTCTTCCGCCCAAAGAGCCTCAGGCTGGCAGGTGTGACGGGGGTGCTGCGCTGCGGGGGTCCTGGCACAGGACGAATCCCGGGTGTGATGCTACCAGAGGCAGCAGCTCTGCTATCAGCAGAGTCCCAAGGATGAGCATGGCCCAGTGGGGTCTTTGCTGCCCTGCTGTGGGAAGTCCCGCCCTTCCGGAGCTGGCCTTCACCAGGGGACAGGCTTTCGGGGCCCCCCCCAGGGCTGCTGCGTGAGGAGATGGGTGCAGTCGGGGCACCGGGCCAGTCTCTCTGCAGCCCAGCTGGGCAGGCGCTGGCACAGCGACTTGCAAACCCGGCTTCGTTTAACAACAGACTGTGTGCTTTGCAACCCTACAGAAACAACTGGGCCGGGATGCTGCCCGCCTGGCCCATGGGCAGCAGGGGCAGTGTGCCCCAGCAGTGTCAGTTACAGGCCTGGCCACAGCGACCGTGGCTCGGGAAGGCGTTACTCTGAGCACGGGGCGTGAACCCCGCTGTCCCACGCAGGCCTGCGTGCAAGCTGTGCCGCAGCACCCCTGTAGGGCCAGAGACAAGGGCACCCCTCAGTCTCTTTGCCCGTGTCCTTGCAGACGATGGGGCTGGCAAGCGGGGGCCAGGACGGCGCCATCTGCCTGTGGGACGTGCTGACAGGAAGCAGGGTCAGTCACATGTACGCCCACCGCGGGGACGTCACCTCCCTGACCTGCACCACCTCCTGTGTGATCAGCAGCGGCTTGGACGATGTGATCAGCATCTGGGACCGAAGCTCTGGGATCAAACTCTATTCCATCCAGCAGGCAGGTGCCGGGCCCGGGAGGGGCTGGGAGTGGCAGGCGCCCTGAGCCCTGGGGAGCTTTGGGACATGTGTCTGGGGGGGTCAGATTGCTGGGGGCTCCCTTCCTCCAGCTGGGGGATGTCCAGGCCAACCCGCTCATGCTCCCAGCTCAGTGTGTCCTAGCCAGCAGGGAGCACCTTTGTGGTGGGGAGGCCGGTGTGGAGGAGCCGTGGGAGCAGGTCCTGTCCCAGGGCGGGGAGTGGCCTTGCATGGGCTGTGGGGCACCTGGGCTGGGCTGCAGCCAGTGCTGAAATGAGCCCCCCAGCCCAGGCCTCTGCTGGGGCAAAGGTGCCTGGCCGCATGCTCTGGGCTGCCCCAGAAACCGCCACTCAGGGACCCTGGGGGATGGGCAGAACAGGGCCAGAGGAGAGAGACGGGAGGGGGAGCAGCACCAGATGTGGTACTGGGGAGGGGGTGCAGGGCCAGACGAGGGAGAGAAGGGCTGGATGTGGGAGGGTGCAGGACCGGATATGGGGAGAGGGGGGTACAGGGATGGGAGGGGGGAGCAGGGCCGGATGTGTGGGGGGGGTGCAGGACCAGATGGGGGACAGGAGGGGGGAGAAGGGCTGAATGAGGGGGGTTGCAGGGCTGGATAAGAAACCCCCCCCCCCCGCCGCCCCCAAGGAACGTTGGCATCAGAGTCCAGGGGTGAGCCCCAAGGGGCCCGGCCTTGGAACAGTTCGGGAGCCCCCGTCCCAGACAGCTCCCGGGGCCCGTTGCTGTAATGTTGGCGGCCCCAGGGCAGGGGCCGAGGGGCCTTAGTGCGGGGGATGCATGATGGGGACAGCAGGGTGTCCTGGAGCTGTGGGCCCGGCTCAGCCCAGCACCTTTCCCTGCCTGCTGTGACCCGGGGAGGCCTGGCTGGCCGGGCACCGTCTCTGACACTCTCCCTCTTCCTGGCGCAGGAGCTGGGGTGCGGGGCTAGCCTGGGGGTGATCTCTGATAACCTGCTGGTGACGGGGGGCCAGGGCTGCGTCTCCTTCTGGGACATCGGCTACGGTGACCTGCTGCAGACCGTCTACTTGGGGAAGAGCAATGAGTCGCAGCCAGCCCGGCAGATCCTGGTGCTGGAGAACGCCGCCATCGTCTGCAACTTCGGCAGCGAGCTCAGCCTGGTCTACGTGCCCTCTGTGCTGGAGAAACTGGACTGAGCGGGGGCAGGGCAGGGGCCACTGCAGCTGCGTTCTCATTGGACAGCGCCTGGGTGGGAATGGGGGGTTCCCCGAGAGAGCCTGCTTCTCCCTCTGTCCCCTGCCCAGCTCCCCCAGCCGCTGCCATCTCCCCCTTCTTGCTCCAGCTGTGCTAGCGCCGCAGCTCCTCTCTTCCCATGGGGCGGAACCCAGCTCCTCGTGCCCCATTGCAGCAGGGAGCAGGCGCTGCCCTGGTGGAGCTGCCCGCGGCCCCCCACTGCATGGCAGTGGCCCGGGCCGCTCCCTGACTGCGTTGGCTGCAGGTGGCCAGGAGCCGGGGCACAAGTAGCCAAGGGGGTAAGAGGGCCTGTATGTGCAGGGCTGGGGGGGGAGCTAGTGCTGGGACTGCAGGCCAGGGCGCTGGCCCTGCTTGTCCTGCACCTGTCTTGGCTGCTATCTCCAGCAGAGCCTAGGGCTCCCTGTGGGGTGAAGCAGGGAAATCCTGCCCCACTGCAAGAGTAGCCCAGTGCCCGGGGGAGGGGGGGCCGCAGCACCCTCCAGTGGGCAGAGAGGGGGCCTGCACCAGCATTGTTACCACGGGGCCAGGGTCGTGGGGCTTCTCCGGTGGCCAGGCCTGTTTGCCCAAGGGCAGAACGGGGGCTGCCCTGCTGGGAGCTGCGTCCGTTAGTGTATCCCCCTCCCGGGGAGCCCTGGATCAAATAAACCCCCCTGGCCACTGGCCCCATCTCTGCCATGAATGGGGCTCTGGGGGGCTGGGGCCACATGCCCATGTGGCCTGGCTGGATTCAATGCCCGCTGTCCTGGGAGGGGTGCCCGGCTCACGCCCCTCAGCTGCCCGCCCGGGGTAGGCAGTCAGTTGTCATTACTTCACTGGCTGGCCTAGCTCGATCAGGTAGCCCCAGCAAGGGGGATGGGGCACTGGGGAAGCTGGCCATTCGCACCGGGCGCTGTACTGAGATGGGGGTACTGAGCCTGCCCTATTTATTGCTATCGTGTACATACTTATTTATTGTGGGGGGGAGCTGGAGGCAGCCCTGCCCCCACCACCACCACCACCGCAAGTGCCCTGTGGCACTTTGTCCCTGGCCCGGCCCGCCGCACACCCTGGCCACTGGCTCAGAGGCTTGAGAGCTGGACCAGCCTCTGGGCTCCCCCTGTCTTTGTAGGTTCCTGGAGGCAGGGGGGGCAGTTGTACCATCACCCCCTGCCTAGGGGCTAGCAGAAGTGATTTTTTGGTGCATGGGTGGCCTGCAGGCTGGAGGCCTAAGCAGCTGGCCCAGGCTGTGGGCCCAAGTGGAGTTTTCCATCACTGCTCTGGGAAGAGGGGTCGATGGGCCATGGGAGGCAGGGAGCCCAACTCTCTGGCCCATCACGGAGGAATGATGTGAGTCTGGCACAAGCTGAGGGCCCCTCCTGCAGCAGGAACAGCTTTCTGCTCAGCCTTGGAGCTTGCCCCGGGCCCACATCCAGGTGCATCTCCAGCTCTTTCCCAGGCCCCCCTGTGCTGAGTGCAGGGAAGGGGCAGCAGAGGATCCCCAGGGCCTCCTGGCTGTCTCGCCAGTCTAGTGTGCGCTAGGGAAAGCCAGGCCTGCGGGGGCCATGGCGCAGGAATGCCTTGCACCGCAGGAAGGGAACAGGAAGCTGGGAGCACCTGGCTCTTGCTAGCCATGCAGCTAGTCCTTTGTGAGGCCAGTCGCTAAGGGGTGGAGGGGAAGCCCCAGATGGGTGAGGTGGGAGGGTTTAGTTCAATCTATGTGTTTAACCACCACCCAGCTGTGCTGCCCGGGAGCTGGTGTGTGCTGTAATTCTGTGCCTAGCGTGATGCACTGTGGCCCAGACCCTGGGCAAGGACTTGCTGGCACTCCCAGCTGTGTATACAAGCCGGGTGCTGCCGAGAAATAACTGCCTGCCCAGTGGGCCTGGGGCAGGCCAGCTGAGGGCCCAGACTACACCCCAGGAGCAGGGGGCCCCTGCGAAGCTAGCCACTGCTGCAACCAGCCAGGAGTCCTGCTCGCAGGCTGGCGCCCTGGCTCTGCGGCCTGCCGTGGGTGGCCTTAGCCCTCTGTACGCTTTGTACTGTACAGTGGAAGCTGTTTTGTACCAGATTGTGTTTTGTAACCTGTACAGACACACATTAAACCAAACTAACCAAACCCAGGGCCTCCGCCTCTGCCTGCTCCGGCAGCACCCCAGAGGGAGACGGCCCGGGGGCACTGGCTGGGCACGTGACCAGGGCAGCCTTAGCTTCAGCTCCTGCCCCAAGAGGCTCAGGGCCACAGCATGGGCACCCCCTCACCTGCAGAGCAGGCAGGCTGACTTGCCCAGGGGGCCTCGCTCTGCGCCCGTGCTGGTGGGCAGGGCCCCCCCTACCACTGTGGCCTGCAAGCAGCAAGTGCTGCCCGGCTTTTAGTTTGACCCGTTGACACTTTCAGTGGGTGACACCCCCCACCCAAACTTTTGAGTACTGTGAAGGGGTCAATCCTGTCACCTCCCCCCCAAGGATTGTGTAGCCTGCAAGCAGCAGCTGCTCTAGGCTGAGCAGGCCCAGGCTTTCCAGTGGCACCTGCTCTGCGCCCGCATGGTTGCCTGTGACTGCAGCTGCGACTGGGGGGGGGAAGGATGCGCCAGCAGGAAGCAGGCCCCCCGTGGGCTGACTGAGCGGCCACAGCATCCTTGCCTCTGTTAGTGCTGTGCATCGAGCACCTGTTTGCCCGCACTGTGCCCTAGGCAGAACTAGCCCTGCCCACAGCAAATGTCTTCCAGTGGCCCATGCTCCGGGCTCACCTGTGTGACAGCCGGCGGTGGGCCTGTGCCCACATGCTGCGCTTTGGGCACCCAGCCACCTGCCCGCCCCATGTAATGCTCCAGGCAGCTTTGGCCGTGACTCGTTTGCCAGCTGCTTAGAGCCCTTGTCAGCGCGGGGCCCAGGGCGCCACATGCTTTACCTGGTCCCCACCAGTCATGCCAGACTGGACAGAGTCCAAGAGCCTCCAGTGCTTGCGACCGAGTGGGCAAAGCCCCTGGGGCACTTTGGCTCAGCCCCGCAGAGCTGGGACGCCAAAGACCAACCCTGGCACCTGGCTGGCCCCAGCAGGACTGCACAGCCCAGGGCCTGCTCCCTGTGCTTAGTCTGCAAGAGCAGGCGATTTAGTGCGTCTCAGGGCCTGCTGTCCCTCCCCTCCCCCCACCAGGAATCTGGGGGAAGCTCACGCTCCAGGCCCTCAATTTGGAAGTCCCCCCCTCCCCCCCCCAAGCGTTCAACCACCCCAAAAGGTCAACACCAACCCCTGCAGCTCCAGCGCAAACTGTCCATTTATTGGAGTAGCAAAGAGCTGAAAAAGTCCATTCTAGTTAGAGTCACATCAGGACCTAGACAATGTTACATTTGTACAAAAGCAGAGGAACCGGCGGCCAGCAGGTGCCTTCCTTCCCTGGATTGGGGCCCAGTGAGAGCTCCAGGGCCACACACCGTGGCCCTTTCTCCCTGTGCCACAGCCTGGGCTGAGCCCTACCTAGCACAGCACAGGGGGGAGGGGGGGGGAAGAGGGGGGAGGAAATGCCCCACCTAGTTTCCCACATAATCCAAGTTCCATTGCCCCTGTGCCCCAGCAGCTGGCTCCATAAAGCAGCTGCAGGGGGTGGATACTGAGGGTTTCCACGCCCAGCCCAGGCTGCTACCATCGCTGCAGGTGCCAGACGGGGCTGGGTAGAGCTCAGGGCTAGGCCGATACTTGTAGCCGCTGCCACAAGCAATGACCCCTCGCTGATTTACCATCATGTGCACCCATCCCCCATCCCCGGCATAGCCCAGCAGCTCCCTGCCCCCTGCCAAGCACGTCCCCAAACCCGGGGGCCCCTCAGGGTTACCCAGCCCTAGGGGTGCATAGGCAGCAGGCAGGTTGCCTGGCCTGCAAGTGTCTGCCCCTTCACCATGCCAACCCTCTGCCCCTTCACACCTGTGTGACCACAACAGCAGGCCAGCCCCGGGCACGAGCACCGCTCAGCTCAGCGCCTTGGGGAGGCCTGCAGTCCCGGCTGCGTAGCCCAGCGGAGAGAGGCTCTGCAGGAGCAGGGGGCTGACGGCCAGCTGGGAGCCTAGGGCCAGTACCTGCCCCAGGGGTGAAGTGCTGGGCAGGGCATTAAGGCTTTAGGTCCATGAGCAGGTGCCAGGGCTGGGACCGCCCAGGGGCAGAAGCAACTCAGCTCTGCCAGAGCCCTGCAGCCAGGGAGCTGGACCTGCCTCGGGCCTTCAGCCCATGTTCTCCCCCGCCGCTGGGCCAGGCCTCGTTACAGCCAGGAGGCCCAGGCTACCCTAGGACCCCCACCAGCTCCCGCAGGTGGCGCTCAGCCAGTGGCACCGCATGCTCCCTGCAGGTGCTGGCAAAGGACACGGGCCCAGGCCGGGTGCAGAACAGCTGGGCTGTGGGCAAAGCACAGTGAGGTACCGGCTGGCTCTCCGCTGCCGGGGCTCCCAGGGCCTGTAGTGCTGTGTGGCTCTCCCAGCCCTGCCCCAAGGGCCCGCTACAAAGGCTGTGGCCCACCCCACCTTCCCAGCCATCCCGCCAGGCGGCACCTGGGCTCCCCCAGCCTTGCGGTGAGGGGGGGAGGCCATGCCCCCACCACCCACCAGCTCAGGTTTTATTGAGTGTCCACAGTGGGTCCAGCATGCTGAGGGGGTCGTCGCTAGGTCGGGGACCCCGCAGCCCCTCCCCGTTGGGGGGCTGCAGAAAGCTCTGCTTGTTCATCCGCTGCTTGCCCCGGAGGGAGCTGTCCAAGGAGAAGGCCTCGGGGGTGAGCGATGCCAGGAGCTCCAGCGAGGAAGAGGAAGGAGCCACGCTCGGGGCTGAAGGCTCCTGGCTCGGTCTCTCCTCCACATGGTTGCTGTTCTCGGCTTCAGCAGGTGGCACAGGCATGGTGGGGGTGGGCTGGGCTGGGGGCAGCTCTGTGCTCACAGGACATTCGGGCTCCAGGAGGCTGGGCTGGGCGAGGCTGGCAGGCACTGCAGGAACCAGCCCCAGGCTCACGGAGTCAGGCGCTGCAGCCAGCTCGGGCAGCTGCCAGGCAGGGAGGAGCTCCGTGCTGCCGGCCGTGGGCTTGATGCTCAGCTTGGCGATGGTGGCCTGGATGGAGCTGATGGGCATGTCCCCGCCCAGCACCAGGTCCTGTGGGTCCTGATGCAGGTGCAGCTGGAAGAGAAGCAGGAGAGTCAGCGCAAGCCCTTCCCGCTGACGGGCCCGGCCAGCGGCTAGGCCCCCCGCCGCCCAGCTCCAGGGGGCAGAGCCGGCACCAGAGCCCAGCCGGGGATGTTAAATATCGGTCAACTGAATAGTCCAGTAAGATCACGAACTCTTCTCGGTTACTCGACTATCCCATAGGCCGGGGATAGGCAGCAGGGCCGGGTGCCAGGCGGGAGCTGGTCCACAAGGGGGGCCAGTTTAAACACCAGCTCCCCTGGCGGACCCGCTGCCTGTTGCCCTGTGCTGCTGACTCTGATACAGCAGCAGCGCGGGGCGGCAGCAGCCCCCATCTGAGGAGACGTCTGAGCTCCTGGACCCGGCCTGAGCCGGGCTGCCTGGCCCCAATGCACTCTAAATGCAGAGCCGCAGCGGGAGTAGGTCCCGGACCCAGCGCGAGCCAAGACCGAGCCAGGCTGCTGTCAATGCCATGGTGCGGGGGAGGAGGGAACGGGCGCAGACTATCGCATTCACTGATAAAAGCTCGTGCTTATCGGTTAATCGACGACACGTGTACATCCCTAACCTCAGCCTGGTAGATGCCAGGCTCCAGCCAGAGGGGCGTGTCCGGGGGCCCTCTCCAGAGCTTGCTGCCCACCGTGCGGGTACCCACCTTCTGGGCGGCACTGCTGGGGGGCTTGCTGGAGGCCGGCGTGGCGACCCCGTGTCTCTGCAGCACCTGCTCAGCGTGCTTGAGGACAGCTTCATAGCAGAACTTGAGGTGCAGCTGGAAGAGACGCAGCCGGCGAGATCCCTTGAGCCCCAAAGGAAGGGCCCAGGTGCCAGGGGCAGCCAGAGCCAAGCCCATTCCAGGCCATTCAAAGCGGCTCCCGGCGGGCGCCGAACCCCCGCCCTGTCCCCCACCCTGGCCTCCCCCTCGGCGCATCACCTTCTCCTGGAGCATGTGCTTCCTCTGCTGCCGCATCCTCTTCACCAGCTGGGCCAGGTCCGGGATGCTGTTCCCGGCCTCCACCTCCTGCATCGCCGCGTACATCAGGCAGAAGGCGCCGGTGCGCCCCACCCCCGAGCTGGCGGGAAGAGACACAGCCCAGGGGTGTCACCAGGCTCCCCATCTTAAACAAGCGCCAGGGGCAGGGCTGGGTCACCTGCCGAAGCTGGGGGGCCAGGGGGCTTGGAAACCCCTCATCCAGCATGGCATTGTGGGTAGAGGGCCCCTTCTGGCCGTGGCTGGGGGCTCTGGAGTCCTGTGCCACGGAGGGCCGGGCTGCAGAGCCACGCGCTGGCTACCCACGCTGGGCCCTCGCCGGCAGCTGCAGGCTGGGCCCCTCCAACAGGGCAAGACATCCACGCCACTGGGGGGGGGGGGGCTGTTTCGGGCCTTATGCTGGATCCAGCTGGCTGCAGGCAGGTCCCCCCCGCGAGGGCTGAGCAGGGCACCGGCCGGGCAGGGCTGCCTCACCTGCAGTGAACCACGATGGGCGTGTGCAGGGGGCGCTGGTGCAGGTAGTGTCTGTGAACGTCCTGGATGAAGCGCAGCAGGTTCCCCTTGCTGTCGGGCAGGCCCCTGCAGGAGGAAAGCAGCAGCAGCTGGCAAGGGCCTGCAGGCCGGGGGGGGGGACGACTACCCCCTGCTCTGGGAGGTGCCCCGCAGCAGGCCCAACTCCTCCCGCCTCCCTCAGGGCGGCCCCCCAGGGCCATGGGGCACCGGCTGGGCTCCCGGGCAGCTCCTGCACCAAGGGCCCCCTCCCCCCGGCACGTACAGCTCAGGCCAGGAGGTGAACTGCAGGTGGATGACGGTGCGCTTCAGGCTCTGGTCGCGGAACTGCAGGGCGATCGTCCGCTCCACGTGCGTCGGGGCCGCCTTCTGGCTGGTGAGGAGCAAGGTGATGGGGCCCTGCACCAGGGGCTGGCCCCGCTCGGCCGGGAAGTACCGCACCACCTTCTGCTGCGGGCAAGGGGCCGGTCAGCACCCGGGGGGCCGGCCCGCCGGGCCAAGGCCAGAGCCATGTGGCCCCGCCCCTCCCCCAGCCCAGAGCGCCAGGGCCAGGGCCCCGCCCCTCCCCCAGACCAGAGCACCAAGGCCCTGCCCCTCCGCCTCCCACTCCCCCAGCCCCTCCCCCAGCACCAGGGCCAGAGCCAGGGCCCCCCCATCCACAGCCCAGGACACCAAAGCCCAGCCCCTCCCCCAGCCCAGCCCAGCCCACCACCAAGGCCAGGGGCACAGGGCCCCCAACCAGCTTGGCCCCACCCCACCCCCAAACAATGCCAGCAGCCGAGCCACGCCCAGCCCAACACAACAGCAGGGCTGCCCTGCCTCCGGCTCTGGAGGCGGCCAAAGAATCGCACTGAGCCGCTTGCTGGCCAAGAGCCGGCTGGCACCTTCCAGGCCACGCGGCACAGCCCAGGGGCTCGGCTACCCAACACCCCCGCAGGGCCCGGCCACCCTGGCCCAGCCCTGCCAGTGGCTTGGCTGGGGGGGCCTGCTACCTTCTCCAGCTCCTGCTCTGAGACCAGCATGACGACCAGGGAGACCTTCTGCTCGTAGATCATGAGCCAGAAGTCGGCGGCTGTGCCGGGCAGCGGGGCCTGGGTGGCGATGAAGGCGGGGCAATAGGAGGACAGGTCCTCCACCCGGCTGGCGTTGATGTAGTCATCCTTGCCCGAGTGCAGCACCACACGG
Source organism: Pelochelys cantorii (assembly GCA_032595735.1). NCBI lineage: Eukaryota > Metazoa > Chordata > Testudines > Trionychidae > Pelochelys > Pelochelys cantorii. The sequence goes on along the minus strand of CM064327.1, from coordinate 259,163,206 downwards.
TTCTTGTCGTAGGGCATGACGTCCTGGTGCCGGTTCTTCATGGAGTAGCAGCGGGCGATGGCGATGGAGCGCTGCCGGGCGTCCCTCTCCTGGGCGTCCTGCAGCTCCTTCCAGACGCCGTCCAGCGCGCTCACGCCCCCGGGGACGGGCCGCTCCAGGTGGGCCACCAGGCCCCGGAAGCCCTCCAGCTCGGCCAGCAGCCGGCGGAGGTGCTCGGGCTTCTCGTACGGGTCCTTCTCGATCAGCTGCACAGCCTTGGGCTTCTGCCCCTCCTTGCCGTCCGCCTTGGTCGGCTGCAGCAGCGGTTGGCTCACGGCCGCCTTGGAGCCCCCGTGCTGGCTCTCGGGGCTGGAGGACAGGAGGTCGTCGGGGGAGGCGGTCTGCCGGTGGAACTGCACCTCGGTGGGGGCCGCGCCGGGGGTGAGCGACGGGGGCGGGCGCTGCGGCAGGGCAGGGGCGCCGGGCACCGAGGAAGGCAGGATGGGCAGGGCTGGCTGGGGGGACGGGGCCGGGGAAGGGATGGCCGGACCCGGGCCCATAACACCGCCTGGCCGCTGGCTCAGCGCAGGACTGGGCAAAGGGGCGGGCTGGCTGGAAGGGGCGGGCGGGGGCCCGGGCAGTGGCATGGCAGAGCCCGGCGCCAGCTGGCTTGGGGCAGGCCCAGGGTGCTGAGCAGGAGGGGAAGGGCCGAAGGGCAGGGCTGAGGAGCCGGCTGGCAGGGGCTGCATGCCAGGCAGCGAGGGGTGAGGGTGGAGCTGCCGGGTGGCGGGGAGGCTCTGGGCCAGCGGGAGCGGCCCGCGGGGCACAGCAGCCGGGAAGGAGTGAGGGGGCAGGCCAGGTGGGGCCGTGTCCTGGACAGGCAGCGGGTAGAGCTGCGTTCCCAGCTGGGCATGGATCGGCACGTGGCTGGGAGGCTGGGCGGGCACGTGGGCCAGCCCCGAGTGCTGGCTGGGGAACTGGGCCGGGAACTGGGCCTGTGGTGGGTAACGGGGCAGCGGCGGGTACGGCTGTGGGGCGAAGGGGGCCTGGGGCTGCTGGCCGAAGGGCTGGCCGCCGCCTTGGGCGTAGGGGAAGCGGGCGGGCGAACCGAGGAAGCCGCCCTGAGGAGGGAGGCCGGGCGGCTGGGCAGCGAGCTGTGGGGGGGCCGCGTAGCTGGAGATGGGGGCCTGGACGCTGTCCACGGTAGTGGTGGCCGGGCGGACCCCAAGGGGGGGCAGGGAGCCATCGCTGCCTCCTGGCACCTGGCCGCCGAAGTGTGGGGGCTGGGGCAGGCCCAGGGCAGGAGGCCTGCCAGCTGCTGTGGGGGGGGGCCTGACCGGCAGAGCCCCGCAGACCGGCTGCCCCACCCTGTAGGCGGCACCGGGCACATGCTGGGGGGAGGCCCGCTGGGGAGGCAGCTGGGGCCCTGCATAGCCAGGCTGAGTGGAGGCCAAGGCGGGGCCGGGGTGCCCAGGGCCTCTGGCCGGGTACAGGGGAGGGCTGGGCGAGGGCCCCAGGGGCGGCAGCCCGGGGCCCCGCTGTAGGTGTGCGGGGGGAAGGGGCCAGGCAGCGGGCCGGCGGCGGCCCCGTGTGGGAAGTAGTGCCCCGCCAGAGGCGCCGCAGGGCTAAAGGGCAAGCCGGGCGGGGCTGCCAGCGGCGGCTGTAAGGGGGCACTGGCTGGCCGGCCGGTGGCCGGGAACGCCTCTGGGCCTGGGGGCCTCATGCCGCCGCCGCCGCGGGCCGGGTCGATGGACAAGGCGGACAAGGCATCCGCAGGCAGGCGGGCAAGGTGCGCGGCCAGCACGTCGGGGGGCAAGCTCCGCAGCTCTTGGGGCAGGTCGGCCAGGGAGAGGCAGCCCAGCGACGGCAGGTCGGCCCCCTCCGGGCCGGCGGCGGGGTCCAGGTCCCGCTCCGAGGCCGGCTTCTGCAGGGCCGGCTTGGGAGCCGTGGGCCTGGGAGGTGGCTGCTTCTTCAGTTCTCTGCCAAAGCAAGAGCAGGCACAGGGTGGCCACTGGCTCACGCCGGCCCGGCGGCACCTGCCCACCGCCAGCTCCATGGCCCCACCTCCATCGCCGACGCTGCGGGGGCAGGGGGGCTCCGTGCTCAGACACAACTGCGCCTGGGGGAGGGGCGGACATCCCATTTCCCCCCCCAGCATAGTCACCGTTACAGGATGTGCTGGGCCCACTAGGGCCCCTGGGGAGCCTCTAACATTCCCCAATGGGCCCTCCCTCGGCCCCCCCCAAACCGCCCGAAGATCAGCCCGGCAGACAGCAGCAGAGGCGGGCGGGCAGGCACCGTGGGGTGCTGACCTACCTTTCCAGGACCTGCTGTCTGCTGGCGTGGGACTCCTGGCAGGCCGCTCGGGCCTTCTCCAGCAGCCTGGCGGCTTTGCCCTCCAGGTCCGCGTAGAAATCCTTCCCCTCCTGGGATTTCTTCATCAGGTCTTCGTAGGCTTCGTAGGAGGCCACCAACGTCTGCAGCGTGCTGTTCCACCTGGGAGGGGCAAGGCGTGCAGTGGGGGGGGAGGGCACGAGGACGAGGCTCACTGGCTTCTCGGCGCCCCCAGGGGTCTGGTCACACCTCGCCCGCGCCTGGGGCGTTCCCGGGGCCAGGGTTTCCTCTGCCCCCTGCGTGGCGGTCAAAGCCGACAAACACCAACACTAGGGCCTGCTGGGCATGGGGGGGGGGGGGGGGGGAGGAAGACAGGCACATGGCTTTCGTGAGCGCCCGGGGGGGGGGGGGGGGGAGAGCATAGCAGGCGCTGTCCGAAGCAACCCCCCTGGTCCCAGCTGGGACGTGGCTATTGTGAAAGAGGGGCCCACGGGCTCGCAGAGCCGGTAGGATCCTCAGGGCCCCTCGGGCTGCCGCCTCGGCAGAGGAGAGACGCCAGCGCGGGGCGAGGGGGCAGGGGGCGCCGGCGCTGCACTCACTTGTGCTCCACCTCGGCCAGGGCCTTGCGCACCGCCGCATACTTCACGTTGGCGTCCGTCAAGGCCTTCAGCACGTTCTCCTGGGCTGCCAGGTTCTGCTCCAGATACACCTTGAGCTGGTCATACTTCTTCAGCTGCTCCTCAAAGAGCTTCTGCCGGGCGAGAGGAGCGCCAGGTCAGCTGCTGCACAGGCCAGGGGCTCAGTAGGGCCCCCCCCGAGCCAGGGCCCCCGCCGGGGTGGGGAGAAGAGGCCACGGCAGCGGCTCGAGGGCCACAGCCCCCACCGCCAGCCCGGAACAGGGCGCCACGGGGGTGATACCGGGCCAGCGGGCCCCGGGCCTCACCTTCATCTCTGAGCGGTCAGCCGTCACCAGGGAGGTGGTGATGTCGTCCTTCTGGATCATCTCGCGGAGCTGCTGCTCCAGGGACAGCCGCTGGTCCTTCATCTCCTGCACCTTGCACAGGATGCGCTTCAGGGTCTGCAGCACCTGCCTGTCGTCTGCGGGAGGCAGGGAACGCCTCAGCGCAGGGCGGGCCGCGGGGGAGCCTGCTCCGTACAGGGCCCGCCCCTGTGGGTGCCAGCCGGGCCGCCCGCCCCGCTCTGACCCTTGCTCCGGCCCCCCAGCGACAGGCGACGCAGCGAGCCGGGACTCAGCCAGAGCCAGGGTACAGCGCTGACCGGGGACATTGCGCCCGGCTCCGCTCCTCACACGCCCGGATCCTCAGCTCCAAAGCTGCCTCTGCCCGGCCCCCCCGGCTCTAAGCCCAGTGGCACGTGCTGATCGGCCCGGGGAGCCCGGAGGTCTCGGAGCTACCGGGGGTGCGGGCGCAGGGCGCTCACCTTCGGTCAGGGCGGGCGCGGGCAGGGCCTCCCGCACCTGCTCCAGGGGCCCGCTGAGCAGGCGCAGATTGCCGATGTGCAGGTTCATGGCCTTGTGCAGCTCCGTGTTGGTGAAGCTGGCCTTCTCGTGCACCTCCATGTACTTGGCCCACTCCCTGCTCACCTCGGCCAGCCCCGGGGCCGGGCTGGGCGGAGAGCCCGGCTGGCCAAGCAGCTCCTGCAGCTCCTGCTCCTGCAGCTCGGCGGCGTCCAGCAGGGCCCGGATCTCCTTCAGAGAGGCCTCCACGTCCGTGAAGACTCCCGACAGCACTGGGGGCAGGGCCAGAGGCGTTAGGACCCTGGGGCCGGGCGAGGCCCCAGACACTGCCTGGAGACCAAGCCGGCTCAGGCGGGCGCGGGGGTGCAGAGGAGGCTTGGGGGGCTTGTCAATCGGCCGCAGCAAAGGAAGCCCGATTCCCAGCCCCCAGGAGGCCCCTTGCCACGACTCACGGGCCCTTCCTCCCGCCAGGACCCCCCCGAACACAGGCCCCCCGTAGATCCTACCCTGCATGGACTGCACCAGGCTCTTCACTGTGTCGGGCCGCACGCTGAGCGCGGCGCATTTCTCCATCAGGACCGGCGGGATGTGGCTGTACATGTCCAGGTTGTCCACCTTCTCAGGGTCCAGCTGCATGGAGTCCATGAACTGGCTGCGGACAGAGCAGGACCCTCTGAGCAGCCGGCAGCCCTTCCCGGCAGAGCCCCGCCGCCCCGGCTGAAAGGTCCCCCAAGGGCTTTAGAGAATGCAGCCACCTCTGGGGAGGGGCACGGCAGCACGCGACCCCACGGTCCCGTGAAACCGCAGGGGGATGCAAAACATCATTACCCAACTGGAACCTGGGCCTGACTCGGGGGTTCACACCCCGTGGTCAGGCGGGGTTTCCGGAGCGCTCCCTGGGGCACGCTCAGTACGGACCACGGGAGGGGCGGTGTGTACTGAATCGGCTGCCCCCTCCCCTCAGTGCTGTGGGTCCCCCTCGGAGACCTGCCGCCCCCCACGACGGCCGGGGGAGACGCTGGTGCAGCGGGGTGGTGTGGCAGAAGGGGGCGGAGCTCACTCCGTACGCAGGGGCCCAGAGGCACGGTGGGAGACAGGACCCCGCACGGCCAGGGGCACGCTGGTCGGGACACACCCCCCCAGCGAGGAACCCCTCCCGCCCGCGCAACCAGTGCTCACGTACTCCAGGATTTCGTTCTTGGCCTCGATCTTCGCCATCACTTCCCGCAGCAGCTTGGCCTTCTCCTCGCTAGACAGGCGGGAAAAGCCTCAGCACCCAGCCCGCCCCGAAGGGACCGGCCAGGACTCCAGCCCTCCTCCCAGCAGGACGGGCTGCGGAGGGAGCGGCCAGGCCTGGGGACGTCACAAAGGCCTCGCAGGGCCAGTACAGCCAGGCGCCCCATGTCGGCCACCCCACCGGGAGGCACTGGGACTATTCCCCTGAGCTGCACAGCCCCCTGGCGTCCCAGGAACCGACACGGGGGCTCAGGGCGGCAGCTCACTCTCCCCCAATTATGAAGCTGCCAGGGCCGGCGGAGGGGAGCCCCTCGCTGCTGGCCCCAGCACCAAGCCACCATGGCCGGAGGGAAGGAGCCCGTCCTTGCCAGCCCCAAGTAAGCCCAAGTCCCCCATCCCTGAGCACCCCCCGGCACCCCAAAGCCAATGCCCCAGCCAGGAGCCCGTATCCCTCCTGACCCCAAACCCTTCATCCCCAGCCCGAGCCCCCTCCCTCGCTCAGAACCCCTTGGCCCCACCCCTGCCATGGGAATTCTGTCACATGCACCAACAGGAAGGTGACAAGCTGCACCCCCCCGCTGCGCTGGTGCACAGAACGTTCCTGCGGCTCGGGGCGGGAAAAGTCAGAGGGAGCTGCTGGGACCCAGCCCGATGGGGAGGGGGAGGGAGGCTCCGATTTCTTTGGGGAAGTCTCCAGCGGCTTCCGGCTCCTGCAGTTCCCATTCGCCCGCGGTGCTGCGTCTCTTTCCCCCCCCCGCGCCAGGGAGGCAGCTCCGTTTCTGGGGGGGGAAATGGCTGGCCTCGGCGCCGCACCCTCCCATCACCGAGCGCAGGCGCCTGGGCTGCGCCACGGGGACGGCTGCCCACGAGGCTCTTGTGTCCCTTCGCTCACCTGTACAGCGAGGAGGCCTCGTGGGCGGCCATTGGCACCAGCTTGGCAAAGATGTCCGGGCCCGTGACAGCCGGGTCGGTGGGGTTGACGGGAAGGGCCTTCACCAGGGTGGCACCTGGTACAGAAGAGACCCGCCTGACGCCGGCAGCCCCCAGCCAAGGGCCTGGCCTTTCCCTTCAGGCCTGGCTCTGAGGGCTGCACCTGCCACCAAATGCAGATCAGAGCAACCCCCAGCTGTTCACAACCAGCCGGCTGGAGCAGGAGGCTCCTGGTGTGAGCGGCCTCCGTGGGGCTGTGGGGCCAGGACGCTCCCGGCGCTGCCCGTGAGCAGGGAACCGGTGCCACGTGCCAAGGGCCCCCCTTTCAGAGCAGCTGTGCCCTGCTCGGCGAGCCCCCCTGCAGGGCAGAAGGCTCGGCCCCCGTGGGGCTCTGCGCTGGCCTGTCGTACCTTTCACGGACGGCAGGGTGTCCAGCGCTGGGACAGCTTCGTGGTAGATGAAGTCGTTGTCCTTCTTGGCCGAATTGTACCTGCCAACAAGCCGACCGTAAGGCTGGGGGACCCGGCTGGGACTCCAGGAGTGAGCTGACAGGTTGGGGGAGGAGGGAGGCGCTGCAAAAGGGGTGTTTTGCTGCCCAGCTGGTGCTCCCAGAAGACACTGTTGCTGTCTATTCCCGCAGGGTACGACCCCACCCTCGCCCCCGGAGAGAACAAGCCCACGGGGCAGATGGGTGCGACCTCGCTGTACCGGCTGTGCAAGGTGTAACAATCTGGCTTTTCTGTAGCCATGTGGGAAGGCCTGTGCTAGGCCTGAACCAAAGCCGCCTTCTGCAGCCACACTGAAGAGTAGCAGCCGCTACTGTAAGGCCTGGAGTCACATATTCACGGTTCCATCTAAATTGTATTACAAAGTGTCCCACCAGGCTGTGAGGAGGGGACTTTGCCCTGATAGCTCCCCCACTGTCACCAGATAAAGGAACAGATCTCAGATGGGTAAAGAAAACTTAAGTCACACCATTCTGTCTGGCAAGAAACTGCTTCTCAGTGGAGAATGTTGTGGAATCCTCATCCTATGAGCATTGTCACTACACTTTCCTATTGTTTGACTGTGTGATCTCTGGTTTGTAACTGTTCCTGTCTGCTGGATAATTAATTTTCCTCGGTGTAAATCAATTACGGTGGTGGGGTATGATTGGTTTGGCCATTTTGTGATGATTGGTTAGTAAAATTATACTAAAATAATTGGTTACGGTCTAGCTAAGCAAGACTCAGGTTTCATTATATAAACTGGGGTTCAAGAAGGAGAAGAAGATCATCAGAAGTAACAGAAGGAAGAAAAGGCTGGAAGAGGACCAGGAGGAGGGGGGGGAAGACCTGGAAAAGAAGAACTCACCTCCGAGACACAGCCTAAGACCAGAGAGACTGATATTGCCTGGCCAACAGGGGAAGTCTGCCTGCCTGTATCAGGACTGGGAAGCATGACACTGCGTGCTTAGCATGTGCATTCTGCTTGCTTGGGAATTGTCAATAAATAGAGGATAAGGATATTACTGTGTGAGGCTCTTTCAGTGGCTAAAGATCCTGCCAACCCGCGGGTTGTTACGCCCTGAGCCCTAGGAATTCGGTAAGGGCGGGTGTGTAAATTCACAGGGTTGCACCTTGAGCCCTAGGAACTGGGTAAAGGCGTGGGTCCCTACAGTGTGGAAGGGATAGAGACACTTGTGCGGGTAACAAAGGCACTGCGGCCGAGTATGAGCGCGCGGGACCCTGCCCTGAACAGAGCTGCTCTCGCCAGCAGCACTGGGCATTTGGCCCGGGTACTGAGAAGAGCCCTGTGCCAGGGTCCCCCGGCAAGCAGAGAGGGAGAGAGATTCCACGGAGGCCTGGCCCAGAGAGCCCCAAGCCCCAGAAACCACGCCGGCTGCACTCACTTGCCCCCGATCACGTCCAGGGTGAAGCGCAGGGCTTCCTGCACCGTTTCTGGCTGGCCCTGCAAGAGGTGGGAGACAGGAGTTGGCAGCCCGGCCGGCCGCATCGCCACAATGGCCACAGCACCCGGGACAGCCCGGCCAGCCGCATCGCCCACAAACCGGGCTGGGACCTGACGGCAGCTGCAGCCTGGTGACCCTCCCTGCCCCCCGCGAGCAGCCAGCGGAGAGGCCCAGCACAGCGAATGGCTCCGAGCTGCCTGTGGCCCCGGCAGGCACCCACCCTGGGGCGATTGGGGTCCTGCACCGCAGGCTGGCCTGTTCTTCACAACGCGCACACAGGCCCCCAGGGAGAGCCGGTGCCAAACGCCTCAGCCACAAGCGTCCTGTGCCAAGGGGGTGACTGGGCTCCTGGCCTGCGCCTGGGGGGCCCCGTGGGGCAGGAGACCTGGGAGCGCAGCCCAAGCGGCAGCGCGATCACCGTGAAGGCGAGGTGACTCCTGGCTCTGCAGTCCTTGGGCCGGAGGGAGTTCGACTCCTGCCTTGAGAGGCGGGTCAAAGTGCCGCGAACTCGTCACCGCCGCCTGCATCTGCGCCCCGGGATGGAACCCACTGGCGGGCGCCAAGCGCAAGTCACTGGCGCAAAGCCATGAACAAGACTTCCCCTCCCACGCCTGGGACCAGCACTCCAGCGAGCAAGGGGCAGACGCCGCCTCCAGCAGAAACCCAGAGCTTCCCCGCCCCGGCCCGGGCTGCGCTCAGCTAGCAAGTCCCTTCTCCGCCATGGGGGATGTCAGTAACCACCCCCGGCCCCACTGCAAGTGCTCTCAGTAGCTATACCCTCCCCCCCCGCAGCAATGGGAAAGCGAACATTTGACTCGCACCAACGCCCTGCTGTCCGGTGAGGCCCAAACCCGCCCTGATGGCTGATCACGGGCAGCCAGTACATGGGGAGACAGCGGCTCACCTTGGCCAGCTTGATAGCTTCATTGAGTTTATCCAGAGCGCTCTGGAAGTAGACAACCTGCAGAGAAATAGGAGGTAAGTTCGGCAACTCAGCTGGCTGCAAAGGAGTCGTAAGAGCGCCGGCTTGCGGTGTCCTGGGCAGCCACGGGCCGGCGGACCCCGAGAAAAGGCACCTCGGACAGCCCAGCACCATCTGGGGATCTTAGGCGTGTAACAGAAGAGTCATTAACCGCATGAAATCTTAGCGGTCACACGACTATTCGATAGTCCCCAGGGGCAGGGCTGGCAGCCAGTGCGCTCCCAACCCCCTTCCCAGGGTGCCCCCTGCCACTCCACACTGCTGCCTATCAGCCTCCAGGAATTCAGCCAGTCCGCGAGGGGAGCTGGTTTATAACCAGAGGCAGCAGCGCGGGGAGCCAGGCGGGAGCCGGTCCGCGAGGGGAGCTGCTTTATAACCAGAGGCAGCGGCGCGGGGAGCCAGGCGGGAGCCAGTCCGCGAGGGGAGCTGCTTTATAACCAGAGGCAGCGGCGCGGGGAGCCAGGCGGGAGCCGGTCCGCGAGGGGAGCTGCTTTATAACCAGAGGCAGCGGCGCGGGGAGCCAGGCGGGAGCCGGTCCGCGAGGGGAGCTGCTTTATAACCAGAGGCAGCGGCGCGGGGAGCCAGGCGGGAGCCGGTCCGCGAGGGGAGCTGCTTTATAACCAGAGGCAGCAGCGTGGGGTGCCAGGCGGGAGCCGGTCCATGAGGGAAGCTGGTTTATAACCAGAGGCAGCGGTGCAGGATGGCAGCAGCCCCTGTTCATCAGGGGTCTGAGCTCCCCATGATAGAAGCTGCTCTGTAGGATGCAGAGCAGCCTCCGTCCGCGGAGAGCTTGGACCCCCCTCAGACGGGGGCTGCCTCCGCGAAGCAGGCTCGCTGCAGACAGAGGCTGTTCCATGGGATGCGGAGCAGCCTCCATCCACAGGAAGCTCAGATCCCACGTGGACAGGGACAGCCTGCCCTGCCCTGCTGCTTCTGACAGAGGCAGCAGCAGGGGTGGGGTGGCAGACAGCACTGCAGAGCTGGTGCTGGGGGGAACTGGTTTTTAAGCCGGCTCCCCCCAGCACTGGCTTCTGCCTGCCCTCTCCCCCACCTTTTTAGGAGGCAGCAAGGCCGGGGTGGGGGTGGAGGAGGGCAGGCGGGTCTGTGGGAGCTGATGTGCACAGGGAGCTGGCTTGAAAGCCAACTCCCCACACATAGCAGCTCCAGCCTGCCCCCCTCACCCACCACACTGCTGCCTCTTTATCAGAGGCAGCAGCACAGGGGCAGGGGGGAGGCGGATCAGGTGCTTGTGGGGAGCCTGCTTAAAGCCAGTTCCTCATGGGCACCAGCTCTGGCTCGCCCCACTGCCTTGCTGCCTCTGATACAGAGGCAGCGGGGGCGGGTGGGGGGGATTGTGCATAGTGACAAGATTAACTGATCCACCCAGGCTTGTTGATTAATCATCTAGTCATATCCCTAGTGCCATTAAGTACAGCAGGGCCAGGAGCAAATTAACAGCCCAACCAAGCAACCCAGATGAAGGTGCTCTGCCCACAAGACAACCACAAGGAGGAAGGACGGACATGGGAAATGCACGACAGGATGACAGCAGCCCCTGTTCATGCGGGGGGGGGGGGGGTCTGAGCTCCACACAGACAGAGGCTGCACACATGGCCCCACACAGCCACATTCCTCCAGCCCAGGTTCTATAGTGGACTGGACCTGAGATCTGAGAAGCGTGCCCTGCACGGCATGGAAAACGGCAATCACGCCACTGCGGTTTCTCTCCTGACAACCAGGCCGGAAAGGCACATCCCCCAGTACATACGCGATTTCAGCCTTAACTCTGCCCCCAGCGGGGACAGCTCCCTGCACAGCCAGGACACCAGCGCGGAGGGAGTTATGGGACAAAGGAACGGGCCCATGGGAACCGTACGCAGTGACATGGTGGTGTTGGGTTCTACGGGCAGGGCAGACTGATCTGCCATGCACCCCATGGATTGGTGTGGAAGAAGCGGGGGGTTCCAAATCAACGTTTAATGGACACCAAAGCTTCAGTGCACCCTCAGGGCCATGGAGAGTTGAGTTCCCGCAACATGCCCAGCCTCTTCGCGGGGTTAAAGGTCGATCCCCCGCCGGATGGGGCTTGGTTACCACCTGATGGCAGGAGCAGGAGCCAAGTTTTACTCACTCGTTCTCCAAACTTCTGCTGCTCCTCAGCCTGCTTCCCCATGTGCAACTGCAAAGACAGACAACAGCACGGCTGGCTGAGGGGCTCCGGACACTGCCTGCAGCCCCCTCCGAGCCAGCGGGGATTCCTGGCAGAAGGCTGAATTTCACCAGTCGCCAGGGACACCGCCCATGGGGGTCACCACCTCCCAGCGGGCCCAAACGGCCGCACCCGCCCACAAGCAGAGGGCCGAGGGGCTGTTCCGCTGGGGCCGTCAGGCTGGGACGCCCAGCCGCCTCCTCCCCGCTTACATGAGCAATAGCAGCAAAATAGTAAATCTTCATCTGCACCAGCTTCTTCCAGTCCTTCTGAATCTTGCCCAGCAGCGCGGCTGTGTCCGAGTTCTCCAAGGCCCGGCAGGCCTCTTTGTAGTAGTCCACTACCTGCGAGGAGAGGGACCGTCAAGAGGCCCCTCGGGGGGGACCCGCAGCACCCGAACCCCAACCAGAAAGCCCAGAAGCCAGTCCCCACGGGAGGGGAGGGTCCCAGGCGCTGTGCTAGGCTGCACTGACGCATGGCCCAGAATTCCAGGGCGGTCTCGAGAGAACAGGCCCGCCCAGAGTCAGGCTGTCCCCCCTCCGGGCAAGCCTCTCCACGCGGCCGTTTAGCGAGGCCAATACGCTCGCGAGAGACGCTACGGAGAAGGGGACCCAAGAAAGCAAAGAGAGGCTGGCGCTAGGGCTGCCGCGGGGGGCCAGGCACAGCTGGCAGGGCTCTCCTCCAGCTGCCGGGAGGGCCGAGCCGGCGTCTCTCACTAGAACTAGGCCGCGCCAAGCTCAGGCACAGACCCCACTCCAATCACCTGACGGAGGACGTGGCCTGGCAGCCGTTACTTACATGGCCTCGTGTTCCAGAGGCGAGCGAACGTTCCCAGCCCTGCTGCCCACAGGGAGCGTTCCAGGGAGTTCCTGCTCTGCCGGCCGACCCCCTCCACCGGCTCAGAGGCTGCAGTGGGATTGTGCTTGTACGCGGCAGGGCAGCAGGAGAGGGTCTGGCTCAACCAGGGTTGGAGGGGGCCCACACATGGAACTGACACAGCAGGGACCTCACCTGGGCGCTGATCCTGGCCACGAGGAAGCTCTTCCTGTTGTCCAGCATCGACTTCTCCAAGAGACACTCCTGGGCTTGGCCCTGCCGGGAGAAGCAGGGAGATGCTCAGCTCGACACCCTGAGAGTCCACTGCATCCCTGGGCGCCTCAAACCCAGCTGGCCCCGGCAGCAGCTCCAGTCACAGGCTGGCTGGTCGACAGCCCAGTGAAGCCAGAGGAGGCCAGAGCAACTCCTGGCCCAGCTGAGCACAGGAAGCCTCTCGCCTCCACTGCCACCTCAAAGCCAGCCCGTGGGGGCCCAAGGCACCGGCCTGCGCAAAGCGAGCCCACGGACTCAGCCCCATCTCCGGTGGACAAAACCCCATGGCCACACAGGAGGGCTCAGGCGTGGACTGACCGGCCTGGCAGACCACACTCGCCTCTGGGGCGACCCATGGAGGGGACAGGCCTGCACTGGCTCTGGAGACCAGAGCTGGGAAAAGGGCCGTAGGCTCCGACTGCCCACATGGAGAGCTTCACAGCCTCGGGCTGCCCTGCAACCCCCCCGTCCCCACTTCCTCCCCCGCGTGACAGCAGTGTGCCCAGGGATGCTGCTGAGCCAGTACCGCCCTCATCTGGGAGCCCAGAGCCAACCCCCCCCTCACTTCCACAGCCAGAGCGCTGAGCAGACAGCGGCGATGAGGCAGACGCCCCCAGAGCTCCACAGGGGAACGCCAAGCACAGAGCATGAGGGGCCAGAACAGGGCTGGGCAATCATTTTTGACGGGGAGGGCGGGGGGGGCCACTCCAAGATTTTGGAAAGTGGTCGAGGGCCGCACTCTTCCATGCTACGAATGGAGGAGATGGGGGGTCTGGGATGCAGGCTGGGGTGAAGGATTGGGGTGCAGGAGGGAGACTGGAGTCTGGGAGGGAATCTGGGTGAAGGAGGGGGTTGTGCCCTAGGGCAGGGGACTGGAGTGCAGGGGTTTGGGAAGTGACCTAGGGTAGGAGGAGATTGTGATCTGGGGCAGGAGTTTGGGGTACTAGATCTGGGAGGGGGTGTGGGTGTAAGAGGGGGACAGAGGGTTTGGGTGTGTTGGGGGGGCAGAGAGTTGGGGCAGGAAAGGGCTGGGGTGCCAGAAGCAGGCTGTGACCAAGAGACTTGCTTGCCAGCTGCCAAACTAGCCTGTCTGCCCGCAGAGCTTAAAACATTTCCCAGCCAGCCTGCCTGGCCATGTGCTTCATGAATAACTGGGCCCAGGAGCGGGGGCGTGATTCTTCTTGGCTGCCTGTTACTCCAACAAGCAGCTCCCATTGGCTGGGGTCTGCCAGAAACCGGCCAATGGGAATGTGCTGGGGCTGGAACGGCTCCTAAAACTTCCCCCCTCCCCTCCAGTTTTAACACAGAACCGGAGCCCAGCCACGTTACTGCCCGGCGCGTGGGGCTGTGGGGAGCCTGCCTGGGGCTCCACGCTGCCTCCGCGGGCCGGAGCCGGTGGCTTGGCTTGGGCTGGATGTGGCTCGTGGGCCGTAAGCAAAGCCAGAAGCAGGGTCAGCTCCCTACCCCGCCGCCCCCTGCCATTCCCCTACCGGGAGGAGGCCAAGGGCAGGTTGTCAATCGCTCCTCCCTAGAAACCAGAACCAGCTTCACCCTGCTCTGTACGGACACCCTTTGCCACTCCGACCGCCAGGCTGAGTCCCAGTCCAATAGGGGGCCGGCCCCCGCCGGAGGAAACCAGGCGGCCCCACGGTGCACACGGGCCCCCGGGCTCTGCTGCGGCGGGAGGGGGACACGCTCCTCCCATCTCCGTGTGCGGGAGTCCAACCCACACTCCCTCCCCTGCCGCAGCCCACTGGGATCTCTCCTGAGCATGGAGGGCCCGAGGAGCCTGGCGTCTCTGCAGACAGCTTGGCCACCCGCTCGTGGCAACCCGCCCCCGTCCTCAGCCTGCCCTGGCCAGGGTGGCTTCCCCTCCCACTGCCTTGGAACACAAGACAAGGCCGGGCCCCACGCTGAGTGCCTCTTGCTCCCCCACCAGCCTCGCCAGCGTTGGTGAGGCCCCTTTACCCGAACGGCAGCCAACAAGCCCCCCGCAGGACCCCAGCTCCACCGGCGACTGGCAGCAAAGCCAGTGCCCGCGTCTTACCAGCATGAGGTTGATGTTGAGGTTAAGGATCTGGTGACTCATGTCCACGCTGTAGGAGTGAGGGAAGTGATCCCGCAGATAAGTGAAAGCCCCGGCCGCGCACTGGAAGTGGGTGCAGGAAACCTTCATACCCTGGCCGGGGCCGCCGCAGAGGGAGGGGAAGAAACACGAGGTTCTAAGAGACATGCCAGAGCAGAGGGCACTCGCCAGAGGCCCCGTGTCCAGACTACGGACGTTAAGTATCGACTGACTGACTAGCCGATTGAGCAGCTCCGCCTTGGAAGTGTAGCAACAGTCCTACGCTTCCAGGGCGAAAGCGCCGCGCGGAGCCCGGGGTCGGCGAGGGACTCCCTGCAGCACGGCCGCTTTGCAACGGGGCGAGAAGCTGGACGCCGGGCTCCCCGTGGCGAATCAAAGCGGCAGTGCTGCAGAGAGCCCGGGGTCTGGAACCAGGCTTCAAGCGGTTCTGCCACTTTGAAGTACCCCTCCTCTTCCGCCCCCCCCCCCCCTTGCTGCCTCTTTCTGGTTGACACAGCAAGGGAGGGGAAGCAACTAGTCGACTATCCGATAAGCATTTGCTTACCAGACAGTCGACTAGTCCTTCACCTCCCTAGCCCGCACTCTGGAAATGTACCAAGAGCGAAGAGACATGGCGGGATTCCTTTTCCAGGATCCATTATCTAGGGGACTAAACCCCCCACGTTACGATCTCAAATAGTTAAACCTTCTCCTGCCCCAGTTGTCCAGGCTGGCCAGCTGGAGACCACAAGGCTGTGACGCTCTACCAGGGGGTAACCCCACGAGACCTCTCCGACTATTAAGTGCCAAAAGCAGCTGCCACGTCTTACGGCCAGAAAGCGAGGCCTGGCTCTGGCTGCCAATGGGTGGCCAGAGGGACTCTCTTCCATAAGCAGGGTCAGCTGGGAGTGCCCCAAGTCGGACGAGGAGGGAGGGGCTGGCAGGGCTGTCCAGGAAGGGCCTTGCCAGCGGGCACGTGGCCAGGCTCACCTTTCCTTTCCTTTGCTTGGGGGGGGGGGGCAGTTATGGGCCCTGCTATTGTGTGTGGGGTTCAATGACACCAGCGTGCCCAGACCTCGTGCCAGGCGTTGCCCCCGGTCTCTGGACTCTGCACAAGGCAAAGGAAAACCCCTCCGGCATTCCTCTTGCGATCCGTCGGTGGGAGCGAGCGAGACCAACCCCGCAGAGGGATTTCTAAAGGGGCCGTGCCGCTTCCAGCGTGACGAGGATCACTAAGTGCCTCTAAAAGACTCTGCCCCCCCCCCGACCTGCGCGCTCTCGTCGGTTGGAAGGGAAGAGGAAGGAGGGGGGAACCCGCGAGGCGCTCGGCAGCATTACCTCCTCAGAGACTCGCTTGTCCATGGCGCCCAGCATGGAATGCAACGCCCCTGCGGGGGACAGGAAGCATCCGTCAGGCCGCTGGCAAATGCTCACGGCCACATGAGCATGGTTCCCAGGCACACAGCAGCCGGGCAATTTCACCACCCCCCAGCCGAAGAGTCGCTGCGCCAGGCTGCGACTCCGGCACAGCTGCTTTTATGGCACATTTGATTCGGAAGGACCCCGAGCCACAGAACGCACAGAGGTTATTCTGGCTCGTTCAGCCACTTCTGGGGTGGAGCGCTGCCCACGCAACACAGCACCATAAAACCGGGTAGAAGAGGAAATGAAGGTTTCCCTCTGCAGTTACAAGGGTCATGGCAATTTGGGGCAGCAAGAACATCACCCGGGGTTTGCACTGACTGAATGAGATCAGCGTCAAACCCATTTCATTAACACAGGTGCAACTGGGCCTGCAGGGGAGGGGGCATGGCCTGTCATTCATCCATCAGACTGAAGGGGGAGAGCTGTTCGGCGCTGGCCCTGGAGATCGGCCTCCCCCCACCCCAGACACTGGCAGACACCTCGCTTGAGGGCCTGCTGCCAGGCGCACACTCAGCCAGGGCTCAGACCCAGCAGCATCCACCAGAACCCAGGCAACTGCGGCTCAGCTGTTTTCCAGATTCATGGGAACGTTGCAAAGTGCCGTGACTCTGCTCTCCCGGCCACGGCCCCCCTGGCTGCCTGCGATCCCAGAGCAGCCAGGGGCAGGCAGGCAGGACGGGGTGACACCCACGACCCGGCTGTGCAGCGGGGCGACACACACTGCGGCACAGAGCAAGGGCTTGCCTGGGAGGAGGTGGTTCCCCAGTGCCAAGCCAGCCCCAGGGCTCTCTGGGCCGCAGGCGGGCGCTGGGGCCTTACCGAGGTTGTAGAGGATGCAGGCTTGCTCATACTTGATGTCTTCGTGGGTAACCGTCTTGCCGGAGAAGATCTCTGTCCTGCGAGCAGAGAGGCTGGAGTGAGCGCCTGCCCTCGCCCCGGGGCCAGATACCCAGCCCTGGCTCCGAGCAGGCAGGGGTGTTCAAGGGGCCGGCTCATTTCATTAGGTGGCACATAGTCCACCCCAAGCCGAGTGGGAGACGGGAGACCAGTAGGCACGTAAAGCAGCAAGACCCCTGGTGAGGGGTGCCAGGCCCCTGGTGAGGGGTGCCAGGCCCATCCAAGCCCACTAGGGAAGTGATGTCGAGTGGTTAGAGGAGGGGGGTGGCATCAGATCTCATCCAAATCAGGGTCAGGCAAGTGGGTGGCAGACCCCCGGGCGCACAGCCGGGCAAGGCTTGTTCAGTAAGCAGCACTCTGCCTGGGAGGGGCTCTGTGCCGGTGGCACGCGCATGTCTCAGTCCTGCCCCCCGTGGGCACTGGCTTTGCCATGGCGCTGCAGGAGGGGACCGCCCGAGGAGCACCCATGGGACACTAGCTCATACACGTGACGTTGTCAGTGTCTCACGCCCACGGGCTCTACTAATGGGGGCACCCCACCGGCCTGCCCAGGCCTTTGGGCATCAGGTAGAGGGGGAACGGGCGGTGGTCTGGGCAGGATGGCCGGTTTCCCACGTCAGTAGAGACCAACCAGCCAGCAAGCTCGCTCCCAGCCCCGCGCACCAAAGCCCGGCCCCCACGCTGCCTCGGGTGGTGCGACACAGACCCTTGGGGTTGGCCAGCGATGCACCGGGTGCTCTGAAATCCCAGCGCAGGCTCACGAGGCACCGCAGGGGAGCTGGAGGTGGCAGTGGCGGGGGAGCTGCCACCGGCTGAACGGTGCCAAGGAAATCTGTTGCTGGGCTGAGCAGGTAATAGCTTCCTCCACCCCAGGGACAGCAGCAGGTCTCACTCCAGTCAGAGGAGCGCTTGGCTTTCGGAGGCCAGGCTGGGCCATCCTCTGCTGCAGGGCCCTAGGGGAGCCTGGCACCGGGCAGGGGGAAGGACACGGCGAGGCTGGGAGAGTGAGATCTGCATTTATAATATAATAATATATGGAGATATACCATCTCATAGAGCTGGAAGGGCCCTTGAAAGGTCACCACGTCCAGTCCCCTACCCTCATGGCAGGACCAAGTCCCACCCCTGACAGATTTGCCCCACATCCCTAAATGGCCCCCTCAAGGATTGAACTCACAACCCTGGGTTCAGCAGGCCAATGCTCAAACCACTGAGCTATCCCTGGACAATGTAAAGGGAAGGGTGGCAAAGGGAGAGTCACTGGGGGCTGGGCAGAAAATCCAGGGGAAGACTCCTAGAGAGGGGCAAAGGAGATGGGTGAGGGGCACTGGGGGAGCAAAGGGATAAATGGGGCCCGGCGGAGCAGATGCAATCCGGCTCAGCCAGGGGAGGGCACCAGGGCAGGGCAGAGGAAGGGGACTAGTGCTCCGTCCATCCAGACTAGCACAGCTGATGGTAGAGGAGGGATGGCATCACAGGAGTCCAGGCACGAGATTACCAGGACCAAGGAAGCTGCCTGCCTCAATGGGGAAACTGAGGCAAGAGACAAAGCCAGGCCACACACTGAGGCCACAAGAGAGCCCCTCTGCTCCAAGAGGGCCTCCCTGTGGATCACATCCAGGCCCCCAGCTGGCTGGCCCTGGCAGGGGTAGCTAGCCGGATGCCGGGAAGCTTATCCCCTCCCCTGCCAGCCTCTACTGGCCGTGCTTACCACGTGACGGGGACGGCGGCCTCGTGCTCAGCGCCCATGGGGACACGGCTCTGCAGGTAGTGGAGCTGGCCGAAGTACTTGCGCAGGATGCTGCAGCCCTCGAAGTCCCTGGGCACGCTCACGGCGCTCTGAAGGAAAGAGACCGGAGTGGCATGTCAGGCCTGTCTTTGGCGGGCAGGAAAGCCTGAGTACCCAGTCGGGGAAGGGGGATCCCTCCTAAAGGGCCTTTCTGGGGGCAGCCACAAGAGCCAACGCTCTAGCCACGCTCCAGGAGAGTCTCTGGGCTGGGGCGGAGCAGGGACTGGCTGTCGGTTTCCGTCCCTTCACCCCCAGGGGCGGGCAGTTTGCCAAGCCCGCGGGACAGTTCCAAGCGGGTGCTGCTCGCGCCAGGCTGGGGAAAGGCCTCCGGCCTCACTCTGCTGGAGCCAAAGGCAGCCAGGCATGTTACAGACACAGGGGACCCCACCCGCCTGCTCCTTCGGCCTGCGGCTTTCAAAGCACTTTGCCAGTCAAGGCCCGGTGTCAGACTGGTGCCTGCCCAGGGCAGTGCTAGCTACAAACACCACACCTGCCGGCTCAGGGCCAAGCGGGACTAGCCGGCCATGCTGACCTGGGAACTCCCTGGCCATGTCGGGCAAGGGCCGGAGAACGAGCCGGCTCTCTGGGTGTTAAGGGAGCCTCTGACAGTGCCTGCCCCCCCCGCCCCAGCTAAGTCAGCAGAGGGAAGAGGCAAAGTACTGTCCTGGATCACAAGTGGGCTAAGAAAAGAAAGCAGGACTCTGGTCAATTTGTGTCCCAGCACAAAGGCTGACAGCAGGGGCGGCAGGTTCCAGGGGGCTGGATTCATCAGTGACCTGAGGGAGAGGAGGGGGCAGGAGGGGCGAGGCACAAAGCTGGCAGATGACACTCTCGGGCTAATCAGGCCAGGGAGGCTGCCGGACAGTCGGGCCGCTAGCTGCACGCCCCCAGCGGGACTTTCCGCACTCGGCAGCGGCAGCACAAGCCTGGAGGCACTACAGGAACACAAGCGAACGAGCAATTCCCCTCCCACCCAGGGTGGGCTTGGGGACAAAGCGTGGGACCAGTGCAGGAAAAGTGGAACATTTTCCATCATGCCCAGCGGGTGCCAAAGCATCACTCAGCAGCGTCTCAGCCCCGCTCTGGAGAGCGGGCAGCGCGCTTTCGCCTTGGTGGCACGAACAGGGGCGGGAGAGCAGACCTCTACCAGCGCGAGGCTCTGGGCTGTCTGGCTGTGTCTAGACTACACCTCCCTGTCGACAGAGAGATGTAGATTAGGCACGTTGAAATTGCTAATGAAGCGGGGATTTAAACATCCCGCGCTTCATTAGCATAAACATGGCCGCCGCTTTTTTCCAAAACGGAGCTTTTTTCGAAAAAAGCAGCCGTCTAGACACGGATCTCTCCAAAAATAAACCCTTTTTTGAAAGATCCTGTAAACCTGAAAAAAGGGTTTATTTTTCGAAAGATCTGAGTCTAGACTGCCGCTTTTTTCCGAAAAAGCTCCGTTTCGGAAAAAAGCGGTGGCCGTGTTTATGCTAATGAAGCGCAGGATATTTAAATCTCCGTGTGGTGTAGTGTTAGTTCCTGGCTGGTTGCTATGCTTGGGCTGTGGGGGACCCCCACTGGCAGCTGTCTGTAAGCACGGCCCAGCAGTGGCTAAAACCAGTTCTACAAGGTAAGGGAAGAGGCTGAACAAAGGAACTGGGGGTTTGGGGGGGGAAGAGTTTGGGGGGGGGGGGAAGAGTCAGTCTTGGGCTGGAATCATGGAGGAACCAGTCTGAGGAGAGGGCTGGAATCTAGGGGCCTAGGGACCCCATCTCAAGGGGTTGAAGCATCCTGGTCCAGACTCCTGTAGACACATCATGTCTATGCTGTGCTGTATCCTGGAGAAGCAATAAACCCCCTCTATTCTATGGGCTGGCAGAGTCTGTTCTTGCTGCTACAGGGGTGCAGGAACGGGGGAACCCCGACTGCATCATCACACCCCACTTCATTAGCAATTTCAACGTGCCTAATCTACATCTCTGTGTCCAGACGTACCCTCTGTGAGGAGGGCTGCTGAGAGCCAGCTCGGCCCTGAGAGAGGAACAGCTTTCCCCCCATGGCCGGCTCCCTGGTGTGCCCTCCTCTCCGCTCCCCCTGCCTAGGGTATGCCACTGCAGGGGGCGGGGGCATGGAGGGGCCTCATAGCAATCCCCCATCGCAGACCTTGCAGACACCGAACCCCCTCCAAAGAGCGCCTCGGTACGGGCACCCACCTCACAGAAGGACCCGGCCCCCCAGCCTCGAACTTTGTGCTGCCAGGACCCAAACCCCGGGACTGTGGGCAGCCCAAGGCAGGGGTGTTAGACAGTGGGTAACTGAATAGCCTTGTACCCGCATCACATTCAAGCAGCTCCACAACTATTCGATAGTCTCCGGGGCGGGGCCAGCAGCCAGTGCACTCTGGTCCCACGCCCGAGGGGCGCCCTTCACCCTGCGCTGCTGCCTCTCTCAGAGACGGTCTGGGAGGGGAATCCGTGTAAAAACCAGCTCCCCTCCTGGACTCGCTGCCTGCTGCCCTGCGCAGCTGCCTCTGATACAGAGGCAGCCGCGTGGGGCAGCCCCAACCCCTGTCCACAAGGGGTCCGAGGCTGGGCTGCCCCTGTGCGTGGGGAACTTGGACCCCCCCATGGATAGGGGCTGCTGCTGCAGAGCACACTGTCTGTGGTGAGCCCAGGCCCTGACAGAGGCAGCAACACCTGGGGGGAAGAGGGGGCAGGTGGGTCCTCAGAGCCGGCATGCACAGGGACCCAGCTTACAAACCGGCTCCCCACATGTATTGGCTCCTGCCTGCCCCCCACCCTCACCCTCCGTGCTGCTGCCTCTCTATCAGAGGCAGCATCACATGGTGGGGGGATCCAGTGCTTGTGGGCAGCTTATTTAAAAGGCAGCTTCCCCCCTCCCCACCTCGCTGTCCCTGATACACAGAGGCAGCCGGGGTGGAGAGCATGTGTGTTTATTAACCAATAAACCCAGGCTCATCAGTTACTCGGATCCTCAACTACCCATTGGCATCCCTAGTCCAAGGAGCCGAGGTCCAAGCAGCCGGGGCGGAGGGTGGGGGGTGGGGGGGGGCCTCCAACTCCTTCCCCACGGCAGGATCCAACCTCCACAGGGGCTGCTGGGTGTGATGTGCTGGGGATCCCAGTGGACAGGTGCCTGCGACACTGAACACCCCACAGGTCCCTGGTTCACCCTCTCACTCCAGCCCCGAGCAAGCCGTGGAGAGCGCACAGAGCCGATCCCGCAACCCTCCGCCGGCACAGGGGAGGGGGACAGGAGCGGAGCAGCCCCGCGGCTGCCCATGCAGCTGGAGGGCTGTCGGCTGCAGGCTGGGCCTCTTCGCCTGCACTCGGTTCTCACTGCTCCTGGCTTCCCTCCCAGCCAGGCAGCGGAGGTTGCATGTGTAGTAAGTGCCCCCGCCCCATTACGCTTGGCCCTGGAGAGCCAGGGTGGGGGAGCAGATAGCATACACGCCATAGGCCCGCAGGGAAGTGGGCTGGGGCCAGGAGAACCGGATTCTGTTCCCAGCTCTGCCACTGGCCTGCGAGAGCCTTGGGCAAGTCACTTTCCCCCTGAGCTCTGGTGGTCCTGGCTAGACCACACGCTCGGGGGCAGGGGCCGTCTCCCTGTGACTGCCCCACACAGCTCGTGCAGTGCTCGCTCACCTGCCGCAGCTGTTCCAGTTTCTTCAGCTCTTCGTTGTAGTTCTCCGGGTTCTCGCCATAGTTCTTCAGGACAAACTGGAGGGAGAAAGACGGATCAGAGCGTGGGCCTGGGGCGAAATGGAGCAGAGCTGTGGGTCCAGACAGCCTGAAGCCCTTAGAAAGGGTGGCAGAGGTGCTGGGGTTGGGCTTTCGGGGCACCACTGCACGCGCCGACTCGCACCAGCCCAGCTATCTGTGTTGGCCGAGGGCCGCAGCCTGAAGGCCAGGAAGGCGTCACCAGCTCCCCGCGCTGCCCCCCGCACAGCCAGCCCACGGAAGCCACCTCCAAGCAGAAGGAGCCTGGGGGTTTCCTCACCCACTCAGTGCCTGTATACGGCCGAGCCAGGCCTTTTGCAGGAGAGCTCTGCAGCCTGAGCGCCGCTGGCCCCCCAGCCCTGGTCAGACCCCCACCGCCCAGGCAGGGCAGTGGAGTCCAGCCCCAGCCTGCTCCCTCCCGCAGTCTGCAGCGAAGGCTTAGCAGGGCCGCGGCTGGCCTGGGACTTGAGCCGCTGCATAGCGCCCGGGGCTGGGGAGGACCCGCTGCCCGGCGCGGTGGCTGACTGCTGCAAATTCACCACCGCCGTGCGCCCAAGCAGCACAGCACTTGTCCAGCAGGGGGCAGCAGAGACAGCAGCAGCGCAAAGCTTTGCCCTGCAGGCACGTCCCTGTCCCCCCACCGGCCCCCCACCCCACCCACCCGCCCACCCACACCATGGCAGAGTCTCCGGAGGCATGGGCCTAAGTCGCACGGCAAAGCCTTGTGGCGCGTCCGACTTGCCCGTAAAGCACCAGGCACGGTGCCAACCAAACCGGACCAAGGCTCTCCGCGTCCCCCACCCCCTTGTCTCACTTCCCCCCAGCAGCCAGGGCTGGACTGTTCCCTCCTGGGCAGTCTCCGGGGCTTTCCCCAGCCCAACCTGTCCACGGAGGCATTAGCTCAGCCCCCATGTCGCTCATGCAGCCACCTCTGGGGTGAAACCCAGCAGCTGCCTCACAGCGCCCAGCAGAGGACAAGCGCAGAGACTCAAAGAGAAACTGCAGGGATGTCTGGGGAGGCAAAAGGCTGTTCCTGGACCTGGAATCCGTCCAAGGCCCTGGGGTCTTCAGGGACATGCACGCCGGCATGATGGCTCCACGCCTGAGGGGAGAGGCTATGCCTCCAGCAGCACTCCACCCCGACGCCATGCCACAGTGCAGCCTCCAGAGTGCGGAGAGCCACCGAGATCACCCCACCCCACCCCACCCAGCCTTCCTTAGCCTGGGGGAGCCAAAGGTGTCTCAGCCAAGGAGCCACGGCTGTGGGCCACACACTGGCCCTGTCTGTGCTAGGGATGTAAGTGTGTAGTCGATTAACCAATAAGTCAACGCTTATCAGTTAATGCTATAGACGACATGCATTCCCTTCCCCCCCACCCAAGTAAATTGTTCAGCAAACTGGCCAGCAGCCTGGTTCAGTCCTGGGTCGTGCTGGGTCCGGGACCTACCCCGCTGCAGCTCTGCATTTAAAGTGTCTTGGGAGCCGGGCGGGCAACCTGGCTCAGTTTTGGCTTGTGCCAGGTCTGGGAGCTCAGCCTGCCCGCCCGCCCTCCGGACAGGGGCTGCTGCCACCTCGCACTGCTGCCTCGGTATCAGTTTGCCTATGCTGCTGGTTTTTAATCTGGCTCCCCTCGTGGACCAGCTCCTGCCTGGCACCCTACGCTGCTGCCTCTGATTCAGAGGCAGCAGCATGGAGTGGCCGGAGCACACTGGCTGCCGGCCCTGCCTCGGGGCCTATAGAATAGTGGAGTAACCGAGAATTCACGAGGTTACTCGACTGTTCAATTAACCGATATCGAACATCCCTAGTTGGCGCAGGACCCCCCAGGGCGGGGCGCTGCAAGGGACTTCACCCCACAACACGTCTCCAGCAGGTTGCAGAAGGGCTGGCTGCTGCACCGAGCACCCCAGGGATGTCTGTCCCAGGGGCCCAATGTAGCGTGTGCCAAACAGGAGTGGGCACTGCACTCCCGCAGCTAGTGGAGGACGAGTGGCGGGCACAGGATGGGCTGGCTTGTGATGCTGACAGCGCCCCGGGGGTTGGGAGACTATGAGCAGAGCAGCAAGCAAGAGCTACACACACACGGCTGCATCGGGCAGCCCCTGGCCTGGGCACAGCGAGGATGCCACTAGAGTCTCCTAGAGGCCAGGAGCCCAGCTGTCCCCCGCAAGGCACCGGGTGAGAATGATCAACAGCTCCCTGAAAATGCGGCAGCCTCTCCTGACCCTGTGGGGACAGGGCTTGTGGAAAAGTATTTCTAGGAGAGAGGGGGCAACTGGAAAGAATCAGCCCTGACCATAAAGAGCCTGGGAACACCCGGCACACTCCCCCAGGCCCCGCTCCTGGATCCCAGAGCAGGGATGTAAGCAGAAGCTTGTTGGATAGTCGACTAGTGATGTGACTAGTCACTTCCCCTCAGTTCCTGCCTCTATCAGAGGAGCCAGTGCTGGGGGTTGCTGGCTTAAAAGCCGGTTCTGCCCAGCACCGTCTCCACAGGGGGCAGGGGAGGTTGAGGCACAGCGGGGAATGGCCATCTTCACTGGTGCGGCTTCTGCTGCGGTTCTGCTTTCGAGCTGCAGGAAGAGCCCAGCCGGCGCCCGTACAGATCAATCAAGTAGTCGATGGAACTCCCACTGATTAGTTCATTCATCTCAACGTAACACCCCTACCCCAGAGTATACCCACGCCGCACACCCTCCCCAAGCGGGCAAGTCGAGCACACGTTACAGACCCAGAGGCTGAGTAACCTGCCCCAAAGCCACACAACGAAGGCAGGAATAGAGGGCAGGAGTCCAATACCCAGTCACTGGGCCTTAACCGCCCTGGGGCAGCTGGCGAGAGGCGCCCCTAAGGAGCCATTCATTACAAGGCCAGTGGGATCAAAAGAAAAGCAACCCCAGGCTGCAGGACTGCCCTGCCCACAGAGAGAGCACGGACTGTGTGACAAGGGCCCCTCACCCGCGCCCCGGCTCATCTGCCACTCCAGGGCCAAAAACCACGAGGGAAGTCCCCTTCTCATCAGCCACCAAGCTCTCCAAGGAGCAAGACGGGGCAGGGAGGTGGCTGGCCCTGCAGTACGAGCAGCCGCCAGGAGAGGGGGCTGCAACATCCAGATGAAAATGCTTTTCCTGACAGGTGACAACTGACCCCCCCAGGAAAGCCATAAGGAACTCAAGGCCGCTCAGCCAGCAGGGAAAACGAAGGAAGCCTTCTGCCCAGCAGCTAGAAGAGAAGTGAGGTGAGAGGCTGGGGAGGAGGGTCACAGACAATCCAGCCAGAGCCAGAGACGCCTCTGTCTGCTAAGGCGCGGGTTCAAACCCAGCCATGACTCAGAGCAGTCACCACCCCCAGCTGCTCACTGACCAGGATGTCAGGAGTTTGTGGCTTCAAGGGTGGATAAAAATAAACTTTTTTAAATATCAGGGGTTGATTTAAATGGAAGAGATTCGTTTTATTTAAATAAGCGTTTGTTTCTCTTGTCAAAAATAAGCCCATCTCAACCAAAAGCAGCATCTGATACAAAACGTTAAAGCCCAAACTTATCACAACCTCCCAGCACACTGCAGTAAAAACGAACGATGCTGAATCCACGAGTCTCTGTCACAAACGCTGAGCTAAAGGGCTGCTTTTCTAGCTGAAATAAAATCGTGGGGAAAGCGTCTGAGGCCAAGCTTTATGAAAGCGGCACCACAGTGCAGCCCACGTCATGTAGGGCACGGTCTCCTTCTCAAGAGACTTGGCGAGTAGGAATTTAAGCTTGTCACCTTCGTTTATGCATATCTGAAAATGTTCCCAAGTGGACCTGAAATAATCGGTTTGATTCACTGCCTACAGTTAAGCCCACAGAATAATAAATCATTGATCTGTAAAGGTGAAACATGGGGCAAGGTGTTTAGGTATGAAAACTTCTAAGGTTTTGTTTAATCAACATAAATATTATTTTCTGTTGCGTATTTATTAAATTTCAGTTTCCATCCTAATGCAGCTTGACATCATGAGTACAAACTTGCCTAGGAAATAAGTACACTAAAACTGCACAATTAATAAGCACCTGGAAATATTAAGCTACGCAATTGCTTAAATGTGTATCTCGTTACACTGTATCTTCCTAGGTAGCACAACTATGGACCAAATCCAGTGTAAAGGCTCCGTTTCATTGCGAAGCAACGTGTTTTAATGGTTGTATCAGCCAGTGACCCACAATGCATTTTCCCAGTGAATTGTGGGAGGACTTTGCGTGTCCTTTCTGGGCACCTGGGGGAATTGTGGGAAGGCACTGGAGGACTAGCAGCACTCAAGTGGAGTTAGAGCTGCATCCACACTAGAGCGGTCATGTTAACAGTGACAAGCTGGGATGTATTAGTCTACGCCCCTCTCAGGCCACCCAACTGGAGGTCAAAGCACCAGCCCACTCGGGTCAAGGTGCATGTGTGGGAACAGGATGGCCAGCGCTCTTGCCAGCAGTCAAATAACTCTGCAGCGAGGACACGCTCTGCAGGCTGCCAATAAAGTGACGACCAACAGCACCTAACCACCATCAGCTGGAGAATCCCCAAACCTGAGATGGGCCAAGGCCTGGAAGGGTCACTAGCTTAACGGGGCAGGGCTGGTGTGAGCACAAGTCACTCCCTGCATTGATCACATCTGCCAGTGGGTGTCTGGTTTGGACTGAGCCTATTGCTGACCATCAGAGACGGACTACCAAGCTGGTGCCCAACCCACAAGGAGGCTTATCTTGGGGCCTAACAGAAAAGGGAAATGAAATGGGATCTCATCTGCTGACTGCACAAGGCTGCAAGGAGTCACAGAGCCATGGGGAGAAGAACCAGAGCAGGGGTGAAAAGCAGATACTGGTTGATCAGTCATCTTCCCCTCTGAGGCTCTAGCACCTCACATCACTCCACCCCGTAGCGCCACTCCAGGAGGGCATTACACCCATTTCCCAGATGCAGAAGGGGAGACAAATCTTCCCCAAGGTCACACGGCAATTCGGCGGCAGAGCGAGGACTAAACCCCAGGGTCCTGGCTCTGCCACTTCACCACTCAAGGCCCGCAGCAAGCCACAGTGCCTCTCAGTATCCCCTACATCACCGTGTGCATGTGTGGGGAGAACAGGACTGAACGAACACACGCTCACAAGGCCTTGAGGAGAGTTGCATTTTAAAAAGGGCTTTTGCCCAGCACAGAACTGCACTCAGCTCCAAAACCTCCAGGCATTTGCACTGGGGATGTGCTAGTGTAGTCAATTAACCGATAAGCAAAAGCTTGTAGGTTAATGCTACAGACTGCATGCATTTCCCCTCCCCCCTGCCAGTACATTTTTTAGCAGGCTGGTCAGCAGCCTGGCTCACTTCTGGCTTGTGACCGTCCAAGACCTACCCCTGTTGCAGCTCTGCATTTAAAGTGTATTAGGAGCCAGGTGGGCAGGCAGCCCGGCTCAGTTCTGGCTGGCACCAGGTCTGGGAGCTCAGACCCCCCCCACTAGACAGGGGCTGCTGCCACCCTGTGCTGTACACCCTCTGTGTATCAGAGGCAGCAGCGCTGGGCAACAGGCAGCCAGGTCCACGAGGGGAGCTGGTTTTTAAACTGGCTCCCCTCATGGACCAGCTCCCATCTGGCTCTCCATACTGCTGCCTCTGATCCAGAGGCAGCAGCATGGAGTGGAGGGGGCTCCTTAGGAGTGGGGCCAGAGCGCACTGGCTGCCAGCCCCACGCCCAGGGATTACAGAATAGTCCACTAAGTGATTAGAATTCAGGAGGTTAATCAACTAGTCAATTAACTGCTCTTTAACATCCCTAATTTAAACTGGGGCCTGTCTGTTCTCTAACTTCCCTGCCATGACCAGGAAAGGGGGTGGGATCTGAAATCCCAGATGATGCCTGCAAATCCAATCTGTTTCACCCCTCCAGGAAAACACAGGGAAGAACAGAAACAGGGACAGTAAACACCGTGAAGTTTAAAGGGAGCATCCTGAAGCCTGTCAGATAAAAAAAGAAAAACAGACTTATTTTTAAAAATACTGTGCATACTGCCATGACCTACGATTATTAAACTACAGGGGCTTTAAAATGTACTTTTCACCATTTCTGTACTTCTCTGATTGGCAGTGAAACTGGGCGAGTCAGTTTGTCTGATTTCTAGGAAGGAGGATAAGCAGCGAGTAAATGACTGACTGTACGTGATACAATTGGTATCGTGTACACGATTAATAAGAACATAAGAATGGCCATACTGGGTCAGACCAAAGGTCCATCGAGCCCAGCATCCCATCTGCCGACGGTGGCCAATGCCAAGTGCCCCAGAGAAGGAGAACAGAAGACAACGATCAAGTGATTTATCTCCTGCCATCCATCTCCTGCCCTTGTTATGAAGGCTAGGGCACCATACTTTATCCCTGGCTAATAGCCATTTATGGACCTAACCTGCAAAAATTTATCAAGCTCTTTTTTAAACCCTAATAGAGTCCTGGCCTTCACAGCCTCCTCGGGCAAGGAGTTCCACAGGTTGACTGTGCGCTGTGTGAAGAAAAATTTCCTTTTATTAGTTTTGAACCTACTACCCATCAATTTCATTTGGTGTCCCCTAGTTCTTGTATTATGGGAAAAGGTAAATAATTTTTCTATAATCACCTTCTCCACACCATTCATGATTTTATATACCTCTATCATATCGCCCCTCAATCGCCTTTTTTCCAAACTGAAAAGTCCCAGTCTCTCTAGCCTCTCCCCATATGGGACCCTTTCCAAGCCCCTAATCATCTTAGTCGCCCTTTTCTGAACCTTTTCTAATGCCAATATATCTTTTTTGAGGTGAGGAGACCACATCTGCACGCAGTACTCGAGATGTGGGCGTACCATAGTTTTATATAGGGGAAGTATGATATCTTTTGTCTTATTATCTATCCCTTTTTTAATAATTCCTAACATCCTATTTGCCTTACTAACTGCCGCTGCACACTGCGTGGATGTCTTCATAGAACTATCCACTATAACTCCAAGATCCCTTTCCTGATCTGTCGTAGCTAAATTTGACCCCATCATGTAGTACGTGTAATTTGGGTTATTTTTTCCAACATGCATTACCTTACACTTACCCACATTAAATTTCATTTGCCATTTTGCTGCCCAATCACCCAGTTTGCTGAGATCTTTTTGTAGTTCTTCACAATCCCTTTTGCTTTTGACTGTCCTGAACCACTTTGTGTCATCTGCAAACTTGGCCACCTCACTGCTTACCTCATTTTCTAGATCATTGATGAACAAGTTGAACAGGATTGGCCCCAGTACTGACCCCTGGGGAACACCACTAGTTACCCTCCTCCATTGTGAAAATTTACCATTTATTCCCACCCTTTGTTTTCTGTCTTTTAACCAATTCTTGATCCATGAAAGGACCTTTCCTCCTATCCCATGACCAGTTGATAAGGGGCTGCTACGGCCTTGCAGTTTAAATGTAGTAGGAGCCAGGTGTGCAGGCAGCCCAGCTCCTACTACATTTAAACTTCAGAGCTGCAGCAGGGGTAAGTCCGGGACCCAGCACGAGCTGGGATGCGTCAGTCCCGGCTCGTGCAGAGTCCTGCACTACGCCTCTGCCTCCCCTGCCCTGTCCTCCGCATCACAGAGATGGTGCTAGGAGGAACCGGCTTTTAAGCCGACGTATCCCCAGCACTGGTGCCTGCTTCCCCCACCCTTTGCTGCCTCTGATATAGAGGCAGCAAGGGGGGGAATGCGAGTAGTCAGCTACTCTTTTACATCCCTCATTTCTATTTGGTTTCACTTTGCGGTTCTCATGCGCCAGCCAACTGCAGAGAAATCTGGGTCGCAAGCTCTGCAGGGCAGGGCCACTGAGCCCAACTGGAAACCCTGGGGATCACAGAAACCACTTCAAGCCGGGAGTCAGGATGTTGGATACCGTGTCACTGAATAATTGTGTAAACGCGTCAAAAAAATAGCAGTTACACAACTATTGGATAGTCCCTGGGGGCGGAGCTGGCAGCCAGTGAGCTCCCAGCCCCCCTCCCAGGGAGCCCCCTGCCACCCTGCAGTGCTGCCTCTGGGACAGCAGCTCCCTGTGGACAGAGGATGTGCCAGCATCCACAGAGCAGCCTCCCTGCCCTGCACTGCTGCTTCTGTGGGAAGCACCGGGGGCGGGGGGGCAGCTTCACGGGATCCGGTGCTCGTGGGGAGCCGGCTTAAAAGCCGGTTCCCCACGGCCACCAGCTCCCTCCACCCCCGCTTGCTGCCTCTGTATCAGAGGCAGCAAGGTGAGGGGCAGTGGGGGGCGTGCGTGCGGGTAGTCATCAGGATGAACTCATAAGCCCAAGCTTATCGATTAATCACGTGGTTGACTACACGCTGACATCCCTAGTCAGGGGGTGCTGGAGCATGGCCCGCACCACTCGCTCCAGCACCTGCACTGCACGGGAAGCCAAGCTTCACAGAAGTATTTCTGTACTATCAGGTTTTTCAGGGTTCTCTCTCAAAGAATAACCCAGAGGTTTAAACCTGCTAAATGAGACAGCCCTTGATCTGACCAAGCAGTAAGAGCATCCCTCGTATGCAGCTACGCCTGCCACGCAGCCGTGCTTTTTTTAAACGCCTGCCTTGTTTTCGAGGCCACCCTCTTCCGGGCCTGGTCTTTTCGGCTAATCCAAACAACTACCCCCACGCCCCTTTGCTGCTGCTGTATCACAGGTAGCAGTATGGGAGAGGGGAGGGGTGAATCAACACTTGTGGGGAGCTCAGGCCCCCTGTGGGCAAGGGCTGCTGTTGTGCAGCAGTTTCCATTCATGGTGGGCCCAGGCTCACCGCAGACAGAGGCTGTTCTGTGGGATGCTGGAGCAGCCTCTGCCTGCAGGAAGCTCAGGCCACGCTGTATCAGAGGTGGCAGGGCAGCAGGCAGGAGCTGGTCTGTGTAGGGAGCTGATTTTTGAACCAGCTGCCCTTGCAGGCTGGCTCCGCCTGCCACCTGCGCTGCTGATACAAGGCAGCAGCGCAGGGTGGCAGGGGGCTCCCCAGGAGTGGGGCCAGGAGCGCACTGGCTGCCAGCCCCGCCGCTGGGGAGTATTTTAGTAACCGTGTGACCGATAACATTGTGGTCACTATTACTAAAATAAATGTTATTTAACACCCCAGTCGTCTGGGTGGGCACCTGCCACTCCAGCCACTGCAGCAGAAGCTCTAGGGATTCTTCGTCTCCTTTCCAGCACCAGCAGCCAAACTGGAATGGCAAGAACCATTTCTAACATACTACCATAACCACGTCAGCCAGCTGCAAGGCATGACTCAGCTCTCTGAACTGCACTAGAAAAAGCTGAGAAAGGCACAACTACTTGCAGCCATCCAAGATCTCATGACACTTTTCCCAGAGATGAGGAAGACATACTTGACCAACCACAGTCTGCCAAGCTAAACTCCCCCTGGAGTTGCAAATGAATACCAGACTTCTCGCTCCCGGTCTTCTAAACTGTTCTGCAGTAGTGCCTGGAAGCCAGTGAGACTGCATTTCCCTGTCAGACCAAGAGACCCCTTAAATGCAGGGTAATAATTTGGTTTATACAATTTTTTTGAGTGTCTTGTGGAAAGAAAGGTCCTACAGAAACACTAATCCTTATCTGGAGTTTTCCACTTCTAGCCATGTCTCTTCTACCTTTAAAAAAACCAAAACGCATCAACCAAAAACCAAGTGTTGATGTATAGAAGGAACGGCACCCTACCTGCCCCAAGAGTAACAAAAAAATGCAAAGCATATAAAAATAAAATGAATTCGTACAAACCACACATTTCTCAGACAACTCTCAAAGGCGGGCAAGCAGTTTCTCTTACAAACATTAATACAAAGTGGGCAAATATCCTACTCATGGATACAAATGGAAACACAGACGTACAAGGGGGATCCAAGGGACACAGCCCACCTGAAATCTAGTTAGTTAAAGAACAAACAAGTTAAGACAGTTTCAAACGCCACCTTTAAACCCAACCACTTTTTGACTGTGTGGAAAGCCAACAGTCGCACAGAAATTGACCGGCAGCATTATCAGGTAAACAATGAAACTGACTGCTGTTTGTTCACGGTCAAAGTCACAATCTTTCAATTCTAGAAATCTGAGGCATCTCTGGTAACAAAGGTTGGGGATATTTTACCTGAGAGAAGAGGGAGATTTAAGTGGGTCTCTTTCTGAATGTTTTGTTAGGCTATAAAGTGCTACCAGACCATTTGTTGTTTAAATTTATCCTGTACTGGCTAATTCGGCTACCCCCTGAAGCTTCTTAACAGAGGAAGTCAGTGATCAAGTCTCCTACCTGCAAATCCATGCTTTATATGACTGCCTCTCCTTTAGCAAAGCACAGTATTTTACAGCAGCAAAGAGGATTCTCAGTTAAGTTTCTAACCATGAGAGTAGGGATGTAAAAATGTGATTAATTGGCTAACTGAAGAGTCAATGCAATTTGCATCGACTATTCGATGAGTCAATAAGAGCGCCTCTGCCTCTGAAGTGTAGCAGCGGTCCCAGGGCTGTTGCTACATTTCAAAGGCAAAAGCGCTGTGGGGAGCACAGGACGAGCGAGGGACTCACGCAGTCCCCCGCTGCTCCTGTGCTCTCTGCTGCATTTCAAAGTGGCAGCGCTGCAGGGAGCCCAGGGTCAGCTGACTCCAGATTCCATGCAGCGCTACTGCTTTGAAACACTGCAGGGAGCCTGACACCAGGAGCCGCATGGAGCCCAGGGTCAGCTGCCACTTTGAAGCACCCCCTCCGATACCCCCCACTCGCTACCTCTTTCTGATGGGGGAAAGGTGGGGGGAAGCGACTAGTCGACTATTACATTGACTATCCGATAAGCATTTGCTTATCTGAGTCGACTAGTCGTTCGCATACCTAGATGAGAGACAGAGTACAGCTGCCCCTTTGCTCTTCTGTTGACTTTCTTAGGACTTGATTCAAACCATCTTAAAGCCAACGTCCCACGGTTTTGATCACGGGCTTTAGCAGATGCCCTTAAGAAATAAACATGATTGAGAATCTCAAAAAGGAACCGATACTTTATTTAATCTAGATGGGGCAAAGCTGCTGATGCCTGTCTACACATCAAAGTTACGGTACAGCTGTGTCAGTCGGGGATGTAAACAACACACACATCCAGCAATGCAGCTATGCCAACAAAACCTGCTGACGCAGCTGTGCCAACAGTAACGGGCTTTGTCGAGGTTGCAAATGTCACTTGGGGAGGTGGCACTCTTGCACCAGCAGAAAAATTCCTTCCGTTGGTGTGGGCAGTGTCTACCCTAAACAAGTATACGGACATAGGCTAGGTCGCGTGGAACACACCATCAAGCTCTGGCAATGGAGGGTCTGTGTCACTGCTCAAGCCCCTTCAGGGAATGCAGCAGAGCAAACCTACTTTGACTGGCTTTTCCATAACATTTGGGGCTCCCTCCTGGGGGTTTTCTGCCCCTCCTAGCAGGATCATCTCTGTATCACTTGCAACTTTATCCCGTTTGCTGGTGGGGCAGTTTCCCTTGAAGGTTATGTCTCCCATTTGCCTCTCTGACAGTACATTTTAGGGATATTAAATGGTTAACTGGTAAGCACACTGGTAAGCTTACTGGTTAACCAGTTAATCAGCCCTTGCTAGTGAACTCCACCAGCAGCCAGCTCCACCAGGCTGGAGCAGCACCAGCCACAGAGAGGTCGGTGGGCAAGCAGCAGGATCCCACAACTGCAGCAGGGCTGGATAGTGGGGCAGGGTGGCAGTCCCCAAGTTAAAACTGTTGTTTTAGCATCCGTAGTACATTTGATCTGGCTGGGTCCAGACCATTGATATCTGGTACTTTGGCTTTATTGAACAGGGCTGCTACCCCACAGAAAGGCATCTTACAAATGGATTCAATTAATGCTTCTCTCTTAGAAAGTCACTGGGTCCAGCACATGGGAATTAGGCAAAAGACACTCTTATTCACTTTAAAACCCATGGGAAGCACTTACCAAGATAGCGTCTCAATCTAGCAGAGGTACCAAACCAGGCTTTAGAGTCATAGTTACCAGCATCCCATAGGCGCCATCTCACTGCCAGGGAGAATTACGCCCACCAGAAATAACAAGCCATAGAAGGGAACCCACTCCAGGCTGGCCTGGGCACCTTCCCAGGCCTCCTCTCACCAACATGGGGGCTGGTGGTGTCTCAGGACAGACACTGATGTGCAGAGACCAGAGAGGAGGAGAAGGATGTAGCATGGCATGAGAGGCGTTGGAAGAAAGCAACGCCTGGCAGGGAGAGAACTTGCTGTCTCCAAGCCTCACTCAGAACCAGCCAAGCTCTCCTGGCAGGCGTTTGAATCGCTCCCTCTCGTGAGGAAGGGCAGTTCAATGAGACACGAGACACTTCACTCCTTTCACACTGTCCCAGCTCTCGGCCTTGGGGCACAAGCATATGGAGTCCCACCCTTCACACGCACACCCCACATCCCAGGAGCATTTTAATGGAGCCAGGGCTCACAACGGGCACAGCATCAAGTCTCAGAGGCCCACTACACCCACCAAGTGGACCAGGCCAGATGCCCAGGTGAGGGGCAGACTCGGGCATCAGGCCCAGCCCCACCCCACAGTTATTAGTAACTGCCTTGGGGATGAACCGCCAGGAACAAGGCTCAGCCCCCTGCTGCCCCCTGCGCTCCGCTCCACCATCCCCTCATATACCAGCTGCCGGACCTGCCATCAAGTGGGGCCCCCCACTAGTGCCCCCCACCTCCCTCACTGCTCCCCCTCCCCCAAGAGCCTCCCCCCACTAGTGTCCCCCACCTCCCCCACTGCTCCCCAACAGCCTCCCCCCCACTAGTGCCCCCCGCCTCCCCCACTGCTCCCCCTCCCCCAACAGCCTCCCCCGACTAGTGCCCCCCACCTCCCCCACTGCTCCCCAACAGCCTCCCCCCACTAGTGCCCCCCGCCTCCCCCACTGCTCCCCCTCCCCCAACAGCCTCCCCCGACTAGTGCCCCCCACCGCCCCCACTGCTCCCCAACAGCCTCCCCCCACTAGTGCCCCCCACCTCCCCCACTGCTCCCCCTCCCCCAACAGCCTCCCCCGACTAGTGCCCCCCACCTCCCCCTCTGCTCCCCCTCCCCCAACAGCCTCCCCCCCACTCCTGCCCCTTCCCCCACCGGCTGGCCCCCTCCCCCTCACGGACCCCTCCCCCAGCCCCCTGCCCCGCAGTCTCGCCCCGCCCCCCTCACCTTCTTCACGGCCTGGTTGAAGCCGAACTCCCCTGCCTCCTTGAGGTCCAGCCAGATCATGGGCATGCGAGGCACGGCCTCCATCCCGCCGCCCGGCCGGAACGCAGCAGGCCCCGCCGCCGCCCCAGGCCGCGCCCCCGCCCGCCGCGGAACCTCGCCGGCCGCGCCGGAAACCGCCGGCCGGAAGCCCAGCGCCGCGGCGCCTGATGGGAAATGTAGTCCGGGCGCTAACTCGCCCCCTCCCCTGAGGCTGGGGGCTGGACACAGGCTCCTCCCCTAGGCCCCTCCCCTTTCCACTGGGGGTGGGGCTGGACACAGGCTCCTCCCCTAGGCCCCTCCTCTTTCCGCTGGGGGTGGGGCTGGACATAGGCTCCTCCCCTAGGCCCCTCCCCTTTCCCCTGCAGGTGGGGCTGGACACAGGCTCCTCTCCTAGGCCCCTCCCCTTTCCGCTGGGGGTGGGGCTGGACATAGGCTCCTCTCCTAGGCCCCTCCTCTTTCCCCTGCAGGTGGGGCTGGACACAGGCTCCTCCCCTAGGCCCCTCCCCTTTCCGCTGGGGGTGGGGCTGGACACAGGCTCCTCTCCTAGGCCCCTCCTCTTTCCCCTGCAGGTGGGGCTGGACACAGGCTCCTCCCCTAGGCCCCTCCCCTTTCTGCTGATGGGTGGGACTGGACACAGGCTCCTCCCCTAGGCCCCTCCCCTTTCCACTGGGGGTGGGACTGGACACAGGCTCCTCTCCTAGGCCCCTCCCCTTTCCGCTGGGGGTGGGGCTGGACATAGGCTCCTCTCCTAGGCCCCTCCTCTTTCCCCTGCAGGTGGGGCTGGACACAGGCTCCTCCCCTAGGCCCCTCCCCTTTCTGCTGATGGGTGGGACTGGACACAGGCTCCTCCCCTAGGCCCCTCCCCTTTCCACTGGGGGTGGGGCTGGACACAGGCTCCTCCCCTAGGCCCCTCCTCTTTCCCCTGCAGGTGGGGCTGGACACAGGCTCCTCCCCTAGGCCCCTTTCCGCTGATGGGTGGGACTGGACACAGGCTCCTCTCCTAGGCCCCTCCCCTTTCCGCTGGGGGTGGGGCTGGACACAGGCTCCTCCCCTAGGCTCCTCCCCTTTCCACTGGGGGTGGGGCTGGACACAGGCTCCTCCCCTAGGTCCCTCGTCTTTCCCCTGCAGTTGGGGCTGGACACAGGCTCCTCCCCTATATCCCTCCCCTACTCCAGGGGCTGGGGGGGCACAAGCAGGCTCCTCCCATCCTTAATGATGTCACTATAGAAGCCCCCCCTTCTCTGCCCCTGGCATCCTGTCCTGTACAGCTGCTTTCCTGGGCGCTGTGGCAAGAGCGGCCTGTAGTGTCCAGCTGTGGAGCTCTGGGGCCTGGCATGTGGCAAGTGCCATTCCCTTGGAAGGCAGTGGGACTGCACACGGGCGAGGGCCCCATCTCAGCACGGAGGTCTGAAATCTCCGGTATCGGAAATGACCCCCACTGCCTCCCCCTGGGCTCAGACTGAGCGCAGATCAGCTGGGAGAGGAGACTGCCCTCGGCCACCTCTCGGGTGTCCTGTGTGCAACGAGGGCAGCGGGTCTCACCCCTGATCCCAGTGGGCAAGTCTTCTCCCCCCGGCCTGACTGGGTCTGGAGATGGAGCTTTGTCACTCAGACCCGTGGGCTCTGCAAGGCCAAGCAGAGGCACACTGGCAGGGCACAGGGTAGGTAGATCACCCGGTGCTGCCTGTGCTGTAGGAGCTCAGTGGGCAATGGCAGATGTCACTCATAACTAGCGCCAAAAAGGGCACTTTACCAGAGCAGCTCTTGGGTTGATTTCACAGATACATTTTGCATTGGATACCAGGGGCCTATTAATCTTCCTGTAGAAAGCAACAGACTAAGAGGGGCAGAGTAGGAAAAATCAATAATATTGCTGCTTAGATACAGGGTCTGCAGCTTTTCAATAGAGGCAATGGCCAAACCTGTGTCTGTAGTGAGGGTTTCGCCTCTCTGATTCCCTGACCCATGTGTGCAGAACATGGCACATTCGGGGCTCTTATCGCCACCTAGTGGACTGGGTGCATAGGAAGCACCTGGCTAAAGATGGCTGCCGCTTCCACACATCAGCTTCACTCAGTCACACCTGTACTGAGCCAAAAGCTCTCA
Organism: Pelochelys cantorii; assembly: GCA_032595735.1. Lineage (NCBI taxonomy): Eukaryota > Metazoa > Chordata > Testudines > Trionychidae > Pelochelys > Pelochelys cantorii. The sequence goes on along the minus strand of CM064327.1, from coordinate 259,125,743 downwards.
GCTAAACCAAAGCAATTCTTGGGCTGCTGCCAATAACCGGGGCCTGAGGACGGTGGACGAGGAGGGGAGGGGATTGGATGTGGTTGCCTCATTGTGACGTAGTGGGGGTACCTTGGTGGTTGCTATGCTGGGCAGTGGGTTGTCAGTGACTTCCACTGGCTGCTGGATGCAGCATGGCCCAGCAGGGCAGGGGATGAGTCATTATGCAAGGGGGCTTCGAAACTCGAAACTCGTCAGACAGGTATCTCCCATGGAGCGGAACAATGGAAAGGAAGGGGGCGAGGCCAGCCCCGGCTGGGGGCAGGACTGGAAGTGAGTGAGTTAGTTTCTGTCTGGGATCATGGAGGAGACAGCCTAGGGCCCAGAGGGGCTGGAATTTAGGGGCCCAGCATCCCCCATCTCAAGGGGGGATGAGGCATCCTAGGCCCGGTTCCTGTAACCAGATGACATCTGTGCTGTGCTGTATCCTGGAGAAGCAATAAACTCCCTCTATTCTACTGGCTGGTGGAGTCTGTCCGTGCCATTACGGGGATGCAGGAGTCGGGGGACCCTGATGCGCCGCCACACTCATCTCAAAAAAAAAAAAAAAAGATTGGCATTGGAAAAGGGTCAGAAAAGGGCAACAAAAAAGATGAGGGGTTTGGAACGGGTCCCATATGAAGAGAGATTAAAAAGACTTGGAGTTTTCATATTAGAAAAGAGGAGACTAAGGGATGATAGAATAAAGGTCTATAAAACCATGACTGGTGTGGGAAAAGTAAATAAGGAAAAGTTATTTACTAATTCCCACAATAAAAGAACTAGGGGTCACCCAAGGAAATGAATAGGCAGCAGGTTTAAAACAAATGAAAGCAAGTTTTTCTTCACTCAGCGCACAGTCAACCTGTGGAACTCCTTGCCAGAGGATGCAGTGAAGGCTAGAACTTTAATAGGGTTCAAAAAAGAGCTAGATAGATCCATGAAGGTTAGGTCCATCAATGGCTATTAGCCAGGATGGGTAGGAATGGTGTCCCCAGCCTCTGTTTCTCTGAAGGTGGGTGACAGGGGAGGGATCACGTGAGGATTATCTGTGGTGATCCCTCCCTCTGGGGCATCAGGTATTGGCCACTGTCAGCAGACAGGACACTGGACTAGATGGAGCTTTGGTCTGACCCTGTATGGCCGTTCTTATGTTCTTCTGGGGGGTCAGGTCCGTTCAGCTACTGACCAGTGAATCAATGTGCTTTGTGCCCAACTGCACCAAATACAGCAGGGAGTCAGGCCTGAGCAGCCCTGAAGTTTCACAGGGTACATCGAAACTACATTTTTTTTTCCGAAAGAGGATATGCAAATTCCGCCAGAGGGCGGGGGGTGAGAGAATCGGCCAGCGGGGAGCGGGACTGACCTGGGCACATGCAGATTCGAGGGCACTGCCTGTCCCGCACATGGTCCCGGCAAAGCACAAGCGAGTCCGGCTATGGCTCCACAACGTGCTTGAACAGAGCTCAGGAGCTTGGACAGGGTTTCTCCTCCTCCCCAAGGCGTCACTCCTACGTCAGACACAACCAGAGGCTCCCAGCGCCGATCACGCCCTGCCTCCCCGCCACTCCCTCCGCCCCCGCCAGGCTTCCGTCGGGCGCCCAGCTGGAAAACCAGAAAATACCGGACATTGAATGTGTCTGGTATTTTCTGAATTTTTTTACCAGACAGAGGGCGCAAAAACCGGTCTGTCCGGTTGAATACCGGACACCTGGCAACCCTACCTGGGAGACAGCTCTTCCTATCCCCACACTGGTGGCCTGAAGCCTGGGACCTAGGTCACAGAGAAAGGCCTTTCAGGAAAGCTTCTTTGCTTTTGGCCTCCAGGACAAATTATGGGAGTTCTGCTGGCTAATCACAGCTTTGAGCTGCCACGCCGGTATTGATTGCTTTGGGTGTCCCCTGGAGCTGCTAAGAAGATCGCCCACGTGGCCAGCTGAGGGTCAGCTTCTGACCGCTCCTCTCCATACCCGGCGTTGCTTGGTACCTCACTAGCACATCCCCTCTCTCAGCTGGAGTCAGCCGGACTCAGGAAAGGCCTTAGACCCCCAAGGAGACACAGGTGGGGGGAGAGCTGCATCAGCATGTACATCACTGTGAGACCACGGGAACCAGCTGGAGGGTGGAGGGAGAGCTCAGTGTTGGTAGCCCATCCAGTCTTTGGCCTCTCTGGGGGGCTGATCCGGGGCAGCTGGCCTTGCATAGGTGAGTATAACTCCTGGCCATGGGCTAAGAAGCCATCAACCAGCCCTCATTTCCAATCCCCTCCCCAGCTCTGAGCGAGTGCTGGGGAGCTACACAGCTCGAGCCCATCCCCGGCCCATCGGAGCTGCTGTGGGCTTGACCCCAGACCGCTGCATCTCTCAGCCCCCTCCCCTTCTCCTCTCCTCCACCCCTGCCCCAGGCAGCTCTACGTGCCCCCAAGGCTGGGGGCCAGCCGGGGAGGCCGGGTGCATCTGAGGCTTCCCTGGCGCCGAGGTGTTTGAATTATTGATCTCATCACAGAGAACATGAACATGCGGGGGGCCGGGGGAGGACGGTGCCTCCCCCGCAGCCTGGCTCCCCACTCTGTTCCCATGGCAACCGAGGAGGCAGGAGAGGGTACCCTCCCACGATTAACCCTTTCCTCTTGCCCAGAGTGTCTCCACAGCCGTGGCTCCGACCTTTTTTATACCGCGGACTGGCAAACCCATTGGTGGACCGGTAACGTTTATTTGCGTATTCATTCTGCAAATAATTAATATGCGAATATGCAAATACAATGTTACCTGTCCGCCCAAAGATCTACCCCGGCCCCCAGAGCCACCGTGAACAAACGGCTTCAGCTCTGATAGCCAACGGTTTGCGGCCCAGCACTGGTCTGCAGACTGGCGGTTGGGAACCACTGCTCTACAGGGACGGAGACCAGGATGCTGGGGACGTGACTCGGGGAGGTGGGGGCGGGGTTTGGGGAGATGGGGCGGGGCTTGGGGAGATGGGCATGCGCATGAAGGAAGCTGGGAGGGGGAGGGGAACGAGGGGCACAGTGCCCTCGGGAGGTGGGCGTGGCTGGGATTTGGGTTTTCCAAGCCCAGCCTACGCGGTGCCGTTGGGGATCCTGTTTCCTCCGGCTGCCCAAGGGCCCCGTCCCAGGGGAGAGGAACCCAAGCATGGCCCCTGATAAAAGATAGAGATGGGGGAAGAAGGAAAAGAGGGTGTCAGCTGAGCTGTGTTGAGGGGGTACCCCCTGCACATGAGTCACTTCTCCATCCAGCCACGTGGGCTCTCCTCCCAGGGCTGCACTCTCCGGCCCTGCCCGAAGAAGCAGCTGGGAGCAGAGTGGAGGGCAGCAGGAGAAGGAAGAGAGACCCAGAGGGCGGCGGCCAGTAATGGTTTTAGGCATACTCTCTCACCTGGGCTTGGCACCTGGGCTTGCCCCCTCTGAGCTTTGAAGTCCCACTGCTATGGTGTCTAGAAGCATAGCCTGTGCCTGTCAGACTCATACTGGAGCATGTTGGTGCTGAGTGGGAGGAGCTTGGGGGAGGACCACAGTCTATAATGCCCAAGTGGCTGTAGATGAGCCTCATTGCCCTGTGACCAAAGGCCAGGCCTGAGGAAAGAGAGGGCGGTGGAATTGAGGAGGGAGGAGAGGAGAGATAAACTCAGCATGGAAAGGGAGGCAGGGTAGAGAGAAGGGCTGGAGCTGGAGAATGCGGGAGTGGGATAGAAGAGGAGAAAAGGAGCTTGAGATGAGTGTGGAGGAAACCGAGGGTGAAGGGGGAGTGTTTGCAGGTGGGAAAGCAGGTCTCTTCCTCTGTTCCAGCTGCTAGTGTGTTTCTGCCCCCACCACACTGTGGCGGGAGGGCCTGTTGGGGCTTAGGAGCATGAGTGTGCCTGCAGGTGAGTGTGACTCTGTAGCTGCGTGTGTGTGTGAGTGAGTGTGCTTGCAGTTGTGTGCCCTCACAGATGTGCTGGCATGCGCAGGTGGCCACAAGCACAGCTGGAGAGGCAGATCTCAGTTCGTGAGGCATTCTTGTCTGTTTCCCATGATGCACCTCGGTGTATGTGGCAGCATGTGTGCACGGTGTGTGCCGTTGTGTGCTCCCGTGTGTGTGTCTGAGGGTATATTCACATTTACCCTGTGTGACAGAATGCCCTGCTTTGTGGGGACTTTATCTGGGTGCATAAAGATTCCTAACTCTGCTCAGCCCTACACTGACCTGCAAAGGAAAACCCAACCCACCTAGATTAGTGCCTCTGAGGTCCTTTCAAAACCCAGATTCTTTTTCTTTTAACCTCAGAGCTAGCAGAGCTCTGAGGCCTTTTCATCTGTTTCTGCTGGAGGATGCCTTAGAAAACTGCAGACCTCGCCCGGGAGCTGACCAGCAAGGGGCTATCTTTCACAAAGAGGAGTTCTCTCCCAAGTGGCTGTTGGGTGTTTGAGTTAAATGGACACCAAAAAGCAAAGTGATGCCAGAGCTGGACTCAGAATCCCTTCCTCGGCTTTCAGCTGCCTGCAGATCCTGATTGTTCTTCCGTCAACAGGGGGCAGTGAATGCACTTGATGTGAAGACAAGCTCCTGCCCCTTCCCAATCTGTATTCAGAGTAACAGAAACGCCCCCCAGCAATGCCCTCCTCAATGCCCCACAAACTGGACAGTCCCTACGGGGAAAGAATTAATGGACACAAATCAGATATCCGTAAAGGGAATCATAGAATCATAGACTACTAGGACTGGAAGGGACCTCGAGAGGTCATCGAGTCCAGTCCCCTGCCCTCATGGCAGGACCAAATACTGTCCAGACCATCCCTGATAGACATTTATCTAACCTACTCTTAAATATCTCCAGAGATGGAGATTCCAGAACCTCCCTGGGCAATTTATTCCAGTGTTTGACCACCCTGACAGTTAGGAACTTTTTCCTAATGTCCAACCTAAACCTCCCTTGCTGCAGTTTAAGCCCATTGCTTCTTGTTCTATCCTCAGAGGCCAAGATGAACAAGTTTTCTCCCTCCTCCTTATGACACCCTTTTAGATACCTGAAAACTGCTATCACGTCCCCCCTCAATCTTCTCTTTTCCAAACTAAACAAACCCAATTCTTTCAGCCTTCGTTCATAGGTCATGTTCTCTAGACCTTTAATCATTCTTGTTGCTCTTCTCTGGACCCTCTTCAATTTCTCCACATCCTTCTCGAAATGCGGTGCCCAGAACTGGACACAATACTCCAGCTGAGGCCTAACCAGCAGAGTAGAGTGGAAGAATGACTTCTCGTGTCTTGCTCACAACACACCTACATAAACCTGTTGGAGAACACTTTAATTTCCCTGGTCACTCATTAACAGATCTTCAGGTAGCTGTTTAGTTACAAACCAATTCCACAAGCCAAATACACAGGGAAGGACTGGAACTACAACTCATTCACAAGTGGAGTGATTAAAAATAGTGGATGGCTGGGTCATTATCAACCTACCAAACAATGAAGGTGACAATGGTTCTTTGGCTATGTAGAATCTCATGATCCCATCTACATGTTTTGTCAGTCTTAAAGTACTACCTGACCATTTGTTGTTTGCTAATTAATGGTTCTTATCTGCCTCTTTTGACTATCCTGCCTTTAGGTACTTAGAAACTATTTGTTTTTCCTATTACATCCCAGCTCGGCTTTCCCCTTGATATTTTTTACCCACTGCCTCTTCTTGTTCCCCCTCATCCCATTTTTTTCCTTCTCCTCCCCCCCCCCCCCCGAGCTTCTCCCCTATTTATTTTGGTCCTGGACATCCAACACTCCGATCATCTGAAGAAGTGGGCTGTGCCCACAAAAGTGCATGATCCCATCTACATGTTTTGTTAGTCTGTACAGGGTAAACTTAAAAACCAACAAATAGTTTGGTAGCACTTTAAAGACTAACTCGGCTACCCCTCTGAAGCCTCTCTCCCTGTTTGCATTTAGGACTTTGGCTGCCTGTAGTGCACCGAACCCAAGCGACCAGCAGGTGGTGCCAAGATTTTGGGCTCTGGCCCTGTTCAGACACATTATGCAGAGTGAAAGTTTTAGGGGGCCGTTCTTCATGGCACCTGGCTCTGCAATCAGCCCCTCCCCAAGGTCTGAGCAGACACTGCTGGCCAGGCCTTGCCCTGGAGGGAGGGGGCGTGTGTAGCACAGAGGCACCCATTCAGGATGCTGACCCTGGGGACGTAGCCTGCAGCATCGCTTAGCTGGGGGGTAGGAACACTGGGGTGTGACGTTGGGGATCTGCTCAGGCCCCGGGATTGGGAACGGCAGCCCGGAGCTCAGAGCAGGTGGAAGTGCTGGACAAAAAGCTGCAGTCGAGGTGGCTGGCTGCCAAGTGCTGCTGGGCACCGAGCCAATGTCTGGACAGATTTGCACCAGTGGGGCCGATCATCCCATTAGGTATCCAGGGGGGGAGTGATGGGAGGGGGGGTCTCTCTCCAGGGCAGGTCTGATGGGAACAGGGGGGCGTCTCTTGCTCTCCTGGTTCTGGTGGGTTTATCCCCCTGGAAAGGGCATGTTCTCCCTGTGAGGCACTGGCGTCATCCCCTGCCTGGGGGCTTGTTTACACACAGGGAGGCAAATCTCTTCTCTTGCCAGCCATCAGCTTCCAGGGAGCCAAGCCGAAGCCTGGGCCAGCTACCCCTGACCAGCTAACACAGGGAGGGGGAAGGGACCAGACCCCAAGCTGCACAGTTTGGAACATGGTCCCCCAGGACTCAGATCCAGGCTCCTCTTGCTGATGGGAGGGTTCTGTAGCTGTGAACCACTCCACTTCAAATGTGGACCATTCTCAACCCTGCCCCACCAAGCCAATGGGGAAGAAGAACCCAGCCAGTTCCCATGGACTGAGAAACCCTACAGCCAGGCAGGTCTGGTGGGAGTTGGCTGGGGTGCTGCTAATATGAGGGAAGCTGATAACTGAGAAAGGAAGCATCATCACCCTCTCTTTACAAATGGGGAAAGTGAGGCAGGGAGCGGGGCTGTGATTTTGATAGGCACCGGTGGAGCTGGGTAGAGAATTCAGCTCTTCTGAGCCCCACGTCTGTGCTCTAACCACTAGGCCTTCTGGTAGGGCAGGGAAGTGTACCCGGCGTGCTGGGGCCCCATGTAGAGTCTGGGTGCTGGGCCCTCATACATCACCCCTACTTGCCTGCCATTGGGTAATGAGCATTCATGGCTAGAGGCAGTACTAGAGGTGCGGGTCCCAGCCCTTGGGAGGCAGGGGATGAAGCCCGGGGCTCGTTGTGCAATGCCACCGGCAGGCTGGCTCTGCCTAGGCGGATCCCACCCCTCCACAAGGGGATGAACTGCACCTGCCAGCCTGTGGCTTCTTGTGCCAGCCAGAGCTGGGTGGGTCTGTGCGTAGCACGCCGCCCGTGTAATGTACGTGGGCACCAGGCCTGTGGCTCATGGGCAAGTGATGGTGTCCCCCGCCACAGGTTGGCCTGAAGGGCAACTAAAATGATGAGGGGTTTGGAACGGGTCCCATGTGAGGAGTGATTACGGAGACTAGGACTTTTCAGCTTGGAAAAGAGAAGACTAAGGGGGGATATGAAAGAGGTCTATAAAATCATGAATGGTGTGGAGAAAGTGAATAAGGAAAAGTTATTTACTTGTTCCCATAATATAAGAACTAGGGGCCACCAAATGAAATTAATGGGCAGCAGGTTTAAAACAAATAAAAGGAAGTTCTTCACATAGTGTGTGGTCAATCTGTGGAACTCCTTGCCTGAGGAGGTTGTGAAGTCCAGGACTACAACAGGGTTTAAAAGAGAACTAGATAAATTCATGGAGGTTACGTCCATTAATGGCTATTAGCCAGTGTGGGTAAGGAATGGTGTCCCTAGCCTCTGTTTGTCAGAGGGTGGAGATGGATGGCAGGAGAGAGATCGCTTGATCATTCCCTGTTCGGTTCCCTCCCTCTGGGGCACCTGGCACTGGGCACTGTGAGCAGACAGGACACTGGGCTGGGTGGACCTTTGGTCTGACCCCATCTGGCCGTTCTTATGTTATGTTCTTAAGAGAGGCTGCCCGCCCTGCTGATCAGTGCAGAAGGGGCTGTTGCCCAGGGGTTCGTGTCTCCTCTGAACATCAGCATCCCCCCGAATAAGTCCAGCAGCATATCCCTGGGGCCAGAGTGAGGAATGAGCCCGCTGCACCTCTCCAGCTGTGTTGACCTCTCCTTGCATGGCGTGCACTAGACACCAGGCAATGCCTCCTCCCCCACCCGTGTCTTCCCCGGGTCAGACCCTCCCCTGTTTGCTCAGGGCTCTATCTTTGTGCTCGGTAAGAAGTTTATTCTGATGTTTGTGCAGGCAGCTTCTCCTCCCCCCCTTCACTCCCACAGCCAGAGGCTGCCCCAAAATAGAAAGCCCGCAGCAGGCAGAGACAAAAATGTCAATTACTTGGTATTTTCCCCATCAGCTCCCGCCCCCTTTTCGCTCCTCCCCTCTGGCTGGTCCCTCCAGCCCAGAGTCTGAGGCTGTGGAGCTGGCGTGAGTGTCCAGCACGGACAGACAGCAGATCAAAGGGCGGGTTGTGCGGGCGAATCAACAGTGCCCACCTACTGCCGCCTCGGGGAGCGCTCCTGCCCCTGCAGGCCTGACTCAGAGCTGACTCGGTCCTGATGCAGGGGACTCGCCCCCTGACGCTCACCAGGCGCGAGGATCACGCATGGCAAGCACGGGGGTGTCTTGGGGCCGTGCCTCGGGGGAGGGCATGCCCAGTCCCATTGTATGCCAACCAGGAGCAGGCTCCTGGAACGGTGCTGATGTGGCCCTCAACGGGGCACCCCTGCTGTCTGCCAGTGGATGGGCTCCTCATACTGGAGCTTAACAGAAGCCCCATGCCTGGGGGCGGAGACAAGGCAGTTTCAGGCCACACCCCTTTGCCACTGTTGTCCTGCCCAAAGCCCACCTGACACCTCCGACCTAAGGGTGGGCATCTTTCAGAACCAGCACGCAGCAAGGGACCCCAGCGCTGCACAACGGGTTCCCCTGTTCAGTGCCCGCACTAGGCAGCTTTGCTGCCTCCCTTCTCTTGTGGGTAGGGGCAGGGAAAGCGGCCCGGAGGGGGTACTGGCAGGTCACCTGCTTGATCAGTTTGCTCAGTGTGCCAAACAAGAACAGCCATAGGAGGTCAGACCAATGGTCCATGGAGCCCAATGTCCTGTCTCTTCAGAACTCATGTGTGAATGTCGACTGGTTCTGGCGATCTGCTACTCTTTAATTTCTCAGTTTGTTCAAAACCTCCTCTACTGACCCATCTGCCTGGGAAAGGTCCTCAAATCTCTCACCCCAAAAGAATGTCTCTGGTGTGGGAATCTCTGTCCCAGCCTCCGCTGTGAGGATCAGTGCAAAGACCTGAGTGAGAAGAGAGCTCCCCACAGGGCTGGGGGGGCGGTAGGGGCGTGTGTGTGGAGGAGAGAGAGATTTTCTTCCCATTGAGAAACAGGGAGCTGCTCTTTGAGGCTATTCACCAGGGACTGCAGCATGGCCAAGTTCACAATGCAGAAATCAGGAGCCAGAGCCAGAAATCAGGAACCTGGCTCCCAGGCGAGGAGAGCGGTTCAAAAATCATGATGCTGTTTTCTGATCTTTTGCATTTGAAACGTCCCCCACCCGGGGTGCAGGGTGGGGCGCAGTCACAAGGAGGGCAACACTCCCACATGCACAAAGCATGACTATAGCCCCGCTCAGAGTTCTCTCCTCCAGTGGTGACTTGATGTTGTGGAGTCTTCCCTCCACAATTCTAATTTATTTATATGGGCCCCATCTGCCTACCCCACTGCTGAGCAATTCCTGATGTATCCCCGAGAGGAAGTAGGCGTGTTCTTATGGTTTCTCTGAATACTGTGTGCCTCAGTTTCCCCTATGTATTACTCACGTATCTAGGGCAGTGGATGAGGGTGTGTGATTGTTGCAGTGATCTTTACAGGGCAGGTATGATGGCTGACTGGCTACAGAGAACAGCCAACACTCTATAGCCTGGCAGCTGATGTCTGGGCCCCATCCTCTGCAAGAATCAGCCACCCTTATCCCTCCATCTAGGTACTTGACCAATAGATAAGGGAAACTGAGGCACACACTGCATTCCAAGAAAATGTGAAGAGCCTTAAGAACAGCCAGACTGGGTCAGGCCAAAGGCCCATCCAGCCCAGTATCCTGTCTTCCAACAGTGGCCAATGGCAGATGCCCCAGCGGGAGTGAACAGGGAATCATCATGTGATCCCTCTCCTATCATCCTTTTCCTAACTCTGACAAACAGAGGCTAGGGACACCATTCCCACCCATTCTGGCTAATAGCCATTGATGGGCCTAACCTCCATGAATGTTCTTTTTTGAACCCTGTTAAAGTCCTGGTCTTCACAACATCCTCCGGCAAGGAGTTCCACAGGTTGACTGTGCTGCATGAAAATACTCACTTTGTCACAGCCCCCATGCCCTGCACCTGTTCTACCCCACAGCTGTGTCTCCTCCCAGCCCGGTGACTATTTATGCCTTCCCAACCCCACATCAGTTCTGCCCTCCCACATCTGCCCTTTGCCCCTCTGTGCACCCGTGTTCCTCCAGCATCTCTCAGGGATCTTCACCCCACTCTGCCACCCCAGGCCAGGGATGGAGAGGGGAGGGGACGAGCAGACAGACCCTTGCATCCTGGTTGGTTGCTCTGCCCCTGGAGGTGGGCAGTTAAGGAGGCCAGCCAATCCCAGGGGTGCTGGAGTCCCCTGGGCGGGGCTGAAATTGCTGGGCCAGCTCAGGTGCGGAAGCCCCAGAGCCTCTGCCAAGTGCAGCAGCGCCCCGGGGGCGGGGCAGGCGCGTGCCCCCGCCAGCAGCCGCACGCGGGCTGCCCAGGTGCTGCTGGCTGTTGAGCGCAGCCCAGCTCACAGCGGCAACTGAGCCGCCTGATTCAGGCTGCTGCTCGTCGCCGCAGGGGTCTTCCCCTCAGCTGGCCAGGGCCTCGCCTGCCCGATCTGCGATGGCACATCCCCTGTCCCTAACCCCGTCCCCCCGCCTTGCCTTTCCCAGGGGGCTTCCCAGGGGGCTGGATGAGCCCCGCCCCGGGCAAGACGCATCCCTGCAAAACTGGGGGAGGGAGAGACATTTGCCCCACCTCTCCCTGACGCTGCCAGCGCCGCCCCCCTCCAACCGCAGGGAGGTGGGGGCTCAGAGGACACAGATGGGGCGGGGGGGGCAGGGACTCAGGACCTTTGCCTCGGGCCCTTTCTGCTCTTGTTGCACCCCCTCACTCCTGTCCCTTTGCCTGCCACCCCCGCACCCGGAGACCCTGCGAGCGCCCATCGAGCAGCGGGTCATGCCCCGTGGAGAAATCCTGCCCCCTACGGGTCCCCCCACATCATTGCCTCCCCCCCCCCCTCAAACACACACCCCGGCTTCACCGGCCCCTGGCTTAGCCATGATTCTCCTAGAGCCTGGGGGCGCCCGGCCTGCAGCCTGAGAAAGGGGGGGGGGATACTGGAGGGCACCCCAACTGCCCCCGCCCAGCCCCATGCTGGGGTCCAGCGGAGCCTGTCTCGCCGCCTGGCCGAGTCAATGCAGCGCGCCGGCGCTAGGGGCCGCCCGAGCGCCACGCGGCTGCTCCGGCGGGGGGGGCGCGGCGGCTCCGGAGCATCCCTCCCTCCGCCTCCTGCCAGTGCCTCGCCGCGCGGCGCGGATGCTGCAGACGGGCCGCGCCGGGGAGCGCCCCGCGGCTTGCACCCCCCCCGCCGCGGGCTCCGCAGCAGCGCCGGGACTGGGGGCGGCCCGCTAACCCCGCCCGCCGAGATCCGCTGGCGCAGCTGCCCTTGGCCGGCTCCCCAGCATCTCCCGGCGGGGCGCACCCCGCGACGCGGCGGGAGGGGGGCCGCCCCCCCCCCCCCCCAGCTCAGCCGCCGCCGCAGCGCAGGGTGGGGTGGGGAGCCGGAGCCTCCAGAGCGGGCAGGGGCCGCCGCTGCCGCCCCGGCAGCCGGGCGAGGAAGCGCCGCCAGACGGACGCCGCGACGGTGCCAGCCGCAGCCAGCCCGGGTGGGTCTCCGCAGCGCCGCGCCGCGCCGCAGCCCATGGCCCGGGCACCCCGCGGGCTGCCGCCGCCGGCGATCGGGGGGCAGCCCTGAGCCCTCCGGCGCGGGGGCGCGCCCGGCTCCCTGCCGGGCTGCCGGCGGCGGGACGCGAACCCGTGGCCAGCCCGGAGTCGATGGCGCGAGGGGCGGCCGCCGCCAGCAGCAGCAGCAGCAGCCTCCCGCCGGCCGGGACCGCGCCGCGCGCACGGACTGGCCGCGCGCACTGACCCTGCCCGGCGGCGCGAGGCGAGCCTGCTCCTTCCGAGCCCGTGGGCCGGCCTGGCCACTGCAGGCCCCGGGCGAGCCGGCTGATTCGCGGGGCACGCCGGCTGCCTGCCCCCCAGCTGCTGGTTAATGGCCTTCATGCCTGGCGGCTCGTTAGCTGCAGGGTCGCCACTTAGCTGCCTGCAGGGACTGGCACCTGCCTCGCTTTAACCGGCCTCCCGGTGGGCCCCCCCCCGGCTCAGCATGGGCACCGTGCTGTCCCTGTCCCCGGGCTCCCGGAAGGCCAGCCTGTACGAGGAGGGCTCCTCCGGCTCGCTGGTGCACTACCCGGGCGTGCCCGGCGCCAAGGGCAGCGGGCAGAAGGCGGACAAGAGCCTCAAGCGGCACTCCATGTTCCTGCCAGCCTTGACCTGGAAGCGGCTGGTGGCCTCCACCAAGAAGAAGGGGGCGCGGGGCGGGGGGAAGGGCCCGGCTCACCACCCCCACCACAATGGGCCCCCCGCCAAGGACGTGGCCCACCTCAACCACGAGAACGTCAAGAAGTCACTCTCCTGCGCCAACCTCGCCAGCTTCGAGGGGGGCGGGGCCCCCCTGGCGCCGCTCAGCTCCCAGCGCCTCTCCGCCACCTCGGCCGCCTCCCTCAAGCCGGGCGCTGGCGGCGGGGCCAGCCCGCGGCGCGTGGTGGTCCAGGCCTCCACCAGCGAGCTGCTCAAATGCCTGGGCGAGTTCCTGGGCCGCCGCTGCTACCGGCTCAAGCACCTGTCGGCCACCGAGCCCATCCTGTGGCTCCGCAGCGTGGACCGCTCACTGCTGCTGCAGGGCTGGCAGGACCAGGCCTTCATCACCCCGGCCAACGTGGTCTTCGTGTACCTGCTGTGCCGGGAGGTGATCGACGGGGACGCCGTGTCCAGCGAGCACGACCTACAGGCGGCGCTGCTCACCTGCCTCTACCTGTCCTACTCCTACATGGGCAACGAGATCTCCTACCCGCTCAAGCCCTTCCTGGTGGAGGCCGCCAAAGAGGCCTTCTGGGACCGCTGCCTCCGCATCATCAGCACCATGAGCGCCAAGATGCTGCGCATCAACGCCGACCCCCACTACTTCACCCAGGTCTTCGCCGACCTCAAGAACGAAGGCGGCAGCCACCGCGAGGACTTTGCTCGCGTCCTGGACCGGTGACTGGCTCCCTGCACGAGGGGCCAGTTGGAGAGGCGCAGTGGCCTAAGGAGGCTGTGGCATCTCCGTCACTGGAGGTTTTAAGAGCAGGTTGGACAGACACCTGGCAGGGAGGGTCTAGACGGTGCTTGGCTCTGCCGTGCGGGCAGCGGACTGGACTCGATGACCTCTCCGTCATCTCGGATTCTAACTGCCCCCTCCCCCGCCAGCCTGGTCTGCCGCACAGCCCTCGTTCTGCGGTGACCTTTAAAGACCAGCTTGCAGCGAGTGAGGGGTTTTCCTCAGGCTCCCCCGGGGCCAGATCTCCCCCAAGCCAGGCTATTCTTATCCAAGCACTTACAAGCAGCCCCTCTCCCCGTGAGCCAACAACAGGGGTGTGTGTGCGTGTGTGCAAAGTGTGTGCAATGCCTTCAGCTACAGTGTCTGTGTCGGAGACAGGAGAGGAGCAGCCAAAGGCTTTCTCTCTTGCTGCTGTCAATATTTTGCTTCCCTTGTAATAGGCCAGTAAGTGCCTGGAGGTTCCCCCTTCCTCTCCCACCCCTCTTAGTGCCCTGTTTGTGGCTTGCTCATTTCTTCTTTCTCTGGCTCTGCGGAGATGCCTTCCAAAGTGATGGGGAAATGGTTTTTTTGGGGGGGGAGGGGATGTCTAAAACGTACAACTGTGCTTGCGCACTGTCGCTTCAGTCGGGGACGTGTTAGTGCGGGTGTGTTCTTCCTTTCCAACCAGCCCTGTCTTGCTTCGAAAACCTCCCATGCCCTCCTTGCCAGACGCTGGGCCAGACGGGCACTGCACTGTCTTAGTGCCTGTCGCGTCGGATCCGTCCTCTTTGTACCTGGCCGAGTCAGGGCCGGCTGGGGCAGCGGTCAGATGATTGGGAGCAGTCACGGATGGCCCCTCTGAACGCATCTCCCGCTGTGTGGCGGTGTGGAGAAATGGAAGCCAGGTTGCGGACTGGAGGTCCGGGTAGCATCGTGGGCCTCCGCGTGCTTTTATTGTCTCGGGCGCGGCCTGGGGAATGGAGGAGTGGCTGGCTAGACGTGTTTGAAGAGGCAGTGGCTGCCAGTGTCTTGTGGAGCAGCTCGGTCCCCTGTGTGTTGTGCGGTGTAAGCAGGGGTAGGGAGAGGATTGAGGTGCTGGTGGGGGGAGAGGGGGCAGGGCTGCTTGGAGGTACCAGCCGTTCCAGGAGAGGTGCTGCAAGCCTGCACACCCCTGGTTTTGTTTGTGGGGTCCCTGGCCCCTTCGTCTGGCAGACCCCCCCCAAGGAGAGTGACCCCGGATCCCTTTATCCCCTAACCCCCCCAGGTCCCTGTGAGACTGGCTCCCATGGTGTTAAACTGACGAACTCTCATTGAAAAGTTTCCTGTACACTCCACTACACATAGGGGGATGGGGGGGTTGACAGCTTGTGTCTGTCTGCTTGCCTGCCCCATTGCTAGTCTGACTGCAGGATGAGGGAATGTCCTAAGCTACCCTCTCGCTCTCTGGGGCTGACCCTGCCTCAGTCCCCCCAGCCTGGCTTTCAGCCCTACCTGGCCTGCCCCTTCTGCATGCTCACCCTGAAAAGGTTGGCAGATAGGATCTGGGTGGGGGGCAGGATCTGTGGCAGGGATGATGCTGGGGGTTTGAATGGCTGGGGGTGGGGTGGCTCTGGTCTGTTCCCGAGGAGTGGCCCAGAGGCATCCATAAACAACGGGGTGTCACCAAAATGGGGTTCAGGGAGGGGGGGCCTTCCTCCCTGCAAGGCACAGTGAACTGTGGGTCCCCATTGCTAATTCACACGTTGCATGCTCTACCAGCACCCATGCCGTCCCCCCCCCCCCGGGAGGTCGGTCAGTATTACCACCCACTTTATAGATGGGGAAACTGAGGCTCAGAGCAGGCCAGCTGCTTGCCTGGCCCTGGAGGGAATTCCTGTCAGAGCTGAGAGGCTTTTCATCCTGCGGCAGAGAACTGAGCTACCGCCGGGGCTGGAGGGGAACCCGGAGGCTAGGCGCTCAGACCCGGCCACGAGGGGACAGCCGCATCAGTACCCAGCGTGGGAGCCTGGTTCCAGGATCACTGGGAGCTGGAATGGGGCGCAGGGTCAGGAAGGAGAATTCCAGCATGGGGGGGTTGACGCTTTACCTGCCCTTGGCTTGGCTCCTATTGAAGCCGAGGGAGATCTTGCCAAGGGATACCTTGGTACAGCGTTAGGATGAGAGCGAGTCCGGCATCCACGCTGCCCCGAGCAGCTGTGGGGGAGGGCAGCAGCACTGGGCTGGGGGCTGTGCTCAGGGCACAGAGCCAGGCTGTTGACATGCTTGTGCCGAGCTCCGGGCAGGGGACCCCAGGAATGCTATTGAGTCAGGATGTACCCAGACCCCCCATGTCAGGATTTCAGCCCTGCCCTGCTGGGGAGAACTGTCAGGTGCCTCCAGAGGGGCCCATCCTTGCCTTGGGTGCAATGTTCCCTCTCATTCCCACCCATGTATGTTCTGCTTCCCCCATCCGTGTGTGGAATCAATTGTTATGTGCGCCGAGGCATGGGTGAATGTGCACCCCCGGGAGAAACAAAAAACTAGATGGGGGCGCTCTGGGAATCAGCTGGACAGCGTTTGAAGCTCTCCCGAGCGGCTGCACAAGCACGCAACCTACCAAGGACATCGGTGTAGAGTTCACGTTGCCCTCTTGCAGGAGGTGGGCATGGTTGGCCTTTGCCAGGATATCTCGGTGCCCGGTGCGGTGCTGGTTGGTCAGTTGATGCCTTGGCACTGGTGCATGGTTGGCCTTAGGAACAAGCCAGTGGACAGACTGCGTCTCGTTCTTCAAGTATGGCTCATGATCAATGTTTCCTGCGTGCCTGGCGCTAGGCATGCCCATGGCTCAGCAGGGGCACAGCCAGGGTAGTTCTGGTGCCTGTAACAACATCCCACAGGTAGAGAGGTCTTATAAGCTCTGACTCCTGGGAGTTCTGTGCCCAGGATCTGCCCCTTACAGGAGACAGGGAGCCATTCTTGGGCTCTTCCTTGCTCCCCCTTCCCGGTGACCTGCAAAGAAACGAGGCTCCTGCCTTTTGCCCTTCCCTTTATGATGGCTAAATGGCCTGAGAGGTTGGACCCATAAAAAGGGATTGGTTGTTACCTGAGCTATGCAGCGCTATGGCAGCCGTGTGGGAAAGGGGCTTCGGCTGTGCTGTTCGCAATGCCTTTGTGTTGACAGCTCCACACACGGATGCCTAATGAACACCTGGAAGAAACGGCCTCTTTGTAAAAGAGTCGCCTCTTTCAGGTGTGAGCTGTGGCTGGCAGCTAGGGGCTTCAGAAGTGACTCCCCGTCAGTTGTAAGGGGACAAATATCAGGTTAACCTCCCCCCACCCCAGCTCAGATTTTTCTTTATGCCTCAACGCAGCCAGGCAGGAGCTCAGTGCCCGCTGGAAAATAGATCCTGTACAAATCACCGTCAGGTCAAAGGCCCCCTTCCAGCAATGGGAGCGGGCTCAGACCGTCCCCAGTGCCCTGTCGGCATCCATGGCCCCTGCCGGTCTACAGGGCACTCGCAGCCGTGCGTGTGCATAGATACCTCCTTATATTTATAGGTAGGTCCATAAAGTCCCTTTATCTGCGCCCCCTCCCCGCTGCTGTATCATAGCTATATGTATATTTTTGTACGAGAGAGTATCGGGAGCTGTAACACGGGCCCGGGGCAAAATGACTTTTTGCTTTTTTTAATACAAGGTCAATGCCACAACTACAGGCCCTCCAGCCGTGTCTCCTGATCCCCAGCCCTCTCCCCGCAGGCAGGCCCGTTGGCAAAATCCACGCCAGCTGCTGCTAAACCAGCATCCTCCCTCCCCAATGATGTGCCCAGGCCCACAGAGGAGATGCTGCTGTGTAAATAGCCCTGTATAGAGTGTTGCGATCGGGTGCGTGACGGTTGTGCATGTAAAGATTTATTTAATTTGTCACTCTCTCTTTCTTTCCATGTGGCTAGCTGTTTCTAAGCAGTTAGTTTCTTATTTAAACGGGGGGCTTCCCCCCCCCCAGCCAAACATGCCGCTCTGGATTTTCCTCCACAAGGGGAGGAAATTAAAGAACATTCCTTGGATCCGACTTGGTGCGTTTTCCCTGGAACTGGACTCTGCTCATTTTTAATATTGGTTGCGTTTCTTCTTTGGAACCACTATTTATTTGGGTGATGCGGTCCGGCTGCCTCCCCCCCCCCACCTCCAAAGATGCCCAGAAGCTGAGGGGCTTGGAGGTGATTCTGGACAGAAACTTGTCCCTTGGTCCCTGTACCAGGGCATGGCCACTGTTGCTACAAAGGCCAAAGAACCATGGGGCTGCAGTGGGAAACAGCTAGGGTCACCTTGCAATCTGGTGATGCTATCAACAGACACGGGGTCTTTGCCTTCACGCTCCTCCTGTGCGGAATGAAGACGACAGTCAGTATTTAAAGCAAAGACTCTCCCCTCGCGGTCCCCCCGCCCTGGGGGTGTTTGAAATCTGTTTGTAATATTTGTTATCTCAGACATGTCCGATTTCTAAATGTGTCATTGCTGGGGGCGTGCTCCCCCCCCCCAAGTGCTCCAGGGATGGAGACTCATCCCAGGGTGCCCGTAGCAGCGGGGTCAAGTGTTTTCTGCTAATGACCGTGGCACTTTATGCCAAATAAAATGGGGAAGGGCGAGAAATCTGAAAAACAAAGTCTTCTAGTTGATGAAACGCCTCGGGCGAGCCGGGGCCACAGAACGCAGGCCGGACTCTCGGCATGGGGGACGCCCTCCTGGGAAGTAGGGACTCAGGAAAGGATCTGGGGGTCGCGGGGGAGAGTCAGCTGGACGTGAGCTGCCCGATGCGGCACAGTGGCTAAGATGCGGCCCTGGGATGCGTCCGCGGGAGAATCGGAAGTAGGGGCAGAGAGGGTGTTGCACGGTGCCTTTTGTGACGGCGCATCGGGGTTCCCCCGATCCTGCACCCCTGTAGCAGCAAGAACAGACTCCGCCAGCCAGTAGAACAGAGACGGTTGATTGCTTTTCCAGGATACAGCACAGCATAGATGTGATGTGGTTACAGGAGTCAGGGCCAGGATGCCTCAGACCCCTTAGGTTAAGGGGTCCATCGCCCCCCTAGACATCCAGCACTCAGCTTAGGCTGTTTCCTTCATGTTTCCCAGCCAGCCACTGCCTCGCTCCCAGACCCTGCTCCCAAACCAGGTGTTCGTCTCTGCCTCCGTCCCTTTGTCTCTCCCCCTGGGAAGAGCCTTGTTATCTGGTCAGGCAGGGCCTAGGTGTCTGGGCTAATACACATGTGGGTGAGTCAGTGGGAATCTCACATCCCAGCACAGGGGGACCCTGGGTTACAGAGCAGACAGCCCCCCTGCTACGTCACACCTTTGGCACTGGCGTGGCAGCTGCGGGAGGACGGCACGGGGGCTCAGAAGACCCGTGCGAATGACTAAGGGTTAGGAAACCTGCCTGAGAGAGACAGGCCGTTACCCGCACACGACTCTGTCAGACACGCACTCTAGGGGCACCCCCCCGACCCATTCCTAGGGCTCAGGCCTACCCACCTCAGTACAGGTGTAGCCCGCCCACCTGCTGGGTGGAGGGCACTGTCCCATCGTGTGGCACAGAGGCCGCTTCCAGAGTGAGAACGAGGCCTTACACGGGAATATCCCACAGAACCTCTGGTGATCGACAGTCACCAAACCACAGCGCTCCCCGCTCCCAGTGAGACGGAGGGACTTGTCTTGCTGGCCAGTCAGGACCCGGTCCCGCGGGGGGACTCCAGTTTCAGCAGAGTGTCACTGGCACAGGGTTGGGGGCTGGCAGCTCTGAACTTGGAGCTGCGTCCTGGAGTTGTTTCCCAAAGAACTTCTTCGTGGGCCCCAGTTTATAGCATGACACTCCAGTCCTGCCGCTTCAGGGATAGCCGAGTTAGTCTGTACAGGATAAACCTAAAAAATAACAAATGGGCTGGTAGCACTTTATAGACTAACAAAACATGTAGATAGTATCATGAGCTTTCGTGGGCACACAACCCGCTTCTTCAGATGACCGGAGTTCTGAGTTTGGGATATGAAAACTCGAAATAAATAGGAGAGGGGAAGGGGACGGGGAGAGAACGAAAAAGGGAGGGGGGTGGGAGATAGTGCATCATTAACTATCTGGAGAATGGGTACTTAAACCTAAGCAGATAAAAATCAAAGTCAATAGATAGATTCCAAAGACAGGAAGGATACCACTCAGAGAGCTGTTAGTCTATAAAGTGCTACCAGACAGTGCTAACAAAACATTTAGATGGGATCATGAGCTTTCGTGGGGGCACAACCTACTTCTTCAGATGACCAGAGTTTTGAATAGGATGTACAGACCCAAAATAAATAGGGGAGAAGGGAGAGGGGGGAAGGAAAAAAAGGAGGGGGGGCGGGGAACAAGGAGCAGAGGGTATGGAAATATCAAAGGGAGAAACAGGAAGGCAGAACTGGCAATCAGTGAGCACCTGAAGATTGGTTAGTTAAAGCGAAGCAGATAAGAATCACAGGCGATAGATAGGAAGGGTACTAACGCAGGAATCTACACAAAGAGCTGTTTGCACCTTCATTGAATGTTAGCTTGACCTTCATCTATTATTTTATTACCCAATCCTAACCTACCGTAACAGAATTATCTAACCAATCTTACCCCACCATTGTAAGTGATTTACATCTACCACAATAAATCGCACAGCAGGCAGGAACAATTACAAGACAGAGCGAGATCATACAGACACGCAACAGGGAAAAGTGGGAGAATACAGGAGTGAGGATTTCACAACCCCTACTCTTGGGAAGGTGTTTCTCCCCGGACGGAACGCTGTCAAATGAAGGGTTTTTTAAACCCAACTTGAGCTCTGTCTCTCTATCTGGTGCCAGTAGGACAGCCTCTCCTTTTAACAGCCTGGCATTACACAACTTTAATGCAATTTAGATGGAATGCGACTTCCTGCTTTTCAGCTAATGGCTGCTGCTCTTTCAGTCTGGCTGCCGGCAAAGGCTTAGGCCTTCCAATATTTATATATATATATATAGCAAGGGTAAGGGACCTCAGGCCCAGGGGCTGCATGTGGCCCCTGGCTTGCCTGGATCCAGGCCCCTGAAGCTCAGGGTCCCCTCAGCACTGGAGAGCTGGTGCTGTTGCTCCAGCCCCCCTGCTATCCCACCGTGGGGCTGGAGCACACAAAATTGACTAGGCTGGGCCCCCCCCGGCTCTGGTGTGTGAGGGGACCGTGGGGAGTGTCTGTCTCTTTCTCAGCCGGGGACTACATCAGTGAGGGTTTTTTTTTTCTTCTCACTTGTGTGCGGCCCCCCAACTGATTTTTCTGTGGGTCAGCGACCCCCAACCCAAAAAAGGTTCCCCGCCCCTGCACTCCAGCTGCAGAAAAGGCCTTTTCCTTAGAAGGCAGCTCAATCCGTTTAGCGTAACGAAGGGAGGGTGACAGGGTGACATGACCACAGTCCGTAAGGACCCGCATGGGGCGGTGATATTTAACACTGGGCTCTTTACTCTAGCAGGGAAAGGTCCAACACAGGGGTGGGCGAAACACGACCCGCGCGGCACTAGAGGGAATTGCCAGAGGCTCCGCCCCTTCTTGGGGGGGGGGGGCAGAGCCGGCCCACCAGCATGAACCGAAATCCGTGATGTGCCCCCCGCCCCTCAAAACTGATTGCCCACCCCGGTTTAATGCAACCCAATGGCTGGGAGCAGAAGAGACCCCAATCCAGAGCAGAAATGGGGTGATCCTCTTTACCCGGGGAGCAGCTGACCAGGGGCCGGGGTGGATTCTCTATCGCTGACTGCTGTAACGTCGAGCGGGGGGCAGTTCTGAACGCGCTGCTCTTGGAAGGCGTGTGTGGCAGGGGCCTGGCTCGTACAATACGGGATCCCGGACCAGATGATCGCAGTGGTCCCTTCTGGCCTGGGGGTCTATGCGGCAGGGAGGGGGCATGCCAGAAATGCAAATGCAGCAGCGTAGGCCTGGCTGTTCCCCTGGGCCGAGGCCTGGCATTTCCTCCGTAGCACTTCCTACTGATGGACGGAGCCGCTTCCTTTCCCTGCCCCCCCCCCCAGCGTTCCACCTGCACATGTATGTACTGGGATTACATACGTGACACTTACCTGCACACATTCAAACGCTCGGGCACGTCTCTCCCCTTACACTCCAGTCTAGACAAGCAAACGTCCTTAATGTGACCCAAATCCATCAAACCAGCAGTTTTCAGCCTTTTTGCATGGGCAGGCCCCTAAGCTATTCGCATGGCGGGGCAGGCCCCTTTGGAAATCTGAGCGGACATGACCTGTTCCACGTATGGATTCAGCAAGGGCTGTATTGCAGTCACGCCTGCAGCTGGCGCACGGGGGCCTGCTCCGGTGCCCACAGTGCAAGAGGGACGCAGCTGAGTTGGAGGGGGCTCAGGGAAGAGTCACAAGAACGATGAACAACGTGGCGCTCAGGCTGTTTAGTTGAGCAAGCAGAAAATTAAGAGGTGATTTGTTCTCAGTCTGCAAGTACCTCCCTGGGGGGGCTGAACCAAGAGCTGGGAAGGGGCTCTACAGGGTTGGGGGCAAATGCCTTGCAAGCTCCAGTAGCTGGCGGTTGAGACTGGAAATAAGGCGTGAAGTTTGAACAGCAAGGGGCATGAACTGGCAATTTTCAAGTCAACCCTGGCAATTTTCAAGTCAAGCCTGGCTGTTTTTCTAGACCTGCTCTGGAATGATTTTTCTAGGCCACTCTGGAATGATTTTCTAGACCTGCTCTGGAATGATTTTTCTAGATGGTCTCTGGGATGATTTTTTCTAGGCCGTCTCTGGAACGGTTTTTCTAGACCTGCTGTGGAACGATTTTTCTAGACCTGCTGTGGAATGATTTTTTTCCTAGGACAGCTCTGGAACTGTTTTCTAGGCCCGCTGTGGAACAAGTTTTCTAGACCTGCTCTGGAATGGGTTTTTTTCCCCCAGGCCGGCTCTGGAACGGTTTTCTAGGCTGGCTCTGGAATGATTTTTCTAGACCGGCTCTGGATTGATTTTTTTGGGTGGGGGTGCAGAGTTATGCCCCCCTCCTTATCCCTGTTCGTGCCCCTCTGACATCCCTCCTGGACCAACCAGATGCCATTTGCGGCAATGGAGTCTGGTCTGTTGGGTGTGGAAGAATTGCAACCCTAGCCCCTTTTCACGCCAGGCTGGGGATGCAGCTGTTGCACCCTGGGCCAAGGCCAAGAGCAGAGCCAGCGACGAGACCCTGGGTGGCAGCAGAGCCTTCAGGGCCGGTGGCCTGGACTCCTGGGCTGGTAGGGCTGGTGAGCTGCAGAGCCCGCAAGCAAGAGGACCCCAAGGATTGGCGGAGCCTGCAAGGCTGATGGGAGGTGGGACCTCGGGGGGTAGCAAAGCCAGTGGGGCTGGTGGGACCCCGCAGGGGCACCTGGAGGCCAGGACCCAGGGCTGGCAAAGCAGGAAGTCAACTGCAGGGCTGGCCTGGGTGCAGGGAAGCAGGGTGCAAAACCTGGGGGTGCTGTAGCACCTCCCTCCCAGCTCCCCTACTTCCCATGTCTATGTAGAGGAGGGCAGAGTAGCTGATCCCAGCAGTACCCTCTGTCCTTGGCTCTATGAATCTTAAGTACGTGCTTAACGGGAAGCCAGAGGCAGCAGCAGGGTGCTTGGAGGTTTGGGTACATTGGGGCTCTAATGCAGTGTTTCTTAAACTTTTTAAGACTGAGGAACACCAAACAATCTTTTTTTTTTATGGGGAACACCAAGGATTTTTTTGTTGAGAAAAAGAAAAAGCCCCCAGGGAAAAGTTGTTGAGCTTGTCCCTTTAAGGGCGGCCATTTTGAATTCTGTTCTCTCTGCGGCACACCTCCGACTGCCAGTGTGCCGTGGAACACGCTTTAAGAAACGCTGCTCTACTGGCTCAGTCCCATCTCGGAGCGGTTTCTGAGCAATTGCTCACTTGTGAGGTCCAAATGTTGATTTGCCCACAAAGGGAATGGGGTAGGTGACATAATAGGAAGAGAGTTTCATTAATGCCATTTACAATTCGTCACACAGTATGCCGTCAACCTGTGGAACTCCTTGCCAAAGGATTCTGTGAAGACCAGAACTTTAACAGGGTTCAGAAAAAGAGCTAGATAGATTCATGGAGGTTAGGTCCATCAACGTCTATTAGCCAGGATGGGTAGGGATGGTGTCCCTAGCCTCTGTTTGTCAGAGGCTGGAAATGGATGACAGGAAAGGGATCACATGAGGATTACCTGTTGTGTTCCCTCCCTCTGGGGCATCTGGTATTGGCCACTGTGGGCAGACAGGACACTGGGCTAGATGGACCTTTGGTCTGACCCAGTCTGGCCATTCTTATGTAATGCTAAATATCACAGCAAGAAACTAAAGTGTGGGTGAGGAGGGCAAGATGTAGCCGTTCCCCAGCCTGCTTGCAAACCCAAACAGCAATTCTGGGCTAAGGTGGGAGGCCCGGACCGGGAAACGGATGGGAAACACAATGGGAAACGAGCCAACATTTGCTGTCCTCGCGCAGCACCACGCAAACCACGGCTGTGCTCCACCGTGACAAGCCCCTGAGAGCTGGGATTTCCCAAAGCATTCAGCACTGACCTGCGGAAATCCCAGCCTGTCATGGTTCAGCACAGACACACACCCCAAGGGGGTTTCTTTTTCACCATGTGAGTCCATCTTGCCCATGTCTTTTTCGCTCTTCCTGCAACAGGGACAAAACCAGGCTTGTTTTTCTGGGGGCGGGGGATGCAGCAGTAGGGTGTGGACAGAGCAGCCCCCCCCATATTTAAGGATCCCATCTGAAGGCTGATGTATGCAGCCTCTTCCTCTTGTAAATGTCATTAACCCCCCTCCCCAATCTTCCTTGTACATGTTTAGGGGCCAGTGGTGTCCTTTGAAAGAGGAAGGATGGGTTTGTGGTTAGGATGTGGAAAGCCTGGGTGTAAGTCTCTGCTCTGCCACAGACATCCTGTGTGACCTGGGGCAAGTCCCTTAGGCACTCCGTGCCTCGGTTTCCCCTCTGTCCAATGGGGATAACAGCCGTGCCTTGCCCCACAGGAGTGTCGTGAGGCACAGGCCCTGGGCATCAGAGAAGTGCCGCAGACAGACGTCTGAATGGGAACTTGTTCAGAAAAGCTTGGAAGAAACTTAGTCAGCGCGCTGAGATTGAGATGGGGAACCGCCTCCCTCTGGAAACTTTGGCGGCACATCCACCTCTCCCCTGCAGTATCCCTCCCCCGCCTGGAGAGCAAGTGGCTTTTAAAACCCTGACTCACGCGCCGGGGGGGTTGTGAGGCCAGGAATAGCGCCATGACGCAGGCCGGGGAAAGCACGTGCCGCTGGGTAGTCCTGCCAGGGCATGGCTGACAATTGCGGGGAGCCCATTTGCGCTGGGAGCACACCCTGGAGGAGCTGAGCCGCCATCCTCACAGACAGGCCCAGCATTACCACCCCCTCGTCCCTTTTCTCCATGCTACGCCCGGCCCTCAGCCCCTCCCTACACACCAGGCCCTGCCACGCTTCCCTGATCTTCTAAGACCCGTAGTGCAGGGGTGGACAGCCGTTTTCGATGGGGACTGCGCCCAGAATTTGGAACGTGGCTAAGGGCCTCATTCCCCCATGATACTCCTGGAGGAGGGGCAGGGCCTGGGGCAGAGATTGGGGGCAGAAGGGACTGGGCTGCAAGATAAGGATGTTCAAATTAGGGATGTAAAACAGTGTAGTCGATGAACCGATATGTGATTATAGGTTAATGCTACAGACTACACACATTCCCCCCCCGCCCCGCCAGTACATTTTTAGCAGGCTGGCCAGAAGCCTAGCTTGCACTGGGTCAGGACCTACCCCCGCTGCAGCTCTGCATTTCAAGTGTATTAAGAGCCCGACTCAATTCCGGCTCGTGCCGGGTTGGGGAAGTCAGACCCCCCCCACTAGACAGGGGCTGCCCGGGGACTATCGAATAGTTGACTACCCCATAAGAATCCATGAGGTTAATCGCCTATTCACTTCACCGATATCAAACATCCCTAGTTCAAAGGCGATTCTCTGGCCAATGGCGGTGCCGAGACGATGTGTATCGACTGGCCGACCAGTCGATGAGCACCGCGGTGCGGAGCCGCAGTGGGGGTAGATCCAGGAGCCGGTTCCAGCCGGGACTGAGCAGTCCTGCCCAGGGCCGGCTCCAGAGCCACCCGCGCTGCGGCTCTGCTTTTTAAATGTGGGAAGAGCCGCTGGGCAGAGGTGCAGTGATCAGTGGGAGCTGGGACTGCTCGGTCCTGGCTCGCGCTAAGTCCAGCAGCCCCTGTTCGCGGCGGCCAGGGCTGGCCACCCCAGAGACTGCTCCGGCACCAGCCCCTATTTGGGGCAGCCGGGGATGGCCACGGACAAGGGCTGCTGCCTAAGCAACCGCTGCCCTCAGCCAGCTCTGACTGCCACGGGCAGGGGCTGCTTGGTGACAACAGCTCCTGTCCACGAGGGGAATTGGGGGGGGCAGCTTCCTGGTGGGACCCCTGCGTACAGAGGCTGCTTTGCAGCAGCGTCCCCTATTTCCTCCCCCCGCCCCCGCTGCTGCCTCTGATAGAGGCAGTGGGGGGCAGGTGGCGCCCCGGAGACGGTGCTGGGGGGGAACCAGCTTTTAAGCCCGCTCCCCCCCAACACTGGTTCCTGTCCCCCTTGCTACCTCTCATACAGCCCCTTCCGCACTCCTGCAGCCGCAACCATGCGCTAGCTCAATCGGCGCTCATGGGGGCCTGTCTCCCCAAGCTGGAGATGACCTTCCGGCACCAGTGGAGCCCCACCCCCACCCGAGAGGCAGGTCCTGCCTCGGAGAGCTGGCTGCTACGCAGGGAAGCCAAGGGACAGGAGAATGAAATGACAAGCCCAAGGACACACAGCGGGTCGGTGGCAGAGCTAAGGCCAGCCCACGGGATTCCTGACCGCCAGGCTGCTGCCTTGGTCCCTCCGCCACAGTGTGCATCCCGCCTGGACAACATATAGACCTGAGGCTGGTAGGTGTCACTCCACTGATTTCCATTTGCCCCCCGGCGGCTCTTCCCCGGCGAAGCTTTGAACCCATCTCTGCTGCTGCAGCTTCTCTGCGAGAGTGTCCTGGCTTGGCCGCGGGCTGCTCACCGATCCTGCTGCTGACGTCTTTGTCAGGTTCGCCTCCCACTGCCACTTGTCACTTGGGAACGACGTCACTGGGTGGGTTTGAAAGGGAGGCTTCTAGGAAATCATCTCTGCCCAAAGCAGCAAGCGTCACAGCCCCGCCGGAGGCGCGAGCCGGGGACGGGCCTCCTCCTCCTCCCTGGGGCATTGACAAACTCCTCCTCCTCTCTGCGGCGAGCAGCCCCCCGGACACGCCTTGGCGCCGTGAATCGCAGCTGGTCGGTTTCGGTTCCCGATCCGATTCATTTTTCTGGCGGCCCCACCCACTCGGCCCAGCGACCCGTCTGGTGCAGAAGCGGC
Organism: Pelochelys cantorii; assembly: GCA_032595735.1. Classification (NCBI taxonomy): domain Eukaryota; kingdom Metazoa; phylum Chordata; order Testudines; family Trionychidae; genus Pelochelys; species Pelochelys cantorii. The sequence continues at coordinate 259,098,779 of CM064327.1, read as the reverse complement.
AAGGACCTCTGCGGTGCCCACTGACGGAACACGCTGCCCACCGGGGAAATGCCATTCGCGCCGGACCGGCCGATCGCCTCGCTCGGGGCCTTCAGACCTGCGGCCCCCGGGCAGCGCCGACTCAGTCAATGCATGAATGTGGCCCAAGTGGTGGGCCCAGCTTGGCCACAGGCTAGCCCAGGGCTACTCAGCTTTGGAAGCCCCGGGGGCCACACTGATATGCACAGCACATGCCGAGGGCCGCAACTGAAGTGTGGTTGCATAGACATGCAGATTGATATGCAAATCGCTTCTTTCACACGGATGGGCGTGCAGGCAAAGATTACACCTTAAGCCACGGCACCAGACCCACACGTGGCCCGTGTGAGCCAGTGTGACGCCGAGTCGGGGTTCTCCCAAATCCTGCACCCCGTCTGCAGCGAGAACAGACTCCGCCAGCCAGAGAATAGAGGGAGTTTATTGCTCCTCCATGCTACAGCACAGCAAAGATGTGATGTGGCTACAGGAGTCTGGGCCAGGATGCCTCAGATCCTCTGGGTTAGGGGTGTCCATCACCCCCCTAGACCTCCAGCCCTCAGCTTAGGCTGACTCCTTCATGTTCCCCAGCCAGCAACTGCCCCTTCCCCCGAAGCGTCCTGTTGGTCTCCACCTTTCTCCCTTTGTCTCTCCCTCTGGGAGCCCTCTGTTATCTCCCAGGCTGAGCTTAAGTGTGTGGGTTAATCCACATGTGGGTGAGTCAGTGGGAATCACAGCGCAGGGGACCCCGGGTTACAGAGCAGGCAGCACCCCCACTACGCCACATCCAGTCAACCCCTCCTAGGCTCTGCCCGCTAGGCGAAGCAGCCAGCACTTCCCAAAATGCCCCAGCACTCCCGGCACCTCCTCCCTGGGGGCTAGAAACGGCGACGCCCTGCACCGGTCTGTTCCCGCCCTCCCGGCCGCTTGCGTCTGTCAATGCCTGGGAGACCTCGCCGGTGCGGAGCGTGTTCCCAGTGGAGGCCACGTTCAAAGGATCCCGCCCGTGGGCCCCGCATAAACCCAAACCGCCCCACGGGCTGCAAAGCAACGGGCCACAGGCTGCATGCGGCCCATGTGTCGAGTACCCCTGCTCTACTCTTCCACGGGGAAAAAGAAAGGCCCTGTCCGGCCACGGCGGGCTGGAAAGTAAAGCCAGGGCCTGCGTGGATGGAGGGAGGCTGCCTCCGTCCGCAGCCAGCTCTGAGCAGAGCCTCGGAGGTGTGGGCGCCTCTCCCCCCCGTAGCCTCACTGGGGGGGCAGCGCGGAGTCGGGGCAGAGGACGGGAGGATGGGGGGGGGGAGTGGGAAACTGCGGCGGGGGTGGGGGGGAGAGCAGAAGCGGCACCGACAGATGGGAAAGAGGGAGGGAGGCAGAGGAGGAGCGGAGGGAGGAGGAGACGGACGGCAATGGCCCCGCAGCTCTCGCCGGCCGGTCACTGCTCTGAGGACACCCCCGCCCGCCTGGGGCTGGGCACGGGAAGGGCGCCACATGGGAATGCTGACGTGCCCTTCCTTCGCCGAGTCCCCCTGGGGAGAGTTCCCAGCACGGGGCCTGCTGGGAACAGCGCCGCCTTTGTCAGCAGGGAAGGCGCGACAACCGGGCGCAGCACGAACTCCTGCTAAGGGCTTGGCTCCCACCCGCCCCAGCCAGGCCATGCCTGCCCTCCCGGCACCCGCTGGCTGACTGGGCCTGCTTTGGGGCCCAGAGCCTTGGGGGGACGTGGGCCTATGTGCCCCCCCAGCTCAGCCTTGGCCTCTCCTCCGCGGGGCAGGGGCCGCAGGAGAGACAGAGGGGAGCAGGGGACCTGGGAGAAAGGGGGGCAGGGAGGGAGCGGGGGGATTCCATACAGAGACCATCTCATCCCCCTTCCCCCTTAACTGTGCCCGACTCCTGCTCCCCAAAGGGGGATCTGTGCATGGACAGCCCAGCCACCCAGCTCCCTACATTGCCTCTGGTCCCAGCTGCAATGTCCCCGGCTCCCCCTGCCGAGCGGCCCCCCCCCCCAGCTGCAGTGTCCCTGGCTCCCCCCGCTGACCCACTGCTGAGCGCCCCCTGCCCCCTCCCAGCTGCAGTGTCCCTGGCTCCCCCCGCTGATCCACTGCTGAGCGCCCCCCCCACCCCCTCAGCTGCAGTATCCCCGGCTCCCCCCACTGAGCACCCCCCCGCCCCCCCTCCCAGCTGCAGTATCCCTGGCTCCCCCCTGCCGAGCGCCCCCCCGCCCCCTCCCAGCTGCAGTGTCCCTGGCTCCCCCCTGCCGAGTGCCCCCCCGCCCCCTCCCAGCTGCAGTGTCCCTGGCTCCCCCCTGCCGAGCGCCCCCCCGCCCCCTCCCAGCTGCAGTGTCCCCGGCCCCCCCTGCCGAGCGCCCCCCCGCCCCCTCCCAGCTGCAGTGTCTCAGCTACCCCTGCGCTGACCCACCACCAAGCGCCCCCCGCCTGTGCCCAGCCCCTGCCCGCCACGAGGACACACTGCAGCCGGGGAGGGGAGGGGAAGGAGACACCTGCCCCTGCCACCAAGCTGCAGAGTAGCAGGACACTGTCTGGCTCCCCAGGGCGTTCCTCGAGCAGGGCCTGCCCATGGCCCCGACACCCCTGCCTCAGCCCAGCCGCAGGGCCTGCAGCCAAACAGCCTCACTGACCAACCCGCCAGGCAGCTGGGAGGTGGCCCCATGCAGCCTGGGTCCCGGCTCTGGCTCTGCCCCATGGCTCTGACTCCTGCTGCCCAGCTCCGCACTTCAGGGCTGAGCTGGCCACAGCTCTGACCACTAGGCATGACTGCTCCCCCCCGGGCCTGTGGCACCCAGGCTGTATCTGGGTCTCCCATGTTACAGGGCTGGGTTTACAGCTTCTCCCTTCCCTGCATCTAACCACACACACAAAGCCACGGCCCTTTGTAAGAAGCCGCCCTTCTTGGAGGGGAAAAAATCTCTATTTTGGCCCAAAGGCTTTGAGTGAAAGTGGCCAGGTGCAATTTCGGTGTCAGTCACCCCCCCCCCCCCCGCCCCGTTTTCAGCATCTGCCAGCTGGCCTGCTACTGAGCCATCCCTGGGCCTCAGACAGCCGGGGCAGGGACACCCACCACAGGCAGGACTGGCCAGTGAAATAGACCAAGGCCACGTGGAACAGACCCAAGGTCGTGACTGGTACTGGGAGCCAGACGCAGCTGGGCTGGGCTGTCTGGCTTTTTACCTACAGAGGCATCTTTTAAACACGAGTCTGTGTCCTTGCGGTTGACACTGTGCACCTGCCTCTCCTCTCTGCCCTTCGCCGCAACGCCTCTGGCCGGAGCGCCCGGCAGAGACTGAGCACAGCCGGATGCGGAATCCTTTTTGAATATACCTCCCTGAACGCTCGGCTTCGGACTAAGGCGTCTGACTGGGGGCCAAGTCTGCCCCACCGCTCTCCGACGGCCGCATGGGTTTGCAGATCCCCCTAGCAGGGCGACAGAGCAGTGAAGCTAGAGCGGCACGGAGCTGGGCTATCCGTGGAGGCATGTCATAGAATCATAGGACCATAGAGCTGGAAGAGACCTCAGAAGGTCATCAAGTCCAGCCCCCTGCTCTAGGCAGGACCAATCCCAACTAAATCAACCCAGCCAGGGCTTTGTCAAGCCGAGACTTAAACACCTCTCGGGATGGAAACTCCACCATCTCCCTAGGGAACCCATCCCAGTGCTTCACCACCCTCCTAGGGAAATAGTTTTTCCTAATATCCAACCTGGACCTCCCCCACTGTAACTTGAGACCATTGCTCCTTGTTCTGCCATCTGTCACTACTGAGAACAGCCTTTTTAGGACCTCCCTTCAGGAAGCTGAAGGCTGCTCTCAAACCCCCCTCACTCTTCTCTTCTGCAGACTCAACAGACCCAACTCCCTCAGCCTCTCCTTGTAGGTCGTGTGCTCCAGACCCCTAATCATTTTGGTCGCTCTCCGCTGGGCCCTCTCCAATGCGTCCACATCCTTCCTGTAATTGGGGGCCCAGAACTGGACACAGTACTCCAGATGTGGCCTCACCAGAGCCGAGTAAAGAGGAATAATCGCATCTCTGAATCAACTGGCAATGCTCCTCTTAATGCAACCTAATATGCCATTCGCCTTCTTGGCTACAAGGGCGCCCTGTTGACTCATGACCAGCTTCTCATCTACTGGAACCCCCAGGTCTTTTTGTGCAGAACTGCGACTTAGCCAGTCGGTCCCCAGCCCGTAACAATGCTTGGGAATCTTCTGTCCCAAGTGCAGGACTCTACTCTTGTCCGTGTCACCCAGCTGTGGTCCGAACTCCGCATGCAGGGTAGCCAGACCCCCAGGACTTAGTCTTTTATGGGATCCCCTCGTCGTCCAGGATCTGGGAGGAAGGGGTAGGGGGGCCCGGGCCCTCCCTCTCCACCAGGCCCCAACCCAGGGCCCTATCAGTGGTGGGTGGTTCCCACCACTGGCTCAGCAGGGAGTTCTCCCCAAAACTCACCAAGCCTGCTGGGTCCTTTTCTGGGCCCCGCCCTGGGTTGCTTCCTACCCCCTCGCCCTGTCCGACAGCGGTCCCACCTGTGGATGCGGGTCTGGCTACAGCAGCAACGTCGGCAGGTGGGGTTTGGGGGACAGCAGTGGCCGGGGCCGCGACAGCTTCTAGGGGGACTGCACAGTGCAGCCGGCGTTGCGGTCTGGCTCGTTCCGGAGACAACAGTGGCAGGGGTAACGGGTCCAGCGCCTCTTGGTTCAGCTGCAACGGCTGTGGCTCTGGAGTCCGGAGCAGAGCTCCTTCCCCTCCAGTGGCCAGCCCCAACAGAGCAGCCCTGCAGCCTTTTATACCGGGGCTGCACTGTGAGCATGCCCAGCAGGGCTGCAGGGGAGGGGCGTATTCCACCCAATAGGCGGGCTCTCCGCCCCCATGTTCAGTGCAGGGCTCGCCTGCCCCGTCACAGAGGGGAACACACGAATCCTTGCGGCAGCCGCTGCTCGACATTGGCGCCAAATCTGGCACCAGGAGGCCCGGCGAGGGGTCCATGGGAAGGCTGGATTTGCTGACTCGGGCCAGAGTCTGTTTGCCTGTGTCAGTTTTGCACGTGCAGAGCTTCTTGCGTCTGTGTTTCCAGGGGTAGCTCCTGGAGTCACCTCCCTCCCCAGTTGCTGCTAGCCAGCATGGCTGGGGAAAGCGAGGCAGGTGGATTGGCCCAGCACAGAACAGACAAGGAATAATGGAGCCCCCAGCTCCACTGAATGGACTTTCCTCCAAACCTTCAAGCTGGAAGAGGGGCCCTGGTGTGTGCCTGGAAAGGCCTGAGTCGAACATGGCCAGGGACTTGCCCATGCGACAAACGCCATTGGGACCTCCTCTGCTGGTCTTCATTCCAGCTTCTCACCTTCCATCCATCCATCCGAGTCCTTAAACAACCAATATCCATCCATCCATCCATCCATCCATCCATCCGAGTCCTTAAAAAACCAGTATCCATCCATCCATCCATTCATCCATCCGAATCCTTAAACAACCAATATCCATCCATCCATCCGAGTCCTTAAACAACCAATATCCATCCATCCATCCATTCATCCATCTGAGTCCTTAAACAACCAATATCCATCCATCCATCCGAGTCCTTAAACAACCAATATCCATCCATCCATTCATCCATCCATCCATCCATCCATCCATCCGAGTCCTTAAACAACCAATATCCATCCATCCATCCATCCGCGTCCTTAAACAACCAATATCCATCCATCCATTCATCCATCCATCCATCCATCCATCCGAGTCCTTAAACAACCAATATCCATCCATCCATTCATCCGCGTCCTTAAACAACCAATATCCATCCATCCATCCATTCATCCATCCGAATCCTTAAACAACCAATATCCATCCATCCATCCATTCATCCATCTGAGTCCTTAAACAACCAATATCCATCCATCCATCCATCCATCCATCCGAGTCCTTAAACAACCAATATCCATCCATCCATCCATCCATCCATCCGAGTCCTTAAACAACCAATATCCATCCATCCATCCATCCATCCATCCATCCGAGTCCTTAAACAACCAATATCCATCCATCCATTCATCCATCCATCCATCCATCCATCCGAGTCCTTAAACAACCAATATCCATCCATCCATTCATCCATCCATCCATCCATCCATCCGAATCCTTAAACAACCAATATCCATCCATCCATCCATTCATCCATCTGAGTCCTTAAACAACCAATATCCATCCATCCATCCATCCATCCATCCGAGTCCTTAAACAACCAATATCCATCCATCCATTCATCCATCCATCCATCCATTCATCCGCGTCCTTAAACAACCAATATCCATCCATCCATCCATTCATCCATCCGAATCCTTAAACAACCAATATCCATCCATCCATCCATCCATCCATCTGAGTCCTTAAACAACCAATATCCATCCATCCATCCATTCATCCATCCGAATCCTTAAACAACCAATATCCATCCATCCATCCATCCATCCATCTGAGTCCTTAAACAACCAATATCCATCCATCCATCCATTCATCCATCTGAGTCCTTAAACAACCAATATCCATCCATCCATCCATCCATCCATCCGAGTCCTTAAACAACCAATATCCATCCATCCATTCATCCATCCATCCGAGTCCTTAAACAACCAATATCCATCCATCCATCCATCCATCCATCCGAGTCCTTAAACAACCAATATCCATCCATCCATCCATCCATCCATCCGAGTCCTTAAACAACCAATATCCATCCATCCATTCATCCATCCATCCATCCATTCATCCGCGTCCTTAAACAACCAATATCCATCCATCCATCCATTCATCCATCCGAATCCTTAAACAACCAATATCCATCCATCCATCCATCCATCCATCCATCCGAGTCCTTAAACAACCAATATCCATCCAGCCAGGACGGGAGCCAGGACTCTCTGGCATGTGCCCTGGAGACTGGCTCCGTCCTGTGTGAGCACCTCACAGGGGGTGGGGGGGGATGGTCTCCAGAGGGCCAGAGAGGGTCAGTCAAGCCACGCCCTCCTGCCACTGGGCGGGTCCTTTGTTGCGGTCACTCGCCATGTGCCACGGCTGGGGGAGGGGAACACGCTCGGCCCCAGAGCGGCTTGCTCTAAGCCTGGGGGCACAGCGCCAGCGGAGGCCATGGGGGCTGGAGGTCAAGGCTGCTTAGCTGCAGGATGGGCCCAGCCTGGGTAGCAGCGCCCTGCTTCCTCCTAGCTTCCCCCAAACTTCCCCATGGGCTGGAAACAGCCCTGATCCCCCAGTGATGCCAGGACCGAGGGTGCCCCCGCCTGGTGGCTCAGGAATTCACGCCACCTTGACAGGGCTGTCACTTGCCTGGCAAATGGTACCGTTGCAGCCATGTCTGGGGGTGGGGGGAGTGTGAGACTGGTGCTTGGCTGCAGGCACTAAAGGGTTAACTCAGCCAGCCTGTTCCCAGCTACAAGCAGCCCAGCGCCTGTTTAGTGGGGTAACATGCTGTGCCAGGCCCTGCCCCTCTCAGCTCCCCGGTCCAGCCCCTGCTATTAAATCCCACTCGCAGGCCCTCGCTTGTGATTCTACCCTCACTCCCAGCATTGCCTCCTTTACAGAGAACTGCTCACAAGGGAGTGTGGCACGCACCTCTGCCCTCTGCTGGGTGGAATCAGAATTGCTCCACTGTGTGTCATACGCTCCATACTGCTAATGGAGATTCTCCTTCTCCTGAAGTGGCAGGGGCCTGTGCTTGGGGAGCAGGAGGACCTTGGGCAGCAAGCTGGCTCTGGCAGTATCTGGGCCCCACTCTTCTGTGGGTAACACCCTGTCCCCACTCCAGGCAGAGGTGAAGACCCTGAAGTTGGTGGCATGTTGGTTGCTGGGGGACCGCTCCATGGGAAGCAGTGGTGCGGGGCAGTGGGTGGGGAGAGCCAAGCGCTGCTCCTGGTAGTGTGTCCGGCCATTCCAGGCCCTGCCAGCAGGCTGGGGGCTGGGGGCTATTAAAAGTCTCTTGCCTGGCTTGGTTTGGGAGATGTTACTTGCGCCAGCTGGTGCCTAGATCCCAAACTCAGCGCTCCTCGCTCTGCTTACGCCTTTGCCAGGCTTCCAGTTGTAGGCGAGACGACCCAGCCAGCACCCCAGGAATGACTCCTTGTGACCCCGTGCGCCAGCTGCCAGGCCCCGGGCAGAAAGGGGCTGGGCCCATACCGCATGGTGGCTGGAGTTTGCCCGCCCCTCGTTGTTACGGGTCACACTTTGCTGTTCGGGCGCCACATGCGAGCGGCTGGCAGAGCCCTTCACCAGCACAGGCTAAGCCCCACAGCTCCCCGGGAAGGACGGAATGAGCAGGGATTAGCACCCCCCTGAAATGCAGCCACCTCTGGGGCGGAATGCAGCCGTTGTCTGCCGGAGCACAGCAACACGCCGCTGCAGCTGGGGATGGGAAGTGAAGATGGGGCCCATCGCCAAGGGTTGCTGCCAGGGCTCCCCAGGCTGGAATCAGGAACTCTCCAGATGGGCAGGGGATGTGTGGTAAGCAGCAGGGGGCCTAGTGGGGGGGTTGTGAGGAAGTGGGGAGCTTTGGGGGTTCAAAGGGGGGTGTTGCATACAGGGGGGCACTCAGTGCCCAGAAGTTACTGGGTTAATGTGACAAAGGTGGGGAGTGTGTGTTTCAGAGAACAGCCCAGAGTTGGAGCCGTGGTGTCTGGGACCCTGGTTACCCCAACCCTGCTTAGCGGACACAGCCGGGTCTGGCCAGATGACGGACAATGGGCTGCAGAGAGGGACCCCGGCAACCAGCCCAGCTGATCCCAGGGAGGGGAGAACATTGGATGGGGAGGGAGGCGGAGAAGAAAGGACCCAGGAGATCCTCTTACCTGGAGAGAAGACAATGGCTGGGGGAGGGGCTGTTGCTGGGGGTATTGGAGGCTCTGCTGGGAGACTGGGGCTGTTTTGGGGGGCCTGAGGGCAGAGCAGGCAGGGCTCAGCTGGCTGCAGGAGAGACTGACGTGTGGGCTGCGGGCCCAGGCCTACTGGCCTGAGAGACCCGTTGCTGTGTTCAAAGCTCAATAGACCCTTCTGTTTTGTGCTGGCTGATAGTTGCTCTGGTCTAGAGAACAGGGGGGCACTGTTCCCTCTGGGAGGGGAGGCCCTGGGGGTCCAGCGGGAGGGGACCCCCCGAAGGGGCTCACGGTGGAGGCAGGCGGCTGGAGGCCCTGAGAGGCGCCGTCCTGCAGGCGGAGGGGCAGACCCCCCAGGTGAGAGGGGGCCCCCCCAAGAGAGGGTCGCCGCACTGGAGTGGGCTCCCTGAGAAAGGGCTGTCTCGCTGCTGTTGGAGAGGAGGGGCTCCCCGAGAAGGGGCTGCCGCACTGGAGAGGGGGGTTCCGCCCAGGAGCCGAGGGGCCAAGTGTGGGCGCTGCCTGTGAGCCGTGACGGGGGTTATTCTACATCTCCCCCACATACAGGCCCCCAGGCTGAGTGCCCTCTAGGGGGTCGCTACTGACTCTGGGAATCAATCAATAACCGGCCATGCCCAGCTGGAGCGTGGCGCCGACCCAGGAGAGCTTGCGCCAGCCGCACCCAGAAAACACATGCTGTGAAGGAGTTGGCAGTTCCCTGCTAGGGACGCCCCTGGCCCTTGCTGTCCTGGCCGCATCATTCTGGAGCAGCTGAACCCCGCCGGGCCCTGTAAGTGCTCAACGGCCTTTACAGTCCTAGCTAGGCAAACACAACCCTTGGGGCAAACCTTCAGACACGACAAGGGGGGTGTGGGGAGGGGACCCAGCAGTCAGGCGCCTCATGGAAAAAGTGGGAGTTGAGATGTGGGCTGGCCCTTTAAAGGAGGCAATGGAGCCAGCCCAGAACAAGGGGATTCTGGGAGGTGTAGTTCCCACAACTGATGGGACTCGTAAGCTGGGCAGCAATGCCTGCTGGGAAGGGGACTGGGGTATAAGAGTACTCTCTTGCTTGGGGGAAGGGACACTCCTTTCTATCCCTGGTACAAGGAGGCAGCCATGGGAGTGGTTGGCCAGTGTTCCCGGTAAGCTGAGCTCTTGTGTGGGCCGCTCAGGAAAGATTCAAGTGCCGCCCCCCACTGATTAGCAGAGCCCCCACAGCTAGTTTTTGATTTTTATTGATGGTGCACATTCGCATGTGCCTTGGTGCACATAAGACATTATTCTGCATGTGGAGGGAAAACGCTGCCCATGGATGGAAAAAAATGAGCGGAGGGAACATTGGGGTTGACCACTGCTCTGAGAGAGGATGAAAGGGTGAAGCCAGGGGTGGAAGAAGGTCAAAAGACGAATGAATGGGAGAGGGGGAAGGGGGCGATGAATTGGATGTGGAGAGAAGCCACTCGAAGGTGGGGGGTGGTGGTCGGTGTGGGGGGAGGAAGGGTTCTGGCCCTCCATCCTGGTGGGGGGCAGGTGAGCAGCGATGTGGGGAGAGGAGCAGGCGCAGCAGCTGGGAGAGGAGGTGATGGGGCCAAAGGCTGGGATGGGTTAGAGGGACCCGGAAAGGACAGGACTTGGCAAGAGCCAGCGCAGAGGTCGCCAGGGAGGTAGAGGAGCTGCTAAAGGAGCGGTTGGTGAGTGGGGAACCAGGGGTCTCCAGAGCCAGGGGAATGCCTGGAGAGAGGGCAAGGCCACGACCCCCAAGCCCGCAGCCCGGAGGAGTCCCGCCCAGAGAAGCACTGGGACTCTGGCTCCACAATGCAAGGGCAGAGCCTGATGCAGCCGGGGGCTTGGCCCTCTTGTCCCCCTCCCCCCCCCCCATTCCACAGACAGCACCCCCGGCCAGCGTCCCTGCTGCGGGCGTGTCTCGGACCCAGGGCAGCTACGGATCACGTCAGCTCCAGCCGTGCTCCTGGCCTGAACTGGGAGCTACCTGGGGCGTGCCAGCTGGGCCAGCTTCCTACCCGCCCCGCCGCGGCCCTGTTGGCAGGCGGTGAGGCCGGGCCGACGCCACCCGCGGGGGCGGGAGGGCTCCAGCCGGCTCTGTCCACAGCAGCAAAGTCACTTCATGAAGGTTACAAAATCCTAGAGAAAAACCAAACGAAGGGAAGGCCTGAGGCCGATCCTGTGTCCCACTGCTCCCGGCGGGGAAAGGCCGGGGGTCCCAGCCAAGCAGGCCCTGCCTCCAGCGTGGACCCGCTGGGCGGCCCTGCCTCATCTCCTGGGCCAGTAGAGCACAAAGCCGTCCCGGCTCTTGCCGAAGTCGGGGTAGGGCAGCTCCTGGCGTGTCTCCACAGCAACCAGCCTCTTCCTCCCACGCAGACTCAGCTGGATACAGTCTGATACCCGCACCTGCAGCTCGCGCTTCGTCCTGGGGGGGGGAGAGAGGGTCAGCAGGGCTCAGCGCCTGCCGGAGGGGGGGTGGGCTAGAGCCGCACCTCCCCCCCAGCATTTCTGGGGTGTCGGGTCCCTGGGGGACCCCTGCCTCCTGCTACCAAGCCCCCTCTCAATCTGCTATCACGCTGAGACCCCAATCAATGGGTTGGTCTTTAACGAGCCCCCGGGCTCCTCGCTGTTCATGCTGAGACAGGCTAATGGGGCTGGGGAGAGCAGGGGTGGGGCCTTGGGGAAGGAGGCAGGCAAAGGTGCTTGAGTTTGAGGGAGATCCTTACACTCCAAAAGGGACCTGGTGCTCACAGAGGTGGGAGACCACAGCCCTAAGCGCCCTGTTCTCCTTCACGGTCTGGGCTTTGCTGCGTGGAGGAGACGGTCTGGGGGCACTCCCTGCCTTTGCTCACCTTGCAATGTCCTTGGGCGGGAGGGAAGGCCTGGTGGGGAAACTGAGGCACAGAAGGGTTCAGAGAGTGGCCCTCGGGGCAGTGCTAGTGACAGGATTAGGACTCGGGCTCTGCTCACAAGAGCAGGGGGGAGCTGGAGAAGGCCCATCAGGCTGGGCCAAGGTCACACGGCATGTCCAGGGCCCAGCTTTCAAGACTTTTGAGGCCTCATCTTGGGCCGCCGGCTCCTGCCTGACCTGGAGACGCGCAGGCCCATCTCCTCCAAGGCTGTGAGGCTCCTAACTTCTGCTGATTTCACTGGAGGTTCTAGGCCAAAGGGGCCAGAGCTGGGAAACAAACTCCCTGAAACTTCCCGGTGCTCCAAATTCGGGTCACAATCCAGGGATAAAGTGGTACAGCTCTGGTGGGTTCCTAGCAGCTGCGGATCGGCCCTCTGCTTTTCACGGGCAGGGAGCTGGCTGTGTGGCTACAATGCCGCAAAGGCTAAGGGAGGGCAGGCGAGCCCAGCGGCTGTGGGAGACTGGGAGGGCAGGTCAGGCAACGGGGGCGTGGTCGAGAGAATAATTCATTAACGACCTTCTAGCCGTCAGCAACACCGCAAGCCAAAATACGCAGCGTAAATGCCCGGAAATCAAACCCTGCTAAGTTCTCAAGCAGCTCGTTTGGACTTTGCCTCGCTAGAAATGCGGATGATTCCCGACGGAAAGATTTTGGTCACTGGCTTGTGAGTGAAATCGACACGTCCCAATAAAAATCAAACCTTGCCAAGTCTGGTTGTCATGGCCAAAGATTGTACGTTTCCAAAGATCCCGCCCCCCGGGGGACAGATTGTGACTTTATCTGTGTCTGTCCTTCTGTCCCGTCCCAATCAATCCTGCAGAAATCCTGCTGGATATAGCCCTTCCCGGCCCTCTCGTGCCAGGAGAGCTATTCCCCTGGCACACAGCGCTGCCTAAGGACCAAACCTAGCTGGGAGTGAGGCGTCCGCCCTTCGCTTCCTGACAGATCACACGCAGCTGCTCACGTCACCCTGGACTGCAGCCGGGATCTTGTGGGGAAAACCCATCGGAAGAGGGGGCTTCAGTGTCGCACAGCAGCTTCGCAAATGGGCTCGTTGCTTATTTTGGGGGGCTTAGGGCAGCTCCGTGGCAGCCTGCCCCCCAGGGCTGACTGGTTCCGTTGGCCCAGCCGTGCAGTGCGTCTGCCAACGCCGGGCGACGGACCCTCCGCCCCGGCAGGTGCGGGATTGGAGGCAGTATGCGAACCGGGCCCCTCCGCCCCGGCCCGGGGAGCAGTGCTGGTCCTGTCCCAGCCCTGCCCGGGTCCCAGAGGGCCCTGGTGAAAGCAACGGGAAACGGGGGAGCATGGAGAGGAGGCGGCCGACTGCCAGACCACCGAGGGAGGGGAGGGGCGGCTGAGAGGTGCAGTGAGTGAACTGGGGCCCACAGGGAGGTGGAAGGGGGTGGGGGGGGCATGGTGCACTGCAGGCTGCCAAGGGAGGCAGACGGGACCCGGCCACGGGGGTCCAGCTATGTCGTGGCACCGGCTTGGAGCCTGGCCCCGCTGACTGTGGTTGGGGGCTAACACCAGCAGTGCGGCAGGAGACCCTCTCCCAGGGGGGCAGGGTGCAGAGCCCGGCTCCAGCCTGAGCTGCCACCTGTAGCCCTCCCACCCTGAGCCCCTCTGGACCGGGGTAGCCCGAGCTGGCCCGCAGCTGTAGAAAGGGCTCCCCCCAAACACATGGAGCCACTCGCTGGCCTGGGCGCACGCTGAGAGAGCCAGGGAGGCCCAGCGCCCCTGGAGCGTAAGCCCCGTGCCGAGACGGGGCCCTTCCCACCATCGGGGCGGAGCCGCTGTGCCACGCAGGCCGGAGCAAGCTAGCCAGGGGAGGGGAGGCCACCTCCGGGCTCAGCCAGGCTGCCGACTGGCGGGGGGAGCAAGGCCCGGCCCCCTGAACCCGCTCACAACCTGCCTCTCCCCCAACCCGGAGCTGTCCCACACGGGGAGGGGGGGCTGAGATGGGCGGGGGCAGCGCGCCAGCCTCACCGCAGCGGGCACGACAGGCAGCAGCACAGAGACTCCCCTGGCCTGGGGTCGGCCCCACAGCCATGAGGGGCTGGTGGGGAGGAGGCGGATTTGATTCGCTGATCGGTCTCTGAGCACGTCCCCCCCCCAGCACCGTGCAAGCCGGTGGGACAGCTGTTGCTTTTGTGAGCCCACGGGCTGCCATCTGGAGAACGACCCCCGACCCCTGCGTCACCCGGGGGGCGCGTGGCCTTTCAGAGCAGGTACCTGAGACCCGGAACCAACAGCTGGGCCAGGGCCCCGCCGGGCTGCGCGGCATCTGACCAGGGTTACGGGCGGGGAGGGGGGATTCTGCCCCGTGGCTTTGATCCTGAGAGCCAGAACACTGGGGAAGAGCCCAGCGGGGCAGGCCGGGGCTAACCGGCACTGGCCCCCGCGGGATACCAGGGGTACGGCATGGCAGGGCTTACCGCTGGGAGCTGACCCTTTGCTGCCTGAGCCCTGGCCGGGACCCAGGGCTCGATTAAGGGGGGGCTAGCTGGGCAGCTGCCCGGGGTGCCAACCGATGGGGGCACCTGATAGCAGCTGTAAGGTGCACCGCGCGCCTGGGGCGCAAGAATGGCTCGAGCCAGCCCTGGCCGGGAGCAGGAGGCTGTTTGGGTCCCCTGACTTACCCCATCTCCCGGCTGGCCTGACGCAGGGCCCTGGGAACAGAGTGAACCTGGCCAGTGGTCACAGGGTGGGCCTGGCGCCCGCCCCAGCTCATGGGCCGAGCCAAGGGCTCCTGCTTGCCGGGGGGCGGGGGGCGGTCCCACTGCCCTGGGCATGGAGCCCCATCGCCCCCCCAAACCGCCTGCATCCTCAGCGCAGCACGTCTCCCCGCCCAGCCTGGCTCCCTGCCCCCTCCTGGCCGGCAGCCCCTGCAGGGAGCAGGGCAGGAAGTCACGAGCTGGGGCCATGGGGGCCGTTGCCCCAGGCGGCTCACATGGCCCCGCGCTGGTGCTGGCAGACAAAGGGGCCATTTCTTCGGCGCAGGGGGAGCGGGCGGCTGCTGGGGAGGGACTCATTATGGCTCAGCTGCGGCGCGTGGCAGGGCGGCTCCCAGCCCCCCCCCCCATACGGGCAGCGCCCGCCCAGGCCACCTCCAGCACATGCCCCCGCAAACAGGGCACCCGGAGGGGGTGGGGAGGGAGGGGGCACTCGCAGCAATGAACCCCAGGCAAGCCCAGCTCATGAGCCAGGAAACCCAGGCTCCCTGCCCAGGGCCAGGGGAGGCCGGGCCGGGGGCTCCCACGCGGGGCGGGTCTGCCAGGCACCACCCGCTCCTGGCTCTTTCCCAGCCACAGACCGGTCAAACCTCTCACACAGCTACTGACCGGGGGCGCCCCACTGCTAGCTCCAGCCAGGCCGCAGGGGGACAGCCAGTGTCCTCCCCCCCAGAGCCCGCTGGATCTGCCTTTCGACCCTGCATCCCTGCCTGGGAACTCTGCATCCCTCTGCCCCCCCCCCCCCCACACACAGCCTGCCTGGGACCCTGCAGCCCCTCTGCCCCCTCCCCCCCCACGCATGGCCTGCCTGGGAACTCTGCATCCCTCTGCCCCCCCCCCCACAGCCTGCCTGGGACCCTGCAGCCCCTCTGCCCCCCCCCCCCCACCGCATGGCCTGCCTGGGAACTCTGCATCCCTCTGCCCCCCCCCACAGCCTGCCTGGGACCCTGCAGCCCCTCTGCCCCCCCCCCCCACCGCATGGCCTGCCTGGGAACTCTGCATCCCTCTGCCCTCCCCCCCCGTGCAGCCTGCCTGGGAACCCTGCATCCCTCTGCACCCCCTCCCCCCTGCAGCCTGCCTGGGAACCCTGCATTCCCTCTGCCCCCCCCCCCCCACGGCCTGCCTGGGAACCCTGCATCCCTCTGCCCTCCCCCCCCCCGCAGCCTGCATGGGAACCCTGCATCTCTCTGCCCTCCCCCCCGTGCAGCCTGCCTGGGAACCCTGCATCTCTCTGCCCTCCCCCCCCCGTGCAGCCTGCCTGGGAACCCTGCAGACCCTCTGCCCCCCCCCGCCGTGGCCTGCCTGGACCTTTCCTGCCAGCTGGGCTAATGGCTGGGGTTTCTTCGGCCCGTTCCAGCCTCTCATGGGCCCGGCTTTGCCGGGCCAGATCACTCTGGGCGGGGTTAGGCGGTGAGGCCAGGATCAGAGTGCTGGCGCCGTGGGGAACGCCGTGGGGGGGGGGCGGCCCACGGAGGCTGCAGCCAGCAGCGGGGGGCGGCGGAGCCCAGGGAGCTGGCTGCGGAGAAGCCCCGGCCAGCAGACACCAGGGAGGGAGGCTGCACCGGAGCCAGCAGACAGCGACCTCGGGTGGCTTTGCGCCTCTCCAGCTCTGAGCAGTGAGGGAGGCCAGGCCAGCTGTCGGCTCCTCCCTCGGGCTGCCGGGCTGGTTCAGGGTGACCCCGGGGATCTCCCTGCACTGGGCCTAGAGCCGAGCTGCCCCTGGCTTGCGCGCTCTGCCCCGCCAGGAATAAACCTGCCTCTCTGGCTCGACCTGGGTCCGCGGCTGTGGCCCTCGCAGGCCGGCAAGACACTGATCAAAGCCAGGCAGCCCTGGGGCCAGGCAGCTGGCGGAAGCACTTGTCTGCCAGGAAGGAGACTCACAGCCCGGCCTGCTCTGCCTGGGGGCTGGGATTCTTCCTTCGCCCTGGGGCAGCCGGGCCCGGCCCTGATCCGTGCCCAGGCATGGGGGCATCAGGCGGCCGGCCTGCTCTGCACAGGTGCACAGGCCGGGTCCGAACGCTCCGTCGCCGGAGCCGAGAGACACGGGGGCGGGGACAGGGTGGGCCCTGGGGCCAAGGAGGGAGCTGGGGGTCTGGCCCCAGGGAAAGGAGAGAAGCTGGTCTCCGTGGCTGAGACATGCCCCAGGTGCTGGCCTCACACTGAGGTGGTGAGCCCGGGGTGCCCGCTCTGAGGCCGCGACCCCCACCGAGGCAGGAATGTCCGGCAGTGAGATTGATCCCACCCACAGGCCAGGGGACTGGGCCCAGCAGCCGGCCGGGCGTCTGGCCTGCGGGCACCTCCCTGCCCACACTGTGGGCACCCTCATCCTGCCCTGCTTCCTGAGGCAGGTGGCGCTGGGGGGGGGGCGTCTTATGGGACAGTGCCACACTAGTTGCAAAATGCCTGTTCATCCAGTGGTCTCCCGCCCCCCTCCTTCCCTCACCCAAGGAAGCTAGCCAGAGCCAGATGTAGCCCCTTGGGAGGGGTCAGCTGGTGCTTTGCCCCCAGACCAGGCTGTTCCCAGTGGGATGCCCCGCTCTCTACCCCAGACCCCCCTAGAGCATGCACACACTGGAGTTTGGGAGCTGCTGCTCCCACAGCGAGTCCATAGCAGCAACTCAGCAGATTTCGGTAGGATCCCAGCCCAGCTGACGGGCGGCCGGCTGGATCCCTGCCTGGGGTCACTGACCCTGTCCCCAAAGCGCTTTGTATTGTACCCACCACTGGCCTGCGGAACTCTCTGCCACAAGACATCTTTGAGGCCAAGGATGCAGCTGCACCCGTACAAGGGGCTGGCCCCTTACAGGGGGAATAAGAACATTCACAACAAGATGAGACCGACTACAGGGGACATCAACCCTCATGCGCGAGGGCAAGCTAAGCACCGACTGGTGGGCGTTGGACAGAAGGTCCCTGGGAGGTAAGAAGTCCTGGCCCCGCTAGAGGCAAGACGTGGGGGTAGAAATCTCCACCCACCACCCCCATGTTCAAGGTGCTGCATCTCCTGGCAATGGGGCTACGGACAGTCAGACAAACCCCTCAGGTGTGAAAATCAAAAGCCACCGCCAAGCCGGGGCCGGGGCCGGGGCCGGGGCCGGGAATGGCTGCGTCAGCGTCCCTGCATGCGGCCAGCGATGGACGGATGCCTGGCCAGGTGGCAGGGCTCACGACGGGCACAGTGTCCGCTCCAGCCAGGGACACGCACCAAGATGGCAACGCGGGAACGGAACGGCCCCAGATACGCCCATCCTGAGCAGCCACTGAGCGTAAGGCAGGGTCCCCCTACAGCGAGACCACCCTGGCCTGATTCAGCGTGAATGTGCCAGGTGATGCCCTCCCGCTGGATCAAGCCCCTTCCCGTCTCTCCTTAGCAATGGGCATCCTCGCCTCCTGCTGCACCCCCCCGGCCCCTGGTGGAACAGGTTTGGCCCACCCCGCTGGGTGCGTTGCTCTGAATCCCGTCCAGCCTCGGGGGGTGGGGGGGGAGCGGAGCTGGCGGCAAGGTGGCCAAGGAGCCGGGTCCCCAGTGCCACAGCGTGGACCCTCCCTGCCCCAGGCCGGGGACCCTGCTAATGTCAGAGCCAGGCCTGGTCCTGCCGCCCTGGAAAGCTGCAGCGGCAGCTGGCGGATCAGGGCCAGGCCCACGGCAGCAGGCGCAACCCCTGCTCTGCTGACACAGCGCTGTGCCGAGTTGCCACAGAAACACGCGCCCTGCCACACACCGCCTGGGCCTCACGCCTCGGCTCCCCCACCCCCGCCTTCCAGCTGGCGGCGCCCCGGCCTGGCTCCAGCCCCACCTCTGCAGCCAACCCTGCCTGCCATGCGTCCGGCCCTGAGCTGGTGGAGGGGACGTGCAGGCTCCCTGGGGGACCCAGCCCTCGGCCTCGCTGCCAGGTTGCCAGCAAAGCTACTGCCCTCTGCAGTGCCAGCCGGCGCTGGGACCCGCCTGGCTCGCCCCATGCAGTCAGTCTGGCTGTGCCCATCACCCTGGCCTCGGACACCTCTTCCCCCTCCATCCCCTGGTGTTTCCCCGCCCTCTCCAAGCGACAGCACCAAGCTGGGAGAGCGGCTCCTACGCCCCACTGCAAACTGGGCCACGGCAGTGGCGGTGCCCGGGCTGCGCTCCACAGACAGGCTGCGTCCCTCCTCTCCTCTCTCACCTTGACACCTTCCTGCTCGCCCCGGCTCTCTGCTTCCCCAGCTCATTAGTTAGTCTCAGCTGTTAACGAGCTTTCCTGCAGTTCCCTAGCAACCAGCTCTGGGCTCTGAGCCATCTGCAAAGTGGGACACCAGCTAGGCTCCTTCTGCACGGGCGAGCGGCTGAGTGCGCCAGCCCCCCCGCCGGGTCCCGCCGCCCCGGTACGGAGCCCTGGCCCCTGGAGCCACATTCTGCTCTGACGGGCCCCCCCTTCCTGCCCTGCAGGGTGTAAAGCCATGGAGCCCCGAGGCACCGATCACCCCAAGCGCTTCTCCGCCCTTTCTGCACCAGGCTCCCCCATCCCCGTGGCTGGGAACCTGAAACCTGCCCTGACCCCCAGCCTGGCGCCGCCGGGTGACCCCAGAGCCAGTGTAGGGCTGGGGGGCAGCTCTGGGCGAGTGAGCCACCCCTCGGTCTCCTTGCCGTGGGACATCGCAGGCATGGGAGGGGGCTGCCCCACACGGGGCGGGGGGGGCGCTGGCTGGTAATGGCGAGGTACGGCGTGGGGGGGGGAGGGCGTCAGTGGACTGGGATACCAGGGCCCTGGATGCAGGTCCCAACTCTGATCTGGAGCTTTGGGCAAGACACGGGGGGGGGGGGGACTCCCTGCCTCAGTTTCCCCACCTGCCAAAAGAGAAGTTGGGTACCTGCCCTTGCAGGGATCTGCTGAGGCTTCACTGGGGGCCGGGCAGGGCTCTGCAACCCTCGCCTAGGAGGAGCTCAGGGGTTCTCAAACTGGGGGGGCCCGACGCCAAACAGGGTCATTTGAATGGGCTGGCTGGGGCCAGCATTAGACTTGCAGGGACCCAGGCTGGAGGGGAAGTCCAAGCTCCCCCCCCTCCCCCCCGGGGCGGCAGGGCTCAGGCTGTGGCCCCCTCTCCCCCCAGCAGCCCCACCCCCCAGCCACATAGTAACTTGGTGTCAGAAGGGGGATGCAATGAAGACAGAGCCCCCCAAGCTAGAGGGACAAGGGGTCATTTCTCCAGCCAGCCGGGGCGGGGCAGGAGGCTGCGCAGAGCTCTGGGAACCCGCCGGCTGCACGCCTGCTCTGTGGTTTATGGCTCAGGCATCAGGCTCGGGGCTGGAGTAGAACCCCGGCAGCCATACGTGGGGTGGAGTGAGCCGGGGCCAGACGTCCCGAGAGGAGGGCGCCCAGCCATCCTCCTGCGAGCACCCCAGGGCAGGGAGGGAACCCAGAGTAGCTCCAGCCTCCCCGGCACCTTTCCAGACAGGGGGACCACGCTGAAGTGCAGCCACCTCTGGGGTGGAGGATGACAACATGCAACAGTGCACGCTGCACAACCGCTGGGAGGGGGCACTTCGAGCCAAGGGCGCTGGGGCAAACCGCACCTCAGCCGCCAAGTGCCAGGGGCTTGCTCACCTGCCGGCGGAGGGCAGCAGAGTTGGAGTTGCCCGGTATTCACGCGGCCAGCCGGCGGGCGCCAGGGAGAGAACCCCGATGCTGTTGCCAAGGCTAAAGCTGAAAGGGCCACGGAGCTGTAACTTCCAGCGGGATAGTCACACCCGGCCTCGCTCTGCCCTCAGAGCCGAAAGCCTAAAGGAGCGCGGCCTAGTGGTTGGAGCAGCGGGCTGGGACGTAGGGACAAACCCTGGTTCTGCTGGGTGACCCTGGGCACGTCACAGCCCCTCCGTGCCTCGGTTTCCCCAACTGCAAAATGGGGCTGGTGCGACCCGGGCGGGCAGCACTGTGGGATCTGAGTGGGGTCTTGCTAATCATGGCCGGGGGGCAGCCCTTGCGGGGAGAGGCAGGGCACAGCCAAGGGGAAGGGACGCAGGGGGGGCGCTGCAATGGGGGGGAAGCCTGCCTGGGGCGGGAGTGGCATGGGGGAGGGGTAGCGAGTGGAGCAGCAGCCAGGCAGGGTCAGCCAGTTCCAAGGAGCGGGGGGCGGGGGCCGGGGGGCTGCTAGGTCTCTATTAAGGCAGGACAAAAGAGAGCCAGGGCTACACTGCAAATGAGAGCCAGGAGCTGAGCAGCTGGGGGGGGGGGCTCTTAAAGGGGCAGCCACCTCTCAGTGCGGGGATGGGGAACACACACACACACACAGCCAGCTGCCGGGTGCACATGCTGAGCAGGCCGGCAGCCGACAGGGTTGCTGCTCTGGTGAAAACCCCTTGTGTCGACACGGTGAATGCACGCCCAGTGTGACTTGCACTAGTGGGAAGCCTGGGTTGGCTGGGGCTACCTGCCAGGCGAGGCTGCGGGGACCGGGGACAGGAGGAGGGTAGAAGACCTCTGGCTGAGGGCTGTAAAGTCCTGGGGGGAGGGGAATTGTGGAGTGGGGAGGGGGAGGCGCAGTTCAGAGCGGGGAGGAGAAAAGCTGGGAAGCAAGACCTCCGCCAAGGGAAGGGCTCCCTAAGGGAGGGCCGGGCCGCAAGAGACAGCCCTGCAGCCCCCCCCCGCCACTAGCCATGCCCCCCGCTGGCTCCTCTGGCCCATCTCCACTGCAGCTCCAAGAGGGGCAGCACAAGGCAGCTCCCGTGTCCTGCAGCCACCGGTCAGCACCACGGCCAGCTCCTCCTCCACCAGCTGGTCCAGGCGCCAGGCTTCCTAGGCAGAACCCCAGCCTGCTGCCCTGCCTCTGCCACCCAGCCCCGCAGAGCTGACACGCCCCAGGCCCCAGCGCCTCCAGCACGGAAACCAGGCTGGGGTCGCTGTGATCTCCTGCTGGTCCACGATGTTCCCCTCCGAGCTCCTGACCCACCCAAAGCCAGCTCCTGGGTCATCGGGAACTGCCAGTAGGCTGTGTGCGCGCATGGGGTGTGTGTGCATGTGCGTGTTTGTGTATGTGTCTGTGTGCACGCGTGCATGTTTGCGTGTGCATGTCTGTGTGGGTGTGTCTGTGTGTGCGCGTGCATGTTTGTGTGTGTATGTCTGTGCGCGCATGCATGTTTGTGTGTGCATGTGTGTGTGTCTGTGTGTGCGCGTGCATGTTTGTATGTGCGTGTTTGTGTGTGTTTTTCTGTGTCTGTGTGCGCGTGCTTGTTTGCGTGTGCATGTTTGTATGTGTGTGCATGTCTGTGTGTGCGGGTCTGTGTGTGCGTGCGGGTCTGTGTGTGTGTGTGTGTGTGTGCATGTCTGTATGTGCATGTTTGTGTATGCATGTCTGTGTGTGCATGTCCATGTTTGCGTGTGCATGTCTGTCTGTGCGTGCGTGTCTGTGTGTGCATGTTTGTGTGTGTGTGTGCGTGTTTGTGTGTGCGGGTCTGTGTGTGCATGTGTGTGTTTGTGTGTACGGGTCTGTGTGTGCGTGTGCATGTTTGTGTGTGCGTCTCTGTGTGTGTGTGTGTGTCTGTGTGAGCGTGTTTTTGTGTGCAGGTCTGTGTGTGCATGTGTGTGTGTACCTGTGCATATGCATGCACGTGTGCGCATGCAGGGCACTGACGTTGTCACACCTGCACCCTTGCCAAGCACAGCTCTCGCAGACAGGCTCCCCGTGCGGCTAGGACCGTGCCCCGGCGGCCAGGGCCGGGCTAGTTCAGATGCTTGGGCCATGGACATGACAGGGGCCAGCAGGCTGTTAGAACCTGCCAGTGGGGGAGGTGTGTGCTAGATCGGTCACTGGGCCAGTCCCCAGGCCTCCCACAGGGCACGATGCGGACGCTGCCAAGGGGGCGACCCAGGAACCCCCACCACAGCCTTCCCCGTGGGCACAGCCACCAACCAGGCCAAGTCCTTCCCCGCACCCAGAGGCCAAAAGAAGGGGCTGGGACTCCCCCAGTGCGGGGCACAAGGGTGGAACTGGAGTCCCTCACTGCCCGACACCGGCTGGTTAATGTCGCTGGCCATGTGGGGGGGGAGAAAGAACCGCCGGCACCTTGGCACCCTGGTGCCAGTGGCCCTGGAGGCTCAGGGCCTGGGACTGGCCAGGAGACAGCCCCAGGCTCCCTGTCAGATACAGGCCCAGCCAGGCGAGCTGTGCACACCTGACCTTGGCCCGGCCCTGCAGCTGCAGAGTCAGAGGGCAGCCGTGCCCTGGGAACCCCCCTCTGCAGGGGGGCCATGAACACGCCCCTGCGCACCCGTGGGCTCCGGCCATGGCACGGCTCCCCACTGCGTGCACAGACCAGGCCTCCCATGGGGCTGGCCCTACTCCCTCCGCAACAGACCCATCACTGGGACCCTGCGGCTGCTGACGGTGCTAAGACGCCAAGGGACCCCAGAGGCAGGGGGACTCTCCCCTTCTCCCAGCATGCACTGCCTCCCCCCCAGGCCACGCCCCTGGGGATGGGGCCCCCGGGCCCTGAGGGAGGCCCAGCTCAGAGGCATTCGCCTCAAGGGGCCACAAAACCCCGATTCCCGAGGGCTGGCTTGCGGCCCCAGGAAGGCGTCATGGGCCCAGCCTGGCTGTCGGAGCAAGGCTGCCCACTGCTGGGCACACGCTGCCTGGGGAAGGGTCCGTCCCAGCTGGGGAGGGAGAGGGCGTGGCTGAGGGCGGGGCAGGGAGAACCGTGGCTCTGTCCTGCACACACCGTGTCAGTCTGGCGGCATCCTGAGCTATTTGTCTCTCTCCCCGCAAAAGGGCGGTCACTGGTCCTTTAAGAAGGCCCCCCCCTCCCCCCTCCTCGGGAGGGCGCTACCATCTGGGACCGTAATTCCATGCAATCCACTTTGTCAAGGAGCTCCGGGTGAGGGGGGGAGGGTTGCAGCCCCCTCCCCCCCTTGCACGCGTCCCTTTTCTTCCCTGCGGCCGGGCAGCCCTGTGCTGGCAGCTGCCGCGAGCAGATGGCGCCGGCCTGCCCCCAGCCTCCTCTCTCCTCCCTCGCCAGCTCTTCAGGGGCGCCGATAGACGGGCTCCATCTGGCACCTGCTGCCCCGGCCTGGGCAGCGCCAGGGGCTGCCAGCGCTGAGCCAGCCCCGTGGGGGTCAAGAGCGCCCCGTCTGCCAGGCTGGCACTGTGGCGGGCACCGCGCTGCCCTCTCCTGCCCCTGCCCCCGCCCGTTTCACCGCGACACAAAGCGCCTGTCGGTGGCTCCAGGCACAGAGCGTTACACCGCTAGCGCCAGGCAAAGGGCGAGCTGGACCCAGCGTGCCTGGGCTCTAAACAGCTCAGCTGGGGTCTCGCCTTCCCTCTCCCTGCATGTTCACAGCTACCACCCCCCGCCACCCTCCCCATGCACATGGCTTCACTGGGGCTTGGTCCGCCCCTGCCCCACACGCGTCCCCATCCAGCCACCTGGGCATGCTCTGCGGCCAGGCCGCACGAACCATGCGCTTGTGGGGAGCCCAGCCGCCTGGCCGCCGGGGAGGGGCGCAACCCGCAGGCCTGGCAAAGGCTCGCGAGCAGCCCGGCTGCGACTGCCAGCCTGGGAGCTCTGGAGCTGGCTCCATGCCCATGGTACGGGCTCAGCCCCCCTCCCTCCGGCGCCTGCACCTGCTTTGCATCACAACGGCGGGGGGCAGCAGGGTCGGGGAAGACTCTCTAATCCGCCCCCCTCCCCTCCTGCCGGCTGGCTGCCCTGACAGCTGGAGGCTGCAGTGGGCCCGCGTGCCTTTGCACAATGCCTGACTGGGGGATTAGGAGCCTTCCCCGCAACCCGGATGGATTCCCCTAGGCCTGCACGCCCCTGCTGCCCCCCGCCAGGAACCAGTGCCAGCTGCCTCCTCTGCAGGTGCCACCGCACCCCCGGATCTCCCCAGGGTTGGAATTACTGGGCCCGGGCTTGGGGGCAGGGCCCTGCAGCACCACACGCTCCATCATGGATGCACACGCTTTGTCATGGATGCACATGCTCTGTCATGGTCACTTTCCAGCCGATCTGCCGGAGAGCAGCTCCCTCCGCATCACTCCACAGCCTGGGATCCATCCTGGACGCCCCACCGCGGTTTCCTCATCCACCCCGCCTCCCTGGCCCTCGTGGCCCCGGCCCCCATGGCATCCCTCACCTTTTGAAGTGGTCCACCAGCACCCCCACCAGCTCCCCGACGCGGTTGTCCTCTTCCGGCTGCATCTTGTGGAAGCAGATGACCAGGTCATCGTGGCTCTGGGTGTGGAACACCACCAGCTGGTCTTGGCAGCTGGTCACGCTCACCCCTGTCACCTGAGAAGCACAAGCCCCTTCGGGTTACTGACACGCCATGGCCCCTGCGCAGAGGGGGCAGTTCCCCGCATGGCCACCAGGGGGCGGTCGCAAGGAGCCTTCAGGCACCTCCTTGCTACTGCTCTTTGCTCTTCTCAGCCCCACCCACCACCACATCCGCCAATGAGACGGCAGCTTGGCTGGTGTTTGTGCATCATGCCCAAGGGATCTGAGTTCTGATTGGCCGATGGGAGGAGACGTGGCAGTGCCCAGGTGATGTCATGCCCTCCAGATCACATGGTCTTCTCTACCACGTGCTAAGGGGTGCCCAGGCAATCCCCCGCCCTGCGTGGTACCAGCTGCTTTCCCAGGGCACCCCGGAGAGGGGGCTTTTCTCCAGAGCACGGCAGGAAAAGGCCCAGGCCACCTGGCCTCCCTGCAAGGGCAGGACTATCCCCTCCCAGCACTGCTTCTTGTGAGCTTTGCCGTGCCTGGTGGCTCTATTCAACCCCCTGCTCCCAGAGTCACGTGATTCTGCTGAGGAGGGGCCGAGGCCCAGGGACTCGATTTGGTGAGAGGAGCACGGTCGGGGCTGGCCACGCTCCTGCCGCAGCCCGTCCCGGTGTACTGCTGCAGCAGCACATTGCCCCCCCTCCCAGCGCGACTCAGGGTAACCCCTCGGTGGGGCAGCCACGCATGGTCAGGGCAGAGGGCCGGGCATGGGGAGTCCAGGGCTCCTGGCTCTGCCACGGCTGCGGCGTCTCGGCTTGAGAAGAGCGCTGCGGTGTGACGGGATAGCAGCCAGGAGGGGCATCAGCAGTGAAGAAAAGCCCCGAGCGCCACGGGGCCTGGCCAGGCAGGGGCTCGGAGGCAGGGGCTGGCTCCTAGATGGGCCCGGCCATTGCAGTCATCGAAATAATCGACCTCGCCTGCCTGAGACCTGGATTTGTCCCTACGCGATGGAACCCTGGGTCGGGAGCCCCGGTGCTCCCGGGCCAAAGACGTGGCCTTGGGGATCAGAAGGGCCAAGAATCTCAATGCCTGGGGGGGTGCACCGCTGCCTCCTGGCTGCTCTGCCCAGGCCAGCCCCCAGCGTCTCCGGGCACTGTTGTGGGTGAGCTGGGACACGGCCCCTCTACACTGTCTCCTTCCAGCAGCTCCGGGTCTTCCTGGCTCTCCTCTCCAGCCAGCCCATATGCCCAGCAGCCCAGCTGGGACTGGGTCCTGCTGCTGCACTGACAGCCAGGAATCAGGGCTCTTGGGCTGTCCTGTCTGCCACTGATTCATTGTGTGACCCTGGGCAGCTCCCTCACCTCTCCCCAGCCCCACAGAGATGCTGTGGGGAAGGAGTCTGGGAAGGGCAGGCGGGAGACCGCCTCATGACCAAGGCCTAGGGTTTCCCTAGAACGTTTTCCGACTGCTTCTGGATCAGCTTCAGCAACGCCGCCCCCAACCACACTGCTGCACCTCAGGAGTCTCTCGAGAAATCCCACCGCTGCCACCAGCCAGCCCAGGAAGGGGGAGGAGCAGCTGGGGCTCCTCTTCCTCTCTGCTCTGCCCATGTGGCTTTGATCAGGGCTGCTGGCCGTGGTACCCAGCCTGCTGCTCATCCACCAGGGGATATGGGAGAACCCCAGGAGCTGGGAGCTGGTATAACAGCCAGCCAGCATCGTCCTGTTGTCTTTGTCTCCAGGTTCAAGTGGCCATGCCCGTGAGATGCTCCCTGGCTGGCCGTCTTGGCAGAGAGCCCCAGGGCTGGGCTGGGGAGGTTCAGCTCCCCTCTCAGCCTGGCAAGGCAAAGCTGTGGGCTGTCAGGGACCCTCGCCCTGCTGTCCTGCTCTGAGGCTGGGGGCCTTGCGAGAGAGTGGGCCAGGCCCTGGAAGTGACGGGGCACTTACCGTGCTCAGGGGCAGGGTCCGCATCACTCTGTACTGCTTCCTGGGTGCCAACTTGTAGAGGTGCTGGTCAGTGACGAGAATGGCCCGGTCCTTGCTCTTGTTAAAGCGGTTGATCTGCACAGCGGGGGAGACCACGTCACCCGGGGTGGGGGCAGAAACACGCCTGGGACCCAGGCAGGACTTTGCCCAGAGATCCCCCTGCTCCCTGCCAGCTCCCCTGTGCCCCCACCTCACCAGGGGAGTCCCCCCTGCCCTCCCAGGAGAGCTCCACTGTCGGGGCACCTTCTCCCCACCCCCAGCTGCTGGGAGAAATGGGGGTGCTGAGGACCCAGCAGAATAGGGTCCCCGGGGCGGGGGGGAATGGCCTATCAGCCCCATGGACAGCAGGGGGGCCCAGAACTCCTGCCCCTCCCAGCGGGTGGAGAGGGGCCGTGGCAGGAGGGACGGGGGCCCAGCCACGCCCAGGCTCCTACCTTGCGGACGTGGCAGGAGAACAGCACCGAGCTGAAGTGCACTTTGTCCTTCAGGGCCTGCACCCTCCTGGCGAACTGGGTGGCGAGGACAGGGTTTTCCGTCACCTGGCGGGCAGAGCAGACCCCGGCAGGCTGTGTCAGGCAGAGGGGAGGTGGGGGGTCTCCCGGGCCGAGGGGGAGGCTGGCTGATGCGGTGCAGAGCAGGAAGGGGCTCGTGCCAGCGCCCCAGGAGCACCACATGCTGCACGGCCCGAGGCTCCCTGGAGCTAAGCGAGGCCGGAGAGAGACCTGCGCCGTGGGGCCCACGGGTTGGCCACGGATTGCAGTGATGCCCAGAAATCCCACCGCAGGCCCCCTCAGCCCACAGCTCCCCACCCGTGGCCAGCTGGGATCATGCTACCTTCTCCCGTGGCCGTGGACCTCCCCTTGGGAGGCCTATAGAGGGCGCTGGCCCCAGGCAGCCCTTGGAGCTAACCGGGGCCTCTACCTGGTGCAGGGCAGCTGGGATCAGAAGGCCCCGGTGCCTCGCTCTCATACTGCGTTGGAGCCGGTTTCGTCCAGGTAGCCGGCCCCTGAGAGTTCCCTAAAGCCAAATCAACATGCAGGTGTCCACCCTGGGAGAACAGGACCCAGGCCAGGCCAAGGACCATGTGGCCCAGCCTGCCGGCTCTCCCAGAGGCCAGCGCTAGGTGCTCCGGAGAGGAAGGCGTGGGACCCCACAGGCGCCAACGTGCTTAGGTCTCACCCCAGTTGCAAAGCACTTGAAGAGCTGCAGTGGGAGCATGAGAGCATGGGCTATGGGCTCCCTGGAGAGCCAGACAAGCAGCCTTTTGGCATGGCGCTCACTTGCTGGAGCGGACGCGTCTTGTGGCAGGGAGTTCCACTGGATTATTGCACTGTCCGTGACAGTGCTAGCTAAGTGGGTACAGCCTCGTGTGCAGAGCCAGGCTTTGGGGTCTGGCTCCTCTCTTTGCAGTGGAACCCACTGACACATTTAATAGCCGAGTGCCTGGGTTTCCTCTCCGCCAACTCACTCCTCGCAGTCCCTGTGGACATGGACCCTAACTGCGGCGCTGCGTCTTATGAAGCCGTTGCCCCAGCTCACCCCAGAGGTGGCCACATTCCAGCAGTGGGCACTGAATTTGTGGGCACTTTGGCTTGAGGGGCAGGATGGAAGAGATGTCCTGGCCTCCTCGCCCGCACAGTCCTGTGGCGAACTAGTGTGAGACCAGAGCGTGAGGCCGCCGCTCACAGAGACATTTACCCCCCGCTGACACTCGAGGGCCTGATC
Source organism: Pelochelys cantorii (assembly GCA_032595735.1). NCBI lineage: Eukaryota > Metazoa > Chordata > Testudines > Trionychidae > Pelochelys > Pelochelys cantorii. The sequence goes on along the minus strand of CM064327.1, from coordinate 259,070,334 downwards.
CTGCGGCCAGCCAAGCAGTGTAAATCGGGAGAGACGGCCACACAGGCAGCGTGAGATCAGAACCAGGCCCAGGTCAAACTCACACCCGCCCCCCCCGGCATAGCATGGCAGAAAGGGACTGGCAGGGCGCCTGCTCCCTGCCCTCGCATCCTGGTGCTCAGAGCCCTGCCGGGCTGAATTCACCCTGGGGCCAGGAGATTTCCACCGCACAGGGCCCACTGAACCAGCAAGAGCCATGTGGCTGGGCGGGGGGGCAGCTGGGGTGGTAATTCAGCTGCCAGGGCAAGGCCCCGCATGTCCAGTCTGCAGCAGCACAGGACTTTGCTGGCTCAGGGGGGACAAACAAGCCTCTCCCAGGGTCTGAGTGGGAGACACTCCCCTCCATCCCCCACAGACGGCAGGAGCATCTTGGGACCTGGATACACCCTGCTCAGGGAGACACAGCACTCAGCGAGCCAGACATGGCCCCGGCTTCTCACCCCTTCAACACGAGCCATGCACATATGTACAGCCTGACACCTAACATACTCCACCAAGACACGCTACACACACACAGACACGCATGCACAGATAGACACCCTGTGCCCAGCACACTGCCACGGAGACACGTGACACGCACACAGACACGCATGCACAGACAGACATCCCGTGACCAGCACACTGCCACAGAGACATGCTACATGCACATGGACATGCACGCATAGACAGACACCCCGTGCCCAGCACATTGCCACAGAGACATGCTACACGCACAGAGACACGCATGCACAGACAGACACCCCGTGCCCAGCACACTGTCACCAAGACATGCTACACACACACAGACATGCACGCACAGACACCCCGTGCCCAGCACACTGCCACGGACACACGCAACATGCACACAGACACGCATGCATAGACAGACACCCCGTGCCCAGCACACTGCCACAGAGACATGCTACATGCACACACATGCATAGACAGACACCTTGCACATGTCCGGCACGCTCCCACGGAGACACACAAAGTCCCAGCACACACTCATAGGCAGACACACCCCTCCTGCTGGCGCGTGCACACCAAAACACACACACACGCTCACATACACAGACACACACTCACAGGCAGACACCCCCCCCTTGCTGGCGCACACACTCTTGCACACACACTCACACACATGGCGCCTACCCAAAGCGCACCCATGCAGACACCCCCCCACCAGATGAACACCCCCCCCAGTGCAGGCCTCCCTCCCCCATGGGGTCCCCCCCAAACATGCCACGGGGCAGCCAGATCCACCCCGCTGCAGCCCAGAGCAGAGCTGCCAGCGCAGGAAGTGGCAGCGAAAGGCGGCTGAGTGTACAAGGAGGCACCTGCTCCGGCAGGCGGCCGAGCCAGAGGAGAACAAGGGGCCAGTCAGTGCGCAGCGCGGGCGGAGGGGGCGGCCCTTGCTCCAGGCTACGATCACTGAAGAGGGACCCGGATCCCCAGGCCAGAAAGACCTGTCACCCCAGGCCCACCAAAGCCGGTTGCCAGCTTGCCTGGCACATGGCCCCGCCAGGGCAGGACGGGGAGGCCAGTGGGGGCGTGGGCGGCCCCGGGCAGACTCTACCCACAGCCCCACTGAGCGAGGAACACTGGAGCTCAGCGTCACCCCCATGCCAGAGAAGGGCTTGCCTCCTGGCACGCGGCAGAAGGGAGCCGTGCCACACAGGGGGGCTGAGGGGGAACAGAGGTGGAGCAGCACCCAAATGCAGCCACTTCTGGGGGGGGGGGACGGGACGCAGCTGCCACTGAACCACCCACAGCAACGTGGGCCCAAAAAAACCCCCACAGAAAACACTGCACCCGGCTAACGCCATGACGGGAGCCCGACCATCACCTCAGAGCTGGGGTCTGGCCAGGACAGTTCTGGGCCGTGCCCGGGGACACCAGGGGCAAGGGGGCAGGACCGGGGGAGTCCAGGGGAGGGGGGAGGCACGGGGACCAGGCCGGGAGAGACAAAGGGAGAGAAGAGGGGCTTTGCGGGGAGCCTGTTGCTATGGCAACCGGCGCCTGGCAGCAGAAAGCAGCTGTGGGCGGGAAGAGCAGATGCTTTGGGGAGGCAGCTGCCTCCCCCGCCCCCCGCCCAGCCGGGAAGCCCCCTCCCCCCCCGTGGCTCCGCCTCCGCCGCCCGCCCCGTGGCTCACACAGCGTGGCAGCAGGGGGTTGCCCCGTGCCCGAGCAGTGCCCCCTGCTGGACCCCCAAAGCCAAGCCCTCTCCCCCCCCAGCACAGCCTCCGCCGCTCGCCCCGTGGCTCACACAGCGTGGCAGCAGGGGGATGCCCCGTGCCCGAGCAGTGCCCCCTGCTGGACCCCCAAAGCCAAGCCCTCTCCCCCCCCAGCACAGCCTCCGCCGCTCGCCCCGTGGCTCACACAGCGTGGCAGCAGGGGGATGCCCCGTGCCCGAGCAGTGCCCCCTGCTGGACCCCCAAAGCCAAGCCCTCTCCCCCCCCAGCACAGCCTCCGCCGCTCGCCCCGTGGCTCACACAGCGTGGCAGCAGGGGGATGCCCCGTGCCCGAGCAGTGCCCCCTGCTGGACCCCCAAAGCCAAGCCCTCTCCCCCCCCAGCACAGCCTCCGCCGCTCGCCCCGTGGCTCACACAGCGTGGCAGCAGGGGGATGCCCCGTGCCCGAGCAGTGCCCCCTGCTGGACCCCCAAAGCCAAGCCCTCTCCCCCCCCAGCACAGCCTCCGCCGCTCGCCCCGTGGCTCACACAGCGTGGCAGCAGGGGGATGCCCTGTGCCCGAGCAGCGCCCCCTGCTGGACCCCCAAAGCCAAGCCCTCTCCCCCCCCAGCACAGCCTCCGCCGCTCGCCCCGTGGCTCACACAACGTGGCAGCAGGGGGATGCCCTGTGCCCGAGCAGCGCCCCCTGCTGGACCCCCAAAGCCAAGCCCCTTCCCCACCTGCCTCCCCCCCCAGCATAGCGTGGGCCCCCACTCACCGAGGAGAGGTAATCCCGGGCCCAGCTCCTCTGGCACCCCCAGTCTTTGCGCAGGCCCTGCAGCACTTCCATGGCCGCCACCTTGGCCTTGATCTGGGGCATGTCCGAGGGTGGGATGTTCTTGATGATCTGCCTGGCGCGCCACCTGCACCGAGGAAAGGGGGTTCAGGGGCCCCAGCGGCCCGGCCAGGCTACTGCCCGCGGGCCGAGTGCTCCGCCCTCGCCTCTAGGGGGCGGTGGCGCGCACGGTGACACGACATGGCAGCTCTGGGGCAGACCCCAGCCTCCGCCCAAGGCCCTGCGCGCCGGGTGCACCCCCCCCCCCCCCCCGGTGTTACCTGCGGAAGAGCAGCTTGCTGTTTTCCTGGAACTGTGCCAGCACGGCGGGCGGCTCGGGCCACTCCACGCTCTTGCCGTAGTCGGCCATGCCCCGCACCGCCTGGAATCGGTGCACCAGCTCCAGCAGGTATGTCTTCACCTTGTGCCGCTTGTAGTGGGCCATGATGGTGTAGACGGCCCGCAGGGCCCGGCAACGCTGCCGGGCCAGGGCCCCCCGCCACACCTGGGAAAGATGCCCAGACTTAGTCCCAGCTTGGGGGGCAAGGCCCCACATGCCCAGCCCTCGGCCCATGGCTCCTGCCTTCCGAGCCACGCCCCACTCCCCCAGCTCTCTGCCATGGGAGGATCCCCAGTGCCCTAGCCACCCTGCCACACAGGGACCCCGCCACCCCAGGGCAGCCACCTCTGGGGTGGGATGCAGCAGCTGATTTGCAGGTGGCTGTTTGGGGCAGGAAGTGAGGGAGCTGATCGCAGTGAAAGCACAGAAGGATAGTGGCAGGAAAAAGGCAGCCCCCAGCCCACCGGCTCTAGGGCCTGGGAGCCCAGCCTAGCCTGGCTGAAGAGTTTTGAACTGACCCTGCTCCCCTTAGAATCAGGAGGTGGCCCAGCTGGGGGGGGGGGGCAGAGGCTGTAGTGCATCATGGGAAATGTAGTCTGGCCGGGGGTAGGGTCCATAAGGAATGATGGGGGCCCAAGGGCACCGAGCAGCCCGGGGGATGCAGGCCGGCACGGCTCGAAACACAACGCTTCGACGTGTCCCGGTTGAAGTGTTCTGGGACTTTTCATTGTACAAAAGTTTGGGGGCAGACGCCGAGAAATCGGGATGGGGGGCGGGGTGGAAATTCTGGGGCTTACTGGGGTGCCAGGGAAGTGCTGCCAAGACCTCCTGTGCCAGTCCCTGCACCCCTTCGCCCCTGGGCACTGGGCAGAGCTGCAGACATGGGCGCTCGGGCCCTGAGAACCCTGGCCGTGCTGCTTGCCATCAGCCAGTCCCCTGGGATGCTCTGATGTGACGCAGCAGCTCCCCAGCCAGGCGCTGTCAGGAAATCTGCGAACGGTGCCATGTCTATAGATAGTAACGGGGTCGGGAGCTGGCCCCTGCAGAGCAGCAGCGCCACGGAGGCAGCAGGGGGCGAGGAGGGCGGCAGAGGGGCTTGGAGTGGGGCCAGCCCTGCCCTGCCCCCTCCAGTGCCCCCACCCTGACTCCTTCCCACGGTGCAGTGCCCGAGGGCAGCTGAGGTCAGACCGCGCCCCGCCCGCTGTCACACATGCCGAGGGGCTCTGCCGGGCTGTGCCGAGCACGGTGGCAGCCGAGCGGGCTAATCCACTCTGACGGCCCAGCCGCTGGTGGACCCAGGCGTCGTCCTGACCCGCAGCGGCCCCCAGGGGAGCGGGGAGAGGCCGTTTCTGGGGCCAGGCAAAGCCAGTGCCAGAGCAGGGGCTGTGAGCACTGCTCATCCCAGCCCCATGGACGAGCCCCCCTGCACATCCTGAGCACATCCTCTGCACCAAGGGCCTGGCTGGCTCTGCCCTCCCTGCAGAGTTTGCGGCCGGGTTCCGGACACGGACCCGCCTGCGCTGCCGGAGACCCAGGCAGCTCCCCGAGCCCCCAGCAGCCGGGCCCCTCTGGGGGCTCCGCCATCTAGGACTGTGCCCCTCCTGCTGCACCAGGCCCTGACCCGCAGCGGGGGGCTGGGACTGGCTGTGCACACGGTCCCGTCCTAGCTGCCCGCGCGAGGTTAGGGATGTAAAGAGCTAGCCCACTGAAGGGTGCACTTGCAGTGGTGTCGCTGGTGTAGGGGCAGGGGGGGCACAGATGGGGTGTGGGCAGGGGCTGCTCCAGCCAGCCGCATTCCTGACAGCTGGGCCACAGTCGGGGGGTTGCTCCCTCACCCAGGCCTGCGGTGAACCCACCACTGGGTAAGCACCCGGTAAAGCTCATGTTTACGGGTCACCGGTTGGCCTCTTCCATCCCTCGCCAGGGCCACTGAGCCCTGCCAGCCAGCAAGGAACAGTTGCTTGTGCCGGGCAGAGACCCGCGTGGACAGCACGGCGCTTATCCCTGCCCCTGCCGAGGCAGGGCAGGCTTCAGCCCATTTCAGAGATGGGAAACGGAGGGAGGGCGTGTCCATGTCCTGGCTCCCCCGCTAGCCCCACTCTCCCTGCACAGCTGTGGGGAGACAACCTGGGGGTCCTGGCTCCCCCGCTAGCCCCGCTCTCCCTGCGCAGCCGTGGGGAGAGAACCTGGGGGTCCTGGCTCCCCTGCTAGCCCCACTCTCCCTGCACAGCCGTGGGGAGAGAATCTGGGGTCCTGGCTCCCTGCTAGCCCCCGCTCTCCCTGCACAGCCGTGGGGAGAGAACCTGGGGTCCTGGCCCCCCCCCCGCTAGTCCTGCTCTCCCTGTGCAGCCATGGGGAGAGAACCTGGGGGTCCTGGTTCCCCCACTAGCCCTACTCTCCCTGCACAGCCGTGGGGAGAGAACCTGCAGGTCCTGGCTCCCCCGCTAGCCCCACTCTCCCTGCACAGCTGTGGGGAGAGAACCTGGGGTCCTGCCCCCCCCCCCGCTAGTCCCGCTCTTCCTGCGCAGCCGTGGGTAGAGAACCCGGGGTCCTGGCTCCCCCGCTAGCCCCACTCTCCCTGCACAGCCATGGGGAGAGAACCCGGGGTCCTGGGTCCCTGCTAGCCCCGCTCTCCCTGCACAGCCGTGGGGAGAGAACCCGGGGGTCCTGGCTCCCCCGCTAGCCCCGCTCTCCGTGCACAGCCATGGGGAGAGAACCTGGAGGTCCTGGCTCCCTGCTAGCCCCCCTCTCCCTGCACAGCCGTGGGGAGAGAACCCGGGGGTCCTGGTTCCCCCGCTAGCCCCGCTCTCCCTGCACAGCCGTGGGGAGAGAACCCGGGGGTCCTGGCTCCCCTGCTAGCCCCGCTCTCCCTGCACAGCCGTGGGGAGAGAACCTGGGGTCCTGACCCCCCCGCTAGCCCCACTCTCCCTGCGCAGCCGTGGGGAGAGAACCTGGGGGTCCTGGCTCCCCTGCTAGCCCAACTCTCCCTGCACAGCCGTGGGGAGAGAATCTGGGGTCCTGGCTCCCTGATAGCTCCCGCTCTCCCTGCACAGCCGTGGGGAGAGAACCTGGGGTCCTGGCCCCCCCCCCCCCCCGCTAGTCCCGCTCTCCCTGTGCAGCCATGGGGAGAGAACCTGGGGGTCCTGGTTCCCCCACTAGCCCTACTCTCCCTGCACAGCCGTGGGGAGAGAACCTGCAGGTCCTGGCTCCCCCGCTAGCCCCACTCTCCCTGCACAGCTGTGGGGAGAGAACCTGGGGGTCCTGGCCCCCCCCCCGCTGGCCTCGCTCTCCCTGCACAGCCGTGGGGAGAGAACCTGGGGTCCTGGCCCCCCCCCCGCTAGTCCTGCTCTTCCTGCGCAGCCGTGGGGAAAGAACCCGGGGTCCTGGCTCCCCCGCTAGCCCCACTCTCCCTGCACAGCCGTGGGGAGAGAACCCGGGGTCCTGGGTCCCTGCTAGCCCCGCTCTCCCTGCACAGCCATGGGGAGAGAACCCGGGGGTCCTGGCTCCCCCGCTAGCCCCGCTCTCCGTGCACAGCCATGGGGAGAGAACCTGGAGGTCCTGGCTCCCTGCTAGCCCCCCTCTCCCTGCACAGCCGTGGGGAGAGAACCCGGGGGTCCTGGCTCCCCTGCTAGCCCCGCTCTCCCTGCACAGCCGTGGGGAGAGAACCTGGGGTCCTGGCCCCCCCGCTAGCCCCGCTCTCCCTGCACAGCCGTGGGGAGAGAACCCAGGGGTCCTAGCCCCCAGCCCCTCCCAGCAGCACCCCACCCCGGCGCCCCCTCACCTTCTGCAGCAGCAGCACGATGACAGGGATGAGCTGGGTCCGCTTCTCCTCCAGCTGGAAGAGGGTCTGGGGCGTCCGGATGAAGACCTTGGTGTGGCCGTAGGCCACGTCGTCCTGGAAGCCGTGCTGCTCCATGAGGGCCCGTGTGGCATCCTGGTCTGTGGCCATGAGGTGGTAGGGCCACGTGTACTCGCAGGTCATCTTATACCTGCGCATGGAGTCGGGGTCAGGGCCCGTGGCCGGGCTGGGGAAGGGCAGCTCTGAGCAGGGAGGGGGAGGGCAGCCTGAGGCCCAAGGGGGCGTGGAATGGAGCAGCTGGCACAGCAGAGGGCTGCGTTGGCAGGATCTGGTGGCGGGGGCCAGTGGGGAGGGGGCGGGGCAGGGCGGGGGAGATGCAGCGGGGAGCAGCGAGGAGCTATGGGGTCAGGATGCCAGGAGGCGGCTGGGGCCCGCAGGGGCAGGGCAAAGGCAGGAGGGCCAGAGGAGACAGGCCAGGGCAGCTGAGACTATCGGGGCAGGGCAGCAGTGGGAGGGCCCACAGGGGCTGGGGCAGGATGGGGCAGAAGCAGGGGGCAGGTGGGGCAGGGATGGGCAGAGGTGGGGGGTGGGTGGGGCTGGAGCAGAGGTGGAGGGCTGGCAAGACTGGGGCAGAGGTAGGGGGCCAGCAGGGCAGGGGAGGGATGGGGGCAGAGGTGTGGGGCAGAAGCGGGGAGCTGGCAGGGCAGGGCTGGGGGGGACAGGAGCAGAGATGGGGGGCAGAGCTGGGGCAGAGGCAGGGAGCCAGCAGGGCAGGGGAGGGATGGGGGCAGAGGTGTGGGGCAGGGCTGGGGCAGAAGCGGGGAGCTGGCAGGGCAGGGCTGGGGGGGACGGGAGCAGAGGTGGGGGGCAGAGCTGGGGCAGAGGCAGGGAGCCAGCAGGGCAGGGCTGGGGGGACGGGGGCAGAGGCGGGGAGCCGGCAGGGCAGGGCTGGGGGGGGACGGGGGCAGAGGCGGGTACCTGAGCAGGAAGCGGTCGTAGGGCTGCCGGTAGGCGAACCCGGCCCTGCGGACCCGCACGTTCTCCAGCAGGCCCAGGTACTCCACCTGATGGCGGCAGCGCTCGGCGTCGAAGAGCAGCGGCGACTTCTGGTCGTTGGGCTTGATGCAACGCACATAATAGGGCTCCTGGGGGACAGGGGGCTGCTGAGAGCCTGGCCAGGGGCAGGGCGTGGGGCCCGCTGGGCCCGGGCGCTGGGAAGAGGGGTGCACTGCAGGGTGCAGGCGGGGGCCCCAGGGCTGGGGGAAGGTGAAGGGGAGGGTCACTGCTTTGGGATGAGCCACCGGGGGCCTCTGTCTCTGGAGAGCGACCCGGGGAAGCCGGGGAAAGGCAGGGAGCAGGGCCGGGGCTGCATTTGGGGCAGGCCAGGCGCTGGGAGGTGGAGGTGCCGGGGGAAGCCGGGACAGTGGTGGGGGCCCGGGGGGGAGGGCAGCTGGGCCTGGGCCTGCACCAGAGCAGGACTAGGCCCCTCCATGAGGAGCAACAGGGCGAGCGCCCAGCCAGAGCCCCCCACAGTGCGCCCCATGGGCCACACCCTCCCGCCCAGGCCAGTCTGGTGCTCCAGCACTACCCAGCAGGGGGCAGTGGAGCTCAAACCCCACCCCAGACCCAGTCACGTCTCACAGGGCAGGTGGCCTCCCCCACCCCGTGCCCTGGGGTCAGAGTGTTGGGCCCTGGGAAACCTCCACCACTATTTGGCTCCAGGGAGAGGAGATCCAGGCATAGCCCCCTTCTCCCCCCTCCCGCTCGACATGCCTGGATGTGGGGGCAGGAGGGTGGTGACGAAGTAGGAATTTTCTGTAATATGTTATGAGGCTGCGGTGTGCCTCAGTTTCCCCTATGCCTTGCAACACACAGCGGGTGGCAGGGACCGTGTGCTCTCAAGGCAGGCTGGCAGGCAGGTCTGACTCTCACGCGGCCGTTCGAACCAGACTGGGGCCTTAAAAAGGACTGGCCCGGGCGGACCCACAAAGAAGACAATGGAAAAGCCAATCACAGCGCCATGGACCCAGAGGGAGAGGGGTCCTGTCCCCCCCGGCAGGGAAAGCTAAGCACAGGCCCTGAGAAGGTTGAGGCTGGGGGGCTGCCGGGCTCCTCCTGGGAGCTGACCCCCTCGGGCAGACGAGACAGGCAGGCGGGGCTCAGCGTGGCTGGGCTCTGGGCTGACCCGCCTGGCGTAGGCTTTCATCTCCGGCTCTCCGGGCTCAGCCAGGGCCCCCGAGAAGGGCCCTGTCCGGACAGGGCCGTGGGAGGGGCACTGCCATGCAGGGTGAGGGGCGTTAACACCGGCAGAGTGGGCCAGTCTCAGCTGCGCTCTTGGGGGCGGGCTGGAGCCCCAGCCATCCAGGTGCGGAGGGGCTGAGGGCATGGGGCTGTCCCTGCAGGGGGAGGGAGGCCCGCCAGAGAGTTCCTCCAAGGGGGGGACGGGGGACTGGCACTGCCCCCGCCCTGAGGGGGCGGGCCAGCAAGAGGAAATCCCCGAACGAGGCAGCGGGGGAGGGGTGCTAAGAGCACTGGGTGGCGCCCTCTGTTTCCTTGGGCTCGGGGGGGGGGGGTGCTGCTGCCCAAGGGAGAGGAAGCAGCCGAGGTCACGGTGAGCTCCTTCAAGGCCTGGCAACCCACTGCTGTGTACAGGGCTGGCCAGTGTGCATGTGTCACCCTTGCACTCTGCTGGACAGATCAGCGTGCTCAGCTGTGTGGCCTAAGCCCCGCACTGCTGGAGGGGATTCTCCTGGGGATCAGGTGGTAGGGGCTGTGTTTGGGGAGCAGGGGGACTCCATAGTTGTCCCCATGGTGCTCTCCTGGGTTACAGCATGTACAGGGGCCCGCTAGCGCATCAGCTGGGGAGGAGTTTCCTTCCGAGGGCTCCCTCAGTGGCCCAGTGGATGGGAGACACGCTGCAGCCGTGTGACTGGGACTCAGCCTAGGGGTTGGGCAGCTGCCCTGTGCCAGCTGGGTCGCTCCAGGAGACATAATTGTGGCTCTGAGCCTCGCTGCAGCTCACCCAGATGCTAAATTTGGCAGAGATGCCGGCGTGCCCGTGACAGCTCTGCAGGGAGCATCCACCACCCGCCTGGCGCGGGCAGGGAGGGACAGTTGCTCCGGGGCTTGTGTTCTCCAGTGCCAGGCCGGCTGGCCTCCAACCCCCGTGCCACAAGCCGGAGCCGAGTCCAGCCCTCACCCCCACCTCTCCGCGGGCGCAGGGAACACACCCGCCCTGCGCACCTCCGTCTGGCCCCGCCACACACCCCTGGGCTCCCTCCCCCAGCCCTACCGTGGGCTCCCTCCCCTGCCTCTCGCTGCTTCTCTTCCTACCCAGGGCTAATTTTAGCGGCGGCAGCGTCTGGGAACAGGCTCCTGATCAGAAATGGGAGCAGAAGCCGAATGATTCATGGGTATTATTCACGGCGGCCTGTTGCCACGGCAGCTGCCGGGGTCCCCGCGGGGCTCCGCTCAGCCACACGCGCGCCCCTGTAAAGCGGGCAGAGAGCCAGAGGACGTGGCCAGCTGATGGGAGCGTGGGCCAGGCAGAGCCAGGGCAGCGGGTGGGCAGAGGGCAGGACCGGGTCAGGGCGGGTTACACAGGTGGGGAGATGCTGCTCTTCAGGACTGGACCCTTGGCTCGGGCTAGGAACCACCTCTGTCTGGTCCATCGCAGGGTCTGCACCGGCCCTGGCTGGCCTGCGGGAACCACCCCAGCCGCCCGCCCCCGGCTACGCGCCACCCTGCGAACAGTGCCTGCCTACCAGCTGGCCCTTTAAGAAGCCTGGGCGGAGCTACTCATCTGCGAGCCAATCAAATGGCCCGCCAGGAAGGGAGGGGCAGTGTCAGAGGCTGCAGGAGGTCAAAGACCTGGTCCCTGGGGAGGGAGGCCTCCTGGTGCTCAGCAGTTCCCCTTCTGGCAGGAGCAAGCATGACATGCTCCCAGACCCCCTGGGGCAAAGGGGGGGGGAGCCATCCAGCAGCCCATTGGGGTGCTAAGGGGGGGAGCCATCCAGCTGTCTAATGGGGTGCTAAGGGGGGGAGCCATCCAGCAGCCCATTGGGGTGCTAAGGGGGGGGAGCCATCCAGCAGCCCAATGGAGTGCTAAGGGGGGAGCCATCCAGCTGCCCAATGGGGTGCTAAGGGGGGGAGCCATCCAGCAGCCCAATGGGGTGTTAAGGGGGGAGCCATCCAGCAGCCCAATGGGGTGTTAAGGGGGGAGCCATCCGGCTGCCCAATGGGGTGCTAAGGGGGGAGCCATCCAGCTGCCCAATGGGGTGCTAAGAAGGGGGCAGCCATCTAGCTGCCCAATGGGGTGCTAAGGAGGGGAGGAGCCATCCAGCTGTCTAATGGGGTGCTAAGGGGGGGAGCCATCCAGCAGCCCAATGGGGTGCTAAGGGGGGGAGCCATCCAGCAGCCCAATGAGGTGCTAAGGGGGGGAACCATCCAGCAGCCCATTGGGGTGCTAAGGGGGGGAGCCATCCAGCTGTCTTGCCCCTGCCCAACCACCAAGCAAGCCTGCTGGGGAGCAGAGCAGCCCGAGGTGCGGAGACGGGGAGCAGGCAGGAGATTGATGGCAGGGGGCCCTAGAAGCTGGGCAGGGTGGGGGCTGAGGGGGGGCGGCTCTGTCGCTGGCAGGCTCTGTGCCGGAAGGGTGCAGAGCAGGGCTTAGGGGGTAGGCCCCAGCAGCACACCGACTGCCCTGGAACGGTGGTCCAGCGACTGGCTTTCAGACCAGACAGGGTGGCTAGGGGCTGAGGGGCATCTGTGGGGCAGGGGAGAGGCCGCCCGGGGAGACGGTGGTGGTGGGAACCCACTGACGGGGGCGGGAATCGTGGTCAGTCTCCAGGCACCGTGGGGCGTCGGGCCAGCCCTGCTCCCGGGCAGCGGGTGAGCGAGGGAGAGCCGGCCGGTTACCTTGGAAGCCAGGTTCTCCACCAGCGCCACCATGGAGTTCTTGAAGAGGGTGGCGGCCGTCAGGGGGCGCTTGGTCACCTCAGTGATGCTCACCTCGCCCTCCGGCCACATGGCCCTCAGGACGGGGTCTGTGCTGGGGAGAGGTGGCCAAGGGGAGTGAGGAGACAGGAAGCCAGGCCAAGGGGGGAGTTGGAGCTCTCCTCCCCACCCCTATCCCCTCCAGCCTCCTGGGCTCCCCTGACCCACAGCAGAGGTCCCTGCTGCCAGGAGAGATGAGGGGTGCAGGGCCCTGAGCCGTACACACAGAGATGGGGCCAGACCCTGGTTCCAGGCTCCCCAGATGCAGCCACGGAGCTGGTCTGGTCGAGCGCAGCCCCCGGCTGGCATAGAGGGATGCCCAGGAGCCAGGAGGCCCCTTAAGACTCCTGTCACCCAGTGCAAAATCAGCCTCCCACCTGCGGCTCTGTGCGGGGATGGAACCCAGCCGGGGGGACAGGCTCCAGGGCCCCTCCCTCTGGTCACACCCTGCCTGCAGGAGACACGGCAGGGCCAGTCCGCACAGGTAGCCCCTCGCGGGGTGGGCCGGGCCGAGACGCCGGGGAAGGGAGCTGCCTGCACCCGCTGTGCCCGTGGGATCTCCCTCCCTGCCCAGCTGTGGCCGTGCCCTCCCCGCGTGCCCCCCGAGGCTCAGCCCCTCCCCGCAGCCCTCACCTGTTGTACATCAGCCGCTTGAAGTCTTGGAAGAGGGTGTCCTTGTTCTTGTCGATAAACCCCTCCACGGAGTACCTGCAAGTCAGAGCCAAGGGGGCCAGGTCACCTCCAGCCCCGGCCTAGGGGGGGCCCTTCGCTCAGCCCTCTCAGTCCGGGGTGGCTGCAGCCGGGAGCCCGCAAGAGCAGGAGGGGAGGAAGGGGCTGGCAGTTATTGCCCCCACTAAAAATGGCTGTGGCACCTTTAAAGCTTAAAGGGCCAGTGTCCCTCACAGGTGCATTTTGAAAGGGTGGCACCTGGGTCACCTGATTGCACAGGGAGTGTCCAGTGTCACCTCCTGCTGCACTCAGCATCCTGAGCATCTGGTCCCACTGCGACCCCCATATCCCGGGGGTGGGAAGAAACTGCCTGCACCTAACCCCACTGGTCCCACTGCGACCCCCATATCCTGGGGTGGGGGCAAAGAGACTGCCTGCACCTGAACCCCATTGGTCCCCACTGTGACCCCCATATCCTGGGGGGGGGAAGAGACTGCCTGCACCCTAACCCCATTGGTCCCCACTGCGACCCCCATATCCCGGGGGTGGGAAGAGACTGCTTGCACCCTAACCCCATTGGTCCTCACTGTGATCCCCATATCCCAGGGGTGGGAAGAGACTGCCTGCACCCTAACCCCATTGGTCCCCACTGCGACCCCCATATCCCGGGGGTGGGAAGAGACTGCCTGCACCCTAACCCCACTGGTCCTCACTGCGACCCCCATATCCCGGGGGTGGGAAGAGACTGCCTGCACCCTAACCCCATTGGTCCCCACTGCGACCCCCATATCCCGGGGGCGGGAGGAGGCTGCCTGCACCCTAACCCCATTGGCCCCCGCTGCGGCCCCCCATATCCTGGGGGTGAGAGGAGGCTGCCTGCTCCTTAACCCCACTGGTCCCCGCTGTGGCCCCCCATATCCTGGGGGTGAGAGGAGGCTGCCTGCTCCTTAACCCCAGTGGTCCCCGCTGTGGCCCCCCATATCCTGAGGGTGGGAGGAGGCTGCCCTCGCCCCAGAGCTGAGGCTGACTAAGTGCCTGAGGGGAAGTTAGGGGCTCTGTGGCGGTCAGCTAAGAGTCCGAGAGGACCCTGGCAGCCCTTCCCTCTCCCGACCGAGTCGGTTCCCGCATCCTGGGCCGGGCTGAGCGACTTGCAGTCAGAGCTCCGGGGAAGAGTCGGAGGGGAAAGGGGAACCCAGTTCTCTTCTGCAGCCTGCCCCAGCCTCCCCTGAGCTGAGGGGTCCAGCACAGTGCTGGGGAGGGGGGTGAAGCAATGGGACTCCCCCAGGCCTCTCCCCAGTGAACACACTCACAAAACCGGACTCAGACATGTACAAACACACATGCACAGCCCAGGTGCACGCCACCAATGTGCAATTGCACACTCACACGTGCACAAGCACCACCCTGTGGGGATGTGCTTGTGCTCAGGTACACACCAACGTGCAACTGCACACTCACAAGCACCACCCTACGGGGCACGTACACATCAACATGCAACTGCACACTCACACGTGCACAAGCACCACCCTGTGGGGATGTGCTTGTGCTCAGGTACACACCAACGTGCAACTGCACACTCACAAGCACCACCCTACGGGGCACGTACACATCAACATGCAACTGCACACTCACATGTGCACAAGCACCACCTGTGGGGATGTGCTTATGCTCAGGTACACACCAACGTGCAACTGCACACTCACAAGCACCACCCTACGGAGCACGTACACATCGCCAACGTGCAACTGCACTCGCAGGTGCACAAGCACCACCCTGTGGAGGATGCGCTCATTCCCAGGTGCCCAGAGATGCCCAGCCAATCCCGCCCAGCCCCGCGTTCCCACCCCCCTGCCTTGGAATGGCCCGGCTTCTGCGTTTGCTCTCGCACCGCGGCCGTGGGCTGGACTCCTCTGCCTGACGCAGGATCCCAGCGCAGGTGGCAGGCCTCCCCCTGCCCACCGCAGCCCAGCTGACAGAGCCGGGAGAGCTCTGAGCACGCAGCCCTGCGGAGGTGGCCGGATGACAACACAGCGCTGCAGGGGGCCGTGGGGGCAGCCGCCCCCGCATGGCTGCGTCAGGAGGCGCCTACACCCCAGCCGGCTTCTCACACTCAGCTCTGCTTCTAGGGGCAGGCTCCGAGCTTGGCTTTGCCCGGGCTCCCCTCTCCGCAAGGGACGCCTGGTGCTGGCAGTGGCTCCTGAGATGGGGCGGGGAGGTGTCTGGGGTCTGCCGCTCGCCTGGCTGGCCTTGCTCCGGGCCTGGAGCCCAGCACCTCCCGGGGCAGGGAGGGCAGAGGCACCGGGAGCAGCTCAATGAGCCAGAGACGGCACCGGCGTCCCTGGGGCTGGGGGCGAGCCGCACCCGGCAGGCGGGGGAAAGGGGCCGGGAGCCAGCCGCACGGCGCAGCAAGGGGCGAGCAGCAGGGCTGCCAGCGAGGGCAGGCGGGAGCCCACCGAGGGGCCAGCCGGCTGCCGAGCGCTGTGGGGGAAAGCAGGGAAATGCCAGATGGAGCTGGACGCGCCTGCCACGCTTGTGGGGGGCGGCGTCCCCTGAAGGGGCAGGGGGAGCCGCGGGCCAGGGATCTGGGTGTGGCCCGAGAGGCCTCAGAGGAGCCTGGCCAGTGTGCAGGGTCCGATCCTGCCCCCCGGCCTGCCCAGCGCAGACCTCCCCAGGCACCAGGCCTCCAGGGGCAGCAGGGCGCCCCGGCCCCCCTCCGGACAGGGCTCCTACTGGACAGAGATGCCAAGCCACCAGGGCGGGGGCGGGACTCACGTGACGTTGCCGGCGTAGTGCTTGATGCGGAAATTCCGGCCGAACTCCATGGACTTGTCGGTGGCGCAGAGCTGGGAACACGGGGGGGGCGGGGCTGAGCCGCGGGGGCACGGGGGCCCACGCCCGGCAGGGTGCCACTGCTCCCTGGGTCCAGCCCTCTGCTACGTGGGCCCCCCAGCAAGCCCCCCTCCCGCCTGCAGTCATAGCCAGGGCCAGGCCCATGTGTTGGCAGCCCCCCCCCGGCGCCAGCATGCCCAGCATGCACTGCTGGGTGGCCCCCACTCCGTGGAGAGGGACCCCCCTGGCCCCTCCAGCCAGAAGCACTGGGGGCTGCATGGGGAGGGTCGCTGGCTTGGGGGCATTAAATGGCTGGGAGGCTAAATTTGCCCCTTCGTGCAGAACCCAAGGGGCATCCCGAGACAGCGCCTCCCGCCCCTCCCCCCAAAGTGCCTCTCCCTTCCAGCAGGACTCGGCGCCCCCCCAAGCCTCCTAGCGGGCAGCCCAGCCCCCCAGCAAGCCCCCCGCCCCCCGGGGCCCTGCTCAGCCCGGACGGCCTCACCTTGCGGCTGGCGTAGTGGGGGTGCTTGCCCAGCTTGGTGTTCATGGACTCCAGGAACATGGTGTCGGTGACCCGGCCCCCGGTCAGGCAGGCCTCGTCCAGGATGGAGATGATGCCCTTGTGCGGCTGCTCCACCAGGTCCACGATGATCTGGTTGTTGAAGTACTCGATCTGGGGGTGGGGTGGGGGTCATGCAGGGCCCGGAGCCTGCCCAGGGGCCCTCCACGTGCGGCAGAGCCACCGAGCCGGGCGTGGCAGGAGCCTCCGGGCCCCCTGGACACGACGGCCTTGGCTCGGAGCCCCAGGAGGCAGGTGGGGGTGACTCTCTGGCTGGAGCAGAGCCCCGTGGCCCCAGCATGCCCTTACGCTGCCCTGTCACATGGGGACCTGGCACGCCCTTACCCCGCCCTGTCGCACGGGGCCCTAGCACCCCCTTACCCCGCCCTGTTGCACGGGGCCCTGGCACGTCCTTACCCTGCCCTGTCGCACGGGGCCCTGGCACCCCCTTACCCCGCCCTGTCGCACGGGGCCCTGGCACGCCCTTACCCCGCCCTGTCGCACGGGGCCCTGGCACCCCCTTACCCTGCCCTGTCGCACGGGGACCTGGCACCCCTTTACCCCGCCCTGTCGCACGGGGCCCTGGCACGCCCTTACCCTGCCCTGTCGCACGGGGCCCTGGCACCCCCTTACCCCGCCCTGTCGCACGGGGCCCTGGCACCCCCTTACCCCGCCCTGTCGCACGGGGCCCCGGCATGCCCTTACCCTGCCCTGTCACACGGGGCCCCGGCACCCCCTTACCCTGCCCTGTCGCACAGGACCCTGGCACCCCCTTACCCTGCCCTGTCACACGGGGCCCCGGCACCCCCTTACCCTGCCCTGTCGCACGGGGCCCTGGCACGCCCTTACCCTGCCCTGTCGCACGGGGCCCTGGCACCCCCTTACCCCGCCCTGTCGCACGGGGCCCTGGCACCCCCTTACCCCGCCCTGTCGCACGGGGCCCTGGCACCCGCTTACCCCGCCCTGTTGCACGGGGCCCTGGCATATGGGACCTCTGGGTAGGTGCCCCCCATGGGGCTCGGGCACTCACGTGCTGCCATTTGATGCCCTCCCTGTGATACTCCTCCTGCTCCTGCCTCAGGATCAGCTCAATGAACAGCTGCTGCAGCTTCTCGTTACAGTAATTGATGCAAAACTGCTCGAAGCTGCAAACCCGCCCAGCACACAGGTCTCAGGGGCTGCCTCTGCGGGGCTGGGGTCTCCCTTCCCCAGCCCCCGACAGCCCCCCCCCGTGTCTCAGGAGAACACCCTGGGCTCCTGGGCCAGGCAGGGCCCCCTTGCCAAGGAGGGGTTCAGTTCAGGGGGCCCGGATGGCAGGGGCCTCCCCAGACTTACCCCCGTGCGGCGCGCCGCACCTTGCGCACAAAGCGCTGGGCACGCGAAGAAGCCCTGCCATGCAGCCGCCTCTGGGGTGGCGCGCAGACGCTGTGGCCCGGCGCACAGCAACGCTGGGCGGGCCTGGAGGGGAGGAGCGAAGAAGCCGCCCCCACACATCGAAAGGCGCAGGGTGCAGCCGGGGGCAGAACCGTGACCCCAAAGGACTCTGGGTCTGAGTGAGCACCTCAAGTCTGAGCAGGAATGTCCCCGGCAGGCGGCGCCTCCGTGTTCTCCTCCCCAGCCTCTCTGCAGCCCCCCGCCCCGGCCCCGGCCCGCCTGCACCTTGTGGCTCTCCCAGCCAGCGACCCAGCCCCGCGGGGCCTTGGGGAGGCAGGGGGGAGGGTGCGCTCAAGCTTGGGGTAGGCTCCCTGACGCTCTGAATTGGGTCTGGGAGCAGCTGCCTGATGGAGGGACCAGGTGGCAGGGAGCCGCCATCCAGCCCCGCCGATCATCCTGCCCGGCCCTCTCCTTCACGCCCGCCCCCCAGCGCCCCGGCACAACAGCCGGGCCCCACTGGGTGCCACCCATCGGCCCGCCCCATCCCGCTCCAGGGCTGAGCCCTGGCAAATCAGCCCCCGCCGACCCCAGGGCATGCCGGGAGAGGGGCGGGGGGGCTGCCGGAGCGGCTGGCGGGGCCCGACCTGTTGCTGTGGAAGATCTCGAAGCCGTAGATGTCCAGCACGGCGATGACGGTGTTCTTGCCGTGCAGCCGGGCGTCGTAGTTCTTCACCTCGATGACGCTGTTAATGCGCCCCACGATCCAGCCGAACAGCCGCTCGTAGATGGCCTGGGGGGGCAGACGCCGTGAGGCCCCCGCGGCTGGGCTAGGGGCGGGCGGGGCCGGCACGCCTTCCGCCGGGTGTGGGGCGCGGCCCCCCGGGGTTCAAGCAGGTGAGCAGCCCTGGGACAGGTGGGGCGGGTTCACTCCTGCCCCCTGCTGGATGCAATTATGGCTGTGCCGCTCTGCTGCCCTCTGGTGGCTGCTGCGGGTAGACGCCGTCACCCCCGAGCAGGAGGGAGGCACCCCTTTGGCACAGGGGCTGTGGCGGGTTGGCGGGTGGGATCCCCAAGGCCGCCCTGGTGCCGATCAAGGGCCACGGAGCAGCTGACCCGCGGAGGGGTCCTGAGCAGCTCCCGCCCAGCCACCCTGGACTGTTTCTAGCCACGCTCCCTCCCGGCTCCCCCACGCCGCAGCCCGAGGACCCCGCAGGGGGTCAGAACAGCCCCGCTCCAGGCCGGGGGGGGGCCCGCTGCTGCCAGTCTGGTGACGCCCAGTCCCCGCCTGCCCGGGGGAGCCTGATGCCTAGCCAAGGCCCTCTGCCCGCCTGGTGGCTTTCAGCTCTCCGCAGCACGGGGGGTCGGCACTGGGGCCCCTGGGCCTGGAGGCCAGCCGGGCGCCTGGCCCCGAGCGGGCAGTGACGGGGACCTGTCAGGGGAATGGTGGGGCCTTGGGGGGAGAGAAAGGAGGGCACAAGTCACAGAGGAGCATGGCCCCGGCCGCTCGGCAGGGAGGCGCGGCAGGGCCCAGCCCCCCTTTACCTTGGCACAGGCGTCCCTGGCGTAGCTGGCTTCCTTGGCGCCGTGCCCCTTCTCAATGACCTCCCCCCCGCCCGTGGCCACCGTGCGGTACAGCAGGGTTCTCAGCAGGCTGTCTGGCGGGGTGGAGGTCAGCTCGGCCAGGTGGGACACCAGCTCCCCGTTCTCTAGCTCCACAGCGTCTCCTTCGGCGACGAAGCTCACGTTGCCCTGGAAATCCATCCAGAGACCCAGTCAGCCAGGAGAGGGCACCGGCTTCCCCCGGCCGCTGCCCCACGGACCCAGCGGCCTTTACGCCTCGGATGTTCAGGGAGATGCCTGGGCATGTGACCCTACATGGTCTCCACACCCTGAGCGGGCACGAAAAGCACAAGCCCCTCACGAGGGCTCACAATGCACAGACGTGCGATGCACACACATAGACCTGGGCCTGGAAACAGGGCTGTGCGGGGGCTATGGAGTGTGTGCAGTGCCGCCCACTGACAGAGGGGAGTTTGTCCCAGACCACACAGTATACAGCAGAATGGCACCTGCTGCTTTGGGGATCGGCGGGCATCACATCCCTCTCTCGCCTGGGGAAACCGAGGCTGGGAGAGGCGCCGTGCCGTGCCCCTGGCCACACAGGAAGCCCGAGGCAGTGCTAAGAGTGAAATCTTGCCCCTCCGGCAGCTGGTTCTGAGTGTTACCTGCCAGACCAGGCCTCGGCCAGCACATCTGGGCTGCCCACACGTGTCCTGCCATGTCCCAGGACACGGAACGTGCTGGCACAGCTGGCCTGGCTACCAGGCAGCTGCTGGAGGAGACTCAGAGCGAAGGTCCCCAGGCTGGTAACTTGGACGTGGCATGGCCCCCATCAGCATCCCCCACACTGAACCTCCCCCTGCTCTGCCATGGCCCCCATAAGCACCCCCCAAACCGAACCTCCCCCTGTGCTGCCACGGCCCCCACCAACACCCCCCAAACTGACCCCGTCCCTGCTGTGCCACGGCCCCCACCAACACTCCCCAAACTGACCTTGCCCCTCGCTCTGCCATAGCCCTCCTGCAGCCCCCAAACTGACCCTCCCTCTGCTCTGCCATGGCCTCCACCTGCACCCCTGAAACTGACTCCCCCCAGCTTTGCCATGGCCCCCACCAACACCCCCCAAACTGACCCCGCCCCCCACTTTGCCACGGCCCCCACCAACACTCCCTAAACTGACCCTCCTCCCACTCTGCCAGAGCCCCCACCAGCACCCCCTCGAACTGACCCCTCCCCCTGCTCAGCCATAGCCCCCTCCAGCACCCCCCAAACTGACCCTGCCCCCCACTCTGCCATGGCCCCCACCAACACCCCCTAAACTGACCTCACTGCCTACTCTGCCATAGCCCCTACCAGCACCCCCCAAACTGACCCTTCCCTCGCCCCCGCCAAGTCCTCGTCCTGATCCAGGGGACCCTGTGACTACCTGCAGGCCAGCACACAGGTGCTTGCAGAGCGGCTGTGCTGGCTGCGGGGACCCAGAAACCCGGACATGGCCAGGCTAGGGGCCCGGTACGGGCAGGGCTGGGTCTTGGGGAGGCCCATGTCCCCAGGCCAGGCCCTCGCTCACCAGGTGTAAGATGGCGGCCAGGATCTTGTAGACCGAGTCGATCTCCTCCGGGCTGAAGCCGATCACCTTCATGGCGTCCGCTACGGCCTTGGCGTTGGCCTGGTCACTGTCCAGGAGCTGGGAGATCAGGGGAGAGGGGCGGAGAGCAGGGAGAGCATGAACGGGGTCCAGCCCTGGGGCGGGTGCCTGCCGCCTGGCCCTGGGGCCTGGAGTCCGTCCTGCGCCCGCAGGACGAGCATCCTGCGCCCGCAGGACGAGCATCCTGCGCCCACAGTCCGGGCCTGCACCTGCCCTGGCCCTGGCGGGACCGTCCCTGGGCAAGGGGACCGCTCAGACGCCTTGGCGCATGCACTGCCAGCCGCCGGTGCCCATGGGCCGAGCTTAGCAATGCAGGCGCCGGGCTGAGCGCCCGCAAAACTCACTTCTCAGGGGGCACCGAGCAGCCAGAAGGCAAGAGCGGAAGGGACGAGCTCCCTCGCGCCCATCCCCATGGCATCTGGCTGGGTGGGGAAAGGCGCGGCAGCCACTGCCTGGCACCGGGGCCCCTCCCAGCCAGTTGCAGAAAGCACCTCCGGCGGGCCGATGGGTGCCCGGGGCGCGGGGATGTGCCTAGCCTGGCCCACATTCAGCGCAGGGGCTGCAAGAACTGGGCGCCGGCGCTGAGAGCGGTGTCTCCCCGTGCCGTGCAGCACACACCCCAGTCTGGGGGGGCCCCGTGCAGGAACCGTGACTGGCCCCATGGTGGGGGATCCCAGAGGGAGCCCTGGTGTGAACTGCGCGGGTGCGTACGAGGCTGCAGCTCCCGCTGAGCGGAATGGGACTTGTGTTTGGCCCCACAGCGCCTGGCCCCGCCAGTGTCCGGGCGGAGGGAACCCCACAGATCCCACCGCCCCTTGGAGAGCCAGGGCTCTCCAGCTCCCCATCCTGCCCCCCTGCGGCGCGCTGGAGGGGAGAGCCCCTGTCTTCCCCACCCCGGTGTACGGGAAGATCCGCCCCCCCCGGCCCCATTTCCAAGAGACTATTGATCTGGGGGGCCCAACTCCAGACCCTGAGAGGGGCTGATACTTGTGGAGAAAGGGTGCTCAGTGCTTTGTCCAAACCAGGCGGGGGCTCTGGCTCGGGGCCAGGCCATGGTCCCCCCAGTGACCAGTCACGTAGCAACCCTGAGGAGCCTGGCATGGCCCTCCCCTTGTGTGGAGCTGGGACTCACGTTGTTGCTGGTGCCCTCTCTGGTGAAGCGGTAGGCGGCTGGGTCTCTGCAGAGATGCAGGGAGGCCAGCTGAGCATCTGAGGCCCCCAGTAGCAGCTGTGGGGGAGAGACAGGGGTGGGACCCCCTTGTACGTGGGCAAGTGGCCTGGCACCCTTTGCGCCACGGCTGTAGGCCGGGGAGCTCACCCAGCAGAGCCTGGGCAGACGGGGGTCCTGGGTAAGGGGCCGGGAGTGGGGAGCAGCCGGCAGTGGCCGGGCCCTGTCCTCGGGGTGGCCGGGGCTGAGAGCCCAGGGCAGTGGGCGCCGGAGGGAGCGGGGCTTGAAAAGGCGCCAGAGCTCACTTCCCTGCTCCTCTGAGTCCCCAGCCTGTGGTTACCCGCCAGGGCCGGCGCACTCTTAGGGTTGTCAGATACCTTCACAAAAAATCCCGAACAGGCAGGGAAAAATTGGTTGAGCAGAAAAAAAAAAAAAAGGGAGACCAAACTTGTTAAGCAAAAAAAAAAAAGAAAAAAGAGGTCGCCGTGCCTTTAAATTACCGTGCTCCTCGCTCCCTCCGCCCTCGCAGATGCTGCTGGCCATCTTTTTGAGCTGCTGAGCCTTTAAATTACCGTGCTTCTCGCTCCCCCCGCCCTCGCAGACGCCGCTGGCCTTCCAGCCAAGGAAAACAGAAAATGCTGGACATTTTACATGTCCGGTATTCTCTGGGTTTTTTTACCGGACGGAAAGCCAAAATACCAAACTGTCTGGGCGAAAACCAGACACCTGGCAACCCTACGTGCTCTAAGTCAGGGATGTGCAGCAGCAGCGGGAGCTGCGGGGGCATTGCCGGTGCATCCCCACCATGCCTCGGCGGCGCCCGATCCCTCGGGGCACGGGAATCTCCCAGCCAGGGCCCTGAGCACCAAACGGGGCCCTGCCGGTAAGGCCGGTGCCTGCCGGGCCAGAGACGGCGGGAAGCCCACAGGAGGCATCCCGGTGGCTGGCGGCGAGGGGCACACGAACCCCCCCTTCCTCTTTCCTCCCCCTCCCACTCTTTACCGCAGTGCCAGTGCCCTCTTCCTCCCCACTTGTCCCCAAAGCAGCCGCCTTCTGGGAGCCCCGTCCCAGGCCTGCCGGCTCACCTGGTAGAAGGAGTGGAAATTCCTCTCGCCCGGCTGCTGCTTGAGGATGCGAGACTGCAAGGAAAAGCCGAGGGAGTCAGTGCAGGGAGAGGTGAGGGGGGGTGTCTTGCAGCCCCAGGCCAGCCCACCCAGTGCCATGGCTGTGGTGTCCAGCCACACACCTCTCGGTGGCCCGCTCTGCTCCAGGCACAGACAACGGGCGGGCGAGACCAGAGGAACGCCACCCGGTCCCTTAAGGCGAGCACCACCCCAGAGCTGGCCGATCCCTCCCTTGGGCCTCAGGGAGCCCCCCCCGCTTTGAGAGTCGGTGCCTTGCTGCAGCAGTGTGGCCGCCAGCCTGGCCTTCTGGGGGGCACAGCCCAGGGCCTGCCCCCCAGGCACCCTTCGAGAGCCTGGCCTCTTCGAAAGGGCAGAGATGCGAACTCCAGTGTCCTCAGGAAAAGGCCAGGAGGCAGCACAGCCGGTCTGCCTGAGCACCCTCGGCCGCGTGGCCACAACGGCCAGCCGCCCTCCACTGCAGGGTGCGCTGGGAAACTGCCGCTGCCTCGCCCCTCAGAGGTGGCCGCATCCCGACCAGGGGGAAGCAGTTTCAGTCTGCGTTTTGGGGCCCATGGGGGTGAAAGGCCCCCTGGGCTGGCAGAGATGCAGGGCGGGCCTAGGAGAGTGGACCAGGCCGGCGCCTGTCACCGGGAGTAGCGGAAGAACCAAACAGGAGCCCCGGAAGGGGTCTCGGGTCCCCCACGCCGAGGGTGCGCCTTTCCTTAGGGGCTCTCCCAGCGCTTCACAGAGGCAGGGCAGTGGCTTCCTGTCCAGCAAGGGAAGCGGGGCCTGGAGATGAGTAGGTTACACAGCGCGCTAGCACCTGTGTCCTGACCCCCCTCCCGCCCTAACCACTAGACCACACTCTCTCCAGCGTGCGCTCCCCTTGCAGTGCCGCACGACCCCACTGCACAGGAGCGGCAGGGCGCCGTCAGCCTCCGTCCGATGGATGCCGAGGAGGCAAGGCTGCTGGGACTGGTATGTGGGTCCCAAAGGCCCCCCCCGGCCCTGGCAGGTGGCAGGCCCCAGCCAGACACCCCTCTCTTGCCTTCTCTCCCTCCGGCTGAGACCCCCCTGAGCCGTTCCCAGCCAGGGCTGCACAGGGAAGGTGGCTGGGCCGGGAAGGGGCCGACCGCCCGGTGGCAGGAGCTCACATGCCGGCATTTCCAGGGTCTCTCGGAGCTGGCCCAGGCCAGGTGGGCACAGCTCAGAGAGAGCCCCCAGGACGGAGCTGAACCAGGCAGGGTCATGTGTGGCAGAGCCAGGCTCCTGCTCCCCTTCAAATCCAGGCCAGTGGCGGGGAGCCGCTTGCTCAGGGTGCGCTGAGGGACCTGGGGAGGGACTCGTGTTCCTGAGGCCTGGCCCCGCCGGCTCGGAAACCAGCCTCTGAACGGCCCCGTTCTGGGCCTGCTCCCCAGGCCTGGCTCTGCGGCTTTGTCCCCCACCAGGTGAAGGGGGGGGCTGGCCCCAGGCTCTACTTGCCAGCGGGGGAACCAAGAGGGGCAGGCAAAGGCCGTCGCGTGGCCGGCAGCTGAAACTGCCCTCCGGCCTGGCAACGAGGGTCCGTTTCCAATGGGAAGCGTAATTAACACTTCGGACAAATTACCCAGGGCTGCAGCGGATCCTTCCTTCCTGACACTCTGTCGACCAGGCCCGAAGCCGGGCCGTTCAACGGTGTTTCATTACAGAACGGTGCCAGCGCTGACAATGCCAGCAGTTACATGGTCACACCCAGGGCGGCCGTCGGCTCCTTGGGAGCTGGTGCACACAGGGAGCCGGCTTTTAAGCCAGCTCCCCCCGTGTACCAGCTCCTGCCTGCCCTCCTGCCTCGGATCCAGAGGCAGCAGTGTGTGTGTGTGGGGGGGGGGGGATTGACTTTTAAGCTGTCTCCCCGTGTGGACCGGGAGCCTGCGTGTAACCGTGAACGTTAACCGACAAGCCCAGGATCACAATGGCCCCGTCTGGCTCAGGGACCCAGGACACTGAACAGCCGGGCGTCCACACGCTGCTGGCTTTCAGGAGTGGCAGACTCCTGCCTCCCCTTCCGCGGGCCGGGTTAAGAGCCAAGGGGCTTCCAGAGACAAGCTCTGTCCAGCCCCCGGTTACAGCGCCTCTCCCAGCAGGGAGGAGGGGATCAAGGCTCGTACCCCGCTTGGGGGCTTGGCCTTACAGCAAACTTTCCAAAGCCACGGCCTCTTCCACCCAGACGGCCAGGACCCGATCGGCCCACAAGCCAGCTGGACGCTAAGGTCCGGGGTGCTCCCTCCGGCTGCCCTGCCCCCCCTGGGCCGTACCTTCTCCAGGAGGTAGTTGTTGATGTGCCCGCCGGTGGGGTCCCCCTTGAAGTCAAAGTCGATGTCCATGTACTTGCCGAAGCGGCTGGAGTTGTCGTTGCGGTTGGTCTTGGCGTTGCCGAAGGCCTCCAGGACGCAGTTGGACTTGAGCAGCACGTCCTTCACCCTGGCCAGGCGGGAAGCAACAGAGGGACGGTCACGATGGGGGGGGGAGGCCGCGTTACCCCCGGACTCAGGATAGGCATGTCCATGGGCTTGCCCCGGGGAAGAGGCTTAGCACCTGCCCTCCCACAAGGGGACGAGGGAGTTGACCAAGGCCACCTGGCAACTCGGGGCAGAGCCCAAGTCTCCTAAGTCCCCACCCGGTGCGGTAGACAGGCTGCCGCTGCGACCTCTCACCTCTCCACCTCGGCCCTCTGGCTGGGGTTGGTGATGGCGGCGATGTACTGCATGATGTATTTACTGGCTTCCGTCTTCCCCGCGCCGCTCTCCCCTGCGAGACAGACAGACAGTCTGGGAAGAGGCCAGCGGGACGGGCAGGGCTCAGCTGCCCTGGCCTAGCGCCCGCCTCCCTGGAGCACGCCCAGGAGTTCCCAGGCCATGGGTTAGCTCCCATGCCCCATGGTGGGTGGGCAGGTTTGGGCCCCGGCAGTGGGCGAGCTTGGGTCCGGAGCCCACCCAGCCTGCAGGAGCACAACCCTCCGCCCGCCATCCCTTGCGCCCAGCCTGGCCTGGCAGCAGGGCGGGGCCGGACTCCGGATCAGTCTTTATTCTCCTGCAGGTTTGCTGGGGCTGGACTCTGGGTCTGGGGGCCCCTGGAAACCGCCCCAGCCTGGGCCGTATCTGAGCCCCTGAGCTGGCAGGGATGGGTGTGACCCACAGCGGGGGAGGGGGTGCAATGCCAGAGCCCTGCCATCACTGCACCGCTGGCTTGGAATGGGCCCAGCGGGCCAGGGCGCTGCCAGCCCAGTCCTGGGGTTCACTGTCCGGGCCTGAGGCCACCCCCACTGAGTCCAGCTATGCAGGGGGCCCAGCCCCAGAGGGACTGAGACTAGACTCATGGGAGGACCTCCAGGGCTGGTCTAGTTGCAGCCTGGGCATCGCATCGGGCCAGGACAGGAGCAGCTGGGGGCCAGGCAGGGAGGTGGGAGCCTGGCAGGGCGGAGCGTGTGCATCAGACAGACAGCGCAGCCGCCTGCCCCTGCCTACCAGAGATGACGATGCAGGTGTCCTTGGCCCGGCGTTTCATGGCCTTGTAGGCAGCGTCGGCCACGGCATAGAGGTGCGGCGGGCGCTCGTACAGCTCTCGCCCCCGGTACTGCTCGATCACGTCCTTCCCGTACAGCTGCATCTGCTTGTAGGGGTTCATGGAGACCACCACCTCCCCGATGTAGGTGTAAATGCGCCCCATCTCGAACCTGCGGGGACCAGACACATCTGGCTCCAATGCAAACCCCAGCTCACCAACGGCCTCCTGCATCGCCCCAGGACGGGCGCCGGCCCCAGGGCTTTGCCTTCCGACAGCTCCACAGCCCCACACGCTGGTATGGCCCCACCAGGCTAGGGAGTGGGGACCCCTATGGCACAGCTGCCCCATTGGGCACTGCCCGTCCGACCCACCCCCTGCGGCATGTGCCCCCTACGGGACACTGCCAGGCCCTTGGAGAGAGGCACATGCCAACCGCCAGGCTTTGTACCTTCCCAGGGAGCTGCTGGCTTTGGCTTTGCCGGCGACAGGGTACGGGGCTGGCTGGGCCCCACTCTGATCCAGCCCAGCAACCCCCACATTCCCCTCCCCAGGGCTCTGCCCCCTTCATTGGCCCTCCGCCCGCTCAGCAAACTCCAGAGCCCGTGCCTGGCTCACACCGGGTCACTGTGCGCCCTGCGGGCCCCTTCGGCCCGACGCCTAGATCCACAGTCTGTGGTTATTGTGGGTATGTGCTACGCCCCCAGCCTGGCCCCTCCACGTCGCTCATCCCTGGGCGCCCAACCCCCCTGGGGACCCATGTCTCCCCCGGCATGGAGAAGGGCGCACCCCCTTCCCACGGGATCTCGGCTCCCCTTTAACATGGTCTGCTGGTTGGGAAGAGGGGCCTTCGGAGCTGCATTGGGCAGGAGGGCGTGATGTAGTGGGCAGGCCACGCCCTGGCATCCACTGGTGGCTGTGTGTGGGCTGGGGTGACCCCTACTGGCCGGTACCTGTAGCCCTGCCCAGCAGGACGGCTGCCTTAAGTCACGTAGGCAAACAGACCCAACCTGTCCGACCGGTTGAGGGCAGGCAGGGGACAAAGGAAGGGAGGTTTCGGGGGAAGGGGCAGTTGCTGGCTGGGAAACATGCAGGAAGCAGCCTTAGGGTCTAGGGGTGACAATGGACCCCCTAACCCAAGGGGTCTGAGGCATCCTGGCCCTGACTCCTGGAACCACATCACGTCTCTGCTGTGCTGTATCCTGGAGGAGCAATAAACCCTCCCTAGTCTACTGGCTGGCAGAGTCTGTTCTCACTGCTACGGGGGTGCAGGATCGGGGGGGGGGGACCCGATGTGCCGCCACAGAGGGGTTTGCACGGGGGAAGGAGGAAGAGGTGGGGGGGGGCATTAATCCCAACCGAAGAGGATTCCTGGGGAGATGTTCTTTCTTTGGGCCATTAGGGACTGACAAGGGCAGGGCGAGCCGTGGCAGGGGCCAGGTTGGCAGGTTATGCACTGAGGCCGGCCAGCTGCTGGGCAGCCAAGACGCAGTCCCGCCACACGGTGCTCCTGGCCTGTTGTGGGGGGGCTGCAGGCGAGAGGTGGTAGGAAGAGAGGGGCGAGAGCGCAGGGCTAGCGGGAGGACGCGCTGGTGTCGGGGGCAGGACAGACCTGTCACCTGGGCCGCTAGGGCAGAGGGCGGCTCCCGCTGAGTTACCCCACGGCCAGGGCCAGGGAGGGAAGGGGGGGTTGAGGAAGGACCTGGAAGTGCTGCTTGGTGTGAGCCTCTGGTGACCTGCCTGCCTCCGCGCTCGCCTGCCGGGCACACGGCCCTTCCGCAAGGCGCCATGGGGTGTCCAACCCGCATGTCTGACCACGTGGCACGGCAGCCACCAGCCACCAGCCACCACCAGCCACATGCACCTGCTCGCCCCAGCCCCATGGAGCCTGCCACTGGCACTCGGCTCTTATGGGGTGACCCCCATTGCCGGGACATCTGAGATCTGCCGGGCCCCACGGCCTCTGAGCCTGACCCACCTGAGATCTGCCGGGCCACGGCCTCCGAGCCCGACCCGCCTGAGATCTGCTGGGCCCCGCGGCCTCCGAGCCCGACCCGCCTGAGATCTGCCGGGCCCTGCGGCATCCGAGCCCGACCCGCCTGAGATCTGCCGGGCCCCGCGGCCTCCGAGCCTGACCCGCCTGAGATCTGCCGGGCCCCGCGGCCTCCGAGCCCGACCCGCCTGAGATCTGCCGGGCCCCGCGGCCTCTGAGCCTGACCCGCCTGAGATCTGCTGGGCCCCGCGGCATCCGAGCCCGACCCGCCTGAGATCTGCCGGGTCCCGCGGCCTCCGATCCTGACCCACCCCAGATCTGCTGGGCCCCACGGCCTCCGAGCCTGACCCACCCCAGATCTGCTGGGCCCCACGGCCTCCGAGCCTGACCCACCCTAGATCTGCCGGGCCCCGCGGCCTCTGAGCCTGACCCACCCGAGATCTGCCGGGCCCCGCGGCCTCTGAGCCTGACCCTCCTGAGATCTGCTGGTGAGGGTGTGGGGGGGGGTCACAGAAGACCTCTTGGGGGCGCTTCCTGGGGTGCTGACAAAGCCACTGACACTCACGGCCTCGCTCTCTGGGACTTCTCACCACCCAGTCTGCTGGGCCAGCTCCCTGGTCTACCCCAGCCAAGACACAGGGCTGAGATCACCCCCCGCCAGCCTCCCAGGAGCCCATAGACACTGAAGCTCTTCAGGTCTGAGGAGATGTAGTTTCGGGCCAGCTCTCAGGGAACCCACTCCCCAGATGAGTCAATCAGGCAAGTGCCCTTTAACACTGGCAGGAGGATGTGCACACAGACTGCTCCCCCAGGTAACAATTAGTCACTAGCCAGCCCAGCGTAAGTACAAGTGATTTCATTCCCTACAAGCGGCAGGATGGAGGGGGCTGCAAGTGGAAACGGGCAAAGTGAATTACAAGTGTAAAATGACTGAGACACTCGTAGCTCGTTCTACCCCCTGAAGCTCAGTCAAACTTCCCTAAAACTGTTCTGATTCCAGCTAAACCTCCAAGCCAGGAAAGAGTCTGTTTCCCTGGGGCCTCTGGTTCAGTCTCTGGGGAGGGCCATGCCAGCCAAAGAGAAGGGCCTTGCACCCTAAAGAACCTTCCTTTTGGGCAGGAATTCCTTGCTTTGACATTCCCCCCTTCCATGGAAGTGACCTGGTCACGCCCTACCAGTTAGCGGGGTCCCATGACTTCCTAAGGCCAGGCACGGCTAAGACCTAAGGACAAAAGGGGCTGTTTACACGTGAGCACCCAGACCTTGAGGGAAACTTCCGGGGTGGCTTTCACTTGCACGTGTAAAACCATAAACCAGGGGTGGGCAAAAGAGTCTCCGCGGGCTGGATCCGGCCCGCCAAGTGGGTTGATACCGCCCGCGGAGGCTCTGCCGCTCCCTTGCCCCAGGCCAATTAGGGCTTGGGAGCAGGGGAGTGCACAAAGTTTCCTCCGCAATGCTAGGAGAACACGGCACTTTTCTACGTACTGCGCGCGCCTCACAGGGTGGGGGCAGGGCAGAGGGAACTTTGTGCGCTCCCCTCCCCCAAGTTCTGATTGGCCTGGGGGTGGGGGAGTGCACAAAGCCTCTTCCCACCTTGCCAGGGGCCTGGCTGCTTAGTGGGAAGGGGGGGCAAAGGGGCTCCCCCACCCCCTTTCTGTTTAGGCCCTGCCCCTTTCAGGTGGCCCAGGGCCACTTCACAAATGTTTGAAGTGGCCCCTGGCCAAAAATTATTGCCCACCCCTGCCATAAACCATCCCCTGCCCCACATCTCTGACTCTGCATCCAGGAACAATACCTACACAAAACAAGAGACACACACCCAGCAGCTTGTGGCATTGAAATCCATGGGTTATATGAGGTCTGCAGCATCTTTGAGTTATGCATATGGGTATCCATAAGTCAATTTCATAAAGCCGGGAGGGGGGGCAGGAATCATCACAGCCCCATCAGCCAGGGCTGGAGCCGGGATGTGTCCGTGTGGGAGGGAGGGGATGGGCTGCCGCTAAGGGCAAGGTGGCAGGAGAAGAGGAATCCCCCCAAGGGGTTCCTGCCAGATGAGGCCGCTGCATTGCAGGTGCTGAGAGTCAGTGCTGAGCTATCAGGGTCAGAGGAGAGCTAAGTGCTGGTGGCTTCTCCCACATCCTGCCCCTGCCGCCTCTCCCCCTTCCTCTGAAGCAGCTGGTGCCAGCGACAGGAGGCCAGCTGACACGGGCCAGAGTCTGAGCCAGCCTCGGTCTCTGTGGCGTGGCCCTCGGAGCCGTGATCAGCGCATGCCGGTGGAGGGCAGTGGCAAAGGGTTGGAAGGGAC
This sequence comes from Pelochelys cantorii, assembly GCA_032595735.1. Classification (NCBI taxonomy): domain Eukaryota; kingdom Metazoa; phylum Chordata; order Testudines; family Trionychidae; genus Pelochelys; species Pelochelys cantorii. The sequence continues at coordinate 259,039,406 of CM064327.1, read as the reverse complement.
CGGAGAGGCGCATGTCAGGAGAGGGAACCTACGCTACCATGGGGAAACCAGCGCTTTCCTGTAAACAGACAGAGCCGGGAACGCCCACCCCGTGAGAACTTGGCCAGCCAGGAAGAGCGTGACTCAGAGTGAGCCCGGCTGCTCCCCACCTGCCGGCTCTGTGCTGTGGGGTGGGGATGGGGGGGTGCACTAAGAGAGGGGTGAGAGCCGGACAAAGCAGCGATGTCTCCGCCAAGGCTGTCAGTAATGTGGAGAAATGCCCTGGCACTCCACGGCCATCACCGCGCCCACCTGCTGGCACCACACAGGGCCCAGAGTCTGGGCAACAGACCCCCTGTCCCAGCTCCTTCACCTTCCACCTCTTCATCCAGGTGGCTTACCGGCCACCTAGTCCAGCTCTCTCCCTGCTGTGAGCTATTCCTCCTGATTCCCTGCAGGGCTCTTCCCTAACCTCCTCACTAGAAGCCCACTTCTTGCTCCCGGTGGCACTGATAAGTCTGAGGTTCCCCGTCCCAGCTTCCAACCCCCATTCTCTCCCGACTCCAGCTGCAAGCCCAACTTTACCCAGAGTTAGCCAGAGACACCTCTTCTGTCCCAGATTCAAAGGGGATCAGTGCCCCTGGCAGAGGGAGAATCTCCTTCAGCTGCAGCAGTATGAGGGGCTTGTGATGTGACACATAGCTCAGCAGGTCTGGTGTCCCACCCAGCAGCATGCACACATGCAAGCCAGGGTGTAACACAGGTTGGCCGCTGCGTCCCACCACGTCCAGCCAGCACCTTGTTGTTTTTCCAGAGCTGGCTGCCCCCTGCAGAGTTCCCAGTCCCTGGCATGCCTCTTGCTCAGGACGGCTGCACAGGAATCATGGAGCCAGCGGACGGGGGAGGGTTTATTGGCAAAGGCAGCAGTGCTGATTTGGTGGGGGAGTCCAGAGAGGAAATGGAGGCACCCAAAGGCAAGCAGAAGGATCTGGCTGAGCTTAGAGGAAGGGAGAAGCAGGGGACATGGAGGAGGGAGCTGGAGGGAAGGGAGACAGATGGTCTCCATCATCCCCCCCATCCTGAAGCCAGTCTGGATGGGATGGTGACATGTTACTGACACCTGGATTCCACTGTGGGGATATTCCATTTCCATGGTGCCACTGGAATTTGAAAGAGTTGGGATCAGCTGGAGCATCAGGAAGGCAAGGAGCTGCCCAAGCACCTACAGGTGCTCTCCCCAACTTTGGGCGCCCTACCAAAACCAATAAGGAAGGGGCTTAAGGCAGTAGTGACAGCAGTGCCTTTTGTGTGTGGCTGACCCCCTGATCTGGAGGGGGACTGGAAGCTGCTTGTCTCCCTGCCTTACAACACAAGAGCATTGGCTCGAAAGGTGGCAAGTCCAAAACTGACGCAAGGAAACACGTGTCCACGCAATCCAGTGGAACTCACCGCCGCAGGAAACGGAGGCCTAGAGTTTAGCATAGTTCAAGGAGGGCATTTTATGGAGAACAAGAGCGTCCAATGCTAACACAGTGCCAAGCTCAGCTCCCCATCAGCGTCTCCAGAATGAGACCCCCATCTCTAAAATCCGGCCATGCGGCCTCACGGCACCATTGGGTCTGGCACCTGAGCGGGGATAAGTCAGGCTATGCTACCTCAGCAAGGCTACTCAGACAGGGTGCTGTCACTCGGGGTATGTCTAGATTACATGCCTCTGCCGACAGAGGCGTGTAAAATAGCCTACCCAACATAGTCAATGAAGCGGGGATTTAAATATCCCCGGCTTCATTACAATAAAAATGGCCACCACGCTGTGCTGGATCAGCTGATCGTCGGCACAGCGCGCGAGTCAAGACGCGGATCGGTCGACAGGGGAAGCCTTTGTCGACCGCTCCTGTAAACCTTGTTTCACAAGGCATAAGGGAGCGGTCGACAAAGGCTTCCCTTGTCGACCGATCCACATCTTGACTCACGCACTGTGCCGACGATCAGCTGAGCCGGCACAGCGCGGCGGCCATTTTTATTGTAATGAAGCCGGGGATATTTAAATCCCTGCTTCATTGACTATGTTGGGTAGCCTATTTTACACGCCTCTGTCGGCAGAGGTGTGTAGTCTAGATGTACCCTCAGTGACTCACGCTGCCCTACAACCCTCCGGCCCCGTCCGTGCCCAGGTGAGGAACGAGTTAACATCGTGGTCACCCCCATTGTCATCACTGGGCCTCTGTGTTTGCTGCTGCACCCTGTGTGAAAAGGGCAGTTCTCACCTCCCCAGCTAGCCTCTGCCAGACACAGCCCTGCCCCGCTGACACGCCATGCTGAGGTTTTCTTCGCAGCCCGAGCAGCCTTTGTTTAGAAAAGGAAAGCACAGATTCTGGAGAGCAGGGCTGCCGGCGCGGAGCTGGGTGTGCGCCGGCTGCTTTGAAGCCTTGCGGTTAACGCTGCAGATCACTTGTCGCTGTGATACTTTCTCAGCCAGCGGCCTTGCCGCTGGGCGCCCTGGCAGAGTATTGGAAATGCCTCGGGCTGGGAGGGGACCCATAGGACAAGGGAGCTCCGGGGACTAGAAACACGCCGGAGAAAAAATACAGCTCAGAAGGCTCACAGCTGGGCCAGTCCAGCTGGTGATGGGGTTGTTGGTTTGGGCCATACATACAGCTCCCTGCACCGTAGCACCCGGTCCTCACTGGGGCCAGCACACACCACCATGCTACACATAAGAGGCCCCATGCAACTGCCTGCCCTCCCAAAAGATCCTCTGGTAGCTTTGCCCCTGTGCAAGGGGAGGGGGCAGTCCCTTCCCCTGCCCCACACAGCACTGCGTGGCCTGATCTAGACATGGGCTGTCCCCACTGTGGCGTGCGTGGTGCCTCACAGGCAGGACCGCACGCCTCTAGTGCCACGCCTGACCCAGTGGCTCGTCCTCCCTTCTGAACCCTCAGCATCTCTCCCCTCTCGGCCGGCTCCTCAGGCCCCACTGGCCAAATGCATCCTCACAGACTCCAGCTGAGCCCCCCCCCACCCATCCCAGCCTGGGGACAAGCAGCCCCACCCCCACCCCGCTGCCAGTCCTTCCCCCACCAGCTGTGAACAGCTGGCTCCAGACGACAAGGATTCTGGTCCGGTGCATGAGAGGCAGTTGCATGTAGGACGCCCTTCGCCCGCCCCCAGGAGCGTGCAGCAGCCCCAGTGAGGGGAGAAAGACCCGCCCTGCCCAGTCCAACCTGGACGGGGGGGGCGGGCCCATCTCTTGCTGTTCCTCGGTGCTGAGCAGGTGCTGGGTGCTGTACAGTCCTCACAGGCAGCCCGCAGGGTATACAGCATGACTGCACTGCACGCATGAGCTGAGGGAGCTCTCCGACAGCTCCCGCCACACAGATCTGGGGGGTGAGGCGGTGGCGGCAGGCCCAGCCTTCCCCGGGGCGGCTAAATGGACAGGCTCCCCCACACTTCGCCCCCCGGGGGGACGCACAGTCACGGCTCAGCGCCGTGCCGGCTATAACAGCGGCGTGGAAGGAAGCCTGCGCACAGCGTAACCCGCCCCGCCCCCCGCTGGAATTGACTCCGGACCTCCTGCAGGGAAAGCACCGTGGGAATCTCACGGCCCGCCAGCCTCCAGGGTCTGGGCATCCTAGCGACTCGGGAAATGGTCCCTCCGCTGCCACAGCGCCCCCTAGCACCACGTTTGGGGCTGGCAAGCTGCAGAGCACGTCCCCTGACTCACTGCCGCTGCTGTCTGCTGCATCTGGGCGACTCGGCACCCATTTACTGGCCACGCCTGGCCCTTCCAGGCTGCCGCTAGCTGCCAGCACGCCAGGCCCCGCTGCCCTGGCTGCCCCCCACCTCCCCACCCTCCCCCTTCCTGCCAGAGGCCTCCGACCCCCACGCCCGGTCACCTCAGCTTCAGGTTCTCCATGAAGTGCTCCATGGTCACCTGGTCCAGGAGGACAAAGTCGGCCTTGCCGAACTCCAGGCTCTCCTGCTCGGCCATGCCGCCGGGGGATGGGACCCGCCGAGGGGACGTGTGGGGCAGGGTGGAGGGGGAGAGCGCACGGGCCAGAGGAAAGCGGTCTTTCAAAACCCAGCGAGCTGCCGGGGCTCAGCTTCCTGTGCGGAGGCTGCACGAGTGGCGTCATCCAAGGGGTGGGGCTGTGTGGTTAGCCTGGGTTTCTTGCTCACGGCTGAGCGGGAAACCTGCGTCACCTCCCCCCTGCCCAGGGCAGCAGGAAGGATGGCTAGGCGTCCGTCGGCTTGTCTCCCTCTGGGCTGAAACGGGGGAGGGGGGCAGTTCCCCGGCAGACGGGGGACAGGATCCATGGACCCCTCCCTTCCCCCAGGGCATGGTGGGCCATGAAGCTGGAGGTGGATTTGGAGAAGCCCACCAGCCAGCTGTCCTTGTAGGGTGGGCGGGCAGAAGAGGTGGCGAGGGTCCTTTTCCAGCCCTCAGAGCTGCTCTACCCCCAGCGTGGCCCACTCGGTCTGTGCCTTAGGGGTAGGAAGTCCTCACTGCCCCCCTTCCTGAGTCTCCCTCACTCTGTAGCCACGACACAGAAGCCCTCAGCAAGCTGGAGCAAGGCCCGGCTCAGCTGGGATGGCAGGAGTCCTACGCTATGGTGGGCCAGAGGTGATTCAGGGGCTAAGGGAAACGCAGGAGGAGCTGAGTGGCTCAGCAGAAGGGGAAGGGGAAGGGTGAGCTGTTGCGTACAGGAGCTCATAGGGAGGAGAGTCCTTACGGCGAAGTTGGCCAGCCGTTTGCTGTGCCTGAAGGGAGTGAGAGTGGCTGGACTGAGGAAGATCAAGAGAAGGCTCTGCCCGTAAGAGGCAGCCGTCTGTTGCGTGAGACACTCGATTCAGTGCCTTATAGACAGAGCGTTTCCGTTACCAGTGACTCCACTGACGTGGGTTTAGAAAGGTCCAGGGTGGACAGTTGTGAGGAAGTTGCAGAGGGACTGCAGGTTGTTTCAGGCGAAGTGGAAGCAGCCGGAGGGATGAACCAAGTGATGTCCAAGCGACTGGGTCTGACCAGCTTGCTGGGGAGTATGTGTTGCTGGGACAGGAATGTCTCCAGTTTGTGAGTGATCAGTGTGTGTCTCAGGGTCAGAGGAAGGACGGCATAGCTGAGTATGCAGCACAGAACAGCGCTGTAGTGAATCTCTGTAGGATGCAGGAGCTGGCAAGTAAACTCCCATCTCTAGACACTGTGGACACTTGGAATTGATCAGCGAACTTAACGTCTGAGTCCATGTGGAAGCAGAGGTTGGTGGTGGAAGGATAAGAGATCTGGAAGTGTATCATACCAGTGAACACAGACACTGTCTCTGTGAGGCAGAGGCCCACTTGGAAAATTAAGCCGAAAGCAGGGGGTCAGATTGGTGTCTGGACTGCTTGTAACCTGACTGACTGGGGGAGAGAAAGACAATTCCACGGCCAATGTGAGCAGGGAGGACACACCCAGCCAGCCCTTTGTCTCTGTTGAGCTAGGGACTTCAGGATTTGAACCCACATGGTTGCCAGGTGTCCGGTTTTCGCCTGGACTGTCCGTTATTTGGGTCCCCCGTCCGGTAAAAAAAACCAGAAAATACCGGACATGTGAAATGTCCAGTATGTCCTGTTTCCCTCAGACAGAAGCCCGGCGGGGACAATTTAAAGGTGCAGAGCCTTTTTTTTTTTTTGCTTAACAACTTTGGTCTCCCTCTTTTTTTTTTTTTTAAATCAACATAATTTTTTCCCATTTTTTGGGCGTGGGGGAAGGATGGGTGTTCGGTATTTTTTGTTAAACCATCTGGCAACCCTAAGGGCAAGGGGGAAAGGCAAAACTTGTGTTTGCCAAGGCAGGCTGCAGTTTTTTAACCCTAAGAGGCCAGGATTCCATCAGTATCGAGTCAAAGATATTGCGTGACAGAAAGTATTGCCTGTGAACACTTGCTATGGATTTGTCCCTGTTGCTGTTAACTTTTGTAACCAATGTGCTGTTACTAAGATTTGTAAAAATGTCCAATGTGCATGCTCTTTTGGAAAGACCACTGAACCTGTTAAGAAATGTACCAAAGAACACACTGTATGTTAACAACCCTTGTGATACGGGCATTTCACTGTTGATACCTGTAACTAGTTTTGGAACTTCTCACCTGAGAAGGGGCATTGCAGAACTGGAGTGCATTATAAAGAAGGAAACTGAGGCACAACATTTTGTTTCCATGGCTAAGTGCCAAGATGCCTATCCTATGGGGAATGAAAAAACCTTCATTAACTCAGCGTTAATTGGATTTCAGACAGTTGCCAAAGCTGGCATGGATAAATTTACTGTTTTCTTTAGCTCTGGGCAAGGTCACTGCTGTACCCACTAATGGGTGTTTGGTCCAAATTCTGTACAAAGTGGGCCATGTGAGGTGTCAAATGAAAGTTTGTACTCTGCTGATTCTATGTATTATACTAGCGTACTTGTATGGTTTTTGTATGTGAAGTTATGGAATGAACTCTGTTCTTGTATTTTAAATGTTCTCTGTCTGGGAGGAAGCAATGGGCCGGAACTGCTTACCAGGAATAATTATTCAGTGAATGACTATGCTAATTAGCCCTGCCTCATGCACAATGGCTCTCAGAGTGGCCAACAGACACCTGAGGAATGCGTCTGGAAGCAAACCAGCCAGGGCATAATGGCTACTTGCCAGGGCCGGCTTGAGTCATTCCTGCACCCTGGGCAGTGAGTACATGACACATGCATGGCTCCACCCCCGGCTGCGCGACGCATGCGCGGCCGTGCCCCCAGCGCACTGTGTACCTTACAGCTGCAATCGGGCACCCAGCGCCCAATTGCAGCTCTAAGGGGTGCCACACAGCCCCCGGCCCCAGGCACGCAGCACCCCTTACAGCTGCCATCAGGCGCCCCCCATAGGTTGGCGCCCCAGGCAGCTGCCCAGCTAGCCCCCCCCTTAATCTGGCCCTGCTACTTGCATGTGTAACACAGACAGGTCACTTGATCATGTGACCGGCTCACTCCATCTTTGTCTTCAGTCCTGCTCCTGATACCCAGATGCATCCTCGCTAGGAACAGAGAGACAGGAAGGATCGCTGACCCATCCTGATTGAGGAAGTCCACCAGAGACTTTTAAGCTGGCAGTTTGTAATATCTCTGCTAAGAGCCTGCATCAAGCACTCGGTGATTGATGTGTGTGATATATTCTCTTTAGCAATCTCACTCTCAACCTTTTCTTTCTTTCATTAATACACCTTTAGACTTTAGATTCTAAAGGACTGGCCCAGCGTGCTCTTGTGGGTAAGACCTCAAGTGAAAATTGGCCGGGGACTGTGGCTGGTCCTTTGGGACCAAGAGGGTCTGTTTGCAGTTGGTGAGTGTGGGTTTTATAAACTCTGACCTGGGTGAGGTCTGGGGCTGATTGTGGCACAGGGAAGCTGGGGTGTCGGAGGGGGTTTTGCTGGTGAGGCTTCCTGCTGGCCAGAGCTAACGTGCTCTGTGTGACTGGTGTGGTGCCTTATAGGAAAGGTCTCCAGTCAAGGGCAATAAGCAGCCCTGATTTTGAGCAATTCTCCCTGAGCTGATGCCCTCAGCAGTGCCATGACCCGGCCTGGTGCATGACAGTTCTGTATTCAGTAGGACGCACAGGACCTGGCCAGTTGAGCTTTGGATCAGGACCCCGCGCTGTTCTAAATTTGATTTTGGGATGGAGAGTGTGGTTGGTTAAAGGGGCAGTTAAAATGAGTCAGCAAGGATATGAGGGTCTTTGCACAGATGCCTGGTGAAATTGATACTCGAAAAGGAATCTACTTAGGGCGCTTTCTGTATGTCAGTCATTGTACTTCACAGATGGGGACGGGGTTTGTTTGATTCCTGTGCATGTACTTATTACCTATGTTTTATCCCAGCCCTCCAAGAAGAAATCACAGCCAGTGTGGCCCGAAGCTGTCCAGCACCGCCTGTGATTTGGGGGGCGTGTCATGATCAGGAGGGCTGACCAGCACCTGGTGACGAAGGGGATAACTCTACCCCTAGCAAGGTATCCGGTGGTCAGCCAATAACAATGCAGGTAGGAATTTCAAACTGGAAAAGAGGGGTTTTTTTCTCTCGCTTCTTTCTTTGAGATTTCAGAGCAGTTTCTTCCAAGTACTGAGGGAGAGGGGAGACATTTCTCTCTCCAAGAACAGACTTCTTACAAGGAGAAAGTAGGAAAAGTTTAGCTAGTCCACCAGGATTTGTTGTTTTCCTTGGTTGGGGATTTGGAAATAATGACTGAGCTGTTAATTGTGGGTTTTTTTTCTTTTGTAACTAAGGCTTTTAGCCCAGGGACTTTCCCTGAGTATCTATATCAGTTGGTGGCTCTTCCCATCATGCTTGCAACTGTAGTTTTGTTTTGATAATAAATGATGGTTTCTTTTTTCTAATTAACTGGGATTGGTTGCTTTTTGTGTCCTGGAAGGTCTGTCTGTGTGTATCCGCATGTCTGTCTGAGGGGTCAGCTATCAAATACTGCAGCTCGTTTTTCTCTCTTCTTTTTCAAGCTCTTTTGGGGAAAAAGAGCTTGAGGTACCCTGGGGTTGGTTTCAAGTGTCCACCCATTTGTGGGTTCAGAAGCACTTGACGGTGGCAGCGGATCCCCCAAAATCTGGGTATTAGGATTTCGGGGGGAAGTTTTTCTACCAGAGCCTGTAGAGGCAAGGTTTTGGAGTGCTCTTGCGGGCCCCCAACTCCTGCATTCGTCGTGCCGGAGTGCGAACAGCCTTGATGGAGGTGTTGCTGGCAGGGATGTTGTCATGGCTCTTTCCCCACTCTGGCATGATAAATGCAGAAGCGGGGGCCAGCAAGTGTACCCCAAAACCTTATCTACCAGGCTTTGGTATAAAACTTCCCCCCAAAATCTTAACAACCTAGATTTTGGGAATAAAACTTCTGCTGCTACCACCCAAATATTAATAAAGCAATCGGGGGAAAGATCATTTGGGAAATCTCACCCCTAAAGTAAAAATCAGGGCACACGATTAACCAATTCCAGGTTAATAAAAAGAAAAGAGAAAACTTTTATTATCACAACAATATTCCTGTTGCAAGCATAATGCCTAGATGGAAAAGTAACAAATGATATACTCATGGAGAAACTCCACGGGCCTAGAACTTAGTTACAGAGAAAAACCAACCATTTCTTAAAGCATGCACAGACATCAGACCTCATCCCCAAAGAGAAAACAATAAAACCTAACGGATTTATCTAAACCTTACCCTACTTACAGAAAGTGAAGAAAGAGTCCTTTCTTGGAGGGAGAAAGAGACATGCTTGTCTCTCTCGGTAGCTGCAGAGCAAACCCCCCAGATACAAAGGAGGAAAAAAACAAAATTCCTTTGTCCCAGTTGGTAGAAATGTAGCCGTGTAAGTCTGGTGTAGCTGAAACAAAAAACAGGACTATGTAGCACTTTAAAGACTAACAAGAATGTAGTCTTTAAAGTGCTACATAGTCCTGTTAGTCTTGGTTAGTCTTTAACCTTTAAAGTCTTGTTAGTCTTTAAAGTGCTACATAGTCCTGTTTTTTGTTTCAGCTTTGTCCCAGTTGAAAGTCCTACCTACATTTCTATTGGCCACTCCACCTGGCTAGGTGTAGTTAACCCCTTAGTCCCGCAGCTGCTAGCCCTCTCTCATAATCATGACAGATGTCCTCAGGGGGGTTATGGGGCCCTACGCAGTCCTATGAAACTGGTGCCTCTATGCCCAAGGGCAGCCGGGGAAGGGGCAAGTGACAATTTTTTAGAGAAGTCATGTTATAATCTTCACCAACACACTCATGAAATATTTCTAAAGCACATTTTTAAACTAAGGACCTGTTAGCTAATTCAGAAACTGGGGTTGGCAGGTGTGGCGTAGTGGGGGGGCTGTCTGCTCTGTAACCCGGTGTCCCCCGGCACTGTGATGTGACAGTCTCACTGATTCTCCCACATGTGTATTAACCCAGACACCTAGGCTCAGCCTCCCAGGGAGAGAGACAAAGGGAGGAAGGCGGAGACCAACACCTGGCTGGGGGGGCAGGGCCTGGGAGGGAGGCAGTTGCTGTCTGGGAAGCATGGAGAGAACAGGCTAAGCTGGGGGCTAGGAGTGATGGAACCTAACCCTAGGGGCCTGAGCCATCCTGGCCCTGCCCCCGGTAGCCACATCACGTATGGACTACGCTGTATTCTGGAAAATCAATAAACCCCTCTCTATTATGAAGAGAGGCTAAAGCGACTGGGACTTTTCAGTTTGGAAAAGAGGAGACTAAGGGAGGATATAATAGAGGTCTATAAAATCATGAGTGGTGTGGAGAGGGTGAATAAAGAAAAGTTATTTATTAGTTCCCATAATAGAAGAACTAGAGGACACCAAGTGAAATTAATAGGTAGCAGGTTTAAAACTAATAAAAGAAAGTTCTTCTTCACACAGCGCATAGTCAAGCCGTGGAACTCCTTGCCAGAGGAGGCTGTGAAGGCTAGGACTATAACAGAGTTTAAAGAGAAGCTAGATAATTTCATGGAGGTTAGGTCCATAAAAGGCTATTAGGCAGGGGATAGAAATGGTGTCCCTGGCCTCTGTTTGTCAGAGGCTGGAGAAGGATGGCACGAGACAAATTGCTTGATCGTTGTCTTCGGTCCACCCCGTCCAGGGCACCTGGCACTGGCCACTATCGGCAGACAGGCTACTGAGCTAGATGGACCTTTGGTCTGACCCAGTATGGCCATTCTTATGTTCTTATTCTACTGGCTGGTGGAGATTGTTCTGGCTGCTACGGGGGTGCAGGATCGGGAAACCCCCAACTCCCCGTCACCGCAAGTGCCCATTAAATGGCTTCATTCCCACTTGAATGGCTCTTTCACAGGCTCCTGTTCTGCTAATAGCTCTGGCCGGCTTTCACTCCCCAATGTACTAGCTCCTCTCCCCAAGAAGCAGAACCACCGAACAGGGACAGGAAGAGGTGGATGGGTGGGCATTAAGACCCAGCGGTGCCCCATGTTTTCGAGTGCCCCACACAGCTGAGTATTCTGCCTATGGTAAGAACGGTTCTGGGTGGCAGGAGAGAAGACTTTGGAACAAATTGATAAATTAAACAGTAATAAGTCCCCAGGACCAGAAGAGATTCAGCCAAGAGTTCTGAAGGATCTCATATATGAAGCTGCAGCACTGAGGACCGAGGTATGTAACCTGTCATATACATCAGCCTCTGTACCAGATGACTGGAGGATAGCTAATGGGATGCCAATTTTTTAAAAAGGCTCTAAAAGTGATCCTGGCAAGTCCTGGTGGTTGAGTCTGACTTCAGTACCACACAAACTAGTTGAAACGGTAATAAAGAGAATCGTCACACAAACACGAACACAGCTTGTTGGGGAAGAGTCAACACAGCTTTCACAAAGGGAAATCTGGCCTCACCAGCCTACTGGAAGTCTTTGAGGGGGTCAATGAGCATGGGAATAAGGGGGATCCAATGGATATAGTGTACTTGGATTTTCAGAAAACCTTTGACAAGGCTCTTAAGCAGGAACGGGCAATTATTTTTGATGGGGGGGCACTCCAAGATTTTGGTAAGTGGTTGAGGGCTGCACTTTTCTGTGGAGGTGGTGTGAGGTCTAGGATGGAGGCACGGGGTAAGAAACTGGGGTGCAGGAGATGACATGAGGGCTCAAAGGGTGTCTTGGTGGAGGAGGGGGTTGTGACCTGGGTCAGGGGAATTAGGGTAAAATAAATAATTTTTAGAACTAGAAGGGACCTTGAGAGGTAATCAAGTCCAGTCCCCTGCCCTCATGGAAGGATAAAGTACCACCCTGACAGATTTGCCCCACATAGCCTCCTTGAGGATTGAGCTCATAACTGTGTGTTCAGCAGGCCAATGCTCAAATCACTGAGTTATCCTTTCCTCCTGCTGCTAATGAGGCATAGAGTCAAGGATGGAGTGTGGGTGCAGGAGAGCAGTCTGGCCTGGGAGAGAGGTGTAGGAGGGAGTTATGACTTGGGGCAGGGGAGTTCAGAGGGTTTGGATGGTGACCTGGGGGAAGGAGTTGGGGTACAGGAGGGGCGGGGTGCCAGAGGCAGGCTTTGCCTGGGAGGCGCCTACCTAAGCGTCTCCTGGCCAGCAGCCCTGCAGCACCCCCAAGGCAGGCTGGGGTCCCTGCCTGCTGCAGCACCAGATCACTTTAAACTACAGGCTGCTCCCTCCATGTGGCTCCCAGGGGGAAGAGGCTTGTGCTGCCCCCATCCTCTGGCCAATCTCTCTATTTGTAGTAGTCGGTTGTTTCTGGCCAATAGGAGCTGAGGATTGGGTGGGGAGATCACACTAAGCCTCCCCTTCCTTCCTGAGCAGAGAACCACATGGGCTGCGGTTTAAACAGCGGCAGCTGTGTGCATGAGGGTCCCGGCCCAGGGGTCTGTGGGCTGGATCCAGTGGCTTGGTGGGCTGGATCCAGCCCGTTAGAGGTATCTGGGCCACCCCTGCTCTTAAGCAAAATAGACAGACAGTCCTGGGATAAGAGGGAAGGTCCTCTCATGGATTGGTAATTGATTAAGACAAGAAACAACATGTCAGTTTTCAAAATGGAGAGAGGAAATGAATGGTGTCCCTCCTGGGTCCGTAATGGAACCAATCCTATTCAACATATTCATTCGTGATCTGGAAAAAGGGGTAAACAGGGAGGTGGCTGTAACGGACCAGGCAGGGTCTGGGCACCGCTGAGGGCATCCGCTGAGGGCGAACTGCTCAAACTCGGGGCTCTTTATAGCCCCTGACTGGCAGCCCTTCCCAAATAGGCCACAAACCAGTCGCACAGAGCACTTCTGTTGCCTGCCTGGCCAGCCAAAGCCTCACGAGCAAACCCCTCTGACACTCCAGCGCTCTCTGTGCCCCAAACAGCCCCAGGCCTAACGCACAGGTGAGCGGTTTTATAACCCAATCTCACCTTCCCTGTACGGGTTCTTCCAGTTCCAAGAAACTAGCCACAGGTCCCGATCAATTTACACTCTGGATCTTACTCACAAACCACGCTGAGCCAATCCTTTAGAATCTAACATCTAAAGGTTTATTACTAAAAGAACGAAAAGCATGAGAGTAAGGTTGTTAAAGTATCATACATCAAATGCATCGAATCTCCCAGTTCTCAATGCAGGCTCACAGCAGAGATGTTATAGCTGCTGGCTTAAAAGTCCTTGGTGTACATCCTATGTCAGGATGGGTCCGCAGCTGTTTCTGGCTCGTTGATCCCTGCACGGCTGCCTCTGGGATGAAGAGCTGAGCTGAGCACCAAGATGGAGTCGGCCACATGGCCTATTTATATCCCCCTCCCCCGCCCCCCGGCTTCTTCCAGGCTGGAGAGAGTCACATGGTCTCTGGCCAGGCACCTATATTCCTTCCCAGGTGGGTCTCTGGTACTTAAGAGATCTATTGTTCCTGGCGGCTTGCTAATTAGCATGTCCATAGGCTGAGCTTTCCTCGCCCATTGCTCAACCACATACAAAAGTAACATCCAGTATTCATACAGAGTACATGTTTATAACTTCACACACAGACATTATACAGGTATATGAAGAGCATATACCGAATCAGTAGACAGTAAGCTTTCGTTTGACACCTCACATGGCCCCCTTTGTACCAACTTTTGGGGCAAACCCCCCCCCCCCGCCATGGGTGCAGCAGTGATCTGGCTGGTCCCCTTAAAATCCAGTATCATGACAGTGGCAAAATTCACAGATGATATAAAATGACTCAAGAGGATTAAGTCCAAAGAGGACTGTGAGGTTACAAAGAGATCAGGGGCAGGAAAATGTCAGATGAAATTCAGCATTGATAAATGTGAAGTAATGTACATTGGAAAACATAATCTCAACTAGACATACAACATGGTGTGGGCTGAATCAGCAGTGACCACGCAAGACAGAGTGATTTCAGAGTCATCATAGAGAGTTCTCTGAAAACATACACTCTGTGTGCAGCAGCAGTCAAAAAAGCGAACCAAAGGTTCGGGGTCATTAGGAGATGGGTAGATAAGAAGACAGAAAGTATCATAATGCCCTTATCTAAATCCATGGGGTGTCCATACCTTGAATGCTGCCCACACCTGGAATGCACACACTTGGGTTCTGGTCAGCCCATCTCAAAAAAGATACGTTACAACTGGAAAATAGACAGAGAAAGGCAACAGAAACGGCTGGGGTATGGACCAGCTTCCATATGAAAAGCGATTAAAAGCCTGGGACAGTTCATACTGGAAAAGAGACAACCCAGGTGGATATGAGAGAGGTCTATAGACTCATGAGAAGTGAATAGAAAGTGTCATTTCACCCTTCACATGAGCTAAGAACCAAGGTTTACCACATGAAATGAATAAGCAGCAGGTGTAAAACAAGCATAAGGCAGGACATTGTCACGCCGCACACAGTCAACCTGTGGAACTCCTTGCCAGGGGATGTTGTGAAGGCCAAAAGTATAACTGAATTTAGAAATTAATTAGATAAGTTGATGGAGGATAGACCCATCAATAGCTTTCAGGCAAGATGGGCAGGGATGCAACCCGTGCTCTGGGGGTCCCTAAACCGCTGACTGTTAGAAGCAAGGACTGACAACAGGAAGTGGATCAGACAATAAATTGCCATGTTCTGTTCATTCCCTCTGAAGTATCTGGCACCAGCTGCTATTGGACGGCAGGACACTGGGCTAGAGGGCGCATTGGGCTGAACTAGTATGGCCGTTCTCTTGTTCTTGTGAGTGGAATCCAGGGCTGGGATAGCAGGGGGCTATGGGTCAGGAGGCAGGGGCATGGGCACAGCTGGGTGGATCCAGGGCTGGGATAGCAGGGGGCTATGGGTCAGGAGGCAGGGGCATGGGCACAGCTGGGTGGATCCAGGGCTGGGATAGCAGGGGGCTATGGGTCAGGAGGCAGGGGCATGGGCACAGCTGGGTGGATCCAGGGCTGGGATAGCAGGGGGCTATGGGTCAGGTGAGAGATGCCCCCCCAGTACAAGGTGTTGGGGTAATTGTGGCTAGAGTCTAGGCTGATCCCTGCCCACGACAGTCAGACCAGTGGGTTACGTGCTCATGCTGCTAGACTGAAATAGCTGCAGTGGAAACTGTGTTTGGGTGGCTGCCGCGCCTCACTTGTTTTGTCATGCTGGGCAGAGCTTGTGGTCGGCTGACAATTTCCTCCCAGCCCTGGGGCACTCACGTGCTCAGTGGGGACCACATAGCATCCTGCCCCCCAGCCACGGGGCCACCTAGCATCACTGCAGCCTCTCCCACAACCCTCCGGGAGGGGACCGTTCCCGGGGAAGTGGAGGGCCCAGGGAGTTTCCTGGGTTGCCATGGAGGCTGGGCTTCCTGCCGGGGGGGTTTTCCTTTGGCGAGGCCACAGAAGCGAGGAGAAGTCGCCTTGTGCCCACTTCTACACTCTCACCTTCTCCGCCCCTTGTGCGCCTCTTGCTGCACACGCAGCGGCCTGTGGGGCCGGTCCTGAGTCACACCAAACAGCTGCCTCGTTCCAGAGGCCAATTCTCTGCCCCACATGGAGCCAGGGGCTGCCCGGGCCGGGGTCGGCTTGGCAAGCACAAACCAGTCCTGCGTGATCCATTGGGGGGGGGGGGGGGAGGGGAGGAATTGCACACAGAGTACATCCCCAGGTGACATCTCCAGGGTGCAGGGACAGAGGCACCAGCCTGCCCAGGGGAGGTGACACAGAAAGGCCTTTAAAGGGGACGACACAGCTTGGGGCATCAACGGAGGTTCACAGCAGGACCTCCATGCGCTGCCCGATTCGGCTGACCCAGACTTGCTCCACCACCCCTGCAGACAGGCTGGCTGAGGCCTGCACCAGCCCAGACTAGGGCTTCCTACCAAAGGCGCCCGCAGGGCCCATCAGCGCTGGAATTCAGCCAGCAGCGTCCGGGCAGGGAGCGCCCTGTTCGCGCCAGGCCTCGGAGCAGGGGCCTTCGGTGGGCACCCGGCCCTGGCGCTGTGCTCAGGAACTGCCGGGACGAACTCTGCTACTTTGGGTTCTTCACGGTGGGGCCGGGCTGGCTAAGCCAGCAACCTGGGCTCTGAACACAAGGGCACGCTCCCAGCCAGCCAACGGCAGTGCCGCGTGCTGCCCGGCCTCTCCGCCTTCCTGCCCTGCTCCCCACGGGAAGACCCAGCAGAGTAGGCGGCAGCAGAGGGCACCGTGGGCGAGTGGAGACGGCAAGCAGCCTAGCAGGGGTGGCCTGAGAGAAGGGCCCTGGCTAGGGGGTGCATTGCTTTGTCCTTCCCCCTCTCCCCTCAGAGGAGAGCCCATTTCCCAGCGCCTCCCTCTGGGCCTGGGCAGCGGACAGGCCCACTGCTGAGTGGTCTTGTCCTAGCCTGAAGCGATACAAGGCTCTGAGGGAGGGCCACAGGCCCTATGACAGGGAAGCGAAGGCTCAGTGCACCTGGGACTCGTTAAGGGATACTGGGGGCACCTAAACAAACAGGGAGGCAGCCGGGTGAGTCCAAGAGGACGCCAGGCCCCGTGTGTGTCTGTGTCTCCAGGCGACATGCAGGGAAAGCTCCCGGGACAAGGAGGAATGCGACTGGGAGGCAGAGGGCTCCAAGCAGGAGATGCTAGGAACAGCAAGTCCCAGCAGACCCTGGCCTCCCTGGAGGGCCCTCGCCAGGTGGCAGCAAAAGCCCCAGCCCACAGGAAGGTGGGTGCACTTTGGCCTCTCTAGGGAGCTTGACCCAAGAGGCCTGCTGGCGAGGGACCAGGGCTAAGGACAGCATTACCCCTGTCCTTTCCTGCTGGAGCAGCGGGGGGACACTGGTCTGTACACTGCTCCACCTAGGGCTTGACTAACGCAGAGCCCTGAGCAGGCACAGTTCAAGAGACACACACCTCACTGGACTTCCTGAGGCCCACATGGGGAAACTGAGGCAGGGCTGCAGTGGGCCAAGATGGGCACTCAGGGCGGAGCGTCCCCATTACCACTTCCCCTGGCTGCAGGCCCTGCAGCAGACAGATACCTGCAAACAGCTCTGCAGCATCTATTTACAGACCTGCTTGAGGTTAAACCATCAATAGAAACTTCCTCTTGCCGTGTTCCCTGTCTGCACTCCCTCTGCCGGGCAGCCGTTGAATTGCACTGAAGGGAGCAGCTGGGTCGGGGGGTGGGTGCCTTCAAAGCAGCAGGGAAGGATTAGACTGACCAGCCAGCTCTCAGGTCTCTTTCCCACCTTGGGTGCAAGCGATGGTCTCCCAGCCCCTCCGTGCCCACTTCCCCCCGCCCACAGAGGAGCCCATAGGGAAGCCAGAGCTGTCTGCCAGAGGGGAAGGATGGCTGGGCAGCCCACTTCTCATGGCCAGGGAGGGAGGCCCTGGTAGCGGCGGGACAGAAGAAAGGCCTTACCCGGTCGTACTCGCTCCGTGCTGCTTCATCTCTCACCTCTTGGCGGTCGCTCGATAGCGAGTCGGGTGCCTTCCTGCCACCCTACTTGTGGCGCCGTCACTGGTGGACCAGCCTGATTCTGGAGCCGCAGGGATTATCGTGGAAGGGGCGGGGACGGGTGGCCGTTGGAGGGAAGTGGGGCTCTTTTCTCCTCTCATCTGCGCTGTGGTGGGACTGCTCAAATTGACCCCTCCCAGATGACCGCTCTCCACTGGGGACAGTCCTGGGCAAGGTTCTCCCAAGTGTCAACACCGCTGCTGCACTTTCAACCTGCCCCCGGTAAGGAAACATTGGGCTATGCCGGCAGGGGGATCGCTCAGTGGTTTGAGCATTGGCCTGCTAAACCCAGGATTGTGAGTTCAATCCCTGAGGGGGCCATTTAGGGATTGGGGGCAAATCTGTCAGGGATGGTGCTGGCCTTGCTGTAGGGGCTGGACTCAACCTCTCAAGGTCCCTTCCAGCTCTATGAGATAGATACAGCTCCATATATTAGGTGTGAAATGCAGCCAGCAGCAGGACACAGCCATGCCCCTAAGCCTGGAGAGCAGGTAGAGAAGGAGACATGCTCTGGCCCAGCAGGGACGGATGGGGCAGCAAGGAACACCTGCTGGCTGAGCTGCAGCTCTGCTCTGGGGAGCGTTATACCTTTAGCTAAGCAGGCCCCTGGCACTCCTGGCCAACTCAGTGCAGAAAGGAGAGGAACCAGCCAGTGACAAGGTGGGTCAGATCAGAGGCTCCCCCCGGGTGGGGTACAATAAGCTCAGGGAAGTCTCCAGTGGCCCTCCACAGCAGAGCTAGAGAAACCAACTGTAAACCAAACAAGTGGTTTGTATACCCCCAACCCTGCATACTAAATTCTGGGGCCAGGTCCTGGTACCCAGCAGGAGGCCCGGGGGAGTGGGACCCCCAGCCAGTGCTGTTTGTCCACACATACAAAGGAAACCAAGAAAGCTGCAGCTGCTGCCCCAGGACCGTTGGTGTTTGCAGAGGGGGCAGGAAGTCTTGTCCCTGCCAACAGCACACAGTCCTCCCCCCAGCACTCAGACCCCTCCACACACCCTGCCCCAGGCAGATCACAGCCCAAGGGAGGCACCCGCAGGCTGACCCACACAGGCCATCGTGGAAGGGGAATCTCTTAGCGTAGAGCCAAGACCCCTTCCAGAAAATGCTCGCTCGCCCGTCCACTCAACCAAGGAGAATCCAGCTCAGGCCCCATGCCACTGGCACCTCTGGCAGCCCAGGGGGAGGACGAGCTCACTTGTCCTGGCGGCTGGGCACCAGTACCCCCTTACCCACGGCAAACTGCTGAGCGTGACCGCCCCTTGCAAAGCAACACGGGTTTGGAGGTGGAAGCTGACAGCTCCCCCGCCCCAAGAACCCCTGCACAGTCCAGCTCAGGGCCAGCTGTCAGTCCCAGGCCTGCAGGAGAGAGCAGGAATGGTGGCTAGACAGCTGCAGCTTCGACCAGCCCCAGGAAAGACCTAGGACCTTCTCAGCTGAGAAACCAGCTGCCCCCCGCTGTCCCAGCAGACCAGGACTCTGCAGCGTCTCACCGCTGCTCTGGCAGCAGGGCACAGGGCCCGCTACAGCAGGAACAGCTCATGGGCGGAGGGTTTTCCCTCTGCCAGGGGCTGTAGCTGACACCTGCTAATCCCCACACCCACGAGAAAGTGGGAGGCAATGTTTCAGAAAGGGTAACTGAGGCATATTAAGAGGCCTGCTCACAGCCAGCAATGCAACCAGGATTAAAATGCAGGGGTTCCTTGCTCCTAGCCCCAACTATATACCCGTGTCCAGGAAGTGCTTCCTTTAAGCCTCGCCCTCCTCCTTAGGGACTGAGCAGTGCTTCAAGCTGCACCAATACCAGCCTGTGAAGTCACTTCCAAGGGGCACAGGGAAGTGGAAGTAGCTCAGGTCCAGGGAAAAATTTTCCACTAGGTCCCAGCTAACGTTGACCTGAGGCCTAATTGATCTGTGCCAGAGCTAACCTTGAGAGCAGCGGCCCTGACACAAGGCCTGCTGGCCTGTGAGCAAAGCCACTACCTCTTGCTGGCGGCCGCTCCGCCATTTCTTCCTAAAACACGTAATTCACACTAGGAAACACCACTGTGCGCGCACACCTGTCCCAGTCATTGTCATTTATTCACGTGGGGGGGGGAGGGAGGGGCGGGTTTATTGCTGGCTCAATCATACAAATAAGGCACAAGTATCCTTTATGCTTTGCTGGAATGGATGACTTTAGACCACTAAGGAAGTGCCTTGCACATTCTTGTCTGCATTTTTTGGCACAAGGTGGCTGGTTGTAAAACGATGCCGCATGACATTTGGGCTTAAGTGAAAGCATGTTCAAGTAACAATGAAAAAGCACATCAGCAAATATTTCCAAAATTTCTCTTTCACAGACAAATCAAGCCCATCTAGCAAGAATAGCAACACAGTCAGTTATATTGTTCATTACCATTATAGTGGGCTAAAGCCCAGAACGGAAATATTAATCTGATCCACACAATGGGGGTATGTCTACACTACAAAGTTAATTCGAACTAACAGCTGTTAATTCGAATTAACTTTCATAGGCGCTACACATACAAACCGCTAGTTCGAACTTAATTCGAACTAGCGGAGTGCTTAATTCGAACTAGGTAAACCTCATTCTACGAGGACTAACGCCTAGTTCGAATTAAGTAGTTCGAATTAAGGGCTGTGTAGCCACTTAATTCGAACTAGTTGGAGGCTAGTTCTTCCCAGCTTGCCCTGGTGGCCACTCTGGGCCAAACCAGGGAAACTCTTCTGCCCCCCTCCTGGCCCTGGAGCCCTTAAAGGGGCACGGTCTGGCTACAGTGCCCATGCCAGGTGCAAGCCTGCCAGCACCCAGACAGCAGACCCTACACCTGGCACGGCATGAGCCAGCCACCCACTGCCACCCAGCCCTCTGCCTCTTCCCAGGACCAGGCTGGCGGCTCCCAGGAGCCTGCCCGGGGCCGTAAGAGTCGGGCGCCCGCCTGGTCTAGTGTGGAGATCGTGGACCTCATCGAGGTTTGGGGGGAGACCTCCAACGTCCACGACCTCCACACTAGGCACAGGAATGAGGCCGTCTAGGGCAGGATAGCTGCCAGCCTGGCCACCAAAGGCCACATGCAAACCCAGGAGCAGGTTTGCATGAAAATCAAGTTGGTCCAGTGAGACCCCCGACCCTGAGCTTAGAACATAAGAACGGCCGTACTGGGTCAGACCAAAGGTCCATCTAGCCCGGTAGCCTGTCTGCCGACAGCAGCCAACACCAGGTATCCCAGAGGGGATGGACCAAAGACAATGACCAAGCCATTTGTCTCGTGCCATCCATCTCCAGCCTTCCACAAACAGAGGCCAGGGATACCACTCCTACCCCCTGGCTAATAGCACTCCATGGACCTAACCTCCATGAAATTATCTAACTTCTCTTTAAACTCTGTTATAGTTCTAGCCTTCACAGCCTCCTGTGGCAAGGAGTTCCACAGGTTGACTATTTGCTTTGTGAAGAAGAACTTCCTTTTATTAGTTTGAAGCCTGCTACCCACTCATTTCATTTGGTGTCCTCTAGTCCTTACATCATGGGAACTAATGAAGAACTTTTCTTTATTCACCCTCTCCACACCACTCATAATTTTATATACCTCTATCATATCTCCCCTCAGTCTTCTCTTTTCTAAACTGAAAAGTCCCAGTCTCTTTAGCCTCTCTTCATATGGGACCTGTTCCAAACCCCTAATCATTGTATAGTTGCCCTTTTCTGAACCCTTTCCAAGGCCAAAATATCTTTGAGGTGAGGAGACCACATCTGTACACAGTACTGAAGATATGGCATACCATAGTTTTATACTTCCCCTCCTCCTTCTTCCCCCGGCTTCCCCCTTCCAGCTCCCTCCTCCCAAGTTTCCACCTCCCCTCTCCCACCCTCTCTCTTCCCCTCTTCCACCTCCTTTTCCCAGTCTCCCCAGAGGTTAATCCCCCCACCCCCAGTTTTGTTAAATAAAGAGAGTTTCTATTTTTGAACACGTGTCCTTTATTTTTTACATCAGGAAGGGGGGCTGGGGAGGGGTAAGTGGAAGGAGGTGAAGGAGGAATGGGGCACGAGCCCCTGATGGGGAGGACTGAGGTGGCTCTGCGGGCTCCTCGGGGTGGAAGCTCTCCTGCAGGGCCTCCTGGATCCTGACAGCCCCCCCAATTGACACCCCCGGATGGCAGCCTGCAGCAAGTGCAGCCGGGCTGATGGCCGAGTGCTGTGATGTGCCAAGTGTGGGCACTCCAAGACAGGACTGCTTTGCTGTCCCTCATCGAGGTAGACAAGCAAGCAGGGAACCCTGAGAATTGTCTGTCTGGGGTGGGGGCTCGGGTCCCTTTAAGCACAGCCCTCGGCTAGCCTGAGGCAGCAGATCCACACTCTAAGTCCTGGTTCCAGCCAGCCTTAACTTCAGTTCAGGGTCCACTCACTGTGGACATGCTAATTCGGATTAGCAAAACGCTAATTCGAATTAGTTAATTCAAACTACGCTAATTCGAACTAGTGCATCTAGACCTAAAAACTAATTCGAATTAAGTTAGTTTGAATTAGTGCTGTAGTGCAGACATACCCTGGTTATCTGCAAAAGTGGGATGCTCCTTAATAAAAAGTCTGCAGTTATTACGGGTCTCCTGTAAAATTAGAAGGGAAGCTTGCAGATTATTGTCCATGAGGTAGTTTTGGCACTTGATCTTCAGAAAATGCAGTGCACCGAATGCCCTCTTGCATTCCGGTAGTCAAAAACCAAGACAACAAAAAGCAAAGCAACTTTAGCTCGAGGCTTGTTGGTATCCTCAGACTGGTACATGTGACTCCAGAATTTCCCTGCTGTAACACTGGGCTGATAGAGCCCTGCAAATCTGCATCTGCAGCTTATTTTTGTGGATCCAAATTCTGTATCTGTGCAGGGCTCTACAGACTGAAATATGCTTTCTCGTTTGCATTATTGCATAGGGTCCAGCATGAAGTTTGAGATTCCTTTCCTTAAAATCCAGAAAGAGGCTAACTACTGAGTTTGTCTGCAAGCCAAAAGTGCTGAACCAGAATTGAGGAATGGGTTACTCAAAGCTGTACTGATAGAAGTTTCCCTCGCTGAAACGATTTTCAAGATTCTCGAAGAGGATACTCAGGTATTTGGTTACTGCTAAGCTGATCTTTCACTGTACACTCTCATCCTGACAGCTCAGAAAAATCTGAAAAGTCCTGTTTCTCTTGTGCTTGCTCGAAAATATCAAACAGTATCAGTTGTCAGCAGCTATGTATGTCTGAATCTTGTCGGTTTTGGGACAGTCCCAGTGAAAGCGTGTTCAAAACCTCAACGAGCTTTCTCCAGATCTCAACCAGCCATTGAACCTTGTCATTAAAACTAAGCCAATGGACCGGGCAGAAAATCACCACCTCCCCGACAACACTGAGGCACTTTTCCATTACAGATTCAACCACATCCACACTTTCCAAGTGGCAAGTCCTTCGTGGTGGGCAAAACAGCAACACCGAAGTTTCCAACGGCAGCTTTCTTGCCAACCGTTCAGCACCCTGCTAGTGCACCCATGTTGTCAAGCCGTACAATTGGTCACAGCTGACACGGCACGTCTGCAGTCGTGCAACTCACTGAAAAACTGGTATGCCAGTTGGCTTATTGAGGCTCCCCTGACTAGACACACCTTCAGTAAAACAACCACGAGCAGTCGAGCGAACGGGTACAATTAGCTTGGGATTCTTCGTGACATCGCGGCTCCCAGTCAAGCACAGGCTCCTCGCTGAGACTCTCTCGGCTATTTCGATTTATAGAAAAGTCGCCAGATCATTGCTCATTTGCACCTCCCCAATTAGCTGGGTGAACGGCCAGAACAATTTACTTCAAGTTCTCTGTTAAGAGATTTCCTTGCTTTCCCCAAGAGTAGAGCAACTCATCGTGGAGGTCTTCCTCGCTCGTGTTTGCATCATTTAAGTTTGTGCCTTTGAAACTCACCATGGCAATTCTTTCCAACTTCTGCTGCGAGAGTGCTAGAGGGACGTTTCATTGCATGAAGTTTATAGTTCAACTAATTCCTCTTACACGCAGTGTAAGAGACTGCGCAATGCAATGCGCAATGCAACTTGCTTAGACATGGAATTGGATGGCTTCAGAAACACAAGAAACTGTTTCCCATTGCTCCTTCAGTCTTCTTCCTTCCATGATCTGCCTTTCTTAGCAGCAGGTGGCTCCTTTGGGATCTCTGTATCACATTCAGGGCCACTTTCTGGTGCTGATTTTTAAAAAACTTCTGATACCCACTCGTGTTTTTAACTCTTTCATCCTCTGCCACGAACCACCTCAACCTGGCCAAACGCAATGCAGTGACCTTGCCAATGAGGATGCTGGCCAAGAGCTGCTTATGAAGCCACAGTAGTGCGAGATGTAAGCCTAGTGATTAGCCAGTGAATATGCTTTGGGGCTGAGAAAACCACACCTGTGCTGTCAGGGCACGAATGTGCTTTGTGATTTATGGCATTTACAAGGCAATTTTCTAAAGAATATTGCCCCTTCCTTTGCGCCAGCCCAGGAGTGTCGAAGCGTCTATAACCTCGCTGCAAAGGGGGAGCAGAGGAAGGCCTCAGGTCTGTTCTTGCACGCTTGACAGGAACGAGCAGAGTCACAAGGCAGGCCTAGGCGTGCTGGAAGGCTTGCGAGAAAGAACACGGCCTGCCAAGCGCACAATAGCGCCTCTTGTTCAAGGAAAACAGAACCATTTAACAATAGAAACAGATGCTGTGGCAAGTGGCATCAGCCAGACAGATGTTCTCACAAGCGGATATATTGATTCATATGGATACTGCACAGGTCAGTGCATGCATAGCTAAGCTCGCAGTCTTGCGATTCCTACTTCCACTGATCGCCAGCGTTTTCGGTGCATCGTTTGATCCCCAAGGATTCCAACATGGGTGTGAATTTTATACAGAGACTATTGGCAGCACCAATATGCAGCAGCTAATTTGCATCAGTAATAAAACAGCTAGCGGGAAGAATAACTCCACTGAAATTACAGGCTTTGTTATACTGTGCCATCCCAGAATTCCCCATGCTGGGATCTGGCCAACAAATTGGGGTGAACACGTCCTCCTGAGGGCCTGCCATACAGGCACCGGTCACTGTATTACAAGCCACCAAAGGCTCCGTTACATTTTACATGTAGCATTGCATCATTCTGAGGAACTGCTCAATGCTCACTCTGGAGTTCCAGCTGAGCTGGCGCCATCCTGAGGTTTCTCATGGACACCTCCCACCCAGCGACAGTCCAAGCCAGCCACACTTAACTTGTAAGCTGCAGAGATTGGACCTGGGCAGCACGGGCACAGACAACACGCTGAACAGAAACACTTGCAACCAACCCAGTGGCTGATTTCAGGCCCACTCCTTGCATGGCCTGGCTGTTCCCTGGCAGGTATTAATAGGCAAGGCTCTGCTTTGTTCAGGGGAGTACAGCTCCCCCACATGATTCCATTTCTGCTCACCAAGTTCCCAGGGCTTTCCTTTTTCCTTCTTTGTAAAGAGAGTGTAGGGTTTGGGCCATCCTGCTTTTAAGTTTTCCCTGCTTTCCTTGAGGCAGGTCTGGGAAAGAACAGACTTTTCAGCCCAGAACTAGTCTGTTTTTTAGCTTACCTACAAATTCCACTTTCCAGAGTGAGACCTATTCCATCCAACCAGGGCAGGAACCGGGAAGCCACAATCTGCAGGTAGGAAGGCAAGACACCATAACTTTAGAAATGCCACTTTAGAAATAGAATTTGTTTTATACATGTGAACATGGAGCAAAAAGTACGGAGGACAAGATCTGTCCTGCGAATCCTAACAACAATCCAGGATGAAAGGGGTACCAGGAGACTAAAGAAAGGCTTAGAACAAATTCTGCTATAGAATAAACACCGTCCATGCCTCGATACTTTCCATACTACCTATGTTCAGGGATCACTAATGGGCGAGGCAGACACTGGGAAACCAGGGGAAGGGTTTATCATGCACATTTTAGGCTCCATGGGCTTCTGCCTAGGTGCAATTTGGACACCTGATTCAGTTTGTCTGAAATTTCTATAACCTCACTCAGAAAAGGAGCAGAGCGAGGCCTCAAACCATCTCAGGGCTGCTCTCGCAAGCGCTACAGGAATGAACAGGGTCACCACAGACCCAGCCATGCTGGAAGGCTTGCTCACCTGGCACAGACAAAGGAACGGGGGAAGACTGATATGGGAGGTTTAATGTCTTTGATGCAGTTCAAACCCATGAAAAACTTTACCTTTCTAGCTCAGCAGCCTGCCGCGCTCTGCAGCCCCAGGGAGATTGCTTCACCTGTAGAAACAATGGAAAGAAGAAAATAATGAGGTGATTTAGCAGAAAAAGCTGGAGAATCTACTTACCCAGGCCAGGGACAGCATGGTTTTGAGACGCTTACGCCCAAGACCGCTCAAAGCGCTTCTCAAGCTACAAGTGCGTCACTCACTCCCAAGGCAGCCTGTGTCCTAAAGCGAATGATGCTACCGAGCGGATGAAAGTGGAATCTGGGCAGCCCCTTCCTGATACCAAGGCAGGATTAGATTTGAGGCACTGCCTGAAGGAGGTACACAGTAACCTGTACAGAGATCAGCTGATCTGCCCAGCGACCAGGGAGTATAACCCTTTTGGCTGGGATTTGCACCTTACTATCTTAAAGTCTGATGCTTATACCATGAACCCAGCCCTTCAAGACATCCCAAAAGGTCAAGGGCTCAGATTCACATTTCACATGTAGCACAGCATCATTCTGAGGGACTGCTCAAAACTCACTTAGGAGTTCCAGCTGAGCTGACGCCATCCTGGGGTTTCTCGTGGCCATCTCCCACCCAGCTACAGCCCAAGCCAGCCACGCTTAACTTGAAAGCTGCAGAGATCAGACTGGAGCAGCATAAGCAAAGACAACGCGCTGAATAGAAACACTTGCAACAAACACAATGGCTGATTTTAGGCACTGTTTTCTGGCAGGTATCGAAAGGCAGGGTCAGCTTTGCTTTGTTCCGGGGAGTACAGCTCCCCCGCAGGGCTCCAACTCAGCTCACTGAGCACCCAAGGGCAGGGCTACTCAACTTTGGAAGCCCCGGGGGCCACAATGATACCCGCAGCACATGCCGAGGGCCGAAACTTAAGTGTGGTTACGTATATATGCAAATAGCTTCTTTCACACTGATGGGCATGAATGCAAAGCACTTCCCACAATGCCCTTGCACACCCAGCATCTCCTCCTTCGTAGCTAGAAACACCAACACCCTGGATCCATCTGTTCCAGCCAGCCCATCTGTTTGCGTCTTTCAATTCTCACCACGCCTGGGAGATGCCTCGTTGACTCAAACCGTCCTGCGGGTTGCAAACAAACGGGGCACAGGCTGCCTGTTGAGTAGCCCTGACCTAGGGCTTTCCTTTTCTCTTTGTAAAAAGGGCACTGGATTTGGGACATACTGCTTTCTCCAAGGCTGGCCTGTGAGCGGGGGTTGGGGGAAAAGAAGAAATGTGCCAGCTCAGAAATAGTCTGGTTTGTCGCTTACCTATGAATTTTAATTTCCATAGCATGAACTGTTCCCTCCGACCAGCGCTGAGACAGGGAAGCCACAATCTACAGGAAAGAGGACAAGATATAACACTGGCAATGAATCTTTAGAAAGGGGAATTTATTGTACAGTAACGGAGTAAAATAACCAGCACAACGTCTGGCCTGCCAATCCTACTACAATAAACCAGAACTAACAGAAGGCTTAGAACAGACGTTGCTACGCACGCATTAAGAAAAGGACAGATAAGACAGAACATACCCCTGGTACGCTCACATCTTGAATAGTCCATGCACTCATCTAAAAAAAGATGTATAGGAACTGGAAAGCGTTCAGTAAAAAGGGCAAGAAAAATGAATAGGCTATGGAACAGCTTCCATACGAGGAGAGATTAATCAGACTGGGACTTTTCAGGTTGGAAAGGAGACAACTAAGGGGGGGGAGGAGGGGCTGAGGTCTAAAAAAAATCATGACTGGTGTAGAGAAAATAAATAAGCAAGTATTAAGAACTAGGGGGTCACCAAATGAAATTAATAGGCAGCGGGTTTAAAAACAAAAGATTTTCTTCATACAACAGACAACCCATGGACCGCTTTGCCAGAGGATGTTACGAAGGCTAAGACTATAACAGCATTTTAAAAAGCTAGATAAGTTCATGGAGGATAGGGTAATCCATGGCTAATAACTAGGATCTTTTATGTTTCCCAGAAACTGGAAATGGATGACCCGGGATGGATCATTTGATTGTTACCTGTTCCGGTCACTCTCTCTGGCCAATGTCAGAAGACAGGATACTGGGCAAGATGGACTTTTGATCTGACCCATTCTTACGTAATAAGCGTCCATACTTTTATGCTTTTCATACTACCTATGCTCAACGGGTGAGGCAGACACTGGGAAGCCAGGGGAAGGGTTTATCATGCATGTTTTAGGCTCTGTGGGCTTCTGCCTAGGTGCAATTTGGACACCTGATTCAGCTTGTCTGAAATTTCTATAACCTCACTCAGAAGAGGAGCAGAGCGAGGCCTCAAACCATCTCAGGGCTGCTCTCGCAAGCGCTACAGGAATGAACAGGGTCACTACAGACCCAGCCATGCTGGAAGGCTTGCTCACCTGGCACAGACAAAGGAACGGGGGGGGGGGGGGGAGGGAGACTGATATGGGAGGTTTAATGTCTTTGATGCAGTTCAAACCCACAGATAACTTACTTTTCTAGCTCAGCAGCATGACAGGTGCTCTGCAGCCCCAGTCACTCCAACCACAGGAGGGCAGTTTCTACAGGTGAGGCAATGAAAAGAGGACAAAAAAACCAGACCAGGTGAGATATTGACGCCCTTGCCCTCTCACAGTGCTCTGCACGCGTATCACTCACGCCCAAGGCAGCTAGTTGCCCCACACCAGCCGGAAGGAAAGGTGAAATCACAGCAGTAGCCCCGACCCGATACCAAGAGAGGATGAGTTTTGTGGCACTGCCTGCGGGAGACCACGATCCCAGCCCTTCGGGATGGCTGCTGGGCTCGGCCTTAAGAGTGAACCAAGCCCTAAGACACAAGGGAGGGTGCTGCCCAGAGAACCCACAGGCCTTGCTGCTCATGGCGCCCGGAAAACCCACCTACCCCTTGCCCTAGATGCCCCTCTAGCCCCATGCCGGGAGCCTCAATGCAGCAGGGCCCGTGCTGCAGGCCCCGGCCCGGAGGGGGGCGGGGGGGGCGCTGCCACGCCAGGAGTAACCACACACGTGTAGCTGCCTCTCCAAGACTACAGTTCCCGGCATGCACCACTCCCCAGCCACAGAGGCGGCAGAGCTCAGTGCTGAGCATTGTCACCTGGGATTTGGAGTCCTCGCATGACGGGGGACGGGGGCACCCGAAACTTCGCTTACCTCCATGTGGGGTGGGGGGGGGAAGAGCGGCAACCCCCGGCCCTCGAGCGCAACAGAGTGGGCGGCTCCCGCCTGCGTCCGCCCGGGCCTCCCAGGGCAGCGCAGGCCCCGGATGCAGGCGGATTAGGACCCGGCTAGCGCCGCCGCCCCTACGCCCAACCTCAACCGCCATGTTCGCGCCTGCGCCGTCAGGCCCCAGTGCGCATGGCCTCGGCGCGTCCCTCCGCCGCCGGGGGGGGGGGTGCAGTAGCGAGGCAGGGGTGAGATCAGCTACAGCCGCCTGCAGTGCAGTGAAGGCAGCACGAGGAAGCACGCGCATGCGCCGCTCTGTGACCTCCCTCCTTCCGGGCGCCTCCCGCGCGTGCGCTGTGCGCCCCCTTTTCCCCTTCCCGAGGAGGACTGACGTCAGTCCTCCCAGCCGCGGGGCGGGGAGCGCCGGCCCCGCGCTGAGCACGCCGGGAAGCCGACGCCCAAGATGGCGGCAGGATTGAAAAGTTGTTGCCGCTGCTGAGCCCGCGGCGGGCGGGAGCGCGGCGGTTGGGGGCGCGCGCCGGCCATGGCGGCCCGCTGAGGGGGCGCGGGGCCGGCCGCCGACGCGGGCGCGGCTGCGGGGATGCCCCCGGGGGGGCCGGGGCCGCAGGAGGCAGCAGGAGCCCGGGGCAGCCGCCGCCCCTCACCCCCGCCGGAGACATGGAGGATGAGGGGAAGAAAGGCAAGAAGGTGAGAGCGGGGCAGGGACCTCCCCCCTCCCCCCGTCCCGTGTAAGCGCCCGTCTCCTGGGGGCGGGGCCCGCTCCGGACCCCCCCCCCCCTTCACTGCTGCCCCTTGCTGCACGAGCCCTGGCCCCTCCCTTCCTGGGTCCTGCTTCAGCCCTGACATAGTCTCTCTCCCCCTCTCCCCCCCCCCAGCTGGGATCGCCTGCACAGCCCCAGGCTGCTCTGACGGCCCCCCCCCAGTCCCTCCCCCTTTCCAGCCTTGACTCTGCCGCCTTTCCCCGCTCTGGGGCTGCTGGACCCTGATGCTGTCTTCCCGTATGGCAGGTCTGTGAACCCGCCCCGATACTGCCCAGCGCTCTGCCCCTCCCACCCCCCACGTGCAGAGTCGCCCCATCTTTCCCTGTACCCTTCCCCGTTTCTGCCCTGAGGTGGCATGGACCAGCTTCCGTTCTGGGGGAGCCCTTCCTCTCTATCTCCCTCCAGGTTGTCCCCCTGCTCTCCAACAGTCTGGAGCCTATTTCTCTCTGCCGCCATATGCCTCAGGCTGGTCCCTGGCTAGTCCTGCTCCAGTGCTTCACTCCAGTTGTGAGGGCATCATGAATAACCCACGGATGGGGATGAATGACCTACATCCCCCCCAAACCTGTTTATGCAAGATGAGAAGAGCTAAAAACCTTTCTTTAAATTGGGGGTGGGGAACCTATGGCCTGGCCTGTGGCTTACCTGTGAGGCTTGCTTGCCCCCCCCCCCTCCCCTCCTGTGAAGTGCTTGATGTTCCTGAGCTTGATTCCCCAAGAGTATGGTGCTAGCTAACACTTGCAACTAATAACTCCCCTAATTGGCTTTAATAAAAGAATTGGAAACTGTGACACTCCTCTTGCAAGTCTGTATGTTTGAGTTAATATGGTATCGGTAGATTGATCTATTTATTGTAAATAGCCAATACAACATTTTTATGCAACAATGACTGCTTATAGAGAAGTTTTAGAAAGGTCTTCTTTAGAATAAAGCATTAGATTTATACTACAGTTTCTATTTTGCGCAGTCTTTTTAAATAATTTCTAGTCTCAGACATGCAGTTCAGTTCTAGAAAAGATGTTTTCTTTGTGTGGCTATAGTGTTCATGAAAGGTGCCAACTTGACATCCCTGGAGACTGCAGTCCTCTGGACCGAATACAGAAGCAATACAGTGCAAATCTTTCAACACTGCTCCAACAATGTTACCATACCAACCTACTGACTACATCTTAGTCAGAGGATAGCTTAGTCTTTGTGGCCTATTCAGTCCTCTGCCGAAACTGCCAACGAGACAGTTGCCAAGATGTCTTAAAACTGTATAACCCTACAAGAGAACTGCAGTTCATCTGTTTTGTAACTTCATACTGTAAATTATTACATGAGGATTACAATACAAGATTAATTATTCAACTTTAACACCTTTTCGTTTTTTAAAATACTCTTGTGTAACTGCCATAAAGGTAGGTTGGCAGTTCAGGGTAGAAAGTCTTGGCTTTAAATGCTGTCAGATTAGCTTAATGTTTTGCTGTTTCACCCACTCATCCCAAATCAAACTTTACTTGCATTTAGTTGTGACACTCTTGGTACCTTTCCCAGACCTGAAGAAGAGCTTTGTGTAATCTGGAACACTGTGTCCTCCAACAGAAGTTGGTTTGATAAAAGGTATTGCACTACCCATCTTGTCTCTGATACCAGCATACATGTTGCTTAGAGCATTTGTAAAGACCCTGTCAACTAGAGCATCTAACTTCCCAGGAAGAGGAAAACAATTATCCCCTTGGCTTGTGATGTCATAACAGTGTGGAAAAAAGCTGGTTTTAGGCCGGTATTTTGATTGTAGGTACCTGCAGTAACTGTTATTTCAGAAGGTGGCAGCAGAGTATCCCTATCAAGATGCTCTTCATTAGTGATCAGACTTCTCAGGTGTTTAGAAATGGCATAACTTTTCCTGTGGTCTAGAATTCTGTAGTTATTCCAGACTCAAATCAAGTAATATTTCACTTCATGTTCTGCAGCAATGGGGCCTTTCTTGTGACCTAAAAGCATTTTGTGACTTGCCCAAGGCCCTAGAGAAAGTCAGTGGCAGAGCAGGGAACAGACTCAGCCTTTCCTCCTGTTTGTGGGCTGTGATTAAATAGCTTTCCTTAAATAGCATTCTGCATATAATATTAACACTCATGCAGAGTTCTGAGCGTTTTAAAAAAAGCTATTTTTAAAGCATAGCTGTTTTGGGTGCTTAAACAAGTGTGAACAAATCTCGATCTGGGCACTTTTGCATTTGCTATTCTTCTGGTGAAGTGGGGGAGCGAGGGAAACCTTTGCAGAAGTAATCCAGTACATGATCAGAGCTAGCACAAGATTCCTAATGTTACAGGTGACCTGCTATGCTTGCAATATTGTCAGGAAATATTCTTGAGCTGTACTGCGTATTTAACCCCTAGATAAGGCTCTGATCTATAAACAAGTAGTGTCAATTAACAAAACTAGTATTCCAGTCTGTGGAGGGCTCTCCAATGATTATATTGTACCCTTTTGAAGCTGCAATCCATGTGTATTTCCTTGCCTTTTATTGGCTTTACTAATGCAAGGTAGGCACTTGAGCCTGGATGTAGTAGTAAGCTGAGTAGGACCTTAAGGACAAGAGAGGCTGCAATATAAAATCTCATTACAGCATTACTAGGGGGCAGTGCTCCCTGCACGCAGCGCTTGCCAACCCCTTTCTCGTGGTGGGTAGGCAACCTCAGCTTTCTCCCACCACTGG
Organism: Pelochelys cantorii; assembly: GCA_032595735.1. NCBI lineage: Eukaryota > Metazoa > Chordata > Testudines > Trionychidae > Pelochelys > Pelochelys cantorii. The sequence continues at coordinate 259,007,044 of CM064327.1, read as the reverse complement.
GGAGGGCCAAGCTGCAGCCACCCCTACCTGCCCAGGTCCTTTCTTCCCCCTCCTCTGTGGCCTACCCCCCCCCCTCCCCCCGGCCAAGGTCATGCCAGGCCTGGCCTTCTTTTCCCCCCTCTCCCTGGTTGCTAGGGGGGTTGGGTGGGGGGAAAAACGTAGCACAGCCGGGGTTGGATGGGGTTGAAACTGTGGCCAGGCCCGGCCCTCTTCTCTCCCCTGCTTCTCCCCCTGTCTTCTGCCAGCCGCAGCAGCTTCTGCCCCCCGAGCACAGGCCACACGACTCCTGGAGTCATGTGACTTCCAACCCCCTCCCCCAGCACCACGGAAGGGGGAAAGGTAGGGGCCACGCACTCCTCCCCCCCAGCACCTTCCAAGCCCCGTGCTCTGCCTCAGGCACTGGGGAGGAGGGAGGCGCAGCCGAGGACTGGTGTAAGGGGAGGGAGGAGTCAAACGGGATGCAAAGTTACGTGGTTACATCGATCTCTCATCCTGCAGGAAAACCTTTTTATATATTATAGAATAGGGCCCTTGTAAAGCTAAAATGGTACTAGATGCATGCTTGATTGCTGGGAGTGCTTCCTTGACCAGTATACGCAGGCATCTTGCAATGATCCAGATGCTCCAGTTGTGGGGCTAGGTTGTTGCTGTTAGGTGAGCTTTTCACCACCAGCTATGAAATCAGGGCTGATCTACACATGGACTTACTCCTGATGAATGCAATCGGTAAACACTTTTATTCCAAAGAAAGCTGCTTCCTTCGGTTAACTTATCCCAAAATGAAGGTGAACAAAAACAGAGCTCTCTTATTCTGGAATAAGAGCTCCACACATGGGAGTTGATCTGGAATAAGTCCGTCTGTAGACCAGTCCTTAGTTTTTGGCCAGTAGGTATCAAACTTCACACCACTTATATAGGGGCATGGATTTTTGTCTGATCTTGGAATCTAAGGGACCAATGTGATTGTGTAGTCTGACCTCCTGTATAAGACAGACGGTAGAACTTTCCCAGCATCAGCCCTATAATTTGAACCAGACTGTTCTCAAGTCAGGACCTATGTACAGCCACAATGGTATTCCAGCAGTGCCAAGTTCTTGCCACAAATCCTAAGGCTGCTGTCTCACTTTGAGTAATGTTTGAAGTAGTTTCAGTGGTTAGGGCCTGGAGATTAGGCATTTCCTGTCACCATGGTGTTAAACAACTCCTAGAATGTACTCATGTCTGCCACTGGTTTCCTGTGATCTTGGACAAGTCACAACCTCTGAGCCGGTTTACTTGGCTGGTGAAATAGGTACATTACTCCATTGTGTACGGTAAAGTCCACAGCAGCTCTGAGCTAATGAAACCACTGAGACATCAGCCACTAGAGCGGCGTAGGCAATAATTTTTGATGGGGGGGGGGGGGGGCGCATCCAAGGTTTTGAAAAGTGGTTGAGGGCCACACTCTTCCATGATATGAATGGAGGAGGTGCAGGGTCTGGGTTGGAGGTTGGCTGCAGAAGGGGGCTTAGGGTGCAGGAGGGAGAGTGGGGTCTGGAAGCGAGTTGGGGTGAAGGAGGCGTTTGAGACTTAGGGCAGGGGACTGGAGTGCAGGGGTTTGGGATATGACCTAGGGTAGGAGGGGATTGTGATCTGGGGCAGGGGATTGGGGGTGCCAGATCTGGGAGGGAGTATGGGTGCAGGATGGGGAAGAGGGTTTGGGTATGTTGAGTTGGGGGGGGGCAGAGGGTTGGGGAAGGTTGGGGCTGGGGTGCCAGAGGCAGGCTCTGGCCAGGAGACTTGCCAGCCTGCCTGCCTGCAGAGCTAAATGCTTGCAGAGCTTAAAATGTTTCCCTGCCTGCCCCACACCTGCACAAGCTGCAGAGCCATGTGCTTGTGTGAATAATTGAGCCGGAGGGGAGGATGGCGTGTTGCTTCGTGTGCTGCCTGTTATTCACTGGGCTTGTGCTAGGGGCAGGGGCAGTGCCTGAAGCCTTTCCCCCTCCCCTCTGGGATCACAGTTTTGAAAAAGAAACAGCTCGGCAGCTGCTTTGAGTGGTGTGCAGGGCTGCGGCCAAGCAGGAGAGCCTGCCTGAGGCTCCCTGCTGCATCTGTGGGCTGGATCCGGTGGCTTGGTGGGCCGGATGAGTCCTGCGGGCTGTATTTTGCCCAGGCCTGTACTAGATGCAGGATTGTCCTCCCTATGTTTGTATGATGCATATTGTAGAGAAGTGCACATCAGACCTTTTGTTGGGGAGAATTGCATCCAAGTGAGAACAGGCTGTTTTGTTTGTGTCCTACTGTAACTTCATACTCGCTGCACTCATCATCTTATTCATTAAACAAATGGTATACAGTCCAAAATGGAAAGTGAAATGCCGTAGAAACACTTACAGTTCCCAGTTCAACTGGCGAGGCCTACAACTTTGTTTCCTACTCTCTCCAACTTACTGGCTTTTTTTCAACAATTTAATTCTGAATATTACCCACACCTATTCAAACATGATGGCAGCTGAGTTAGTTGCATAAAGGTGGTATTGTGTAAAAAGGTGACACTTTGTCGCATTTCATTGCTATCCTATCTCCGTGGCAGACGGATTGGAGTGAATATCTGGGTCTCTGATTAAATGCTAAGTGAAGGGATAGCTGGTGGAATCTGAGTCTGAGGCCATGTTTTAATAGCCTCTTCCTATTTTGGATTCAACAGATTATTTTTGTGTTCATTGAAGCAACTGTAAGGTTCTGTTGCTCCTCTCCTGTACTTGTGATGGTCTAGTTCTTAAGTATGTCAGGCTAGATTTCACAAATACTACAGCACGTGTTACCAGCCTATAATGCAAGTCTGTTTGAAGTCTTCAGTTGCTTTAGCAAAGTTCTCTGCAGAGGGTGTGATTTATTTTTTATCAGCCCTCTGTGCAATTTTTGAAAGTTATGGTACTTAGAGAATGGAAATGTAGGCATTCTGAGAATTCTCTAGTCATTGGCAAGTTCAGGCATCTGTCGTTTTCGGTCTAAAAGCATGCATGTGAGCTATTCAGTAATATTACTTAATCCTTGTTGGAGAAATGGGTGAGAAACCCTCTCTGACATTTAGGATGGCTTCACCTGAGACATTTTGTTTGAATAAATGCAATACCTTGTGATATGCTCACAGCTTCAAACTGATCTTTTGTAGTTTGTTGGATGAGGAATACTAGCACAAAATAGGAATGTTTCCTCTCCTGTGTGTGTTTGTAGCAATTAACCACTTCTCATCTCTGACCAATCATTTTGCATTGATGCTGGTGTTGATTCTTCTGATTTTGAATTATTTCTTCTTTAGTTGCTTGCAGCATCTGTTTTTAATAAACCTGCAAGCTAATGTCCGGAGAAACTGTATCCCGGACAAAGTACTTTAATCTTTCCTTATTAAATAGCTCACCTTTATGCTACATTTGAAGACTGTTAGTTTAAAAAATCCAAAATTTCAGTTCAGTTAGCAGAACTGAAAGGCAAATGACAGTCATTGATCTTTGCTCATCTTTTTGACATGTGCAATGCTCATGATTAAATCTTCTGTACTGCTAAAGGAAGGCCTGGGACAGGAATTTATTTGTTGCAGCTACATTGCTGTTGCAGTAATTGAAAAGACATTTCACTTGCAGAATCAAATTCATACTCTGATCTCCCACTTCAATAAACAGTAGCACACCTTGATGCTGTAAAATCTACCACAAACTTTTTTTTTCCCACTTAGGGATGCAGGAATCCTTTTTATCTTGCTACTTGACAGTGTTTACAGTTAAATGAAATGCTCAACATGTGATGTGTTTGATTCAGGCAAATTCATCCTGTCTGATCATTCACTTATGATTAACTTTAGGTGCACATTAATGAATTCAACAGTCCAAAAACTGAAATATAAGAAGCTAATTATTTGCGTATAGAACTGTGTTCGTATAAACATTATGAAAGTTAAAATGAAGGTGAAACTTACTGGACTGTTTTTGCTGGGGAGAAAAGACCTGTTTTGAAAACACAACCATGCTCAAGAACTCGAACCACCATCATGCTCATCCTTAAATACATATAGAAGCATCAGTCAGATGGCAATATGAAATGTATTGACAAAGAAGAAGATGCAAAAACAATTCTAGCAGGCAATCTATCTTAGTCAGATGGGAAGAATTTCCTGGGGTGATATGTAATTTCTGCATTAGAGAGAACTTTGCAACTGTATGAGGGCAGAAGGAAAAGTTTGGGGTTTCAGGTAGAATGATAATAGACTGTGATAGAAAATGCTATATGGTATTCAGAAATGAAGTCATACACTTGTATTTTTTTTCTCAGAACATGGGCACCAGAATGTGGTGGGGTGCAGTCACAGAAGACCCTTTCTGGCTGCTTCCTGATGTGCTTATAAAGCTACTGACACTCACCTTGCTCTCAGGGGCTCTTCACAATCCTGTCCTGCTTGGCCAGATTTCCTGGTCTCTTCCAGACAAGGCACAGAACTGAGACCATCCCCCTCTCCCCCTCAACAGCAGTGGAGATGCTGAATCACTTCAGCTCTGGGACCATGCAGTTCAAGGGCACAGCATCCAGCAAGCCAGCCCCCAAAAACGCTACATTCCAGTCATCTGAAGAAGTGGATTGTGCCCCTGAAAGCTCTTGACACCATCTACATGTTTTCTTAGTCTTTAAAGTGCTACCAGACTATTTGTTTAAGTTTTTCCTGTTACAGGCTAACTTGGCTACCCCTCTGAAACTTTTATTTCACTGTGTGAGTTTCATACATTGAAAGCTCATTCAGATAGGTCCCCTTTAACAGTGAAAGGAAGATGTGCACACTGAGGCTATGTCTACACTACAGAGTTTTTCAGAAAAATGGCTGTTTTCCCGCAAAAGCTTGCAGAGCGTCCACACCAACCACGTTTTTGCGCAAGTAAATCGAAAGATCAGGGTATTTTTGCACAATTGGTAATCATCATTCTACGAAGAATGACGCCTTTTTGTGCAAGAAGGGGGGGGGGCGGAGGGGAAGGGGAAGCACAGGTGCCCTGGTAGCCATTCTGTCCATAGCAATCACTGCTTACTTGTGAGAGCATCCCGGCAGTCTGGACGTTCTCTTTCACAAAAACGCATCGCTTTTTTTGATGCGCTTTTGCAGTGTGGATGCTCTCTTGTGCAAGAAGTTTTTGCGGAAGATCTCTTGCACAAAAAGTCTGCAGTCTAGACGTAGCCTGATTGTTCTCCCTAGGTAACAATTATTTACAGTGGGCTTTATAATAAATAAAAGTAATTTTACTAAGTACAAACAGTAGGATTTCAGTGGCTGCAAGTGAAGATGGACAAAGTAAATTACAAATTTAAAATAAAACACCTAGCTAGTTCTATATGTTAAAGCTTATTACAAATTTACTCTAAAACTTCTTATTTCAGGCAAGCCTTCAAGTCAGAGAAGATCTTTACTCTGACTCCAGTCTCTGGCTCCCCTTTTGGTCTTTGACTGGAGTGACACACCTTAGAGATGGATAGCTTTCCAGCTTATAGGCTTCCTTTTGGGTAGGAATCCTTTGTTTCTAAACCTGCCACACCCCCTTCCATGGACAATTAGGTGGTTAAATTGGTATTCCAGCTAAATTGGTATGGTCACACAGCTTTCCAGGAGCGCTGTTCAAACTTGAGACAAATCAAGGCTGTTTACAAACCAGGAAGTTGATCACCCAGTGATTAAGGTGGCCAGAGCATTGGAAACATCCTTGGGTGGCTTTCATTTGCACATTTAAAACCATAAACAATTCTATACCACGTATTTCTAACTTTACATACAGAATGATGCATATGTCAAAATAAGATCCAGCAAATTGACATTTAAAATTGATAGGTTACATGAGGTATTTTGTCCACTGCATCTTTGAGTTATACATATTTGTATACATGAGACCAGTGGTTTTCAAACCTTTTCTTTTCCCTCATGACCCAGTCAAAGAACACTTTTGATGCCTGCAACCCAACATAATCAGACTAGTGTGTGGGTTTAGGGTTGGGGGTGCGGCTGAGGATGTAAGATTATGCTGGCTTTGGGAGGGGGTCAGAGCTGGCGTCGGGCTTACCTTGAGCAGCTGCTGGTCAATGGTGCAGTAGAGGTGCTAAGGCAGCTTCCTGCCTCTCTTGGCACCACAGACTATGCTGTGCTCCAGAAGCAGCTGGTAGCAGGTTCCCAGCCAATGGAAGTGCAGAGCTAGTACTCAGGGCAGAGACAGTGTGTGGAGCCCTGTGTGCTCTCCTCCCTCTCCCCCACCTAGAAGCCGGGCCAGCTGCTTCTAGGGCACAGTACAGTCTGTGGTGCCAGGACATTCAGGTAGCTGCCTTAGCACCCACGCTGGTCACCTGATCTTCCGTGGCCACCGCTGCCCCCCCCCCCCCCCCCCGGTGTAGCAACAATACCCAATGCCTGACACTCTACGACCCAGTGTTGTGGGTTGTGACCCATAGTTTGAAAACCACTGCCTAAGACCATTTCATATGGCGGGGGAGGAGAACTGTCAAAGGGAATATTGAATGGTAGTGAGAATCAACAAATTTAAAACCAATAAGAGAATATTCTAATACAGTGTGTAACCACCTGTGGAACTCACTGCCACAAGGCACTGAAGCACAGAGTTCAAGGACTTTAAAAAAATTCCTATTTAAACTACATTCAATTTGACTTGCAGCAAGGGAGATTTGTTAGGCAATTCTTCTAATTCTAAGGGCGATTAAGCATCAGGAAAAATTATCTGGGCAGATTGTACAGTCTCCATCACTGGATGCTCTTAAGAACAGATTACACGCAGGCACCTGTCAGGGATGGTGTAGACAGAATACTCAGTGCTGCCTCAGTGCAGGGAACTGGACTAGATAGCTAATCGAGGTCCCTTCCAGTCATACATTTCTAGGGTTCTGTGTTCCAGCCTGGGGCTGATCAGGACTTTTCCTGCAATTGTAGTTCCTGGAGGTTTTGGGCTGTGCTGGGTCTGTGCACCAGAATTGAAATCTGAGAGCCTGTCTCCCATGCTCTCAATACCGCCTTCTTGCCCACTAAGCCCAGTTAGCATGGGGAACTGCCTGAATCACTGGCAGAAAAGACAAAACCTGCAGAGTTGGGGCTGGAGTAGTTTGGGGTGTGGAATGGGGAGAAGGGAGAAGAGGGTTAGTTGGACAAGGAAGCTGGGATGGGGAGCGAATGAGGGAAATGGTGAGTGGGGAAAGATCAAAATCCAATGATCCTGAATACAGGCAAGAAGTTTGGGGTGAGGAGCTGGTGAAAGGGGAAAATGCAGAGATTTGGTCTGTGTGGAGAATGAGAACACATTGGCTGAGGACCCAGGAATGGATCTCAGACTCAATGAAGTGATGAGGAGTCTTGTGACACTTTTAAAAGCTATAAGCTTTCATGGGCAAAACCCCACTTTGTCTGATGCATGGAGTGGAAGTTAGAGGCAGGCATAAATCTACTAACACATGAAAAGAAGGGCATTGCTTATCAGTACTAACAAGACTAATCAGGAAGAGAAAGGATGGTCTCATGTCTAAGGCAGTTGAATGCTGCGTCAGGAACTTTATTCTACCCCTGCCTCTGTCATGGAGTTCCTATGTGATGCTGGATATGTTACTGAAATCAAATTCTTCACAGCTGGTTGCTAATTGTTTCTTGCTTTCTGGGTGCCTGAGTTGATACCTTGAGGTCCGATTTGCACCAGTGTTGAGAACTCACAGGTGCAACTGAAACCAGTGGGAGCTGTGCTTTGAGAAAAGGGTGTTAAAGTGTGTTGTTCCGGTAAACATGTAACTGCTGAACATTTCAATGGTTTCACATTCACAGGTGGTGGAGAGGCAGCTCTCCAGGAAAAACTGGCTTCCTGTGTGTACTGGGTCCTACCTGCTCTCCCTCCTCCCCCCGGCTGCTGCCTTTGTATCAGAGGCAACAGCATAGGGGAGCAGGTGGCTCCCCACAATCACTAGCTCCCGTCTTCCCCCTCCATAGGCAGCAGCATGGGGGGTTGCGTGTAACTGTGACGGTTAACTCATGAGCCCAGGTTCATCTGTTAACTGTGTACACATTTATGCTTTCACATCCCTGCTTTGAACATACAAAGTGATATGCTAAGTACTCTGAAATATCAGGGCCTCTGTGTCTCAGACTGGGAACCTGATGGGCATATCTCCATATATAACAAGCTTTTGAGCTATCTCATAGAGCTGGAAGGCACCTTGAGAGGTCATTGAGTCCAGTCCCCTGCCCTCACAGCAGGACCAAGTACTATCCCTGACAGATTTGCCCCGGATTCCTAAATGGCCCCCCTCAAGGATTGAACTCACAGCTCTGGGTTTAGTAGGCCAATGCTCAAACTACTGAACTATCCCTCCTACCCAACAGAAGTTGGTCCAAAAAAGAAATTCCCTCTCCCATCTTGTGTTCCTGGTATCCTGGGACCATCATGGCTACACTAACACTGAAAACATAAAATAGCAGTATATTGGGCTTGAAGTGTGTGGTGTATTTGCTCTGATGAAAGTGGAACTCTTCTGTATTATTTTTATGAATGATATGCATGGCAGAGTGCGGTGTTGGAGACCTCTTCAGCTCTTTCTCACAATCAGAAATTGGTCCAACCAAAGATACTATGTCGCATACCTTGTCTTATGCCTGGCACAGACTTACTTGACTTTAGATTGTTACCTATTGACTATATAAGTGTTAAAATGGTATCCTGGAGCACAGCCAGAGATAACAAAGGGTTTGTGTCATGTAACTGACTGGCATGGTATGAATGGGTTTTATAGGACTGACTAAAACCAATTCATTTCAACTGAGGTTCTAGGAAGACACAGACTCCAAGGTTGGAACAGCTGACAGCTATCAATGGGAGACTTGGGCAGGTAGCCATGTGACCTCAGCATGGCTCTGCAGGAGGAAGACAATGCTAGGATAAGAGCTGGTCTTGGGGAGGTGAGGACAGGTCTCACTTGGGACTGATGGGCAGAGAAAAAGAAAACCCAGTGGTTCCTAGAGAAACATGGCTCCAGGGGTTTTTAGCCACCATGAACTATGTATTTGGGAATTCCTTAGGCCCATGGTCACCAACAGGTTGATCACGATCGACCAGTCGATTGTGAGGCCTCGACCAGTTGATCGCAAGGCGTCCGGCTGCCCCTCCCCCCCCTTTTTTCCCCCACCCCCGAGACACCCCACTACCTACCTCCAGCGAAAATGGAGGTAGTGCCGGCTTCCCGCAGGTGGACGGACGTCCCGCAGCTTAGCGCCACTTCTGGGGGTTCCGGAAGTGTGCCGGCTGCTCTGCTGGGCGTGCTGCGGGAGGGGGCGTTGGCCCCGGAGGAGGAGCATGGTGACTTCCAGCCCGGGGGGGCAGGCGCACGCAGGGGTTTCGGCCCTGGGGCAGGCGCACGCGGGGTTTCCCTGCACCGCGGGGCGGGGGTGAGGAGTTGGGCCTGGAGGAGGCACGCGCTGGCTTCCCTCTGCGGGGGTGGGAGGAATCCTGGGAGGAGGCAGATGCAGGGGACTGCCTCTGCCTCCACTGGCACCCTGTCCCCACTCCCCTGCCCCCAGTTCCCTCTGCCCAGCCACAGAACTCTGTCCCCACTTTCCTGCCACAGAACTCTGTCCCCACTTTCCTGCCACAGAACTCTGTCCCCACTTCCCTGGCCCGAGCCACAGAACTCTGTCTCCACTGGCACCCTATCCCCAGCTGTAGAACCCTGTCCCCTGCTGCAGAACCCTGTCCTCTGCCCTCCCAGCACGCTGTTCCCTCTCCCCTGCCCCCAGCCGCAGAACTCTGTCCCCACTGGCACCCTGTCCCCTGCCAAAGCACCCACTAGCACCCTTCCCCAGTACTATGTCCCCTGCTCCCACCAACACAGTTGGGGCCACATTAGTGAAGCTTGGGGGGGGTTGGAGGAGGGTTTTTTTGCATCTCACTTGTGTGGCCCCAACTGACTTTTCTTGGGTCAGTGACCCCTGACTCAAAACAGGTTCTCTGCCCTTCTCAGAAATAAAGACAATGCAGAAACTTTTTGTTTGACATCGTATTTTATTTAAAAATGAAGCTTGGCCAGCAAACCCCCAATTGGGGCCAAGCCCGCATCTGGCCACAGTATCATAACACTCCTGCACTCCCCTTTCCCCCAGACCCTACATCTGAGCCTGTCATACACTGGAACCCCCTGCCCTGAGCCCCTCACATACCCCAACCCAAATTCCTTGAACCCTCACATCCAGAAGTCTGTGACTTGCTTAGTACCCTAACCCTACATCTGACCCCAACACTGCCTGGCCTGGAGCCCCCTCCCCGAGCCAACGTCCCCTTATCCACCACCTCCTGCATCTAGATTTCCTCCCAGAGCTTGCACCTCTCACCCCTTCACACACCCAAATCCCTCATTCCCACCCCAGAGCCTACACATCCTGTCTCAACCCAGCAAGGTTACGGCTAGACTGCAGGAGTTTTTCAGGATTCTGGAGATATCCCAGAAAAACACTTCTGCATCCAGGGATGCATTTGTTCTTCCACTTCTTTTAGTGGAAGAGCAAACATGATCTTTCAGTCACCCCTATATTCTTCTTTCCACGAGGAATAAGGGGGCTTCCAAAAGAAGGGGTTTTTCTGACACTTGGTCCAGTCTAGACAGGCCAAATGTTGGAAAAACCTCTTCCAACAGAAGAATTGGGGGAAAAAAGCAGCAGTATAAGGGTTGGGGATAGCAAGTGATGGAGAGGAGGAGAATAGAGAGGGCAGGGCTTCAAGGAAGGGGCGGGGTGGTAGATCTTGGCTTGTTCTGTCATTTAGAAAGTGATCTTGGGTGTAAAAAGGTTGGAGACTACTGCTTTAGGCTAATACAATGTTGTTAGTTAATTGGGACACTCTGCTCTGTTTATAAAAGGCTGGTTGGTGTTGCTGCAAATACCTGTTCAGCTACTTTGATCTCTGAAGAGGTATAAGTCTCTGACCAGGAATCGCTTAGTTGAATTCCCCTTGAGGGGCACGTGGCATGGGCCAGGAATGCTTGAGCCTAGATGGTACATCTTTGAGACATTGCAGCTGTGTGGTCTACCCTTTTAGAAGTGTGGGACTCTTTGAGGGTCTGGCCCAAATGAAGAGGTTCCTCCATGCTGAAAAGCTGGGGCACTGCGCAGACCGGTAGACGTGAGAGCTGCATGAAAGCTTCCTTATAACACATTCCAACGCTCACTGTCATAGTATCTTAAACCTCATTCTTCAAAGTTTAACACAAACCAGCCAGCCTTAGCCAGTCTGTTAGGTCAGAATGAGATCATGGGGCAGGAGTACAGATGATCCCACATCTGCTTACTGCAGGGTTCTTGTACCTTTTTCAAAGCTTCCAATTCTGGCTGGCTGGATCATTTGATGATGGCCTGTTCTGTTCAGATGTGCATGACTGTGGCTGGTGAGCTCTCAGGATTGTCCTGCTTTGGAGGTAGCCAGTATTGCTGCTGAGCCAAACTCTGTATTTACCATAGGCAGAAAGCTGTAGAACTTCTCAGATTTACTTTGGCTGTAAAACAGTGAAAGGAAGTGAAAGGATTTATGAAAGCTAGTAAGACTGCCAAGTATATTCCAGCAGCTAAAACATATGAAGCACAAAGGTCGAAGTGTAATTGACCCGTCCTTAGGGTGTAATAAGGGAGATGGATTGTCTCTTGAATCCCTCAGAATTGAATGAACTAGTGCGGGAACACTAATGGTAGGAAGACTGCCAAACAGACTAAAATAACTGTCTCTAATTCAGGGAGAGGCTTTTACTACAAAAATAGCCTCCAGTGGTTGGTTCATAATCCGGGTTATATTGATATTGCATCTGAGTCGGATCTGTCATTGCGACTACCCCTGACAGAAGCTACTTCGGAGATACTGTGTACTTGGTACAGAGCCTGTTAGTATCAAGAGGATTGAGGTTACAGTACCTGTGGTATCCTCCTTCATCTGAAGATCACTTTAGCCACCTCAAGAATCTTGTCAAGTTCTTGCAGGGTAGAACTAAACAGGCCATGTCGACACTTAAACTGCTACAGTGGTACAGCTGCACTGCTCTAGCACTTCAGTGTAGACACTACAGCAATGGGACAGGCTTGCCCATCTCTGTGGATAATCCACCTCAGTGAGACAGAAGAAGTCTTCTGTTGACCTCACGCTGTCTGTGCAGGGGACGTAAGTATGATTCTGGGATGTGACTTTCACACCCTGAGACATCCTAGGTTGTGCCTATGTTCTTGTGCAGACTAGCACACCAATTTAGGACAGGAGGAGTGTGCTCTAACCGTGTGAAGTGGCAAGTTTAACTCTAGAGCAACCTAGCAGAGCAACCTAGCAGAGGTGGAATCTAGTTAGCACATCAGACCTAATGTTGCATCTTAGGTAGAAGGTGCCTCAGTACTCAATCCCAGCCCTGTATTGTAGGATGAGCTGCTATAAGATCTAGCCTGTTGTGATAAGCACACAAATAGAACCCTTCTCCATTCATCTGAAAGCAGCTCCCGTGGGCCAGTGCTGACTAATATCACTTGTGCATCGCTAGACTTTTCCTTGGAGATCGCTGGCTAGACTGGTACTTTGCAGCTGTAACAATACACAGGGGGACAGACAGTCTGGCTGGGCTACTGGGCAAGGTGTGTATGGCTCTGTGCTCCTGGAAGGGTCAGGGCTGGGCCCAGTCTCCCCCTGCCAACCCTTCAGTGCCACCCAGGGCTCTGGCTGCTGCCGCAATAGCAGTGGCAGCTAGGAGCCCCAGGGCCATTAGGCCCCTCCCCTACCAGCAAGCCTCTGCAGTGTGGGACATGGCCACATATGTGCGTCACTTACTTGCATCTTACTAACTCCATTTCCTGTCATTGCAGGGGCCTCTGACGTTGTGTGCATTGATACTTCCAGTCCTCTGCCTGTGGCGCAGAAGGGCTGCAATACTTCTGATTGTTGGTCTTGGTGTGGCGATGGGTGGATCAATAATTTGGGGGGGGGGCATCCCAAGAATTTGGTAAGTGGTTGAGGGCTGCTCTCTTACATTATGTTAATGAAGTGCACGGGTCTGCGAAGGAGGTTGGGTGCAGAAGGGAGTTTGGGGTAAGGGATTGGGGTGTGGGAGCTGGGAGGGAGTTTGGGTGAAGGAGGGGAGTGTGACCTGGGGTAGGAGTGCAGGTGTTGACCTGGGACAGGAGATTGGGGTGCAGGAGAGGATTCTGGCCTGGGGGAGGGGTGTAGGAAGGAGGAGTGCAGGGCCTGGGAGGGGTGTGTGAGACCTGAGGCAGGAGTGCAGGAGGGGGTGCAGGAATTTGGGTTGTGACAGGGCAGCAGATTGGGGTGCAAGGTTTGGGAGGGGGTTGTGACCTAACAGATGTAGGAGGGGACGCAGCGTTTGGGAAGGGATATGGGGGCTGGAGCAGGGGTGCAGAAGGTTTGGCTTACATGGGGTAGGGAGGTAGAGGTTTGGGAAAGGGAGAGGCTGTGGTGTCAGAGACAGGCTTTGGCTGGGAGACTTTCCTTGGCTCCCAGTCAACAGCCCAGCAGGTTTCTTAGCCTGCCCACCCCCCTCCATTCCCCTTGGAATGACCAGGCATCCAATGCAGGATAAGGCACCCTCTGAAGGTAGGGAGGCAGGGTGGGTTCTGCAGTGGCCTAGGGGATAAGGCATTTGCCTGGGGAGCACAGGGGGTGGGGTGGGTTCAAGTCTCACACACCCTGGGAGCAGCCAGACAGCCAACATAGAGGGGGTGGGCTCAAGTCTCTGCCCTCCAGCCCCTGTGTGTGCTCAGGAGAGCTGCAGCAGCCATGTTTACTGCTCCGAACAGAATGCTGCGAGCCGAGGGAGGAAGGGCACTTCACATGCTGCCCGTCCTGCAAACAGGCAGCTGCTATTGGCTGAAACTGACCAGTGGGAGCTACTGGGGGTGGGGCCAGCATAAGAAGCCTATCTCCCCTCCCTCCATGCTCTCAGCTTTCAGAAACACACACGTGGCCCTGCACCCAGCATTCTGAGCAGAGCAGGGCAGGCAGGCAGGGAGCTGGGCAACTTGGTGGGCTGGCTCTGGCCCACAGATTATCTTTTGCCCAGCCCTGTTAGTGGTCTGTGATACACAGGAGGTCCAACTGCATGATAGGGTGGTTCCTTCTGGCCTTGGACTATGAAACAACTGTCTTGCTGGCTTCAGCACCAGTGAAAGCAAGGGAAATGGTGGCTATTTTGTGAAAGGAGGGAATGTCATAACACAAGATGGGGATAAGGAAAACGTGTTTATCCCTAAATATTGCCAGTCTAAGACTGAGCAAGAAAGGCAATGTTCTGTCATCACAGTTCAGACCCAGAAAGCTGAAGGCAGTATCCCACTGTGAGATCTGGTTTGAGACTGTTTTGAGGACCAGGCCATTAAGTTCTCATTGTTAAGTCTGTTCTATGGTTGGTCCTACAAAGACAACCATACCACCTGGTGCTGGATTCCATTTTGATTCTTGTACTTTTCCATAGGGAATGGGGAATTCAGTTCCTTGAGTACAGCTAATGGCCTTTACTAGCAAATCTAGATATGTAAATGGGCATACACTTCATAATTCTAGCTTTGTATACAGGAATGATGTGCACAAATAGACTATACACATTCAGGAGATTATAAAATCTCCAATGGTAGGTTACATGCCCCAATTTGCATAAAGCATATTCAAATTATGCATATGCATATTCAAAAATCTACTTTCATAAAAAGATGGGGGTGCAACATCACATTGACCTAATCCCAGGGCTCCGAGAACTGGCTTTACTACAGCAGTGCCTTTTTCATAGGTATGGTAAGATTCTATACTATAGCAGTGCAGCTGCGACATTTCTACTGTAGACCTCTCCAGACGTGCATTTGTCCTGTCAACTGTGTGTTGCATCTACACTGTTAAGCTATGGAGACATAGGCTCTGTGGTGTAGACATAACTGTAGATCTCTGAAGTAGATTTTGAATGGATGCCATAAGTAGCTAGTTAATCCTCTAGTAATAAATGCTGCAGATTCATCTGGCCATGCTCAGATCCTTAACTGAAGTAACTTTTGTTTTTTGTCATTGAAATCACTGCTCTGGAGTGGGACTGGGGATGAGGGGTTCACTATGCAGGCTGTCCCAGGGAGAGAGGGCAACCCCAGGTGAGAAGTACCTGTCCATGCCTTCTGCAGCTTGCAGTGGGCACAGCTGAGGGAGGAGTGCATGTGCCCCCGGCTGGGGGGACAGACTAACGCAAACAAACTCTCTGAAATATATAGTAGATAGCTGTCCCTTTCACCACCCCTGCGCCCTGCTGCCCCAGTGGGGTTCTAGCTGCCGCCCTGTGGTCATCATGCAGTATAACTATGCCTGCTAGCAGACTCCTCCCTCTCTGTTTTATGGGAAACAGTCTCATTCTAGGTACATCCCATTGACCTGGCACAACCAAACCCTGACCTTGCTTTAAGTTAGATGAGAGGAAGCTGCATACCAAATTTGGTGGTCCTAGCTTTTATAGTTTAGGGGGAGTTCTTGAACAGACAGACTTACAGATGGGCAGACTCTCTCTAATATACAGTAGAGTGTAAGAAGTATTAATAGTGTCATTACTGAAGTAAGATTTACCTAAAGCAAATGGCAAATCTAACATCAACCACTTCAAATATTTGGTGTGTAAGACCTCTAGCTCAGTGTTTCTCAACCAGTGGCCCGAGTACCCTCAGGGGTACTCGAGAGAAGTCTGGGGGTACGTCAACACAACTGAAATTTGGAGAACTGAATTTTTAAGTTTTACAGCGCTTTATTATTTTTGTACTTTTTACACTGAAAAATTTCATCGCCCGCCTGGCTAGGGTTAGGTTGTTTAAACAAATGTGTTGCAATGGTAGAAAAAAAGTCAAACTGGGGGTACTTATAAATATATTTTTAAAAGGGGTACTTTATAAAAAAGGTTGAGAAACACTGCTCTAGCTTCACTCTGTTCAGTCCTCTTGTACTTCATTGCTAAGCCTTCCTGCCTCTAAGAAAGGAAACCACATGCTGTCAGGGTGGAGTCAGTCCTCTTAAAAAAATTCTCCAAATCCTGTCTGAGATGGGGGATTTGAACAGTGAATAAAAAGGACAGCCAGTTCCTGGGAATGGCTTTTCCTGTCAAACAGGCGCTGGGAGGGCCTGATATTTCAAATGCTTGCTATAGGGTGTAGTAAACCAAGCTCTGGGTGTTTCACTGATTGCAGATGATTAGGAGCATAGCAATGGCTGAAGGCTGCTCTGGCATGGGAACGCTCTAGGAGTGTTTGCCATCTCTACCATGGTATGTATAGTTGTACTTAACTTTGTTTCACTGTGTTCTGTCAGTGGTGTGGTACAGCATGCCTTATTAGAAAACTTTCAAGATAGCCTTTTTTTAACCAGTCCTCGCAAGTTGTTGTGTACAAGCAAATTGGCATTCACTTGACTGTAGCTGTAATCTGCAAAGCTCAGAATGTTTTGGGTCTCAAGTTTGAGCTGTTTTCCTTAGATTTAAGTCTGTTCCGGTTTTTAATTTCAAAACCGATGGATGGCTTGAGTTTGACTTTCGGAGCATGGCAAGATTCTTCATCACGTCTTGCTAAACTGTGGGAGAAAGGGAGCAGTCTTGGAGAGGTGTTTATTTGTAGTGTTGCTGATTCACATCTCAGAGTCTTGCAATATTTGGTCATGTTTCTTTCTTTCTTTCTTTCTTTCTTCATGTGCTGTTTGCTGGAATCAAGAGTTTGTACAAACATCTCTGCTTTCATTTTTTAAAAATACTTGGTTGTCTCCACAACCAGAGACAATCTGTAAACAAGTGAAGTGCCCCATCCATTTCAAAGATGACAGACCCTCAAACTTAACTTTAAAAATCAGCCTCCCCAAAAAATTCTAACTGATTTTTGAACTCTGAGGTTGGAAATACTGTTTTGTACACATACTTTCTATAAATAAGACAGTAAAATGGTCCATTTGAACTCCTGTGACAAGCCTCCACTCCTGGGTGATTTACGTATCATTTGAATAGCTAATTGTCACGTAAGAGTTTCTTAAATTTAGCTTTATAGGATGTTAGCTTGAGATGAAATCAGTATGGTTGTGGTGAGAAGGGGAAACAGTGTTTCATTGCAATCTCCATCACTGTCCTTATCAGAGATAAGTGTAAGGACCCAAAGCAGCTTGGTATAAGGACAGCATTATCCTGGTATCCTACGGAGTTCTTTGGAATCCATAGTCAGAGTGAAGTGCAAGAAAAGAAACTTGTATTGCTTGCTCCTTTCCAAACCTAAATGGAAAATACCGTTCCAGAAGACACAATTTAATATTTTAGCACTTTCTAGTCTTGGACTGTGTTTTGGTTTCAAGAGCTTGTACAGTTAATCAAGGACCCTCTTTTCCCCTGGAAGCTGGCAACACCCACTGCATTCCTGCAGAATCCTCAGTGTACTTACAGGCTTTCAGAAATTGGCACTTGAGCACCTTCTGGAGTTAGTGCTATTAAATTAGCTTTACTGAAACTTCTCAGTAAAGTGTTAGAGGGTAAACATGAAAACCCACAAAGAGCTGTGAATTATAGTACAGTAACCCCTAGCCCACCTGTAATAGAATGTGGTTCTAAAACGTGGCTTCCTCTATGAGCGATTGCAATTGAAATCTAATCTGATGTTTTAGGTCTGGTCTTCCCCTTCAAAACTGCATGCTGTTTTGGTCATAACCCTGTCTCAAAAAAGATACTAGAATTGGGAAAGATACAGAGAAGGGCAACAAAAAATATTAGGGATATGCAACAATTTTTGTATGAAGAGATTAAAAAGACTGACTTTTCAGCTAGGAATAATGAAAACTGAGGGGGGATATGATTGGTCTATAAAATCATGAATGGTGTGGACCGTTACTCTGATCCAGTATACCTGTTTTTATGTACACCTTAAAAATTAGGTTGATGTAATTACGTTGCTCAGAGGTGTGAAAAATCCACACCCCACAGTGACATAGCTATGCTGGCCTCTGATTGCAGCTAGGCTGACAGAAGAATGTTTGTCAACCTAGCATCTTTTGTCTGGGGAGATGGTGTTCAACAGTGACAGAAGAACCTCTTCCATTCCTGTTTGTGTCTACACTACGGGGTTATCCTGGCATAGCTATGATGCCACAGCTATTCTATGCTTACTTTAATGTAGACATGGCCTTAGGAGCATTGCTTTATTGGCTTGTCTTGGTTCCCCATAGAAATTCCCATTTCAGAACCACTGTGCATAATTAGGCATGTATGCTCAGAGTGCCAGGACAGAGTTTAGTATATGTGCCAGTTAATTCACTCCTAGGATGTTGTAACTACCTCCTATGATATTTTAGCTGTGACATTACATAACCCTTCGAGACCTAGCCAAAGGCTGTAGTACTGTTCTGTAGTCCTGTGTGAAGTATGGTTTGGTCCCAATTAGTCAGGAGTGACCAAATAATGATTAACACAGGAGGGCTGGTATTATACTTGCAGCACAAATGAGGTTGGAGACCATGTGCCCTGAGCCTGGTATCATATGAGAACAGAAAGGGGTGGGGGGGAACGGACTCTGAAAACTTCAGTCTATAGTTCATTTTTATTACTTTCACTTACCAGGACCTGGAGAGCCTTCAGCAGATAGGACCGAACTAATCTTTCAAAAACTTTTCCTTCTTGGAGATCAATGGCATGCTTCCTGAATCTCTGAGAGCATCTCAGAATGAATATTTTGGTGTTCTTATAAATATACTGGACTGCTTGTATTGCAGTTACAACAGTGATAGTACTTGGGCTCGTTAGAGAGAACCCAAATTCACTGAGTGGATTTTAGAAGGCCGGGTATTTGTCCCTCCCCTGTCTCTGCCACCTCCATTATATAGCACAAGACAACTTGTTTTACAGGTTTTTTTTTAAAGCCATTTCACCAAAACTCATTCATAGGCTACCATAAAACATGGCATCACAAATACTTTTGTGTTATTGTTTTTATATGTATCCATTCAACCTCACTTCAGTATTCGTCTGTCTAAAATAAAATGCTGTGGGTAGAGAGCTAAGCTGCGTTATGTCAATCTTTAAGGGGCGTAGGGGGGAAATGCTGTTCTAAAAATAGTAGTCAGGGAAGAATCCTTTCTTTTTGCCTTAAAGGAAAATCCTGTTGGCTTTGGAGCCCAGCTAGAGATTATCAGGTTTATTTGGGCATAAGCTTTCGTGGATAAAAATGCATCTGAGGAACTGTGTTTTACCCATGAAAGCTTATGCCCAAATAAATCTAAGGTGCCACAGGACTCCTCGTTTTTAATATTGAGTGACAGTTGCAGGAAGTATATGTATTTAGATGGTGGTGAGCCAATAAACTACACCAGACACGCAGAAGGGAGGCACTATCAAATTTGAGAACTACTGGCTTAGAAGAAAGCTGGCTCTGGGGAAAATTCACGAGCCTCCCTAAAACAAGGGAAACAGTACATTTGGGGTACGTCTAGACTACATGCCTCTGGCGACAGAGGCATGTAGATTAGGCTACCCGGAATAGGAAAATGAAGCGGCGATTTAAATAATCAGCTGATGAGCTCAGCGCGGCAGCCATTTAAATTTAAATGAAGCGGCGATTTAAATAATCGCCGCTTCATTTAAATTTAAGTGGCTGCCGCACAGAGCCGATCAGCTGTTTGTCAGCTCAGAGCAGTAGTCTGGACGCTCCGCGGTTGACATCAAGGGCATTTGTCGACCTCCCCGGTATGCCTCGTGGGATGAGGTTTACCTGGGAGGTGGACAAATGCCTTTGATGTCGACCGCGGAGCGTCCAGACTACTGCGCTGAGCCGACAAACAGCTGATGGGCTCAGCGCGGCAGGATACGGGGCTAGATGAACCTTTGGTCTGGTCGTTCTTCTGTTAATTCTTGTACTAGTCTTCAAGGATGAGGTTTACGAAAGCAGGTGACGAAGCTCTTCTAACCCAATAGTTTTCCTGAGGAACACAATCCTTCCTTTTCTAGACAAATTACCAGAGGGTACTAAGAGGAGCCATTATTTTGTAGAGCCAAATGTGGCAAAATGCTTAAGGCTCCCTAGTACACATTAACTAGTCCTGTAGCCATGTCGTGGCTGTCTTGGTTTTGCTTTTTTCTTGGTCTCCAGCAGAAGTTAGAAATTGTCCTAGAAGGCCTATTACTCTGGAAGGAACAGCACTGAAGGGCTTCAGCATAATTCTAAAATCAAGGGATTTTAACAGTCTTCTCATAGTAGGATTCCCTCAGCTTCCAGTGCCAGGTCCAGCATCAGCAGGCTTCTGATAAAAACAGACACTTATTTGGAAGGAGGCAAAGATCGAGGTGACATGTGGAAGTCTCTGTCCTCTTTTTTCTTCTGCACCCTTTTTTTGTTTAATCTTCTAAATAGTACTACTACTACTAATATTATTCATTTTCTTTCCCTACTGGCATGAAGTCAGATTGTTTGAAGAAATCTAGAACACTTTCTGGGTCAAGAAAACTTTCCAGGCACACTAGAACCATCTGAGAAAATGTCATAGCATGAAGTCTTTTCTCTACACTGGCAGTGATAGGTGTGTTAAATCTTTATCTGAGAAGGGGGCTCTTATTTCTGTGTGCTCCCCTACTAGACCTAACAACTCAGAAGGGACTATCTCACTTCAGGTCTGAGATTAACTTACAGATGAATTTGAGTAGATTCAGAATGGGGGGTGGGTGTGCCGCACGCCTCTACAAAAAACCAAAATTTCACGCAACACAAACCTCCTCAGACCTGGTTTGAGCCATCGTTCATAGTGTCTACAGTAGGAATCTTACGAAGGAATAACTATTTATCAGTGGTGTCAGAGACACCAGATATAAACGGTTGTCCCATGTTTGTGCTACTATGTTAATTACACAATGTGGGTGGAAAAATTAGGGGGAAAGTGTGGAATAAATTGTATGTGCACCAAGACTTGTGCAGATATGCATTACCAGTAGAAACACATGCTGTCACTGTGGGGGCTCTGCTAATCAGCTGGGCATCATTGGAATCTCCCCTGTAAGCTGAGTGCTTGGATAGCCACACAGAAAACACTGTGCACCTTCCAAATGCCACAGAAGGGTTAACGACTGCTTGATTTTAATGGAATAGCAGAAGGGCCAACCACTGGAAATTCCCCTCCTGGCATTTATCAAGAGCTTCAAAGCACTGAACTTGCTCTGCAAATCTTTGGTGCTGTGCCTGGAGCTTGTTCTTAATTACTTCAGAACTTCTTGCATAGTAATGTCATTCTTTGGAACCATACTTCTAAAAACCTTTTTTATAGCACTTTTATAAACCTGGTGGGGCATTTTTTTTTTCCTGTCCTCTGGCCTAAAAAGGGAAATACCGATGACCTCTAGTTTTCAAAAGAAAATTTTGGGAAAGGAAAGCAAGTTAACCACGAAAAACTACTGCCAGGCTGAGATGTTAAGAGCTAACTCTCAGCCTTCAGCCCAAGCTAACTTAGTTATAATTTTGTCAGTTTGAAGCAAATCCTGACACACCCC
This sequence comes from Pelochelys cantorii, assembly GCA_032595735.1. Classification (NCBI taxonomy): domain Eukaryota; kingdom Metazoa; phylum Chordata; order Testudines; family Trionychidae; genus Pelochelys; species Pelochelys cantorii. The sequence continues at coordinate 258,985,504 of CM064327.1, read as the reverse complement.
GTATCGAGAGCTGGCACAGTGACTGGTACAAGTGGAAAAAGCAAACTGAATGTACAAATAAATGCCTTTCAATCCAGGTTGCTTGCTGAATGCTGTTTGTTAACCAGAACAGAAAGAGCTTTCAGAACAAGCTTTTAAAAGTTCAATTCATGCAAAATTTTGCATCCTGGTTTTGCTGTGACATCACTACTATTAGCAAAGTTTGCTAAGAAAATCAAGGCAGCCAATACAGTGAAGATCAATGGCATTCTTTGAGTGGATGTAATTTTCAAATTAAAATTATATTTGGGGGCTTTAAACTATGTTCTGGCACTTTAGCTATCTTGCTTGAGAGCCTATATAAACTGCCCAGTTCTCCACCAGGAACGTTGCAGCTATCTGAACCCTGTCGTTCTAGAGCATGGGAAAGGCTGCAAAGTTCTGTTAAAGGCTGTTTCTGAATATAGTTTATTCTCCTTTTCCCTCTGCTAACAAGGCTTTTGGCAAACAGTACTGCGGCAAACGCACTTTTACAGTGACGCTTGCACTATCTGAAATATTTATAGTTAATCTAAATAAGGCTGTATTCCTTATCTCCAAATTACACCCCAAATTCTCTGGACTGCAACGTTAGTTTGTGGTCCTCTTCCCCCACCTGAGGGAGTTTAAATACCTGTAGCATCAATGGTGGTTCTGTATCTGTTTGCAGATCAGCAAAATAAGCTAAAAATTTGAAGTCACACTTCCAACTGAAAACTTTGAACCTGCTCTTGTTACAAGTAACCATTGAAGTTGGAGGAGTTGTACATCTAACAGCACTTTTGGCAGCGTCCGCTTGCTGTTGGTAAATTGCATTGCATTGGCTGCCCAAGACAAAATCCTTGTACTAAGATCCTGAAAAACTTCTAACTGTACCGTGTTTAAATACCACTCTTTCCAAAACCCTGATTTTAATTTGTTAGAGTCAAAAACAAATTGCTGGAATCTCTGTAAAGAGCGGCCTTCCTGTGCACCAAGTCCAGTATGGAAAAGTCCCTGTTCCTCTGATCTCACTTGTCTTCCCTAAGAGAAGGAACTCCACTAGTTGCAATGTGCTATGATTTTTTAAATTTATTTTTTTAAACAAGGCACTGTTTTGCTGGTGCCAATCAACAGTTATGATAAGCAAAGCTAAGTCCGCTTTAAGAGCTAGGGCACAAGCAAAGCAAAAGCTGGTTTGCTCCAGCTCCGTAGGCTGGGGCAGGGGCACAGCGGCAGTGGTTCCTCTTTGAAATGGGGCTCTTGTGCATTTCAAAGGTGGAAGGCACGCTAGTCCTTATCAACTAATCAAATAGTCGATGGAAATCCCATTGACTACTTGATTAGTTAATTGATGGATATTTAAGATCCCGGCAGTACACTTCACCTGCCTGTAGTATACTCTGTTTGCAGTATTTGTTTCAGGACATTTTCACACTCCAGAGACTGAAAATGCTTCTTAATTTAGCCCTCAATTACACTGGAGCCCTGCTTTTGGTTCTAGGAGACACCATCAGGTATTTCATGATCATCCACTGAGCCCACCTGTGAAGTCTTGTGCTTCTGTTTTATAGCTTCTCCCTACTTCAGCTTGGATTAGCTCAGCTCTCAAATGGTGACCAACTCCACCCATCATGCACCATTTTCCAACCTACGAAATATGCACAATTCATAAAAATCAGAAAATACAAAACTGGATAATTGCTTAAATATGAATTATAGTGTACCCTACTCTGTAGCAAAAAGATGCACCAAACCTAGTATAAAGGCTTTATTTAGTATGTAAATATATTTTAGAGGTTATATCAGCCAATGAGAAGGCACCTTTCTTTACTTGAAATCACAGCATTACTCTTCATTTAAATCAGTTTACCCTGCTTACAATGCTACTTCAAACATTGGCTGATCACTCACCCCTGGGAGTTGGGCAAGTATTAGCCTCACTTTACAGAGTGAAAGAGTTCTTAAGGGACTTTAAATGTCAGTTTTGGAACTTAGAAGTTCCTTAGTTTCCAGCGCCGGCACTATGTTTTTATGTTGCCAGAGATACATTTTGCCATGTGCTCTGTCAGGTGCTATTGAATCAAAATACGCACCTGGAGAAGTGGAAAAAACAGACTGACAGAGCCAGATGAGTACCCAGGCATCAGCTTCTGCACGATAGGCCCGACAAAGAAAACAGAGCGCCACTTGTCATCACCTGTGCCCCCCACTTAAACCCCTCTAGAGCATTATCAACCATCTACAACTAGGAATGTTAAATTTAGTTTAATCAACTAATTGAATAGTTGATAAGCGGGGCAGGCACAGTGGGGTTAGCTAACCCTGCTGCGGTTCTGCCTTTTAAATGTATTAAGAGCCAGCAGGCTCTTAATATATTTAAAAGAATGGTGTGCAGCGGTGGGGACTGGCACGAGCTGGGAATCTCCTGCTGCGCTTTAGCCCTTTAAATGTATTAAGAGCTGACAACCTATCCTGGAAAATGACCCCTCACTCTCACAGGCCTTGGGGGACAGGCCAATCCTCGCCTACAAACAATCCCTTAACCTCAAACAAATTCTTTCAGGGTACCACCCAGCACATCTCCACCAAACTCATCCAAGAACCCATCCCCTGCAATCAACTCTGTCCACACATCTATACCTGTGATTATGTCACTTGATCTAGCCACATAAACCACCACATCAAAGGTTTCTATAACTGCACATCCACCAATGTGATCTGTGCCATCAAGTGCCAGCAATGCCCCTCTGCGATGTGTATTGGCCAAACTGGACAGTCTCTACGACTGGGCACTTAAGAGTACTTAACCCACTCTGTCAGCTTCATTTAGCATGGGCCCTCTAACTGGCAATATTATTTTTTCCCATTTCCCCCCCCTTCTCTTTCCCTCCCCATCCCTTCTCTTTCTCTCATATTTATTTTGCAACCTGTACCCTTAACTCCATTCCTCTGAAGAAGTGGGTTGTGTCCAGGAAAGTTCATGATACCATCTACATTCTTTGTTAGTCTCTAAGGTGCTGCAGGGCTGTTCATTGTTTCATTTTATTGCTGTTTGTCATTCAGTGTACAAAAGAGCCTGCATTCGCTTCTGATTTGAATAATCAGTGTTACCATTGACTGCAAGAACCCTCCGCAACTTCCTGCGGAGGGGAAGGAAACTGTCAAAACGGAGCCCTGCACCTACCTTTAGAGCAGCAGCCACTCCCATCTGCTGGTGAGAACCACATACTCTGGTGTGAAATGTGCAATAGTAGTTAATGGCGGAGTCTCTTATTACATTGCATGTTAACTTTTATTGCTGCTGCACTAAAGACCGGAGCACTAGAAAATACAGTAGCTGAGGTTGTAAAGGGGATTGCACTGCAGCATATTCTGTGCTGGGGTACAGCTAGCTCACTGATGCTGCAGAGTTTGTTTTTTAAACAGCCACCATCTGAATGAGGCTGTTTCAAAAACCTCAATTCTCCTTCTAGTTTTTTAGCATTTTGAGACTAGTGAAAACCGTTGAAGAGACAAGCCTGAGAAACTGACCTTCTTTAACAGCAAAACACTTTACCAGATGGAGTGTAAGTTGTGGCTAGAGGTGACAAAAGAAAGCCATTTTGATTTCACTGTATTAGCAGAATAAGTATGGGCAGTAACTCTGAAGTTAATTTAGATTTGGCATTGAATTGAGACCCTGGTACATTCTGATGATGTTTGCTTTCTATGTTTACAATGTAATATGCATATAAACCTTAGCAAGGACTGGTATAAATCTCCTTTTCCGTGTGCGTTTCTCTGCAGCAGAGCAATGAAATGACTGTTCTTTGGTGAAAGAGTTTGGTGTTTGTTCCTGAGTCTGTGGAGCAAACAAAAGATGAAAAAAGTCAATTCCTGCATCTGTCCAGTGATGCATGCTCAGCTAAGCTCCTTTGAGGTAGAAAATTGGCCCTATGTATATTGGTTATGCATGTCTCCTCCCTCAGTACGTTACACTTGCCCACAGCAGTTCTGCTAACCTCAGTCCCTGTCGATTCACAGGAGAGAAGATTCTGTGAGCTTATGTGTTGACTGCTGCTTCTGAGTTCGCTCCTAGAGCTAGAACAAGCTTTTCTAAGGCAGAGGCAACATTTCTTTTCACTCTGCATCTAGGTGAAAATCTAGGATTGCATTCCTCCAGATTCTAACGGGCAGCAGCATCACTGTAGCCACTTTTTCTGACGGGCTGTATATTTGCACTAGTTTGCTTTATGGTGTGTCCACATAGGAGAGACTTAATGTGTTTTCCGTCAGCGCAGGAACACCATCTCCCCAAGTGACAACGGGCTAGTCTGTGCTTGAAATGCTGCAGCGCTTCAGGGTAGCCGGTCACTACAACGATTGGAGAGTTCTTCTGTCCCTGCAGTACCAGTCTTCTGTCAGCGTAGCACTGAGTGTGCAAATTTGGCATTACACTTGTTTGACTGAATACTCACATTAATAACTTAATGCTTCATTTAGTCAAAAAGGAAATGTTAATACACTCTATTCCTATGGATTGTATTTCCAATAAAAGACAGCAGGAGATGGGCCCTACAAATAGGGTGGGGTGGGAAGTGGTATAGTGGAGCTAATAGATGCATTAGCTAAAAACTTGACTGGTAGAGGTTTGTGGGGGAGGGAAGGTGTGAGGGGAGGTTGGGATGACAGTGTACAGATCTAGAGGTCAGATTATAGGAAGGGGTCAGGATTCTCTTGTTAGCTATCCTTTTGATGCCAGAAGGAAGACACTCCTCTTCTCCTGATTACACCTAGAGAGTAACTGAGTCTACCTTGGCGAGATTACAAACTAAAAGTGTAATGCTCGTGTAAGCAAACCGGACCACTTTTCTTATGCGCTTAAAGCCTTGAGCTTGCTACCAGAACAGACTCTTACACTTGCGTGGAGGCCACAAAAATCCATGGGACTCAGCCCTTGTTCGAAAGTTGCCACACAGATCGGATTACAGGATTGGGCTGTGGTATGCAGCCTGTAATTGGCAGTTGCTTCTTCATCACAACATCAGACAATGAGCTCTTCTTAAAACCCACAAATCCAGTCTAAAGCTTTTTCTTTTGTAACTAAGTCCAATCTCCCTAAAATAAACATGGTGAAGGGTGGGGGATACTTTCTGTGGGACTGAAAACTTAAAAACCTTGTTATCTGAAACGCTGGGAAAGCAGCAAAAGCTGTAAACACTCAAGAGTTCAGATGACACTGCAAACCATGTTGTCTTACCATGTATCTCGGGAGCCCCTGGAGGGGAACAAAGCACAGAACCTTCTGTTGAGTTGTATGCAACTATATTCTGACTTGGATGATCAATATATTCCTTCAGCTTTTGGGCCGTATCTATCCTGAGGATTTTTCAGCCTTTGGGAAGTAGGATGGGATGGCAGCTACCCCTGTGATTTGGCCCTGTTGTAGCTTCAGCTGGTTTCATGACGGAGTCATCTGCACTGGTGTAAATGGTGATTTTGTACACTTTGTTTGGTGGAGTTTACACCAGTGGCTAGACACTAAAAGGCTGCAGCCAGGGTAAACACCCCAGCATAGTAAGGTTTGAATTGCATATTCATATACGTCAGTATTGTCTGCGTTGCCTTGTTTCTCTGAGAGCGCATCAGATCTCTCTTCGGAGCCAGACAGATATGCAGTTCTATTTCTAATAGAAATAGGTATGAAGAGTTCATCATGCAAGTGTCTAGCACAGTTTCCCTCACTAGGGTGCGTGAGACTCTTTATTGAGGTGTGAGCAGTCTTGGTAAGCCCATGTGTACTGGATAGTCTCTAGCAGTGATTCTCAAACTTTATTTGATCACCCCCCCTCCCCCGTGTCTGTATAGTTAGGACCTCCTTAGTCCAGCACCCCCAGGACCTGACCAGTCCTGAATGAGGGATTTTGCCAGATCAGGGAAAGTCATTTCAGGCCCTCCTGCCACTGGCCCCACAGCCTAGCTTAGCTCCTGGCCAGTTTCCCTTCCCTTCCCTTTCCTTTCCTTCCCCCCGCCACCAGCCTAGCTGAACCTGTGACCACAGCAGGGCTGTCAACTTCTCTGCGGCCAGCCTCCTGCCGGCTCCCTACCTTGCCACCTATCCCATTGCCCTGCTAACTCTGCTGGGCTCCCAGCCTGCCAGCAGCCCACAGCAGGGATCCCAGCCACAAGCCCTCCCTGCACCCAGCTCTGTTGGCCTCCTGCCGCCAGGTCTACACCAGGGACACTCTGATCCAGGAACATCCGTGATTCGGCAGGACTATGGCTGTTCCCATATCAGAGTCCCAGTTTAGGGAGGTTCAACCTATAGCAGTTTTTGCTTCTCTCCCCCCTCCCCCCCCACTTTCTGTCTCACAAGTGCATATACTAGTATATGCAACAGTGATGCTTCACTTGAGTCAGTTTCAGCTTCTTGAGGGTTGTTTTGTCTTTTGTTGCACAAATGAACCAAGGTTCCATTATAATATGAGCAAAACTGTGATGTGGTCAGTGCTTACAATTAAATATGCACATCCTGTGATCGCAAATGATTAACGTAGGTGGCAATGATTTTGTATAATGCTATGCAGATATCCACCACAATGCTCAGTGCCATATGAAATCAAATGCACTGCATCATCTGAGGGCCTGGGCTTTGTGGAGAAATCAGCTTTACTAGTTACTCATGACTACGAGTAAAATGTGCACAGTAAGTTTCCTCCCAACCCAGAATACATTCCACCCCAACCCAGTCTGAGAACCTGAGGTGTATAGTAAGATTGGGCTACCACATCTCTTATCTTCCTGTAGAGAGGGACCTGCTGATGGAGCAAGCAAACTACTAGCTGTTTTACAGTGCTGTGCTACTGTCTTTACCCTTGCACATCTGCTATGCCAAAGGAGTACCTAGGTAACACATTCAAAAGCATCCTGATTCTCTGCACAGGTTTACTATTAACAGTCCCTAGTTGATCCTTCCAGCAGAGGGTGCAATGTTTGCATAAGATCACTCTGGTAAAGTTTTAGTTGCAAAGTGTAAAAGGTCATGATACAAAGATCACCGCCCAATTTGTCATCAAAAGGAAGTAGCTTGGAGGGTTTAACTCAGTCACTGTCAAAAAAAACAAAGTGCGTGTTTAAACACAAGTTACATCCGTATAGTTAACATAGCACAATTAGTGAAATGACCAATCTAATCTGGATGCCGTTATGATACAAAGGTGCCTGAATTTGCTGCTTTTTGTATGGGAGGGCGTATAACTATGCTGGCAAAGCACCTTTTATATCAGTATGACAGCCAGTTAAAAAAAAATTCAAAATCAGACCACAAACAGTTTGAGGGGTAGAAAATTGGTGCATAGAGTAGGCTTGAGAGTTGGCAGCTGTCTTATTGAATGGAATAGAGGAGATGCCACTTCCTAAAACTGCTGTGGTGGTCTTGATGCTGTGCATAGTACACTCGTCCTATGCAAGAGAGGTGGGGTAGGAGGAGACTTCATGTTGCACTTGGCCTTTAATCTGGGAGAACAGTACTCTGGAATTGTGGGATTCAACTTCAGTTGTGCGGTGACTGTAGTTCTGTCCTTTGTCCATTGTGGAATGTGGAGATTATACAGGCAGCCGTTTCTGAAAGAGAATCCAGTTTTTCCCTTCCGTCCCACGTGGTTGGTTTGCCAGTCCCTGGGCAAATGTGCATGGATCGTTCATTTCATAAATTCCTGTGGCTTGGAGCTTCCTTCTCCCCCAGCCTCCACAATAGACCCATTCCTGTATTTTGGCTGGAGTGTCTTGTTGTCAAGATTATATATTGAGTCACTTCCGAGCACGTTAAAAGTGTCTAACTTTTGTGTCTGGTGGTTTTGGAGTCTGATCAGTCAGTGTGGGGGTTTTGTCGTGTGGCTTTTTTTAGATAAGCCTCTTGAGCTAATATTTTAAATTTCTGGCCAGTTTAACGGGAGACTGAACTCTTGCCAACTGTAGCGTCTTTTCTGTTTTATTTTGGAGTAATGCTTTTACACAAATTTGTGTGCTCCACTGGGGAACCTAATTTAGTAAGTGTAAATTCTTGTACCGATGGCTGCACCTCTTTGCTCATTGGTCCTACATGGGACTTCAATTGAAGATAAATTGCTGGTTAGTGTACAAGGAGTGCTTTACGTAACCGATATCACTGCTTTAAAAATCCCCTTATCAGTGGTGCATGAGAAATTTCCCTTCATGAGAAGGGATCCTACCATCAGTTCTTGCAGGCTGTTAGCTTGTATTTTATTGGTAGTGAAGAAAACGTATGATATGCAAAGCACTTATTGCTATCCTCCTGAGTCAGATTGCTCTAATTCAGGGCTAGTCAACATGCGGACCGCAGGATGTGGCCCACGGCCTGTTTGTTTGCAGTCGGTGCTGCGGTTTGGGTTTATGCAGGGCTCAGTACTGGGCCCGTTGGTGGGAGCCAAAACAAAACAGTAGTCATGATGGTCTTCTGTTGATATGCGTTTTAGTAGTTAAATTCCTGGACTGTCATTGCTCATTGAAAGTGCTGTCGTATGGGTAGAAATCGGGTAAATATTGCATTTTATTAATATCAGCAGAACTGACTTGAATGGGGCCTGTGTGTTGTGCAGTCTTGCCTTAATCTTTGTATTCATGCCCGTCAGTGTGAAAGAAGCTATTTGCATATATATTACATGTCTATGCAACCACACTTAAGTTGTGGCCCTCGGCATGTGCTGTGAGTATCATTGTGGCCCCCGGGGCTTCCAAAGTTGAGTAGCCCTGATCTAATGCCTCAGCTGGTGTTCCCTATTTTTCTGTAGCCAGAGAAGTTGACAAGACTTGGTTCACTTCACTACTTCTAATTGGGCCCTTGTGGGCAGCAGTGTGAAAGCGACAGGAATAATATCCATGCTGCATCACTTGGTAAAGCTCTATCCAGTTATGAGACCATACACTTGCTTCAAGTTCAAATACTGCATTGTCTGTACCAAATCTCCAGCACACAAGCGATTGAAATCATGGGTTCAGTACATCCTGTGGGTTATTTTATATAGATTAGTTCTAGAGGGCAGACCCATGGAGTATTTCTGTATATTACCGGAGATGTTGCTGTAGTGAGCTGAAGGGTTATTTTTTTTTATTTAACTCAAACTCACCTTTTTGTTTGGAAAGTCCTAAATTCCTCCATGAGCGCTTATAATAATTCTACTGAATATCTGTGATTTAGTCCCCACCATAAAATGGGAATGAAACCTAACTAACTTTTGTAAAGCGCTTGGAGATTTAAATGAGAGATTACAGAAATATGCAGCCTGCTTATTTCTGAACTGACTGCCTTCCACTAAGAGAGCAGAGGAAACACAGGGTAGAAGAATGTGCTTCGTAAAACTCATAGGGCAAGAAACTGTTGTCTTTTGTGTTCATATTATAGTGCCTAAAAGGGTCTCAATTCTACCGTGAGCTTCCTGGCACACTGCAGTATAAATGATAGGAAAGCTTTACTTCAGCAGCCTTTGAAACTGCTCATAGAAAAGTTAATCTGTTAGGGCTTTTTATCTATAGTTGCTATAGGACACAGGCAAAAGTTCAACTTTCCTTACTTTGAGTGCTGCCTGGGCTAAATCAGTCGGAATGGATATCATTCTGATGTTACGTAATGCTAAGTGGTGCTCTCATAAAATCAGTGCAGACTATTTTTTTTTATATTCCCAATGTTCATTAATATGGGCTATTTTTGATACACTCTGCTCACCAATCTTCCACTGTTTCCCTTGGCAAAACTCGTTTGCATATATAAAATCCAGTGAGCTAGCTGTTTGGAGGGGAAAAAATGCAAACTAACCACAACTATTTTAAAAGCAGAATTTTTTTTTGATTGAATGTTTCTAAATGGATCTGGCTTACTGTACTAACTCCATAAATAAAATGTTCTCGAGTCACAAAATGCAATCAGTTTCTAATTGATAAAAAGTCCATCTGGTAGATGGAGTTACTGTTGCAAACCAACCAGCAATAGCAAACTGGATTGGAATATCCTAAAACTAGTGGAAAGGGGTAGAGTATGCCAGCTCCAGGAGGCTTAAATAGCCCAGATTTTAGGGGAAGGAGAGTTTGTGGTGCCTTTCATCCCAAAGAATCCGTCCAGCTTCACACTCTTGGCTCTCTTTGCCATCACTAAAGCGCAGCTCCATTGTGGGGTGACGTCAGACGCTGTTGAACAGCACAGGGATGTTAGATACAGCAGTTCAAGTAAGGAGGTGAAAGAAAGAGGCTTTCCCACTTCAAACTGCAGGGGGAATTCTAGGTGGGTCGAATGCAAATATCAATTAACATTTTGCCATGGCTGTTGCTGGTTCTGCCAGTGATCACTGATTTCATTGTTGTTGGGAGGGTTACTTTTTCCATTAGCAACTCGTCCATTACTCCTTTAATATTTGTCAACATTGCAGTTCAATTGCTCATGTGAAAACAATCAGCTTGCTAGCAGGCAGCTCTAAATACAGTCCATCCCATCCTTTCATTACCAGTGACTACAGATTTCTGTGGCTTGCCAAGTTTCTGAAACACAGTGCCAGTTGTGTGACTGCTTCCCTGACTTTGTTCTTGTTTTAAACTGTGATTTTTTTTTTAAATTTTTTTTTAACGGAGACATGAAATAGCTTGAACTCTCTGGAGACAGATGCTTACTTACAGCACTGGCTGCTGGCAGGGAGGGCTTCCTTCCTGCTTACTTCACCTAAACATGGGCTGTAGTTGTGAGCTGACAGGCCAAGGACAAAAGGATATTCAGCGACCTCTCTGCTTGAAAGTGGCATCAAGGATGTAAGGTGGAGGTCCAGATTCTCTCAGATATTGGGAGTTAGGTGCATAGATGCTTCTGAGGCTTTAGTCTGAGAAGTTTTCAGTGAAAATACCTGACTGTTAGTTGGACTAAGGCAATTCTCACACAAACCACCAGCTAGCCTTTGGATGTTGGCTTCTGACCTGGTTCCATGCTAAAACTAATTACGTGGAAGTAAAATGCTTCATAATTTTTTATTACTAACGTTCTGAACCTGAGACTCCTGGGTGTTATGTGGGTTTTCCCCCCTTTTGGTTCTTATTAGTGCTGTTGCCAGTTTGAATTTTTCCAAGGCAAAGCAGTCTTTCAAAACTTGTCATCTCAACCATTAGGTCTTCTCAGCAGATCTCTTGGTCCCGGCCCAATGCCTTTTGTAATAGATACAGATTTGAATTTCTCTGTTGCTATACCCTGACTCATCTCGGGATGTGCCACGGCAGTGATCAGGAAGGAACCAAGGGAGGAGGACTTAGGAAATGACACCTCTTGAGATTCTAATTGCAGAAGATGAGGAAGGAGTGTTCATTTTGTAATGAAAACTGGCAGCTCTGGGCTGCTTCACAAATCTCAAGGAAAAAGGAGGTGTCTCAGCCCCAAAGTGTATATGCTTCTGCTGTATCCATGCTAGAAGTATTTCATCTAATACTTAGAAATTGCTAACTGTATACAGCAAGAGTGAAAATGGGTTTAATTCATGTCCTGTACAGGCTGCAAAGGGCAACTTGAGGTGCTGAGTCCAGATGTCAAGGTAACCTCCTTGAGATCCTAATTCTAGAAAAGATGAAGCGTGTGTGGAAGCTTCCATCCTAATTCTAGTCAGTCTCCTCGTGTGCCTGGCTACACCATCTTAGTGCTACTGCTGACAGCCAGTAGCCATCATCCAAGATGCAGAGAGTTAGGAAACTGGCAGGAGGTGTGTTTGTGTTTAAATGGTCAGTGGTGCATGGTGGGTCTACTACACACAGCATTTAAGGGAATATGGTGTTGGGCTTTTATTGCTGTATGTGAAATGGTTTGTAGCTAATTCTAGTGACTCTTCTGAGCCCATCTTCTGCCGTTTGTCCAAGCCTTGCAAAGCTTCTTTGAACACTCCTTTCTGTCTTTGCAGGACTGTCTTCTGGCTCATGCTTCCTAAGCTGGCTTTCAGGGGCTGACAACCTTTTGTAACACAGACATGGACCTTATATAAAAATCCTATTGCTGCAAAGTAGGTCCTGGCAGAACTTTCCAGGTCTTGGTCTTAAACTTCGTAGGGTCTTAAAGTAGTATGTAGCACAGCTGAGAGTGGGAGGGGAGCTGGTGTTTGAAATTCTCACGTTTGGGGGGAGTATCCATTCACAACTCCTTGGATAAGTACCTATCTACAAATGTAGGAACTACAAGCAAGAGTTCCCCAGCTGATTCCCATTGTCTTGGTGGCACAGGTTGACACAGGTGGTCAAGAATAGTTAGTGTTGGAGATGGATTGTGTACAGCTAATACAGTTTGATTTCTTTTCTTTTTCCAGTATTTCCTTACTCCATGCTAGATTGAGCCCCTCAAACTATGAGTACGTGCTTAGTGGAAAGCACTGCTTTGCTGAATCGTAAATTTCCAGACCAGAAGGGACCACTGTGATTGTCCATCCTGGCCTATTTTAACATGGGCCATTGACTTACCCCAAGAGAATTCCTTTTGTTCAGTGGCAGCATTACAGACGCTCCTGTTAGATGTTCGTCTGACCTTTTTCATTGGGAGCTTTCTTGTTCTCGTCAACTAGATTTTTCAGTGCAAGGGTGTTTAGCAGGAGGAAACTGTGGTTACTCAACTTCCTGCTCACATTATTTTTGAAGAGTGAAAACTAACAGTTATGCCTTGCTCCTCCACATGATCCAACAGCAAGTTGAAAGCTGTTGGCTACAATAATTAGCTGCGCAGCTGGTGAAATGGGACTTCTTTGGGGCTAGAGAAGTGGCTTCCCAACATATTTTGCTTCTGTGGACTCTGGCTGGGTACGAAAATGGAGAATGAGGTAGGCATAGATTCTGTGTTGACCCTTATGATGATTGGCCTTCAGAGCACAGTAATTCTTGGTTCTCTGTTGTATGTCACAATCTTACTTCCTCAGAGGGGTCGCCACGTTAGTGTGTACCTGCAAAAACAGCAAGGAGTCTTGTGACACCTTAGAGACTAACAGATTTATTAGGACATAAGTCTCTGAAGAGCCATACGATTCCTTGTTGTCTGTCTTCTGTTTCTCTAAGACAGGCTTTCAAAAAGCAAAATCCAGACTCTCCCTTGATAACGAGAGGTTTCTAAAGCTCCCTCTCAAATTCTGAGATCAGTTCACTGCACTGGGATGTGCAGGTAAGTTAGGAAGGAGCATGTTTTTTGCATGTCCTCCTACCTGTCTGTAGCCTGGATGAAGTTGTGAGGATAGAGCCAAAAGTCCCTTCTAGGGTGCGTAGAGATTGTTTGGGTGAAATGATTGTCACATAGGTGTGCTAATATTTTTAAAGCCACCAGTGCTCTGCATGTGAATGGCGGCGGGGGGGGAAGGGATTGTTTTGTGTACTATTTTAAAAGTGACTTGCAGATTTTTGTCTCTTCCCTTAAATTAAATTTCAGTTATTTCTAAAGACGTGGGTGGCATTAGAGCTCTATAATCTTGGGGGATTTTTTTTTCTCACTGCACCAGATGTAAGCTATGGAGACCAGCTACTTTATTTCTGGTATCTTACATAATTTGATTGAATCAGAGTGCTAAATCCTGCAGCCCATACTCAGGCAAAACTCCTACGGACTTCAGGGCTTTAAACCTCTCAAAGTATAGCAGGTTCATTTTGATGGGCTCTGCTCTACTTCTTGCTGGAGAGGAGGCTGTTCCTTTCTTAGAGTTTAGTCATTAGAAAAGGAGGTTAATGACATGATTGGCCTGATGACATGCTGCCTTGTGTTTGCAGCTGTTGGGAAGAAAGAGGAAGGCTTACGTGAATCCGTTGAAGCAGACACACGATCTTGTATTTGTAACCTTTGTTCCAAGTTCTCCTACCCATTCTGTTTATGCCCCGTAGAATGTAAGCTCTTCAGGTCAAGGACTGTATTTTATATCTGGATACTGTCTAGCACAACTTGGCATCTAGTAAATGTGGTAAAACATGAGCTTTGCATAATTGAACATGGCACACGAGGATTATTAAATGATTCTGGATCTCTGTAGATTGTTAGGCATTAACTTGTTTTAGTAGATTTTAATTTTAGACCGACAGGGAAAAGAACAGAATGAAGTCTGAAGAAGGTAAACTTGCAGCACGGTTTGGTAATCTTAACCACAGATTGTGCATATCAGTATAACATGATAGACTGACTATGTACGGTAAACATGACAAAGTAGAGCAAGGATAAGAGAAGATCTGCAGCATACAATGCGGTGACCATGGTTTTTGAGAGAAGGCTCTGAAGCTGGACACCGCTTAGGTTAGAGAAATGGAGGAATTAACTGGCCAATGTTCCAGTAGCAAGATGTAAAGCACTGTATCATATTTTGCTCACTAATGTACTGGAAGTGCTTTACGGTAACATTCCTGTGAAGTAGCTAAGCATTGCTGTTTGAGCTAATTTCTACACCCTCCTATGGGTGCATAGTGCTTAACAGAAAAGTACAGGGAATAAACCTAAGCCTCTTCCCCCATTTGAAAGGTGAGGAATCAGAAATTAGGTCTCAGGAATGCCAGGCTCTCCAAGATCTGCTATTGGGGAAACAAAGTTTCCCCACTGACTACCCTGCAAAACAATACTAAAACCTCAACTTGTGGAGCCAGCTGGAACTCACTTGACCAGCGCTGGGAGCCAGAGTGGAAAGCATGTGCTGTATCTGAGGACAAGTCTATGCTATGGAGACAGGTCTATCAAATTGTGTAGCTTAGGGTTACATTAATAGCATAACTCAAATCACTGTAGCTTAGATCTACTTACTGCGGGGTCCAAAGTGCGCTGGGTCAACAGAAGAAACTCTTCTGTTGATTCCCCTTGCTCATCTTGCTCCAGTGGAGTATTGGAGTGGGTGGGGGAGTGATCAGTGGTTGATTAAGTAGGTTTTAATTGAACCGGCTATCCTCAGTGGATCGATTGCTGCAGTGTCGAGCCATCCCATAGTGGAGACAAGCCCTGAGGCTTGGTTTACGTGACAGAGTAGGTCGACATAACTATGTCAGTGTCTACACTACACGCTTGCTCCTGTCTATGCAAGTTCCCTTCTACACTAACATGATTCCACCTCCGCAAGAGGCGTAGGGCTTATGTTGGTGTAGCTAGGGTGACATGGTGACTGTAGGGACACTGTTACTCTGGCTGTTGGCTGTCACTCTTGTCAAGACGACAAGAAAGTCAGTTCATGACTCCAAGATGGGCTTCTGTCTGGTCTCCATTCCAAGCCAGGCTTCTACCTTGGGCTGCTGCTTGGGCTCCCTACTTGCAGTCCTGCTGCCCTCTGGGGTCCCAGCTCCTCACTGGAAGCATAGCAGCTAGACTCCAGGTGCAGATCTCCTCGTCAGAGACAAGAAGCCTCCAACAACTGTCCATGCCCCCCACTCCCAGAAGGGAGCTGCACGGAGCTGTCTCCTCGTCAGTTGTTGGAAGCACTCTTGGTGAGGACATGCATCACGGGCAGAAGGCCGAGATTATGGACATCAATCGCTGCACTGATTATTGTGGTAGCTGTTAGTTGACTTAATGTAGATTGACTTAAGATTGTACTGTAGACACTCCCTGCACTGCAGACCTAAGTTCCCTCTAAGCTACGTGGCCACAAACTAGCTATTCTGTCCTGTGCAGAGGCTCAGGGCTTCAATGTGGACAGATGCCTCTCCGCAGCCCCCGAAGCTGCTGCAGTTGGGGAAGAGAGGACCCTCCTGCAGATGTGCCAGCTGGTGTGATGGGCCATTCCCCCAGCCTCTCAGGAAAGTGGGGTGCCAGTGGACGGACCCCTACACCAGTGGGAGTTGGGGTCTACACTGGAGTTGTCTGGCAGTGCAACTGCAGCTGTGCTGCTGTAACGTTTCCAGTGTGTACACACCCTGAGGGGTTGCAGATCAGGTGCTCTCCACTTCTAATACAAGCTACAGAAATGGACGCTTGTGCTGGTTCTGAGGCTAAGTGCTGCATTTCTTTACTCCAGCACCGTTTTTCCTAAACACTTGAGTTAAGAAGTCTGTGTGGGGCTACCTGGCCATTTTATAGGAAAGCAAGTATGCAGAACTCCAGTGTTTCTTTTGCTCTCTGACTTTTGGAAGTGATGTATATTTGGGGCTCTCTCTACTGCATTTGTTTGGTTTGGTGGTGCAGTTACGTGAACTGTGCTGTCACAAACTGGTGATAGCTATCTTTCCTCTGGAACTCAGTGTGCACACAGTACCTTGCTATTTGCCCTGTTGTAGTCCTAGTATTGAAAACTAAGCCACTGGACTGTGTCACAGTGCCTCCGTGACATCAAGAGTCCAAGTCCTCTTTTCAAACATCATTGAACAGTTTCATTTGATGTCTCCTTAAATTGTGGATATGTTTACTTTGAAGACACTGCTGCTTCTCTTACTTTCTTGATAGAGTAAAGCCTTTGTCGGTATTAACAGAGATTACTAAAGTTGATGTGTATGATTGCTGCTGTGATTACAAAATGGGTGAAATTGCGGAACGTGGGGGGAGGAGTATTTTAATTGCATTCATGTCCTGATGTTTGTTAGGTTTCTGCTTTCACAGCCTGCTTTCACAGCCTGCGCAATTAATTTTTCTACAGGGTTCCTTGGTTTGTTTATCTTCCAACTATTAATCTGAATTGTTGGCTGGCACGTTTATATTTTAATGGTGGCAACTCAACAGAGAACACAGAAAGAATAAAACTAAATTTGGTCATAGAAGTGTGTTAACAGATGGCAGCAAGTTAAAGTGCCATCAGTCTACAAAGCTAGTTTGTTAAATAGCACTTCCTTACTTTGCATGTCTTCTCACTGCATCTCTGAGGCAGATCTGTTTACTTTATTGAGACAAACAACTCATTAGCCCTGCATTATGGGTACAGCCTTGGAAGAACAAGCTGGATTCTGGTCTGCTTCTGTATAATCTAACTGACCTCTGATCACAGAGCTTCTATTATCATTAGAAAATTCAAGGTGTGGCTTTTTTTTCAGACCCCAGACTGAACTTGAACTTTCTTTTGATTTTTTTCTGAAAACTTTAAATGTCATGCAGAAACCAACTGAAAGTAGATAAATCCTGTAATGTTAATTTTCTGACTTCATTACCCAATAATGGGTTGAATCCTAAAGTTGCATATTTCCTCATGGAAATTTGAGGGTGCCCAGTTTTCTCAATGGGATAATTACTTCTATAACCAGGGCTTTGGAGCGGAGCCTGGAGCTGGAGCGCGGAGCAGTGGAGCTGCAGGTTTTTGCCTGGAGCTGGAGCGGAGCCGGAGCACAGAAAATCTTGACTGCTCCAGTTTTTTTTTTTCATCTTCAATCCAAAATGAATGATATTTTAGCAAGAAAGTCCTAAAGGTGCCAAAAAGTTTCAGATTGTATAACAATTGATATTAACTACTACTTTACGTAATATGTCACAGTTATTCTCACTTCGGCCGAAATCAAAATTTATTAATGTACAGATACAAAATTACAAAGTTTTTTGGAGATATGTTTTATTAAAGAATCAGATAATCATCAGACATCCGGCAACACTGCAGACTGCTCCCACAAGGTTAGGCGAGTACATACTCACATAGATTAGTTAGATAGTTAGATTAGTATGTGTTTATTTTCAACCTTGTAACGTGTAGCCTCGTTACTTCCCAACAATTAATGTTGTAGAGCAGTGATAGTACATACTAACGCTACGGCACATACCAAATTTCATTGATATATCTATATTAAAGCATTTTTGAGATATCAATTAAAAACTTGGAAAATATTTCGAATATTTTTACCGCAAAATTTCATAAGAAAAACTAACTTTCAATTTATAAATACAAATTTATATTAATTATGTATATTAAAAATACTTCTTTCTTCATTAAAACTGCAAGAAACATGTTAAAATATAAAAATATACTTTAATAATAATTTTGTGTAAAAAGAAAATGAGATCATTTTTGTCCAGAAAATCCAAAATAAATTCGAAGTACCTTAAGTGGTTAAGATATCACAAGCAGGTACATTATAAAAAAAAACGTAATGCTTTTGTTCATTGCTTTTCGAAGATCATAACAAGAAACATTTGGATGCGGTAGCAGCACAAGAAGATTTGGCCATGGCTTCAACAAAAGAATCAAATCTGCCCCCCATGATTGATAGCTGATTTACGGAAAAGGATCTCAATGACATCTTTACTTTTGAATTTGAAAAGCCCAAATTTAGGCTTTTGGGAAAAGCAAAGAAGAAATTGGCAACGTGCCAGGTGGAAAAGGAAGTGAATGGCGAGCTCAAACCATGTAGCTTCAAGACAAGCGAAGCAAGTGCCGTGAAAAGTTTCAACCGTTGGCGGCACGTAAAACATAACCATCCTGAAAACTATGCGGCTCTGGTTACAAAAAAAGACCAGGAAGATGAGGCAAAACAGAAAGCTGATGCGGCTAAACAACATTCATCTGGCTCTTTGAAAATTCCTGGAGAAAAGATTTTTTTGTGGAGCTTCATCTGAAAAGAAACCCCAAATTGAGCAAACAAAACTTGACTCGTATTTGAAGTCCTCAAAGGTTACAGTCACCATGGATGCCAATACTCTCCATGAAGGGCTGTTGGAAATGGTTTGCCTGAGTTCAACACTGCTTACTACCTTCAGGCTAAAGAACAAAGGATTCCAAAAAATTGCAGGTGAAATGGGTCGGCAGCTTGGCGTTTCGATGGGGCATGATGCGGTTCGTCATTTAGTTGTCAGCACTGCTGAGTCTGGTTGTGAAGAGCTTAAGAAATCTTTGGAGCAACAATTGTGCTACCTGAAAATGGATGCGGCAACCTGTGGAAACAGAAATTCCCTTGCAATCAATGCTCAGTACTACGAAGAAGGAAAAGATAAAGCTGTGGTAAAAACCTTGGACATAATCGACAGTGAAGGGCATCACAATTCTTCCTACGTGAAAAGTCAAGTAAAAGCTATTTTAGAAAAATTGGGGATGAGTGAAATGCAAGCGCTGAGTATCTGCATTGACAATGCAGCAAACGTGACGTGTGCCGTCAAATTTCAGCGAGGACAGCGAAACCATTTCTACCTCTGAGAACAGGGATGTGGACAGAACTGAAGCTATTTTGCCTGATGAAGGAACTAAAGGAATGGATGAAATCGAACTCAGCATGGATGCTGCTGCGCAAAGGGTTAATGACCCTAGCCTCATACTTCCAACATGGCTTCATGAGGACGACTCAGAAGTACAACTGATGAGGTGTGGTATTCACACTCTTCAGTTGGCAATCTAGGATAGACTGAAAAAAGAACATGTGAAGAAGTTTCTGGCAAATATTCGACAAGTCGTTGTCAAACTATGAACCCCAAGTATTCGAAGTGTTCTGCTTGATCTACATGGGGTAACTCAATCATTGGATACTGTGACTCGCTGGGGTTCAACATTTGCGATGATTAATCGTCTTCTCGTTTTTCAATCTTACTGTGAACAAGTGGCTGCTGCTGGAACAAGAGAACTCAAGTTAACAAAAGCTGAATGGGACGAAGTGAAGAACCTGCGAGACCTCTTGGCAAAGCCAAACCAAACAACCGTGAATCTTCAAGCTGTCAGTGTAACCCCGGGAGTTTTAATGAAGGAATGGCGAAAATTGTCAAAATTCTTGCAAGAAAATGGTGGACAAATTGCAGAAGGAATTCTGTTCTCCATGCAGAAACGCAAAGAGAAGCTTTATGACAATATTAATTTCCTTGCTGGAGTTTGTTGACTCACGGTATCAGGGAAATACCAAAGGCAAAGGAAGGGCTCCTTGATATTGCTCAACGACTCGAAAACCAAAATATATTGCTACATTTGAACTCGGCGAAAGAGGTTGAAGAAAACGAAACACAACAAAAGGAGTCATCAACAATTGAATTTGCGGTTTCGGAAAGTTCACATCCTTCAGAAATAGCAGGCTGTTCTCAAACTTCCGTCTCCACTCTGAACTTGTTCGAGAGTCCGTCCCTGAGACGTCTTCAACCATCACAGGGAAATGGAGATAATTCAAGCACCAATTCTTCAGAAGATGACGACTTCGAAAAGGAATTGGATAAACTAGAAAGATGCCTGCGAGTTTCTGCGATTCATAATTGTAATGAAGCATTATTCGAGAGACACTTTCGGGAAGATTGTGAGGCGATGGAGTAGGCTAAAAGTTAAGTCTGTTTTTGAGGCCATTCACAGCTACACACACCATATTCAGGCTGCCTCTAGAATTGCTTCAAGCATGCCAACAACTCAAGCTAGTGTAGAGCGACTGTTTTCGGCTTTAAAGTTAATTTTAAATGATCTGCGGCAGGCTATGAAAGACGACTTGATTGCTGCAATCATTTTTTACAGATTGAATTATGAATGATTCTAGTTTGTATCATTGTTGATGACATTTAAATTGTTTTAAAACTCTGAATAAAAATAATGTTTTTCAAAATTACAGTATGCACTTTTTTATTTAGTTAAAAGTAAATTTGAGTTGGAGCGCGGAGCGGAGTCGGAGTGGAGCTGGAGCAGTCACTATTGGTACTGGAGCGGAGCAGTTCAAAAATTTGATTGCTCCAAATCCCTATCTATAACTATTAATTGTCATGTGCATGTTTATAGGCTTGAAAGGGAAATGTGGTAATAGTTTGAAAAACAGTGGTCAGTCATGATAAAAAGAATTACTTACTTTCTGGTATTTAGCTATATAGAACTTTACAAATGTAGGGCAAAACCCAAAGATCTTGCGAGCAACAGTGGGAAGGGCATGGGCAGCAGAGGAGGTGTGGAGACTGAGAAATGTCAAGTAAGAATCCCTGGGAGAAATGGGTTGGAGTATATTTCAAGTCTATCCATGACTTGCTGAAACCATTTGGCTGCACAAACCAGACACTGAAGAGGTTGTGTCTGTCTTTGAGAAAACAGCCTCTCTTTGGTGGTTCCATACGTGTTTTATACCCTTCTGTTTTACCATTTTATAAAATAACTGTAAGGCCTGTATATTGTATGCATTTTGATTCAAAATGCTGATTATAGTTAGAAGGATTTACTGCCGTGGTCTCCGGCTCTGTTGATGATGGTAACCAGAAGGCTGCTTGTGGGTGTGCTCAATGATGTGGGTCTAATGATCACAGCAGATTCCGAGAGGGCCCCAAAGGCCACAAACCAGAGAAGGATCGAAGGTGCCAGGCCAGGCTTATTGTTAAGCAAAGTACAGTAACAGTTGTCAGTAGACTCTACTGAACCACTATGCACATGTACTTGCCCCAAGACACCACTTTATAGACAGGTACAAAGAAATCACACTTCACTGCTGACATATCAGGTTGCCACCCTCTGACATCAGGTGACCACCCTCTGATGCTACTTAGATACCACCCATCCCCCTGTACCTCGTGGTTTGATTAGATCATCTCTATCCATCATGCTGTCATTTTAGACTCTTTCCTGAACGTGGGTCGGTATCTGTGAGGAGTGGTACCAAGATCTTTTCTAATGAGCTGGTGGTACCATGTGCCTTCCACTTATCATAGAATCATAGAATACTAGGACTGGAAGGGACCTCGAGAGGTCATCGAGTCCAGTCCCCTGCCCTCATGGCAGGACCAAATACTGTCCAGACCATCCCTGATAGACATTTATCTAACCTACTCTTAAATATCTCCAGAGGTGGAGATTCCACAACCTCCCTGGGCAATTTATTCCAGTGTTTGACCACCCTGACAGTTAGGAACGTTTTCCTAATGTCCAACCTAAACTTCCCTTGCTGTAGTTTAAGCCCATTGCTTCTTGTTCTATCCTCAGAGGCCAAGATGAACAAGTTTTCTCCCTCCTCCTTATGACACCCTTTTAGATACCTGAAAATGACCAGTACCAATTACTGTTCTACACCTGGGCCTATTACCAATTAGTGTTCTGCACTCTCGGCCCTAGTTCATGCCCAGTTCTGTGAGCAGGGGCCTGCCTCTTGCTCACAGCTTAGCTTTGCTTTGTGTTAGCCATGTTTTGTCCATTGTTAGTGAGGCCTCAGCCTTGTGCTGCATGGGCTTATGTTTTAGGCCTTCATATTACTACACTGATAAGAATGGTTGACTCTGAGTGGTTGTCATCTGTCATTGGAAAGATAATTTCTCCCTGACTTGACAGGGCAGCCCATTCATCTTTCAGAGGATAACTTATCTGATGGACAGGGAGATGCACTGGACATTAGGGTTGTTAAGGACTAATCGACTATCCAATAAGCAAATGGATAGTTAGTCGACTAGTTGATTCCCCCCTCCCCTTGCTGACTTTATTGGAAAGAGGCAGCAAATGCGGGGGAAGAGGGATTACTTCAAAGCAGCAGCGCTGCACAGCTGAGCCATTGATCAAAGGGGCAGCGCCACACAGCTGAGCCAGGGGAATCAGCTGTGTGGGGCTGCCCCTTTGAACGCCGCCTCGGCATTCTGGGGAAATGCCGTGCAGAACCCGCAGTCAGCTGGGGAGTCCCCAGCTGACCCCGGCTCTGCGTGGCATTTCAAAAGCGGCAGCACAGTATGGAGCCCGGAGTCAGTGGGGGATTGTGAGTCCCCCACTGACCCCGAGCTCCGTGCTGCGCTGCCGCTTTGAAATGCACAAAAGCCCCCACTGGGGATTCTTGTACATTTCAAAGCTGGCACACTGCATGCAACCCAGAGTCAGCAGGTCTTCCCACTGGCCCCAGGCTGCATGTGGAGTTCCGCATTCCTCCTTTGAAATGTACACGAGCCCCAGCTCTTGTACATTTCAAAGGAGGAATGTGTAAGTGCCTATCAGGTAGTCGATGGAAATTCCATCGACTACTCGACTAGTGAAATAACCGTTACTTAACATCCTTAGTGGACATGCATACCTAGACTTCAGCATTGCTTTTGACACAATCCCACATGATATTCTGATAAATAAGCTGGAGAAATGTGGTTGTCAGAACTACCATTAAGTGGATACATAATTAACTGGAAACCAAAAGCAAATAATGAAATGCCATCCAATTGGAGGGAGGTTTCAAGTAGGGTTTCATGGGAATGTGTTCTGGGTCTGGTGGGGTTTAACATCTTTCTGTAATGGCCTGGTTGTAAGTATAGAGAGCGTACTGATTAAATTTGCAGATGACACAAAGCTAAGGGGGTTTGCCAATACTCTGGATGATAGAGCTAAAATTCAGAGGGATCTTGATAAATGGGAGAACTGTGCGATCAATAACAGTGAAATTTAGCCAACACAAATGTAAGATGTTGCACTTAGGGAAGAAAAACCAAATGCGCAAATACAGAATAGGGGAAAACTGGC
Source organism: Pelochelys cantorii (assembly GCA_032595735.1). Taxonomy (NCBI): domain Eukaryota; kingdom Metazoa; phylum Chordata; order Testudines; family Trionychidae; genus Pelochelys; species Pelochelys cantorii. The sequence goes on along the minus strand of CM064327.1, from coordinate 258,962,225 downwards.
TTTGCAGCAGCACAGCTGAGCAAGATCTGGGAGTGGTGGTAGATCACAACCTCAACATGAGTCAGCAGTGCAATGCTGTGGCAAAAACAAATGCAATTTTAGGTTGCCTTAACAGTGGCATAGCATGCAAGTCATGGTATGTGATAGTGCTGTACTTGGCACTGGTTAAGCCTCAGCTGGAGTACAGTTTTTCCTATTTTGGTTACCAATATACTAAAAAAAGATGCAGAGAGACTGAAAAGGTTCCAGAGGTGAGTGACAATGCACCAAAGACGACCAGAGGGATGGAGTGCTCACCATGGGAGTAAAGGCTGAAGGACCTGTGTGTTTTTTAGCTTGGGGGGGGGGGGAAAGGAGATATGGGGGCGGGGGAGATGATGGTGATCTTCAAATACTTGAACGGCTGCTTTAAAAAGATGGAGAAATCGTGCTCTTTTTGTCAGAGGGGAGCACTAGAGGCAATGGGCTCAAACTATAGCCTATCATCTTGAGATTAAATCTCAACAAAAACTTCCTAACTGCAAGAACGGTAGGACAATGGCAGGGGACACACTGCCTAGGGAGGTTGTGGGAGGCTCCTTTACTGGAGATTTTTGAAAGGAGGTGGGATAACCATCTGTCTGGGATGGTTAGACACAACAAATCCTGCACTGTGGCAGGGGTTATGATTCTTGCAGTCCTTTCAAACCTTGTGTTCCTATGATTGCAACACACACACACACACACACACACACACACACACACACACACGCCCATTCTGCCAGTGGTTCGATCCTCATTTTGAAAGAAGTCTGTGAGCAGAGCAGTTCAGTACACATTTATCCCTGATCCTTTTTTTAACTATTCTGAAGTTGAGTATTAGTAGGGATGTAAAATCCCGGTTAATCAGTTAACTGACTAGCAGGATCTTACTGTTTCAGGAACTGGTTAACCGTTACCCGGTAAGCATCACCCAGTGGGTGTGTGTGTGTGTGTGTGTGTGTGGTGCCTCTTGTTCGATGGAAAACTATTCTGCACACTTGGAGCAGCTTTTTGCCAAAATGGAACATAGTTTTGACATGGATCCTGCCATTTGAGAAGTGTTCATGGTTTGCTGGTGGAAGTGTCATCGGTTCTGGACAACACTGACTTTTTTTTTCTTAAATATTCTAAATCAAACACTTGGGACCAATGCAAAATTCTCAATCTTCCAGAGTGGGGAGGAAAGGAAACTGTCTGGAAAAAGGTGCATTAGAAAACTACCGTTGCTACACCCCTGGAGGAGAACTAACCATTCATTTTGGAAGGGTTACAGCAACAGGTGAATAATGAGCCCTTTCAGAGGGAGAAAGTGATACTGCAGTGCTTGTAATCGTTGCTTGGCGCGTTGAAACAGAGCCACCGTGCACTGTTGTGCTGCTCCTGAATTCAAACTCCCTTTAATTACACGTAGGTGATTCATCGCAAGCTCTCTGCCCTGCTTTTAGCGACACTCCTTCACATGTGCATTAATTCTCCATTGTGCCGAACAGAATCCTAACGCGCCACTATTTCTGTTTCCGCCAGCAGCCTGGAATAGTGTCCCCTTTCAAGCGAGTCTTCCTGAAAGGTGAAAAGGGTCGGGATAAAAAGGCCCAGGAGAAGGTTACGGAAAGACGACCTCTTCATACAGTGCAGCTGTCCTTGCCCGATCGAGTTGAACCAGACATATTGTTGAATGACTACATTGAAAAGGAAGTCAAGGTAACTCTTTTGGGCTGGAGGGGGTGCCGACTTTCTTTCATCTGTCAGCGTCCTCATCCTGTCATGCTCCTGGCCATGGTCAGTAGCTGGTTTACTAGATTCCTTTGCCGCGGGGCACATTGCTAAATAGGGTCCTCTGCATTAAACTGTGTTTGGAATCGCACCTGACTTCACTCCCGCAGCGCTCTGCTCTTTTCTCTCTGCATCTCTTTTGGGGAACTCTTCTGACCTGGAGATGCTCAGGTCTGTCTTATGATCTTCGGCAAGTGTGAGTGCTCTGCAGCGAGTGCAGGGGACACAGGGAAGCATGAAGGTGCAAAGTTGCCTCACTGCCTTAAAGCTGCTGCAGTGATTCCCCCCTTCATTTTAGGGTCAAGTTCAGAATGTCAGACCTTCCCTTCCTCTGGCCAACCTAATGGACTGGGCGTGCGCATGCGTGATCTCAGTACTCTTCATGCAAGACTGTTCTCTTCAGCTCCTGCCATCTGGAACAGCCCTCTTGTGTATTTCCTCCTCAAGCTCCCGCTCTGACATCTCCGCTAAAAGTGATATATTCTTGGTCACTCGTTAATGCTGTAACTATATTTAACTCCTGTGAAGCCTTTGGGACATAGCCTCAATGAAAAATGCTAATTAGGATATTGTCTAATCTCTTGATACAAAAATCTAGTTGGAATGAGGTTGATTCTTGCTGGAGAACGACAGCGGTCAGTAAAATGTTGTGCTAGATCGGTGGTTTTCAGACTGGGATACGTGTACCTCAAGGGATACGTGAGCTCTTATGGTGGGGAGGGGGTAAGAACATAAGAATGGCCACACTGGATTAGACCAAAGGTCCATCTGGCCCAGTATCCTGTCTTGACTGGCCAATGCCAGGTGCTCTAGAGGGAATGAACAGAACAGGCAGTCATCAAGTGATCCATTTCCTGTTGCTCACACCCAACATCTGGCAAACAGGCTAGGAACACTCTCCCTGTTGTGAGAAATCCTGTAATGGCAGACAGTGCATTTTATTTAGGAAGACTTGGCAATCTAATCATAATATACTTATCTCGGGTGGTGGCAGGGTGGGGGATGTGGCAGACCACATTGTCCAAGAGGAAGGGTTACACAGCCTAAAAAGTTTGAAAACCACTGTGCTAGATTAATGCTCTTCCAGGGTTAGATGCTCTCCCTTTCTCCAGCTGAGAGGTGCTTTGAAGCCAGGTGAGAGAGAGAGTGAACCACCCTGTGTCGCTTCATTGCTTGTGTTCCTTTGTGAGCAGGTTTCAGGTGACTGCAAATATGGCATGGAGGGAGCAACCTGCCAATACTCCCCTCAAACCAGGCTCAAGCTTATTTCCAACTGTGTATTTTTCTTCTTTCAATTGACCCCACTTGATATGAGTACACATGGAAGGATTTCAGTGTTGGTTTATATCTCTCTCATGGTAATGGATCGTCTTTTCCTTCCCAGTATTTAGGCCAGCTAACATCCATCCCAGGATACCTGAATCCCTCCAGTCGTACTGAAATACTGCATTTGATAGACAATGCAAAGGTGAGTGCCATCCATTCCAACCCTTACTCAATGAATTATACCCGCTCTATTGTTGCTACTGTTCTTATTCAGCATTTGCATGTGGTACTGGAGCTAAGGCTGCTGCTGGGCAGAGAGGTTAAAGTCTGATCTTTGTTCTGAGAAGACTTGCAGCCCAGGAACTAGAAGATGATGCAATACATGGTTAGATGGCTGAGGTCACAGGACTGCAGGAGAAGCTTAAGCAAAGAGTGAATTATTGTCCGGTAATTTGAAATGCATTACAGGTTGAACCTCTCTCGTCTGGGACGCTGTGGTCGGCAACATCTGTGGTTGGTAGGACCACAGATGATGCTAGACCAGAAAGCCCCAATTGAAGAGGTTGAGAGTGACAGCCAGTCTAGTCAGGGGCAGCCCTCAGGACCAGTGACCTGGGGGCAGAGAGCCACCCTCTTGGGGACAATGGCAGAGAGCCCCAAGAGTGGCTGCTGCCTTGCGCGGGGCCAGGTGGCTGGAGGCAGGAAACCCCAGGAGCAGCAGGCCAGGGAACCCTGAGAGCAGCTGCCGCCTCGTATGGGGCTGGAGCAGCTGCTGCCCTATGTGGGGCAGAGAGCAGAGCCCTATGAGCAGGCTGGGGGCAGCAGAACCAGGCAGGTGGGCTGGATGAGGTCAGGCCTCCAGGTTCTCCTGGGGCAGTAGCCAGGAGGGGAGCCCCGGGGAGAGCCCGGATGCCTGACCTCCCCTGGTCCAGCAGATTCCCTTGTTTGGGACCACTCAGGTCCCAAGGGTGCTGGACCAGGGAGGTTCAGCCTGTGGTATGTATCCTGTTGAGTCCAGTTCTCAGATAATCTTAATAGTGAAGGTCATCTGTGCATGACCAATTATGAGGGGTCCAGAAAATGTGAACTGCAGACAGGTGATGTGGGGGTGCTCCTCTCCTCCTGCAAGCGAGGTGCCACCATAGAGAGTGTCTGGGGATAATGAAAGGAAAATGATTCTGCTGCCTTTTTTATTATTTATTTATTTATTTATTTATTTAATGAAAGGTTTTTTTGTTTGTAGAGGGCACATCAGCTCCCAGGTCAGCTGACCCAGGAACACGATGCTGTGATTAGTCTGTCTGCCTACAATGTCAAGCTGGTGTGGAGGGACGGAGAGGATATCATACTCAGGGTCCCCATCCATGACATTGCAGCTGTGTCCTACATCCGTGATGATTCCTCACACCTGGTAGTGCTGAAAACAGGTAGGTTGTGCCCAGGACGGGGATGGCTTTGCCGATTCCATCTCTTTGACTTGTAGTCTAAGGGCCTGAGTCTCATTTACCCTAAGGCTTTTTTTGTACCACTCTGGCGGCATAAAGGGATCTTAAAGTAGACCTATGCTGTGCTTACAACCAGGCTGTTAGCTCTCAGATGGGCTTAGTGAAATGGGAACAACCATTAACTGTCCCTGGGGCAGGTGAACAAGATATTTAATCAATTTAGAAGGAAAAGTGAGTTTTGATAGAACTGGGGTTTGTTTCCTTTAACATAGGGAGACCAGACTGAAAGGTATTTCCTGCTGTCACAGCCCACCCTGCCATCTAGTCCCATTCATAAATTCAGAGCTGCATCTTAAAACTAGTTGGCTTGTTTTACCCCTACTACACCTATTAAAGGCTGTTTGGAAAGATTTCCATTTGCATCTACCGCAGTGTGGCTCAACTCATGGCAGGTGTCACTCCCTAGAAGGGAGACGTGGAAAACGTGCTCGTATAAGTGCACTTTAGATAGAATGGACATGCCCACATCCCAGGCACACTTGAGCAGTAAGAAGTGTGTGTGTTGTGCAATCCTTCTGAATCCGCATGTGAGACTGCTGTAAAAGTTAGGAACGGCTCAGGAATCTCTCCACCAGGCCTGGTTATACCATCCTTTGGGGGAACTGTTTCTGGGAGTGGAGTCTGAATGGCCATGATTTATTGACAGTGATGAACAATATAGAGGATAAACGAGGCTGTCATTCTGTTCACAGATTCTTGTGGCTGCCTAAGCCACAATAGTAATAGAGATGTAGCCGTGTTAGTTTGGTCTTGCTGAAGCTAGTGATCTATGAAATTGTCAGAACTCTTCAGTGGGAAAAGAGCCTTGTTTGTAATTCAGATACTTTGTTGTATACAATGTATGGATCTCAGGCCAGATCCATGCTCTACGCTAGGTCCTGCTGCTCTACAAGAGGAAGCTGCTTTCTTCTTGCCATTGAATCTGTTGCCTTCCTTCTTTGCAGCCCCCCTAGCCTTGACTGAGCTGACTTAATTCACTCAACCTTCCTTGCACTCTTACAAGTCATTTCAATGTAAGCGCATGAGATAAAGGGGCTTAGGAAGATGTAGAATTATTCCTTCATTTTCACAGTATAATGGGCCAGTTAAGCTCAGCTGCAATTGACATGAAAAAAGTCACCTTTGGGATTTTGTTAGCAAAGCAGCTTGGCCCATCTACTTTACTTGGTTGGTGCTAATTGAAATTCTTCGTGAAAATACAGAACAGGGGAATACAGAGGCAAAGTCTGATCAGTTTACACTTCTCAGCAGTCAACATCTGATTCGCACTAAATGGATTGAATTGCCAAAGTGACAAGTCACTTACCAACCTCTAGAATGAAAGTACGGAACGGATTTGCATACTCCTACAGAGGGAGGAAATCTGGGCAAATCACAGGCTGCACGCACCAAGGGAAAGAGTGTTTGGATAAACAAACTCGCTCCATCCCAAAGAATGGGAATCAACATCCGGGTGGCAGCTGACTACATGTATTGCATAGGTCTGTGCAGCCAGTCAGGATCTACTGCCGAGGTGTCCTCACAGGTCCCTGGCTCCATCGCTGTGGATAACCAGAAGGCTGCTTGCATGTGCGCTCCGTGGTGTGTGCCGTGTCAACTTGTGCACTTAGTCTCCACAGCAGACTCCGAGAGAGCCCCCAAAGACCACAAATCAGATGAGGATCGAAGTACAGTCATAGTTGTCAGTAGACTCTACTGAACCACTATGCACATGTACCCCGTGACAATGGAATGACTCAATCAGTGGGAAACTTCCACTGCCCCAGGTCATCCAAAGACTTTCTCCCCAAAACACCACTTTATATAAGGCACAACCAAGTTACACATCACTCCTGACGTGTCAGGTTGCCACCCTCTGATGCTACTTAGATACCACCCATCACCCTGCACCTCGTGGTTTGATTAGATCATCTCTATCCATTATGCTGCCATTTTAGATCCTTTCCTGAGTCTGGGGCTGTATCTGTGGGGAGTGTGGGTACCAAGGTCTTTTTGTAGTGAGCTGCTAGTGCCATGTGCTTTCAACTTATGACCAGTACCAGTTACTGTCTTGCATTCAGTACCTAGTGCCAATTACTGGTCCATACCTGGACCTATTAACAATTAGTGTGTTTTGCACGCTTAGCCCTGTTTGTGTCAAGTTCTGTGAGCAGGGGCCTGCCTCTGGCTCCCAGCTTAGCTTTATATTAGCCATGTGTTGTCCATTGTTAGCTAGGCCTCAGGCCTCTCTAACCAGGCCTGTGCCACATGGACTTATGTTTTGGGCCTGCAGTGAGCTAATGACTTCCATACTTCCCCTCTCCTTTGCTCTCACTGTCATTGATGGTGTCTCTGTTTCTCAGCTCAGGACCCTGGGATTTCTCCGAGCCAGAGTCTTTGTGCAGAAAGCTCCAAAGCGCTTACTTCGGGGTCGCTGTCGGAAAGTGGTGTGGTGCCTGTCGAAGCGTGTTGTTTGGTGGTCCTGGCTACAGAGAACAAAGTAAGGGATAGTACTAGTTCTTTGGCGCTCATGCTGCTACCTGTGAAATTGGGTGGTGGGGAAGCACTCTGGTTGGCTGCATGGATTATCCTATGTAAGTAAATAGCTTGGCTCCGGCCCTCGGTTACTCGCACAAGAAGTTATTGTTACTTCCCGGGAGTTGCTGCACAGGAGAGCCGGGATCAGAGTCCATCCCGGTGTGAACTGTAAGCTGCCCCTTTTAGTACCTTGACTTGGGTAAGCTTGGTGCCCCACAAGCATAATATCCGAATTGGGTTTGCCGAGATTGGGAGAAAGTGTTGGCCGAGCAGCCAGTTTCAGGAGAAACTATATTCTCCCTGTCCAGGAATACGCATAGCATGGCTTCCCTGAAGGCATTTGTGCTTCCTCCGCTAACACCCTTCTTTGCAAAACACATTTATTCAGCACATTCTTAAGGCTCCATCAGTGTGTTAGGCACTGTGCAAATAAGGAAACGCTGTCCCTGTCACAAGCTTCACAGTGCAATTCAGAGCAGACTAGAAAACAGCTCTTCCTACCATAGGTCTGTCGCTGCCCCACTTCTCTGCAGTCAGGAATCTGGAAAAGCAGGGACTTGGCTACTACACTGTTAGGATGCGTCTACACAGCAGCGTTGGTTCGGAATAACGGGGAGTAACTCCTATTCCGCAATAGCTCTTTTGGAGTAGCCGTAGTGTGGACGCTCCACTGTTGCTATTTTGAAATAGCACCTTCCCCAGGGCCATTAAGACTAATTACTCCCAGAGCCTCTTGGGGCTCTAAATCAAGGTAGCACGTCTACATTAGGGAAGCTTGTCTTGGACTCATTTTGAGGCTTCCCTGTAGTGTAGACGCGCTATTTCGAAATAAGTTATTTCGGAGTATTTCTTCCGGAATAGCTTATTTCAGAATAAGCGTGCAGCGTAGACATACCCTTGCAGTCCTCCTGAGCTTGCTGCAAAGGGGGTGTCATGATAAGCAGCCAGGGCTGTTCTTGGTCTTTTCCCGCCCAGGCAAAGGGTGAGCAATGGCTACAATGTGACTCCACTGCCAAAGGGCCGAGGCTTTGCCCTCCTTTGGCGTAAACTCAGTTACTTGTACAGCTTCCCACCCCGGCTGCTGCCCCACTGCGTTTACATAGGACAGAAGTGGTAAGGAAGCTGGAAACACAGCAGGCTGAGGGGAAAAGCATGACAAGGTTATAGAAATAAACCATGATGTAGTTTAGTCCCAGGTACATGAATGTTCAGATTTTGTTTTCAATGTACCCCACCTTCCGATCAACAGACGGCCTCAGGTTAGATCTGGAAACTAAGGAGATGACTGTGTCTAGGTTGTATGAAATCTCAGTCTTCATGGTTCATCATCTTCGCTGAATCGTGTGTGCAATGCTGTAGAAAATCATGGGGACAGAACTGGCTTTTCTCACATTCCAGGCTTGTTTCTTTACCAAGCCTTTTTGCTGGCAAAGATGCTGAAATCTCCTGAACATTGAGTAGTCAGTGTGGTGGCAGCAGGAGGCGACCGTATATTTCCCAGCGCTGGAACCGGGGGTGTTCTCTCTTTATTGTGCTGTAGTGCCATAGTAATACTGGCAGTGATACACCTGTGTGCGCCGTGGGGCAGCTCCTTTGGGGGATGAATAGAAGCAAGTGCTGACTCTTTCAAAGGCATCTTGCACTGCAACCTCCCTGCCTGACTCTTCTTTCTCTCCCTCCCCAGGTAACTGCAGAGGAACTCTGCTCACTTCTCAGCCAAGTCTTCCAGATCGTTTACACTGAGTCCACAATAGACTTCTTAGATAGAGCCATATTTGATGGGGCCTCGACACCAACGCGCCATATGTCCCTCCACAGTGGTATGCCCAGCACCATTTCCTTTCACTCGTTCCCTGTCCCTGCCTCACACCCCCCTTTTACACCCAGGATTGCGTAGCCTAAGCACTTGGTGCAGCAGTGCCCCTTGCTTCCCTTCTGTGTTCACACTCTTGGCTCTGAGTAAGAAACTGGATCTAAACAGAGGCCCAGATCTTAATAATCTTAGGCCTTCCTGGAGCCCTGTCTTATCAGTAATGTGTGTTGCCAACGGCAAGTGGAGGATGCACCTCCAGTACCCCTAGCTTTGTGACGATGGGGGCCCTGATCTAACCTTTGTGAGGAGTTGAATGGCCCAGAGAACTATCTCCTCTCTGATTATTATAATTTGGAGCTCTCACTTTCCGATAGTTATGGGGCAAGTAAAGGCCTAAGGTGTGGGGAGCACTCTAGCTGTCCCACACTCTCCCACAGATGTTCTGTATTTTGATTCCTTTTAATTCAGTGAGAGCAGTTTGATAAAGTGGCACTCTGCAATATTACACTGTACAACTCTTGGTCTCCTAATACTGTCCTAAGTGGCAGAAAACGCTCCCTCAATTCCCATCCTGTATGTTTTGTTTTTCATCCTCTAGCCAGGGACACTCACAGTGGAATTACATACAGTGTCCATGGCCAGTAGGCTAGGACAGTGGTGTGCAACCTGTGGGTCAGTCGCAGCTGTCTTCTGGGGGGGCGGGTGTCGCAGTGCTGGGCTGGCTGCCTTTTTCTTCCCCCTTGCTTGGTGTACACGCAGTGGGGGCGAGGGGAGCGGCATTTAAAGGGGCTACGGTGTGTGGGGTTTTTTTCCTCTCAACCAAAATTTTCCCAGGGGTCGCACCAGGAAAAAGTTTGCACACCACTGGGCTAGGAAATAGAATTTGTGGTGGTAAATCTCTTGCGTGAAATCTTTCTTGCAGATGACTCTTCAACAAAAGTGGACATCAAAGAATCTTATGAAACAGAAGCAAGCACTTTGTAAGTTGTTAGTACGCATTGTGTACAAGGGCAGTTTGGCTTAGGGGGCTGATACCTTATTTATATGGCCCTGACATGGGGTTTACAGCCCAGTAGGGAAACTTCCACAAAACACACACTGAATGCCTTTTGATAATTACAGCTGGAGGATTATCACAGCGAGGAGGGAGAAAAATTGTTCTTTGGCCTCTGATTTAGCAAGAAGCAATGGGCTTAAACTGCAGCAAGGGAGGTTTAGGTTGGACATTAGGAAAAAGTTCCCAGCTGTCAGGGTGGTTAAACACTGGAATAAATTGCCCATGGAGGTTGTGGAATCTCCATTTCTGGAGAAATTTAAGAGCAGGTTAGCCATCTGTCAGGGATGATCTAGAATCTAGACAGTGCTTGGTCCTGCCAAAAGGGCAGGGGAGTGGACTCGATGACCTCTCGAGGTTCCTTCCAGTTCTAGTATTCTGTGACTCTGTGATTTGACTGTGGTATTGGAGGCTCAGTCCCTGCCTGCTCAGTTCCCTTCTTTGGTAGCTAAATGACTACAGTATTCCTGTCGAAGTCCATAGAATGTACTCACTTACATGGGAGGGAGACAAGGGTTACAAGGCAGCTCTTCCCTCCGAGCTGGCTCAGTTTTGTTGGCATTCTAACACTTTCCCACAGTCCCCGCAATGCTTCCAATACAAAGGACAGACTCTGCTAAAATGAGTTGCCCCAGGACACTCCTTCAGTGTCGCTCTGCTAGACCGTAATGGAGGCCCAGATGAAGCCCAGAGCTTTCCAGGCAGCTCACCGATCTCTTTGCATTTCAGCTCCTTTCCAGAATCCTTGGATACAGGTGGCAACTCTCCTTCTTCCTTAACGCCTCAGTCTCCGCACGTTAAGACTGTCAGTGAGAGCGAGCTGAGCACCACGGCAGCGGAGCTGCTCCAGGACTACATGATGACGGTAGGAATGTCTGCGTCAGTCAGGGCATTGTCCGCTCATGGGAAAGAGCAGCAGCACGGGCAAGGTGATGTGACCCCTGTACAGTAGTATCAGCCAGGCTGCTGTTCTTGGGAATGCAGCCTTGCCCTTAGCAGGGAGCCAGAACCCCCCGGTGAGCTCTGCCAGTAGTGCAGACACAGGGGGCAGGTCCTATGAATACCCTGGCTGGTTTTCTTCTATCCTGTTGCATTACTTCATGGTCACTTAGGAATTGTGGGGGTTGGGGTCCGAGGCCATCAAACTACTTTGCACTTGGTGCCTCAATGGGCCTTGAACATAAGTTGGCTCTGGAAGTAAATGATTCATGCACAGCTTCCCAGTGCTGCTTCCTCCCTCGTGTAGCAAAGTCTCTTGTGAACAGGAATGCTCTTCGATAAAAGCTCCCTGGTGCCTGTCGTGCACAGTGCTCAAGTGGTGATGCCACCTGTATGGAAAAGACTGTTGCACAGGCTACGAAATTGACATTGGGAGCACAATTGTGGGAGCAATCACTGACGTGGGTCACTGAGCTAATAGGGTTCGGAATAACCCAAGAAGGATTTAAACGGCGCGTGTTGCTTGGTTGCCTCCTCTGAGTCCCTTTGGGTACACCTACACAGCAGGAAGTTGAAATCGAATTAGCTACACAACTTCAGCTACGTCAGTTGCGTTGCTGAAGTCGAAATAGCTTACCTCAGCTTTTAGCGCTGTCTACACAGCAGGAAGTTGAAGGAAGAGCACTCTTCCTCCCACTGTGGAATGAGGGTGCCTGTGAGTCAGAGTAAGAAGTCCTCCAGCTCGACATGATTTCGAAATAAAGGTTTGGAATATAGATGCGCACCGTGTTGTTTCGGAATAACGAACGCTGCTGTGTAGATGTCCCCTTAGTGAGCAGTGACACTAGGGACAGTTTGCAAACCCTGCGTTGCTGCTGCTGTTCGTACCTATACATATCAGGTGATTGGCAGCCTGGCTGGAGTTAGCCACGGAGGTATTGCTCTCACTGATTCCTCAGCGTGCTCCAGCTTCTGGCCTCCTCCAGTGGTGGATTTCAACAATATCGTTTCCCTTTGCCAACAAGGACATGCCCTGAGTCATCACTGATATATTTTAAACTGTGGGTTTATGTTGGTGGAGTGTCAATCCCTGCTTTGTCCACCACTGAATGAACCTTAATTTCTGGTTTTAACTGAGCCAATTGAATGTTTTGTTCCTCACTAGCTGTGGCTTCTCCACTCTTAGAAATAAGGTCGAATCATGCCTTGTGCTGCTTCTCCTTAGCTAAGAACCAAACTCTCTTCTCAAGAGATCCAGCAGTTTGCAATGCTCCTGCACGAATATCGCAACGGGGCTTCAATACACGAATTCTGCATCAACCTGAGACAGCTCTATGGGGATAGTAGGAAATTCCTGTTACTAGGTAAGTTCCAGCTGAAGTGGCCGAGAGATCCTCTGTGGGGAACAAGGTCTTGTCCTGAGCCCTGTGGGGTTGGTTGCCTCTGTTGTTGCTGTCAAGCGCAAAGGTGTCATGTGTAGGCCTTTTGAGACGTTTGGGTTGGTCTGATGCAGGGTCTTGGGAGGTGGATTCTGGAAGACATAACCTTCCTCCCCTTCTCAAGATTTGGGAACTGCACAAGCTTTTGTGCAGCTTGCTTGCCTTGGGTTAGTAATGGTCACTGACATCAGTCTTCAGTCTTCCATGTGAACTTGTCTTTTGCTTTCCCCATTGATCAGAAGTGCAGTGGGAGAAGTCTGTAGCCACACATTGGCCTCCCAGCAGTTCACTGAAAACCAGTGATCAAGCTTAATTCCGCCTGCTCCAAAGTGCAGGTCTCTGCTGTGTGAACGAGGGGCGGGGCGTTTGGTATCAGTACAGGGCCTATGGCACACATTTGAACAGTTCTGATACCATTCTGCGGAGGATAGAGGCGCTACATCATGCAGGTCAGCCTGTGCCTAGCATATATTAAAATGATGCCTTTGCAATGGATCAGTAGAAATGTTTCTGTGGAACACTTTTAAAAGTGTATTGGAAAGCTTGTTTGTGTTCAGACATCCCCTTGCATTGTCTCCAACCCAAGTACCACTGTAGTTCACTGGAAAGTGAACTGACTACTTAATTGTCACTATCCAAGCTCAGAGAAATGCAGAAAATAACAAATAGTAAACTCTTATCAAAACGATTTCCATTTTAATAATCCAAGAGAGCATTAATAATTGGACACTGCTGTAGATTGCCAGAGCTTTGTTAAAGTCGGTGAAGCAATGCTCCCGTTACATCAGAGAAAGGCCTGTCTCCTTTTCTAAATGCCTCTTTAATCTGACTGTGCCCTTTCGTATTGTCTGGGCCACGTTGTGCCCTTGTCACCTTTGTGTGCTCTGCTTTCGTGAATGTCAGTGCAGCTTGAGGAACAAACAGGAAATGAGAGCGTATAACTTCCTTCTGAGCCAACAAAAATAACATCTACACATGGCTTGGTAATGTGAAGTGGGTATTTTTTTTAAAGCTAGATATTTAGAATCCAGAGTAGTTTGCCCTGGCTCTGTGTGGGTCTGCACCAGGGGTGGGCACTAATTTTTACAGGGGGGGGGGGGGGGGGCACTTCATGAATTTTGGTGTGTGGTCACAGGCTGGCTCCAGGTCTCCCCCCACCTCCCTGAAAGGAGCAGGGCCTTGGGCAGAAGGGGTAGGGCTGGGAGCTACGGAGAGAGAAAGTGTGTGAGTGCGAAAGACACTGCATGCGAGAGAGACTGTGACCTAGATTGTGTGTGTGGCAGTGACAGAGTGTGTGTGCTGGCTGCTACTGGGTAAGTTTGAGAGAATCCATGCGCTATCTGAGGGAAAGCTGTCCTGCTCTCCCCTCCCTCACGCAGAGATGGGGCTTGGGCGGGGGGGGGGGGGGTGAGTATTTGCATGTGAATGAGAGAGAGAGCAGGAGCACTGAAATCTTAGAAACAGGGCACTGCCCCTTAAGACAGGCGCTCCTCTGTGTCCCCTACCATTCATGGCCTAGACTGCAGCAGTTCTGCTGTGTCCCTCCCTCTCCTGGACCCCTGCTCTGCAGAGATGGGGTACCAGAGCAAGGGAGTCCTAACTTAGCACTCCCCTTTTCTCTCCACACCTCCACACCAACATGGGCTTCTTGTCACCAGTTACTGAGACCCTGCACTGACTTCTGCAAGGCAGCTGGGAGGGGCTCAGTCCACACGTTGGTGAGACACTATGACTCCGGACACAACTCCTCTGCATCTTTTGGAATGGCAGTCCTTCCTTCAGCTCTACCTGCTACCTCCCCCTTTCCTCCTGTTGAGTACTGCTTGGCTATCACCCACAGTGCAATGCACGTAGGGACCAGCACTTGAAGAGAAGGTGACTTATTCCTGGACTTCAAGGTCAGAAGGGACCATCATGATCATGTACTTTTGCCCACTTGCACATTACAGGCCACAGAACCTCACCCATTCTTATAATAGACCCCAGTCTCTGAGTTACTGAGGTCCTCAGATCTTGGTTTAAAAGTTACTTGCACTTCACTGTTTACACTAGTTGAAGTCTGCACTTGACTTTAGCTTACCTTATGGTAACTGGAAGCTCTTTGAGATGTGTGGTCCCTGCGTGTGTTCCACTGTCCACCCTGCTTCCGCTCTGTTTTGGATCTTCTCTGATTCACAGCAGAGAAGGAACTGAAGAGGCAGTTGGTCCACCCTCCCCTTGATCCTCTTGAACATAGATGAGGGAAGCCAGGCCCCATGTTTGGACCCAGGGACACTGCTTTCAACATTCTCCGGCTCTGGGCGCACGTGTACTCACCGTGATTACAGTGTAAAATTACACTCATTTTAAAGAACCTTCGGTTACTATAAGGTGAGTAACTCTCTCTCCCCCAGCACCTGACACAGCCTTAAGCTGCAGATGCTGCAAGGCTCCATCTCTGTGCCCAGTTTTTGGTTTGGAGGAGCATTAAGGCTGGTGTTCGGGTGTCTAGTTCATCTCTCAGTAGCTTATTTTCTGCCTCTCTGCTGAGGAGCAGCTGTTGGTATTATGTGACTGTTTTTTAACCCTGGGAAGTTTTGGAGCCTAAGGACCTTTTGAGGCTCTGGGCTTAGGGACACTTACAAATTAAAATCAAATACTTTTGAACTGGGTGAGATTTGGGGGATGGATTTACAGGAATGCAATGCCTAGTACATCCAAGAAAGAGGATTGACAGCTGCTCTCTCTTGCTGGGTTCCAGTGTCATTTCAAGGGGCTGTTATCTTTGTTTTTAATGTGAACGAAAGTGAAATCCGAAATATTGATGTCTTGACTCCTAATCCCCCAGCACCCTTTGCCTCCAAATCAGTGTTGGCTGCTCTTTGCATTTATCTTGGATTTTCTCCAGTCAGCAAATTTGAAAACATCCTTGTCCTCTTCAAGTGATTTCACATTGTTTGGAAAGCATCGTTTGAAGGTTGGCGCCTACTTGCTGTTACTCCTGTGGGCTGGGAGTGTTCATAAAGCCATTCTGTAGTACAAACGAGTCAGAGAACTGTTCAGCCACATAGCTGTGCGTCTCTCTAATCACACCTACATTACCAGGTGGGGACTATGACCACGGAGGTACTATTGTCCCTACACTGTTGCTTTTACTAGGTACCCCATTATTATGTGGCTGAGCTCCCTAGCTCTGTTTACCCAAATCTCCTGTATGTGAGATCCTGGTTTATGGAATTAATTGAGAGGTCATAAAAAGCGTCTAATAGACCAAACCTCAGCAGCTGTACAGCATAGGAAGTGGCAGCTTCCCTCCTGCCACCTACTGCAGTACTGTTACCCGGGGTTCTTTCAACCCAAACCTCTTGGTAACTTTTACTCTCTGCGAGGTGGTGTCAGGAAATAATTCAGGGGAGACACGGTCATCCGACCGACAGATGGATGGTATAGACAGGACAACACAAGTGTTTTCACGTAAAGCTAAACTTTACTTAGTCTCAAGCACTTACACACGTCCACAACAGGTTAGTAAAACACCCCCACCCTCGATAATTACCGAAGTTGAGTGTGGCTGTCGAGTGACACCGAGCAGGCATCCGATGGTCAGTCTTCCATCTGCTGGTGGGGACAAAGATGCGTCCAGATGTGAAGAGTCCTCAAGGAGTCCTCGAGGCGTCCCTCCAAGTGTTCCCGAAATTGTCCCCCCCCAAATCAAACTTTCCTTCCCTATTTATCTATTAGTATTACAATAACATGTCACTCAAAAACTTGTTAGGCAAGCACTTTTTAAAGGTTAGGCAAGAGATTTTCTTCTGATCATCACTTTCACCAGATGCTTTTTTTCTTTTTCAGAGACTTCATGCTCTGGGTCCCTGATTGATAGATATACGTCTTAGGGCATTTAGACAAACTTCCTGTTTTTTTTTAATGTATAGCTCAGCGATTTCACTAGAGATTTGGGCCTCAGGAAAGACGTGGGGTCAAGCTGCCCTTTCTGTGGCACCCAAACTCCCCTTCTTCCCCCTCCTTGACTTGGTCATGCTGTCTAGGTCTATTTTGGGCCTGTTAGCTTGGTTGCTAAAGTTCAAGCAGTAAGCAATAGTGGTTCAGGCACATTACGGGATTTGCCGAAATCTCCCCGTACAGTACCTCAGCTCTGATCCCTTGAGACAGGGGCAGTTCAGTCACCCAAAGCCTTGGGCATCTCTGAAACTTGCTTAGCAAGAGGACAAAGGAAGGCCAATGGTGGTGGTTTGTGATGTGGCTGCCAGTTTTCCAGACCAGCACCCCTCAGGCACCCTCTGACCAGGTAATGATTTAAGCAGCTACTGATTTAGGTCAGCCAGGTTGGTGAGATGCTCTGTAGCTCATTCCCAGCCCAGTATCCTGTGGGAAATATTCCGTTGGAGGCCTGTCTTTCCTTTGTATCAGGCAGATGGCAAAAATCCCTGTGCCAACAGGATAATGAATTCATAGAGGTGTTATGCATACCCGGCACCAGTGAAAATGAGTGGCGGAGGGGATTGCAGGCCACGATACATTCCACTCTATTCCTTGAATGTAGCATAAATGCTCCTGTAGACAAGGCAATAAAGATTTGAGGGGTTCCGGGAGCATCTTGCCAGAGGGGTTCTGTGGGTTTGAGATGCAGCTTTTGGTTTGAAACAGCCCAGCTACTGAAGAGGGTATGAGATCCCCTTGCAGGCTAATTTAATATCAATGGGGCTAATATGAGTATGGGCTGCAGGACTGAGCCCTGTGTTGAAAATGTAGGGATTGCTCTACCTGATGTACTTGTATGGCCCACACACCATAATATCTGGGCATCAGTATGTTGTACATATTTCCCTTCCCATTGCCTCTGTGAGGCAGGGCAGGGCTGGGCTATTGCCCCCACCATTGTTCAGATGGGGAACTGAGACTAGAAATGCTAACGGCCAGATTCTCACCAGTACTTTAGGCCCCCGACTTGCACTGAAATCAGTAGGAGTTAGGGATCGGGGCCTGAGTGACTTGCTCATGGTCACTTTGGAAGCTGTGTCAGAGCAGGGAATGAAATCCAGGTCTCCCAAACCCATGGCTACTGCCCAGCCAGCTGGATGATGCTTCCTGTGGTAGGACAGCAGGGCTAGGGGAGAGTGACGGCCTTGCCACAAGTTGCTGTACAATCCCTGGAGCATGGAGCCCTGCCATCTGAGGGCCAAAGCTGAAGGACAAGAGCTCCAGCCTCAGGCTGGAGGGCTGTAAACTCATCCCTGCTGCCCAGGCCTGACTCTCTCGGGCCTCGGCCTTGTGCCCCAGCAAGGATAAGCCAGATGTGGTGACCCCTTTCAGATGGGGCCATGACCCACTGTGCTAGGTTAAACTGACTTTGTTCAAATGGACCCTTCAGTGACAGAAGGGTCTGAGCCTTACATCTAATTACAGAGAAGTGTCTTGCAGAATAATTAACAGATGGCCCTTTGGAAATGCACCATTGGATTCTGCTCCCTCTGAGCAGTATGGAATTAAGGAAAGTCCTCTTTTTAGAATGGGTTTATTTTAACCTCCGTTAAACCAGCTGTCAAAAGTAACCCCCATTCTTACCGTACAGCGTAGTACAATTTCCATTGCTTTCAACTGGCAGCTGCAAGCTCGGTCTTACTGGCAGGGTTCCTGGTGGGGGGTGTAATGCTGTATTGGAGTTCCATCTCAAGACAATAACCCACCTACTGAATTGGTAGAGTGAATGGTGACAGATGTTCCTAGAGCCAGCTCAGAACCTTTTCCCTGACATGCTTTAAGCTGCATGTTGATGCTGTTAAAGTATTAAGATCTGTAAAGCTGCGGAATGTGTCTGTGTTGAGCAATCCTTTGGGCTTTAGAAATCCTGCTTTATCTCCACTCTCTGTAAGGAATTATCGTTCGCAAAGGTGACAGGTGTTCCTCCCACATCCATGGGAACGCAAATGTGTTGTCTTGGCCACCAGAGGGAGCCCACGCTTTACTTCCTGCATGAAGTACTGCCCCACTGAGAACTGCAAGGAAAACGTTAATAGTTTAGGTCGGAGAAGGGCATGTTTTCTGTGGCAGTGCCTGCCAAGACCGAAGTAAAAACCACCCAGAAATCAGACAGTGCTGAGTGCAGCTGGTCTGTCAAAGTGAGGAAGGAGAACAAGAAGCTTCCTACAATTTGGGTATAAATAGCTCCATAAAATAGATACTTATAAAATATTCATGTATTGATTATGTTAGTTGATGGAAATAAGGGAGTTAAACAGTAACTACCCTTTAGGGTAAAGCTACCAAAGGATTCAGGAGGAGATATTTTTAGGTGAAGTTCTAGTGTCATGTACATGCTGCTACAGTGGAGAGGAAAGAGGTATATTAAAATTGGACAATGTGCAGAAAAGGGCAACAGAAATGATCAGGAGTATGGAACAGCGTAGATGAAAAGATCCGGAACTCTTCAGCTTAGAAAAGAGGTAACTAAGGGTGGGGGGGGATATGAGAGGTCTCTCAAATCACAAATGGTGTAGAGAAAGTGAATAGGAAAGTGTTGTGTCCCCCTTCCAGGAATACAAAAACCCGGATCACCCGGTGACGTGAATAGGTAGCAGGCTTAAAATAAACAAAAGGAAGCACTTCACACAACACAGTCAACCCGTGGAGTTTGTTTCCAGGAAATGGTAGGTATAGCTGGGTTGGGAAAAAAAAAAAATAGGTCCATCAGTGGCTATTAGCAAAGATGATCAGGAACAAAACCCCGTGCTCTGGGAGCCCCTAAACCTCTGACTGCCAGAAGCTGTGAATGGACAACAGGGGATGGATCACTCAATAACTGCCCGGTTCTGATGATTCCCTCAGAAGCTGCTGGTCCTAGCCACTGTCAGAAGGCAGGATACTGGGCCAGATGGTTCGCTGTCTGACCCAGCATGACTATTGTTATATTAATACTTCATAAGAAGCTGGAGTGTGTTTGTTTGAGCCTGCCATTGACAGTCAGCTTCTACTAAGGATGTTAACTAACGGGTAATTGACTAGTCGAGTAGTTGATGGAATTTCTATCGACTACTCGACTAGTTGACAGGCACTTCCGCATTCCTCCTTTGAAATGGAAGGGCAGGTCGTGCCTGACCAATCTGATTAGCTTCTATGATGAGGTAACTGGCTCTGTGGATATGGAAAGTCAGTGGATGTGATATACCTTGACTTCAGCAAAGCTTTTGATACGGTCTCCCACAGTATTCTTGCCAGCAAGTTAAGGGAATATGGACTGGATAAATGGACTGTAAGATGGATAGAAAGCTGGCTAGACTGTTGGGCCCAACGGGTAGTGATCAACGGCTCGATGGCAGGTTGGCGGTCAGTTTCTAGCAGGAGTGCCCCAAGGTTCTGTTCTTGGACCGGTTTTGTTCAGCATCTTTATCGACCTGAATGTGGGGATGGATTGCACCCTCAGCAAGTTCGCAGATGACACTAAGCTAGGGGGAGAGGTAGATATGCTGGAGGGCAGGGATGGGGTCCAGAGTGACCTGGACAGATTAGAGGATTGGGCCAAAAGAAATCTGATGAGGTTCAACAAAGACAAGTGTAGAGTTCTGCACTTGGGACGGAAGAATCCCAAGCATTGTTACAGGCTGGGGACCGACTGGCTAAGTCGCAGTTCTGCAGAAAAGGACCTGGGTATTACAGTGGATGAGAAGCTGGATCTGAGTCAACAGTGTGCCATTGTAGCCGAGAAGGCTAATGGCATATTAGGATGCATTAGGAGGAGCATTGCCAGCAGATCCAGAGAAGTGATTATTCCCCTTTATTCGGCTCTAGTGAGGCCACATCTGGAGTATTGTGTCCAGTTCTGGGCCCCCCACTATAGAAAGGATGTGGACGCATTGGAGAGGGTCCAGTGGAGGGCGACCAAAATGATTAGGGGTCTGGAGCGCATGACCTATGAGGAGAGACTGTGGGATTTGGGTCTGTTTAGTCTGCAGAAGAGAAGAGTGAGGGGAGATTTCATAGCAGCCTTCAACTTCCTGAAGGGAGGTTCCAAAGAGGATGGAGAGAGGCTGTTCTCAGTGGTGGCAGATGGCAGAACAAGGAGCAATGGTCTCAAGTTACAGCGGGGAGGTCTAGGTTGGATATTAGGAAAAACTATTTCACTAGGAGGGTGGTGAAGCACTGGGATGGGTTACCTAGGGAGGGGGTGGAATCTCCATCCCTAGAGGTTTTTAAGTCTGGGCTTGACAAAGCCCTGGCTGGGTTGGTTTTATTGGGATTGGGTCCTGCCTTGGGCAGGGGGCTGGACTTGATGACTCCTGAGGTCTCTGCCAGCTCTATGATTCTGTGGAATGTACAAGACCCCCCTTTGGGGCTCTTGTACATTTCAAAGGAGGAATGAGGAACTCCACCTATAGCTAGGGCCAGTGTGGAGCCCGGAGTCAGCAGGCCTTCCCACTGGCCCTGAGCTGCATGCGGGGTGCCAGCTTTGAAATGTACATGAGTCCCCAGCAGGGGTTCTGTGTGGCGTTTGAAAGCGGAAGTGCCCTCATGGAGCCTGAGGTCAGTGGGAGACTCAGAGTCTCCATGCTGGAGCTGCTCCTTTGAAATGCCACGCGGAGCCTGGAGTCAGCTGGGGACTGATCCCGGGCTCCGCTCCGCATTTCTGCAGAACCAGAGATCAGCCAGGCACGGGCTCCCTGTGGTGCTGCTGCTTTGAAGTACCACCCCCCATCAGATAGAGGTAGCAAGGGGGGGATCAACTAGTAGGCTGGACTATCCGATAAGCTTATCGGATAGTTTGCTTACCGGATAGTTGACTAGTCCTTAACATCCTTAGATTCTACCAAAAGGTTCAGTGCAGGATCATTAATACATTTGAAGTTTCCAAGTCCGGAAGGGCTCATTGTCCTCAGACTAGTCTGACATTCTGTATAACTCAGGCCAGAGAACTTCCCCCAAACAATTCTTAGAGCAGAGTTTTTAGAAAGTCCATACTTAAATGCAGTGAATGGGCACAACCTGCTTCTTCATATGAATGGAGTTAAGAGGTGCAGGGTCCAAATAAATAGCAGGGTATGGGGAGGGAAAGAGAAGGGGAAAAAATTGAGAAAAAATATTGTCACTTAGTGTCCATGCTAAATGAGGCTAGTAGAATGGGCTCTAAGTATTCTAAGTACCCAGTGCTTGGCTTTTTATGTCATTCGGATATGGAATGTAGCGGCTCATCCAGGTCAGGTCTTTGTTTAAACCTCTATTCAGGGTATCAGATTTGTAAATGAAACCAAGTTCTGCAGCTTCCCTTTCAATCTGGCTTTTGAAATTGCTTTGAAATAATATAGACCCGTTCAGATCCATGAGTGAGTGCCTGGGCAAGCTGAAATGTTCAACAGGTTTCTGGGTGTTACCTTTTTTAATTGATTTGTGTCCATTAATCCTTTCCCATAGAGACTGTCCTGTTTGGCCAGTACACATGGAAGAGGGGCATTGCTGGCACTTGATGGCATAGATCACATTGCTGGATGTGCAGTCATAGGAGCCTCTGATGTGGTGGTTTGTGGTTAGGTCCTATGGTGGTTTGTGGTTAGGTCCTGTGATATCGCTTGTGTAGATGTGTGGACAGAGTTGGCACCAGAGCTGATGGCAGGGGTGGGTTCCTGGATGAGTTTGATGGAGGTGTGCTGTGGGGTTACTGGAAAGAATTTGTTTGAGGTGAGGGGGTTGTCTGTGGATCTCTTGTGTGGACTGGTCCAGTCTGAGGTTGATGCTGTAGACTATCTGCTGTGTGTTTAGTTTTTTCAGTCACAGACTAACACAGCTACCCCTCTGAATCGATTCATAAGTTATCAGTGATGGGAAATCCACCACGGCCTTTGGAAAATGTTCCAATGGTTAATTACCCTCTCCATGAAAAAAGATGCTTTTATTTCCAGGCTGAATTTGTCTAGCTTCGGCTTTCAGCCATTGGACAGTTACAACTTTCTCTGCCAGATTGAAGAGCCTGCTATTAAATATTTGAGGGGTAGCCGTGTTAGTCTGAATCTGCAAAAGCGGCGAGGAGTCCTGTGGCACCTCATAGACTAACTGAAGTGTTGGAGCATAAGCTTTTGTGGGCAAAGACCCACTTTGTCAGATGCATCTGACGAAGTGGGTCTTTGCCCACGAAAGCTTATGCTCCAACACTTCAGTTAGTCTATAAGGTGCCACAGGACTCCTCGCCGCTTTTATTAAATATTTGTTCCCCATGTAGATACTTAGACTGAAACCAAGTCACCCCTCTACTGTCTCCTTGTGTAGCTAAGCAGCAGGAGCTCTTTGAGCCTGTCACTAAACCCAAGCTTTCCAATCTGTTGCTTATCCTCATGGCTCTTCTCTGAGCCTTCTCCAATTTACCAATATCCTTCTTGAGCTTGGGTACCAGAACTGGACACTGGATTCCAGCCATAATCGCACCCGTGCCAAATAGAGGTAAAATAACCTCTCTGCTCCTACCCGTAATTCTAGCAGGCGTCTGAAATGTGGAATGTTTTCTGGGAAATAGTCTACAGAAGCGCAAGCCAGTCAGCGGTGCCCCAGTGCTTTGCTTTTAACTGTAAATTGCAGCTTTTTGGTGAAAGGGAGGCTCTGTGTGATGAGTGGGTCTGGCTACCTCTCTCCTCTGTTTTCTGTGTAACCTGCCGGATTCCTCTCCTCACTCAGAGACCTGCAGTCATTCCACGGGCCCCACTAGGAGTCTTTTATTATGGTGATGCTTTAAGCCAGAGCGCCACGCATGCTGCAAGGCTCGTGATTCACAGGTGTACAAAATGGGATTTCTTCTGCCAGGACCCAGGGGTTCCTCCTTGCAGTTTGCTTTCACCAGTGCCCACGGCAGAGCATTGCCCCCAGTCAGGCTGTTTGAGGCTGTTGATGCTTGTTATGGGTTGTTTATTTCCTAGACTCTGGTCCTAGCCGGGGGAACTGCCTTGGAAACAGTCTTGAAAAGCCTGAGTCAGGTGCAGCGTTGTCTTCTGCCCCATTGCAACTCCCTGTGGAACCATGGGGACTGCCTCAGTCCAGGCTGAATTGGGCTGTTTGATTAGTGAGTTGGGGGATCTTGGCATTCTGTAGCGTCTCAAACAGCCTTCTGTCTCCGGTCCTCTGGCTGTGGCTATAGAAGTGCTCTTAGGATGGAGCACTGAGCCCTGGCCAAGGGTGGGACCTCCTTGTGTATGGAAGGAATATAATGCCATGAACCCGTGGTGCAAGGCCCACCCAGAAATTGGCTGTGATGGAGTCAATTTTTGTTGCTGCTTTAAAACAATGAAGCTGTCCCCTAAGGAGCCTACAGCATGTCACTGCATGATCTCACTACTTGCCGTGTTGGTGCCTGGCTATTAGACAGGTGCCGTTGGTGAGCTAATATCTTTTATTGGGCCAACTTCTGTCTTTCACCAACCGACATGAGCACTTTTATGGACCACTTCACTCACCTGGTTTGTCGAATCCCATCGGAATTCTCCTCCTCCCGCTTCCTCCCTCCTGTTTGCTGTGTCTGGTTTGAAACTTAGATTGGGGCTGCACTATCCATCTAGACCAGTGGTCACCAGCCAGTCGATCGGGATCTGAGGGTAGATCTTGGAGCCTTTGTAGGTGATCCTGACTGGTTTGGCCAAGAGGTTATCAAGAGCCAGCGCTTCAGCTTCCCCTTGCCCTGGGGAGCCTCCTGCTTTCTGGGCAGGGCGGGGTAGGGAGAGGAGGGTGCTGATGTCAAGGTGCCCCCTCCCACTCTGTATCCTGCCTCCACAGAACAGAGGGAAGGGGCACAGCAGGACTTGGGATGGACTTTACAGACTGCTTTAGGGAGTGGTCTAGGGCCAGGGCAGGGGTGAGCCTGCCTTAGCCCCACTGCACCACCACCCAGGAGCCACCAGCAGTGCCCAGCTGGAGCCCACATTCCGAACTCCTACCCCAGTCACAAACCCCTTCCTACACTCCAAGCACCCCTGCATCCAAACACTGTCCCAGAGCCTGCACCTAGAACTCCTCCCACATCCCAACGGCCTGCCCCAGCAGCTCAAAGCCCCCGCCACACTCCAGATCCCTTCATGCAAGACCAGAGCCTGCACCCAGCCCTCTGCCCCAGCCTGATGAAAGTGAGGGAGGATGGAGTGAGCAGGGGCGGGGCCTCAGATACGGGGTGGGAAGGAGGCGGGGCAAGGGTATTTGGGTTTGAGGTAGATCTTGGATTGCACTTCAATTCAAAAAGTGATCTCCTGCTCAAAAAGGCTGGAGACCCCTAATCTAAACAATACCCAGGGTTATGCTGGCAAGGTGTCAGAGCTGCTCCCTCCTGTCCTAGGTGCCCCAGATCCCGCTGGCCGGGCTGGGAGATGGTGAATAGCTACATGGGGACAAAGCTTGTGAGTAACTGGCGATGGCATGCTTCTCCCGGAACCCGCAGCAGCTGGCAGCACTGAAAGTGGGGGAGCCTTCCCTGACAGCCAGCACCTGGAGAAATGGAGAGTGCGAGCTTAGGAGGACGTTCTTGTGGGGACAGAGCAGTTGTTCTTGACATTTATTTTTTTAAAACTCAGTAGTGCTCTACATTCCGGGTTCCTTCCGCCTGAGCATCTCCTGGTGCTTTGCTGACCTGAGTGTCCCCACATGTGTGATGTAAGGAAGCTCTCCCACTCCCGTTTTACAGGCAGTGGGAAGCTGTTGCACAGGAGGTGAAACAACACCATCCCATGCGCCGTTGTTGGGCGTTTGGGTGACTTGAGTTTTAGTTAAAACAACCCCCCCCCCTCTGTTTGAGCCTCAGATATTGGGGGTGAAGGAGGAGGGAATGAGATGAGACAGGATGAGTCAGAAGCTGCCTCTTGGCTTTCTTGGTGTCCTACAGCCAACTCTTGAAGCCTTTACGTGGGCAGAGCTCTCCCTGGTAAGAACATCAAGAATATAGTCTTGATCAGGGTGATGTCCCGCTAAATCTATTGACTGACTGACTCATTTTTCCTTCTTGTTTGTCTCTTTCCTGGGAAGGCCTTAGACCATTCATTCCTGAAAAGGACAGCCAACACTTTGAGAACTTCCTAGAAACCATCGGGGTGAAGGATGGCCGGGGGATTATCACGGACAGTTTTGGGAGGTACAGACGGACTCTGAGCACTACCTCCAACTCAACAACCAATGGGAATGGGGCAGCGGGGAGCTCAGATGACCAGTCTGCCCCTTCTGAGGGAGACGAGTGGGACCGAATGATCTCTGATATCAGCAACGACATTGAAGCTCTTGGGTGCAGCATGGACCAGGATTCCTCATGAGACACAGCAGGGGCAGGAGGATGAGAAGACTGCTCCTTTCAAAGGGGCTTTATTGTTCTCTTCCACCCTTACGCAGCAAGTGCAGCAACGTTTGCTGCTGTCTTCCTGCCCTTCCCGTCGGAGAGAGGCTTCGGGATGAATCGGGATGTGATTCTTTTCCCCCCCCATCAGTGGCTTCATTGGCATCCGTGCCCGATTTGTGATGGTGACTGGGGCTCGTCTTACTGTGAAGGCACATGTGTCTTGGCGCAGGTGAGCATGCTGTGAAAGAGGAACCGGGGTTGGGGGATGGAGCCAGAGTCCCTCCTTCCGCCTTCTAAGAACTCTCTGGTTTTGGGGTGTTCTTTGCTGCCGTCGACGCGAAGGAGCTGGGGGAAGAAACTTGCATTGAGCAGTAACCGCTCGCTGGGACCCGCTGGCAGGTTTACAGTTTTGCACATGATGTTCCTATTGTAACTCAGACTGTTTTTAAAAACCGAAGTTTACCACAATGTGAATAATTTAAACCTATTGTTGGTGGTGTCAAAACATTTCTGATCCGCACCTGAAGGCTGTCTGTTGTGATACTGACATGAGTGGTTTGTCGGGAAGGCCGGGGTGGGCTGTTCTAATTGCAGACATGACTTCTGGGCTGTACCCTTGCGGGAGGGGAGTTGGTTGGCATGGATAACCTTTGCCTTTTGTCTCTAGCACTCTGGTTCCAATTCAGCCCATAGTCCAGCGTGGGCCAGGAGCATTGGTGCATTTAGCGCTGTCCTAGCGGACAGTCTAGGTCTAAAACCAATGCTGCCATTCAGCACAGCTGGCAGTCTTTGCTCAGGAAAAGCCTAGGACCTGAGGAAAGTAGGAGATGGAACCACATTTTTACCTCTAGCAAAGTCATTGGTTGGGCTAGTGTGCATCTGTGTTGCATGAGCGTGTGTATGGGTGAGAGCTCCCGTTGTGGCTTTTTGTGCTGTCTGGCCTGGGGCTGCATGGATTCACGTTTCCAGTGCTGCTAGCCCCTTGGCCTTCACAAGCACAACTGTTCTCCCAGTAAAACCCACCCTCAGTCCCAGTCAGCGCATGTAAACGTGACACGTTTCCTGCTGCTCCCCAGAGTGCCATGGTGCGTCTCTACCTCCCCAACGCCCATGGTGTCTGACCCCACAAGGTGCTTAGGCACCTCCCTCTGGACTGACGTCTCTAGGGAGCTCAACGCTCAGCATCTGGCAGGATTGACTCCAAAAGCTGGCAATGGAATTTCCTCCAGGAAGCGACGGTAAATTTGTTCAGTCACTTAGAATGTCTCCTTTCAAGTTCTAAGAACTAGGAAATTCTAAGCCAGGCTGAGCTAACATCACTAGCTGTTTGCTTGGAGAGTGGATTTTGGTCACCCTTGAAGGGTGAGATGGTAACAATTTAAACTGATAGTAAACTTTCTGTGAAATGAGCAGTGGGAAGCATGTATAATGTACAGGATGTATATATTATACAGGCAATTATAAATACACTTTTTTGTATTTGTATTCCATGGTGTCATATCTATACTGGCCACTATAACCTACTGGTTAATACTTCAGCCCTTTCAGTAGCAAATCCCTATTTGTTAACGGACTCCAGGGTTTTTCCTTCACTCTTTTGATACAACTGAAAGTAAATTAAAACCACCTGGTGGCTGGGCACTTTAGTTTAAGAATACAAAGGCACCAGGGCTAGACAGCTGGCATCCTCTTACTGCATGCCCTTCCTTCTTTACCTCTTCAGTAACATCCTCTGCTGGAAATAAGAAATGCGCATAGATGATGGTTCATTTTTGTTCTTAGCTCATATTCTGGTCAGGCCTCTTTTCCCCTGTGTTGGCAAAATTTAAAGATAAGACCCTAGGGTGATTTTAAAGCCAAACTATGTAAAACCAAAAACCCAAAGGGAAAACCATCCATGGTTCAGGTTGAAATTCTGAACCATCCAGATTATTTTCTGAGCTAGAAATGGTACTGTCTAGGGATGTAAAATCCCAATGAATCAGTTAACCAGTTAAACGTTAGGTTAACCTAATGTGTAACCATCTAAGCGGGATCCTTGATGGGCTTCCCACTCCCAGACCCATGCAGGGCTGGCTCCTAGCCCCTGGCCCCAGCTGTGTTGAGTGGGCTGCCAGGACGGGCTGCCAGGGAACCAGTTAACTGTTAACCAGTAAGCCTCACCCAGTAAGGGTGATGCTTACCGGGTAACCAGTTATTCATTCACATCCCTTGTACTGTCCAAGACTTGTGTGACTAATAGGGAATGGATAAAAAGCAGTGGAGACTTTGGATAAAACTAGATCTGTGCTGAGAATTTGAGGATGCTTTGGCTTGGTCTCCGAAGAGAGGAAGTTGCTAAAGGATGGGATCTCTAGGGAGACCTTACATATGCAATACTGGCTGCTTTTTAAAAAACCCTTCAGCATAAACCACAAATGCATTGGTGAGAGTTTCTTGCCGTTGAAGTTTCCCCAATGTCTGGTCTCACTATGGAAAGAGACAGTGTAGCACCAGAGGTGTTCTTTTTGCTTTCTGCACATGTAACAAACACCCGCAGCTCTTCCTGCAAAACATGCGTTTGACTCAAACCGATCCTGCCCCTAGGAGCTAGATGGCAACCTTTCCAAATCATCGCCCATCCCATAGAGCATTGTTCTCGAACGTACGTTTTGATGAATCACAGGTTTTCAGTGATCTCCCAGGTGATATTGGCTATTTTCCCATCGCTTCTGAGATGCTTCTCCCCGCCATTAGAAAGTGTTCCCTGATGCAGCTAACTTCCCCTGCCCCCTACTTGTATCCCATTAACCTTCCTAAACCCCCTTTTCCTCCTCCTTGCAGTCGACCTCTCTATTGCTCATAGACTGCTATCACGCTCCCCTTGCCCCAGCCCTATTGCTATAGCCAAGCCAGTTACTTTTATCTTTCCCCTGTAAACCAGTTGCTCCAGCCCCGTAATCTTCTCTTCTCCCTGTTGGCCATTTTTCTGGCCTTGCAGTGCCCAGAAGGAGTGGAGTCTCTGCGCGCAGCTGTACCAAAATCTGCTGATCTTCCTGTTCAGTGCCAGGGAGATTTTGCACATGGCTTGATACTGCAAAGTCGAAGTTGCTGTCCCCTAGCAGCCCTCTGTCTCTTGGCATGACTGCATCTCCAGTGGGGATTCCCCTCTCCTCACATGGTGCTCTCTTTGCCTTTGAGCGGGTTCAGTCTGCGGTCTCTCCTGCTGCCTCCTGCAAACACTCCCAGGATGCGTAGGCTGCAATGAGATGTCGTGGCCGCCCCATGCTGGCTGACTTGGGCACATGGGTCTGTGGCTGCAGCGCAGATACGCAGGCTTGGGGTGCTCTGGGATCTTCATAGGCTCCAGCCTGAGCCCAGATGTCTACACGGCAATCGATCAGTCCTGCAGCCTGGGTCAGTGGGCACGGCCTGTTTTAAATAGGGGAAAGGGAATAGGAAGCACATAGCTGCTCCCTGGGCTGGCTGCCTGCTTTCTGCTGCCTTGAATATGCTACAGTATGGGTGCCCTGCAGCCCTCTGAACTGCAAGGGGAGGGCTGCACTCGTCAATGGCAGGTTGGTATTGCTGGGGGGGCCTCACCAACAGGCACGAGTCCCCTAGAGCACACTGGATCCATGGCGTGCACTTGTATTTGTACACAAATAAACGAGGGGAAGCTGGTGGGGAGGCGTTGCAGCTCTTGGGCTCCTGGTACATCTCCATCTTAAAGGTGGCAGTCTCTGCCTTACAGCCATCCTTTGTACAAGGGCAGCTTGTCTCTGAGCCCCCACCTTCCCAACACACACGTGTGCGTGCTTGTGCCCAGGAGGGAGAGTTGGAAACAGCTGCTCAAGGGTTCCCAAACACTCCCTTGCGTCAAGTTGTGTTTTAATTCCCATGCACCCTCCTTCCCCCCCTTGACAATTGTGCTCTTGAAAACATGAATGGATATGGCAATTTCTGACTGCACTGTCTGTCCGAGAACGGAGTTCACATACAGTATGGACGCGCTGCACGTTGTTTTGAGAGGCCGATGGTACCGAGAACACATTCAACATCTAGACTACCTAGTATGGCTCTAGCCTTGAGCTTAGATGGGGGGAAGAAATTGGGTTGTTGCCACACCCTTAAAGCGCTGCTTGGTTTAGCTTGGGTAAAAGCTCTAACACACTTCTGACAACACTGCTTCATCTGTGTCTTCTGCCTGTTTCCAGGGCTGCTTTGCATGCTATTGGGGGGGGGTAAGTCAAAGCCATCGCTGAATTACCATAGGCTAGTTTTCTGTACAGCAGAGAGACTTTCTAGCCTTCAGAAGGCTTAAGATGACAGTGACGTGGTTGTTCGTACATGGATCATTCTTACGGTTGCCTCATTCAAAGAGCCTGCCTGCCAAACACAGGAGCCTACGGTTTAAATCTGTAGGTGGCTGCATTTTCAGGGACACTGGGCACCGAACATTCCCACTGACTTCCACAGGGGCCACAGAGTGCACGGCATTCCTTGAAAATCCTGCCACCTTTTTTGGGAGCCCAACATTGACTGTCTGCTGTTTGGAAATGTGGAAACGCCTGGGAATGGCACTGCCCTGACGGGGAATTGACATGAGCTCTTGCAGCGGACAGGCTTCCTCTGGTACAATAAACTTGCAGCAGGACGCTTTGTGCCTTGCTGGTGCAGGGTTGCATCTATGCATGGTGGCGGCAGCAGGCCGTGACACGACATCTTTGTGTTGAAGTGAAGCCAGGTCAATCAAGTCAAGTCAAATCTTGCAGATAACCTGCATACGGGTGGGGAATGGGAGATTGAAGCCACTATTCCCTGCTGCATGAATTCCTGGCTAGCTCCAGAACAGAAAGGCAGGTTTCTCTTGCTGGCCATAGCCTGTGTCTTGGTGTTGGGTTTTCCAACAGTTCTACTGGGGAAACTTTTTGACTGGGCCAAACTTGTCCCTGATGTAACTTAAATGCGTTCAACACAGGGACCCCACAGATTCCCCTCCCTTTTGCTACTTGTGTCCAAGACTTAGGCTATTTCATCCAAATGTGGCACTTTTATACTGTTGGGGTACGTCTAGGTCTACACTGCACAGCTATTTCGGGATACCCTGCGTCTACCCAAGCCGCCTGTTATTTCAAAATATTTTTCAAAATAACGGGCATGCTATTTCGCCAGCCTGGTGAACCTCCTTGCACGAAGGATAAGGGATGGCTCGAAATAATGCGTTATTTAGAAATGTGGCGCTGTGTAGACGCGCCACATTTCAAAATAAGCGATTTCAAAACAGTTTTGAAATAAAATATGCAATTTGCATAGCGCAAACCTTATTCTGAGTTTAGGGTGCTGTGTAGACACGCCCTAAGTGAACAGGAATATAGAGAAATGTGTACAGTTGTCACAGGCCCAAGACCTGTGCCTCGGTTCCCCTTTTGGCTCTGTAAATCAGTCCTGGTTCACTTAGCCTTCAGTAATCTCTTATTCATTAATAGCCAATAATTAACTCAAAGAAATAGTTCCAGGCTTCCATTACTAGAATTGCCATTGTCAGGGCTCGATAAATCAGTGTATCTACTTGCCTGTGGCGAGTAGATTTCAGCCGGTTTCCCCATTCAGCGGCGGTGCGCGCATGTGCAATGCGGGTCTGACGCATGCGCGGTGCGGGGCTGGCGAGTGGATTTTGCCACGGTTTGTCAAGCCCTGGCCATTGTCATCCATAAACTGCTAGCAGCCCCTCTCGTTTCCCAGATACAGTTGGTCCATGCTGGGCTCCTTCTCCAGGGTGTGTCTCCCCTTGTCAGCATGCTCTTCCCCTTGCTACTCCCTTCCCAGAGCCAAGGCCTCTCTGCTCCCGAGGCAAACACCAGCTCTCTTCCCAACAGACACTCCCAGTGGTCTCCCTTCCCCTGGGACTCGGACAGTTCTCGAGACTTACTATCAAATCGTAGCCCTAGTTCTGGGCCTGTTACCTATGAGTTCTCCAGGCTTCATCAGCAGCAGGGTTTCTCTAGAGAGGCCATCTCCCCTCCCTGGGTGCTGCCTTGTTCTAGTAGCCTCCCCTAAGACAGCTGCTCCATTTCTAATTGGCTACAGCGGTGCCACCTGGAGCATCTGAGGCTCCCGGGTCTTCCCCACAGGGTTGTCATGAGTCAGTCAGGCTTTGATCCTTTCTGAAGAGCCCCTGCTGTCATGATATGCTTCAGATGTGACCCCAGAGGTGGCAAGAGTTCTGCTCTGTGCCTAGCAGACTCTCCTGCATCCATGCCGTCTTGCTGCCACCATCTTCTGACTAGACTGGGCCTCCTCGGGCATTG
This sequence comes from Pelochelys cantorii, assembly GCA_032595735.1. Classification (NCBI taxonomy): domain Eukaryota; kingdom Metazoa; phylum Chordata; order Testudines; family Trionychidae; genus Pelochelys; species Pelochelys cantorii. Next base: position 258,930,326 of record CM064327.1, on the reverse strand, counting down.
TTGACTCTGGTCCTTGATCTAGAGATCCTGGTGCATCCAATGTCAGCTGTCGCTGACCCGGTGCAAGTCCTCCTGTGGAGCAGATGGAATTGCCTGGTGTTAAATTCTTCCCTCGTGTATCTCCACCACCCCCTGAGTTCTGACAAAGTCTCTTTGGAGTGGTTTAGTCTTCTCTGCTGCCTTAGCCGTAGACCTGGCTTTCCATTTCTTGCCCTGCTCCTCAGTTGGTGAGGTTTTGCACCATTGCCTGGCTTTGTGAAAAGGTGTTGTGTGACACGGGGCCTTCCGAGGGGAGTTGTGCCTAACCCCAGCCGTACTCACTCCATTTCTGGGCAAGGCGCGTGTGACGCGCCCGGGGGAGGGAGCAGATGGGACGCAGTTTGCCCGAGTTGAGTGACTGCGTTCATTTCTCCATTAGCCAGCCTGACACTTATTGTCGTTCCTGACCTTGATAGCGTAAGTCAGGAGTTCCCAGAGCTCAGCTGCTGATGCTTACTGGTTGGCACCTTAATGGCAGGGCCTCGGGGGCTGCTGATGCCAAAGACATTAATTGGAAAAAAGCATCTTCTGAACAAGTTATTAAATTGACCAGGCAGCTTTGTTTCCTCCATTTGGCTAGTCACTAGCAGGCAGGCCCATAGCAAGGTGGATGTTGCGACAGCCTGTATGTAAAGCCACCAAATTGTGTGGCCCAAAATATGAGATGATTGACTGGGCAAAACAAAATTCCTACCCTTGCAGCCTACAGAATTACAATGCCAAAAGGTGCATGAACGTGGAGATGGAGATTTAAACGTTGCCATCGAGTGGGTTTCTTTTTCAGGTTAACGAATTTACCTTTTGCCTTTCTTCTGGTTAAATTATCGTCATTGCTTTCAGCTCAGTGTAACCCAGTCTTCCCTGCGCCAGGCAGGAGCGAGGCCTTGTAGCTTCTCAGCTAGCATTGTGCTGGAGAGCATAAAGGCAGCCTGGTTGATCTTACGCAATAGATAGGCACGGGGCAGCGGTGTGAGACACTGATGCCAACAACATGCTTCTAACCTTTCCGTTGGATGCAGGCCTCTTGTGGATGCCTGTTAAATATTCCTGCAGGGTTTGTGCATTGGAGTCCAGGTTTTTTTATAACAGTACAAAAGAGCGGTACAATGCTAAATCCATCTGTCCTTCTGAAACAGGGGTGGCGAGAGCATTTCTCCAGAAACATTCTGTGGTTTGAGTTCATAGTGCCTTTTTCTATCTTCGCTGTTCGGGAAGAAATGAAGTTTAACAGTCATTGAAGATTTGTGAAAATAAAAGCCTATTTTTGAAACAGTTGTATAATGAAATCTATAAAAGATCGATCAGCTGCAGTATTTTTTATATTTTGTTCATTGGGAGGCATGACTTAATTCTGGTATTAACTGTAGCTTTCAGTTTAGCTGGTGAGTGAGCAATGGATGCTTTGGTCCAGAGTGATTCTTGGCACCTCTGACCCTTGATCTGTCAGGGAGACACATCTCTTTCCTTTCCATTCAAAGTTTTGGTTCGTCTCTAAAGCCAACCAAGCTACCAAAGATCCGGTTGAGTTTAGTAAATTAAAATGGGGGTGTCTGCATGTTTGAACTGTCTGTTCTAAGTTGTGATGATCTTTGCCTTGGTTTCATCCACCATTATTTTTATGCTGGTGTTTTTTGGTTTTTTTTTTTTTTTTGTATGTATGCTTTATGTATGGAGTATTTGTTACAGCTAAATAAAATTCTGCACCTGACGCTTACTCTGGTCATTTATGCCGTGTCACTGTCCTGTGTTTGAATTCCGTCTGTCTTGGAAAATCGTTGGGAAATACTTCGGTGTCCTGGGTTTAGCAAAAGGCAGCTTTGTCCCGTTCCGGCCCAGTCCCAGCACCCGTCCAATCGACATCTCCTAGGGAGTTGCTGGAAAGCATCCTGTTGACTTCAGTGGGCTGTGGAAAAGGTCCCAAGAGTTGTCTGCTGCAGCCGTGGAGGTAAGACCAGCTCCGGGCAATGAGTGATCCTGGTGGGGAAGAGAAGACCAGCTTGCTGTTCCTAATCTGTTCCCAAAGCTAACAGGGCTGCTCCTATCACCTCGTGCTATGTGAAATCCCACCCACCCACCCACAGAGCCAGTGGCCTTCTGGCGCCTTTTAATAATGGAACAGATAAAATGGAATGAATAAAATAAAGATTTCCGGGTGCTGCCTCAGTAGTCCCTCCTGGGCCACCTGGCCCGCCCTGTGTGTGCCAGAAAAGTCAGTGCCGATGGCAACAGCCCCCTCTTTCCTTGGGGCCCGTGCTGCTCTGAGCGCCTAAAGCCCATAGCTTGTGGAAGTCAGAGCAACGTGAGTCCATCCACTCAGTCTCGGCCAAAGCAAGCGAGTTCCCTAGTGCTTGGTCTCCTCTTGACTCAAGCCATCAGGAGCAGACTTTCACAGGCTCATCAGGAGGTTGTGGTTTGTCAGATGATCCGCCTGCTTCTTTTGTTGTTCCTCTGCATCCCAGTGTGTGCAACAGTTCCACTAATGAAATCCTTCTCCCACGACGTGTCCACAGCTATTGCAGACGGCTCTCCTTCCTTGCCAACAAGCGGGATGGAGCATAGAGAGTGGCATCTTCTTGCTCATGTAGGGGCTGGAGCGGAGTCTGACACACTCTAGGGGCTGCTGCAGAGCAGGGGCTGAGAGGGACGAGTATCTGTCACCTCTGTGTGAGGGTTATTTTACCTCTGCTCCCCACGGCCTCCTCATGGAGCTGTTTGCAAACTCTAGTCTCATGCACTGCTTCCTGCGACGGGCTCTCTGGTCTCTCCCCGCTGTTGGGCAGGGTTCTGATTGTCAGAGGCCGGCGCTGCTTATAGCCATGGGTAGCTGCCTTCTGCTGCAGATCCCAGTTGCACAGGGCTCCATTGATGATTTCCGCTGCTGTATCAGCTTGCTTTAACACAGTTTCGTTTCAGTGTGTGCCCCCTGCTTTGTAGTGCTAGGGCCTGATGAATCTGTCCTTGCCAAGAGCTGCACCTCTCCTTGGGGAAGTCCTGACTCAAAGCTTCGCCGGCTCCTTTGTCCCTCTTTTAATGCAGTCATGTGGCTCCAAAGCAGGGGCACAGCACCCAGCTTCATTTGGCTTACCAAATAGGGTTACCAGGGGTCCGGTTTTGAACCAGACAGTCCGGTATTTGGGCTTTCTGTCTGGGAAACAAATGGAGAAAATACCGGATATAGAGATGTCCGGTATTTCCTAATTAAGTGTTGTTGTTATCAGGAGTATCAGTTCATAGTTGCATACTGCCTGGCTGGTAGACGCGCTCACACTGCGCGAGTGCGTCTACCAGCCAGGCAGTATGCAACCACACAGTAGAGAAGGGGTGGGGGGGAATCCCTGGGGCAAAACTCGCTCGAGCAATGCCCCGCCAGGACCGTGCGCGGGACAGGCAGTACCCTGGGCTCTGTGTGCGTCTGGGTCAGACCGACTCCCTGCCGGCGGGTTCCTCCCCGCTCAGCCCTGCTCCTCCTGGCCAGCCCTGCTTCCTGCCAGCTGGTCCCTCCCCCCCCACTTGTTAGTCCTCTGCCACTTCCAAGTATTTATGGGCTCCATTATGTTACGAGCAAGAGCCATGGCAGAAGCCCAGCAGCAGGAAGCCCAAGTCCCAGCGCCTCTTGATGTGGCAGGCGTTTGTCACTGGGAGCAGGAACCATCCTTCACTGAGGCTGGGCTTGTCAAAGCAGCTAGTCTTCCTGGCTCTGTAATGCCAGGGTCACACTTCTCCTCTGTGCCACATCTGCTCTTTAACCGGCCTTTCTCGAGCCTCTTCCTGTTTTCCCTGCTCCTGGCAAGGCTGGTAACATGATTTAGCTCCTCTGCTTAATAACTTTGTTTGCACGTCCTCCCGGCACCGGGCCAGACCTGGCTGGGGGGGCTTCTTTGGTGCCCTGCCTCAGAATGTCCTCTGCAGGACGAAGGCCTTTTGGCAGCTGTCCCCAGGGGGAAAGGAACGGTTACTAGTGTCCTTCCCAGTCCAGCTCTGCCTGCGCTGCTCGTCACGGGCTGAGAACTCCACTACGGCAGCTGCTTTCTGGCAGGGAGAGCGGAGGGTGGCTTTGCACAGGGGTGAGCTCTCAACCTCGACTGCCTCATGCGGGTCAGGGAAGAGCACAGAGCCAGCTGCCCATGCTCAGCAAAGGGGCTAGGGCCAGGTCCGTGATGCTGGCCTGCTCTGGCAGCAGTCTCGCAAAGGGCCAGTGGATTCTGGGGGGGGCTCCCCCTACAGCTGGCAGGACCTGGCTGCCCACATCCGGCCTGTATTTGCACTGCAAGTGCCCCTGGGCTGGGGGCTTAGTTCTGCTTTATGCCAGAAGTTGGGCGGAGGGGAGTGGGGGGCCGGGGCCCAGGAACAGCCAGGGGGCTCTGGTTCTTCCCCCTTGCACAAGGAAAGCAGTGGGGCTACAGGATGAACTGCCCCAAAGCTTCAGGCAAAGAAGTTTCTCCAGTGGGTGGGGAGGGGGGCTCTCTGCCCATGTGAACCCTGCTTTGTGCCTTCCTGTACCCAAATGCAGCACTCAAGGCCACTAAACACACAGGCAGGAGCTGGGTATGTTCTTTGAAAGCAGGCTGAGCAACCTTTTTTTTGGGGGGGCTGCACACAAGTGAGTAGAGAACCAAACAAACCCTCACTCCTGTGGCCCTAGATGGAGGAGGAGAAAGACATACTGCCTTCCTCTCCCCCACCAGAGCCCACGGGTGCCTGGGCTAGTAGATTTTGCTTGCTCTAGCCCCATGGTGGGGGGGACTATAGTGCCAGCGTGGGCTTCCAATGCTGGGAGGAAGCCCTGAGCCTTGGGGGCCAGATCCAGGCAAGCTGGGGGCTGTAGCTGGCCCCCGAGCCTTGAGTTCCCCACCCCTGTTTAGGGATGTTAAAGTAGTTGAATAGTTGACTACTTGCCTTCCCCCCCTTCCCCTGGCTGCCTCTGTATCCCAGGCAGCAAGGGAGAGAGCAAGAGCCAGCTCCCCCCAGCACCGTCTCAGTGGTGTGATGCGTGGGGAGGGGACAAGGGAGGCAGAGCTGGGTTCCCCACTGTGGGGCCCCCCCTTAACTACTCAACTAGCTGATTATCAGAGGGATAGAGATGTTGCCTTTCAATTAAAAGGGCTGGGGGCTTTGGGGAAGGGGCTGGCTCTGCTCCTGCAGACGATGGACCCTAAACTCTGCATTTCAGTGGCAGGAACGCGGAGCAGGGCTGCTGCTGGTTCAGTTGCTGCCCTTGCACCCAGGGGCCGCCACTTGGCTCAGCCGATGGTCAGGCGAGCCCTGCAGCCTGGTTTCCACTAGGGGCCAAGGCCATGTGCTGCAGAGGGAACGCACATCACAGGGCCCCAGTGAGTGATCCACGGGCTGGGGTCGGCTCCCGGCTTCTGCCTGGCGGAGTCCAGGCACCCCTGAGAGTGCAGTTGCCGCCATGATCCGGCCTAACGGTGCCAGTCTGCTCCTTCATGGACTCGGCGGCTGCTTTGTGACCCTCCTACCGGCTCGTCCCCAAGAGATGATGGGAAGGCCAGGTCCCAGGGGTGTAGTGAGATGAGGGCCTAAAACATAAGCCCATGCAGCACAGGCCTGAGGCCCAGCTACCAATGGACAAACCATGGCAAAGCTAATCTGTGAGCAAAAGGCAGGCCCCTGCTTACAGGACTTGGCAGGAACAGGGCTGAGAGAGCAAAAGGCCCCTTGGTAATAGGCCCAGGTGTAGAACAGTCATTGGTACTGGGCATACGTTGAAATCACATGATATCACTAGCTCATTAGAAAAGACCTTGGTCTCCCCGCCCCTTGATACAGACCCAGGTTCAGGAAAGGCTCTAAAATGACAGCATGATGGGTGGAGATGATCTAATTGTGACGTGTCGGGGTTCCTCCAATCCTGCAGCCCCATAGCAGCCAGAACAGACTCCACCAGCCAGTAGAATCAAGAGGGTTTATTGCTCGTCCAGGATACAGCACAGTACAGACATGATGTGTCTACAGGAGTCTGGGCCAGGATGCCTTGGAGATGGGGTGCCTGGGTCCCTAGATTCCAGCCCCCTCCTTAGACTGGTTCCTTCATGATTCCAGCCCCAGCCTGCTCCTTCCCCTAACAAACACTCACTTCCTAGACAGCCCACCTGCTGGGCAGTGCTCTGGACACCGGCCAGGAGGGGGTCACCCACAGCCCAAGCATAGCGACCAGCACAGTACTGACACTACATCACACTAATCAAACCACAAGGTGCAGGGCAATGGGTGGTATCCAAGTAGCATCAGAGCGTGGCAACCTGACACATCAGTAGTGAGGTGTGAGTTGTTTGTACCTGTATATATGATAGTGTCTTGGGGGGACAGCCTTTGGATGACCCAGGGAGCACTGGGACCACCCACCAATTGAGTCATTCCATTGCGGCAAGTACACATGCGTAGTGGTCCAGTAGCGTCTACTGACAACTGTTACTGTACTTCGCTTAACAAACAATAATGCTGGCCTGGCACCTTCGTTGCTTAGCTGATTTACAGTCTTTGGGGGGGGCTCTCTCAGAGTCCACTGTGGAGACTAAGTGCACAAATCGAAATGGCACACACCACGGAGTGCACATGCCAGCAGCCTTTTGGTAATCATCGTCAACAGAGCCAGAAACCTGCGAGGACGCCTCAGCAGGAAACCCGGCCCAGCCCTCCCTGAAGAACTACAAGGGGTTGGCTGATCCTGTGGACGAGCTTTTGTTTGTTTCACCCTTGCTGCCAGGGAATGGCTTTGGGTCGCCCCGGCGCTTGTGCGTGGTGCGAGGGTAGAATAACACATCCTCGTGCCCTGGCTCCAGGCCAGTGGGTAGGGTCTCCAGGTGTCCAGTTTTGAACTGGACAGTCCAGTTATTTGAGCTTTCGGGTCAGGAAACAAATTGAGAAACTAGAAATGAGACATTGTCCAGTATTTTCTAAGATATGATGTACTGTCAAGTGTGTCCGGTGGTGTTGTTGAAACTGTCTAGCAACCCTACCAGTGGTGGGTTTAGAGATCTCTCCGCACCTCTGTCTCTTCCAGGCCAATCAATCCCACTCTTCAATCATTCACAACTTGCATGTGACTTTACCAGTCAGTGCCCACCACCAAACAGCCCCTGGTTTTCAGCTTCCACCAGTGGCTGCACCATAGCTCCCAGCAAGGGAGGAGGGCAGGGTAGGCTGGCAGCAGCGGCTAAGGGGGTCTAGTCCCACCTGGCCTGCCTCTCGTGTGGGGCTCAAAGGCCCAGAGCAGCACCAACAGTGGCCCAAGGGTGGGGGAGAGCAGCGGCTCCTTGTTACAGGGGCTAGTGAGTGACCAAGAGCAACTTGTAGCTAATGGGTTTCCCCCGCATGCAAGAGGCTTCTATTTCCAAGGCTCCTGGCTCTGGGCTTGTCAGTTATTCCAAAGGATGGCACTTCCCCTTCCTTGCTGGAGACAGTGCCTGGGGGGGGAGCTGTCTTTTAAGGCTGCTCCCTGTGTGTGCTGGTTCCCACAGAGCCACCTGCTGCCTCCTATAGTGGGGGGCAGGTAGAAGCCAGCGCTCGGGGGAGAGGCACCAGTGGCCCCTGAGTACCCCCACCCCCACGCTGCTGTGTGGAAGGGGAGGAGGCAGGTAGGAGCTGGTACATGCAGGAAGCCAGCTTGCAAGTCAGCTGCCCACCTGTACTGGCTCCCATGGAGCTGCCTGGGACACCACCTCCTCTCTATCTGAGGTAGCAGTGCAGGGTAGCAGGTGGGAGCCAATTGTTAAACCAGCTCCCCTCACAGCCCACTTCCACCTGCCGCTGGATCCGAGGCAGCAGTGCAAGGTGGCCCGGGGCTCCCCAGGCATGGGGCCCTGCCCGCTGGGGCGTATTTGAGTACCTGTGTGACCGCTAAGGATTATGTTTGTAATCATGTAGCTGCAAAACACTTTATTTAGGGACCAGCTTAGCTCTGCACATGGTACAACTGAACCATAAGGCCCAGCCTGCTGCCAAGCAGGGCCACATGGCTGCCTGTAGTGCAGGGCGGGTGGCTGTGGGGCTAGATGGGACATTGAGGCACAACCCTGAGCTCCCGTTGAGTTTCACAGAGAACCTGCGGCCGACTAACGACTTGCTGCTAGTGTGGTGTGGACCTGAGTTGGAGGCACAGCTGAGAGTCCATGTCATTGTGTAGCAGCCAGCTGCCTCCCCAGCCGCCTGCCCGGCACTGCCTGCAGGTCAAGCCCCTCGCCCCTGCACTGCTGGGCTGTGTCTAGACTGGCCAGTTTTTCCAGATCAGCTGCTTTTCCGGAAAAAACGTGCCAGCTGTCTACACTGGCCGCTTGAATTTGCGCAAGAAACTGACAATCTAATGTATGATTGTCAATGTTCTTGCGCAAATACTATGATGCTCCCATGTGGGCAAAAGCCCTCTTGCGCAAATGCTTTTGCGCAAGAGGGCCAGTTTAGACAACCCAGAATTGTTTTGCACAAAAAAGCCCCGATGGCTAAAATGGAGATCAGGGCTTTCTTGCGCAAAAGCTGTCTAGATTGGCACAGATGCTTTTCCGCAAAAGCACTTTTGGCGGAAAAGCATCTGTGCCAATCTAGATGCTCTTTTCCACAAATGCTTAACAGAAAACTTTTCCATTAAGCATTTGCGGAAAATCATGCCAGTCTAGACATAGCCCTGGAGTGGAGGGAGACAATTCTCCCAGCCTACAGCCACTGGATCTTTTCTCAGCCCCTGGGGCAGGGGAGAGAAGAGAAAAGCCATTAACAGGGGTAGGAACTGGAAATCCCAGGCACTTAAACATTTTGATTGTAGCCCTTACTTGGCATGAGCTAAACTTCCAAAGCATAAAGGCCTCTCGCATTAGACAAACACCAAGATCTTACTGCAGACATAATTAAAAAGGGGCATTTGGTGGTCTCAGCCCTGTGACTCAAATGCTTCAGAACCCACCCAACCAATTTGGGTGTAAGCTGATGCTGACCTAGCCCCTTGTGGAGAGCAGGGGGGAAGAGAAGAGGAGGAGAGAGAAGAGAATAAAACCTGGATCAGGCAGGTTCCCCCCCATTGTGGCCCCCATGGGAACCACTAACTCAGAAGGGCCAGCACTTGCAGACTCAGCGTTCTTCTCCCCTCCACCCCCCAGCAACAAAAGCTGTTTTTGCAACTAAACAAACTTCCAGGCCTTCAAAAGGCGGCCAGCTGGCCTGATTGGGGGGTGGGGAAGGAACCCAGGGCAGACCCAGCAGCATGCAGGGGCCCTTCACCCACAGGCAAATGGATTGCTGGTGTATGTACTTGGGGCCCGAGCTGGGAACTGGTACACACAGCAGCATGGCCTAGTGGTAAGAGCACTAGACTAGCACCCTGTGGTGAGTCCCACTCAGCTCTGCCACTGTTCTGTGGAGTAGCACAGAGCAAGTCACCCTCCTGCCTCAGTTTCCCCCACATGTACACAATGGGGGCTCAAAGCAGCTTACACATAGGGCACAGCCCAGGATGAACCTACTGGGGCTGGTACAGGATGGGGAAAGAGCAGCAGGTGAGCCTTTGGGGAGCTTGGCTCAGGGCACGGTGGCTGCGGGGGGGGAGAAGAGAGAGAAGACAAGAGAGGAGATGGTCTCTAATTTTCATCTCTAACTGCAGCTCAGGCCTGCCCCAAATCACACATGCCTAGGGCAAGCTCTGCCCCAAGGAGAGCCAGGAGCCCCAGCTTGCAGACACTGGAACCCGCTCAGGGCTAGCCCCTGCCTGTGGCTTTCATTCTCTCCCCCCTACCCAAGGAAGTGGTACTGGACCCCTCACCTTGGCGAGGGGGAGGGGGTGATGCTGGTTTGTGCTAAGCCCCAGCTGGGAGCTCAGACTAGGTTACTCAGCAGCTCTCTCCCTGCACTGCTGCTGGCAAGCTCTTGGGCAGAGGCCTGCTGCAAGGCCCAAGGGCTGGGGTGGGCAATAATCTGGGGGGCACTCTTCCCTGCTCAATGGAGGAGATGTGGGGTCAGGATGGAGGTTGGCCACAAGAGGGAGCTTGTGGTAAGGGATTGGGGTGCAGGAGGCAGTTGTGGCCTGGGGCACTGGACTAGGGGGCAGGGATTTGGGTAGTTACCTAAGGCTCAGGAGGGAGTGGGGGGCCAGGTGTGGGAAGGGCATGCAGGAGCAGGCTGAGGGTTGGGGTACCAGAGGCAGGCTCTGGCCAGGACACTTACCTGCTTGACTCCCAGCCAGCAGCCTTAGAATTAGAGCTGGAAGAGACCTCAGGAGGCATCAAGTCCAGGCCCCCGCCCAAGGCAGGACCCACCCCAACCAATCATCCCAGCCAGGGCTTGGTCAAGCTGAGACTTAACTCCTCTAGGGATGGAGATTCCAGCCCCTCCCTAGGGACCCCATCCCAGGGCTTCCCCACCCGCCTAGGGAAATGGTTTTTCCTAATAGCCAACCTTCTTGGCAGGCCACAGGCCATATTTTGCCCAGCCCGAGGAGGTGGGGGGGGGGGAAGGGGGTGTCTGACTAGTCACAATGGGCTTTGAGCACAGGGCCCCCAGCCACCAGGGATGTAGTTTAGACTTGGCATTGCTCTGGGGCAGGATAAAGGGACCCCCCTCCTCCCTAGGGCAGGGAGAGCCCTGGCTTGGCCCCAGGGGTTTCCCCACAGGGCCCCTAGGTTAGTCCTGCCCCTCCTCTGTCTGAGTGCAGAGCCCAGAGGGGGGCTGTTGCTACCCCACCCATGGGTGCTGACTGCGCTGCAGGGGCATGGCCTACTAACCCAGGCCAGCTCTGAGCTCTCCAGTTAGCAGAGCCTCCACAGCCGCCTGGGGAAAGAGACACTCCAGCAAGCCAGCATGCGGCAGATCTCCTGCCCAAGGCAGCAGGGGACAGCCTTGGCCAGAGCCCCTGGTCCAAGCTCAGGGGGCTAGGCCCTGCCCTTGTCTGCCCTGTTGCTGGAGCAGAACTGGCACTGCCCCCTTGCCAGGGTGGGAACCCTGCTCCCAGCTGCCATGTAGACAGGCCCTGCCCCCCTCTGGCTTCCACCCCACTGAACCCATGCATCAGCCCTGGGCCCTGCCCCTGGCAGAGAAGGAAGGAGGCGGAGGCAGCGTGCGTTTCGAGTGACTACACGAGGCTGTTTTATTGAGCAGCATTAGAGATGCAGACGAGGAGGAATAGGTGCAGGTCTAGACAGTATTGAATACCAGCTGGACTGTAGAGGAGTAACTGTCCATCTATACAGAGGGGGTGGGTCTGTTTGCACAGCCAGGCAGCCGCTACATGGTCAGCTCCTGGCGGGGAGAGCAGAGGGTGAGAGAAGCCCCAGCTTTTCCCTTGGATCCCCACTGGAAGGGCCTTGCTTAGCACTTGTGTTCCAAGTCCCCCCTTCTCAGCATTGGTCCAGCCAGGGCCCCCCCACCCTGCTTTGCCCTGTGTGTGGGGAGGTGACCCCTGGGGCATCCCCCCCAGGGAAGCATCCCCACTGGATTGCAGCTTGGCCTACGGGGTACTCCCCTCCCCCCAGGCCTCGTGCTCACGAGTGGGGCGTCTCAAGGGCAGGGGCATCAGGACTTTGGGGAACTCCCCAGGAGGGCCCCAGCTCCGGTTCAGGCTTTGCCTTTTACTCCCCTCTTGGAGACCTGTGCCCCTGCCTCAGCTTCCCCTGCTGAAGTGGGGTGTGGCTTCCCCAGACAGGGACTAGTGGTGGGACCCATGTGCAGCACTGGGCTCTTACCATGATGGCATTGACGATGTCGTTGTTGTTGTGCCGGAGCGCCCGCACGGCTTTGGGCCGTGACACGTTGGCTTGTGCCATCACCAGCTCGATATCCCTCACCTCCAGCCCCGTCTCATCCACCTGGGGGGGGGGGGGGGGGGCGGCAGTCAGAGCACTGCTGGGAGCCCAGAGCCCACCCAGGCCTTGCTCAAAGCCCGGCCCATGGCAGGGGAGGGATTTGCTCCGGAGGCAGGACTGTTTCTGCTTCATCCTGCTGGATCCTGGGCCGGATCCCTGGCCAAGGGCTGGCCAGCACCCAGGTCTGGAGCCGCAAGCCGGGCAGCAGGCTGGGCCTATTCCTTGGCCACCTGCCTGCCAGCGCCTTATGGACAGCCGCCCCGCAGGGCCGGAGACACTGGACTGAACCACTGGAGCGCAGCAGGACGGGCGTTACCTCTGCAGGCTGGCACTGCACTGGGGCTCCATGCTGCCCCCCCCAGTGCCCGGTGCAGTGCCCTGCATGCCCTTTCCCAACTGGGCAGTGCATGGGCATGCTAGAGACTCAGCTATTGGGGCCCCCCCACACACAACAGCCTCTTGTTCAAGGCCAGCAAGGTCCCCACCCAGGAGCTGGGCTCCGTGTCCAGCACCCAGACAGGGAAAAGGGCAGGCTGGAGGGCACCCACAGCATCGGGGGGGTCTGAAGGAGCCTCTGGCAGGCTCCAGCCAAGGCTGCTGCAGGACCAGTTCACGCCTCAGCCTCTGGCATGGCCCATCGTGTCCGCATGGCCCAGCAGCCCCTCGGGGCAGGGGGACGGAGCAGAAACCAGCCAGGCAGGGCCGCGAGTGGCACCCCAACCCAGCCCAGGTGTGCGGTGCAGCCAGGCTGCTCCCCCCTCCCCCCCGCGCCAGGCCTCACCTCCTCCTCTTCCTCACTCTCCTCTTTGATAGCCAGGGCGGGGGCCGCTTCGGTGATCAAAGGCGAGTGCTCCATCGGCACCTTGAACTTCTCCGCCGCCGCCTTGTGCACCTGCTGCGACAGGTCTTCGATCTGCGGGGACAGAGCCGAGTCGGGCAGCTGGGCAGAGACTCCGCCCAAGGGAGCCCCTGTGGCACTCTGCCTGCCTCCCAGGACGGGTCACGGGGAGCCCTGGCTGGAGGGAGGGTGGGCCTGGGCACCCCTGAGCTCTCCCCTCCAGCCAGGGGAGCACCCTGAGCCGGCTCCTTGGCCAGCCCCGCAGATCAGGGGAGGGAGGGGAGCCAACCGGTGCAGCAGGAAGACCCGTGCCCAGGCTGGTCTCCTAGAGAGGGAGCCCCTTCCCAGAGCGGGGTCTGAAACACCACAAGAACGACCAGGCTGGGTCAGACCAAAGGCCCATCCAGCCCAGTCTCTGCCCACAGCAGCAGATGCCAGGTGCCCCAGGAGTGAACAGGGAATCCAGTGATCCCCCCACCTGTTGCCCATTCCCAGCCTCTGACAGAGGTGGGAGACCCCCCCCTCCCTGCCGGACCTAACCTCCATGAATTAATTCATCCAGCTCTCGCACCCCGGTCCAGGCCTGCTGTCCACAACGAGACCAGGCCAAGCATGGCACTAGCTGCTGAGGAGCCAGTTTTTCCTCCTCTGCTTCCTACAGCTCTTGGAGCTCAGCCCTGGCACCCCATGGGGCTGGGAGTCCAGAGAGCTGCCCTGCTGAGGCTGGGGCATGGGTTGAGCGTGCCCTTGCCAGGTGCCCCCCCCGTGGAGGCTTGTCAGGGCTCCCGTTTACACCAGGCACTCGGCTCTGACCAGCAAGAGGAAGTCGGACTGCCGGCCCCACAGCGGCTCAGATACTCACCCCTGGGGGTGCGACCAGCTCTGGGCTGTGGCGAGCCGTGCCAGGCGGAACAGCAGGGCACGTGCCAGGCAGTGCCCCAGCGGGTCACCATCCCCCCTGGCTCAGCCCAGCCTCACCTTGGCTTCCCCAAACACTATGTAGATGTCGGATGCCGGGCTCTTGAACACGTCCGGCTTGGTGATCACAAACAGGATGTTCTTGGACTTCCGGATGGTGATCCTGGTGACGCCGTGAATCTGCCGCAGACCCAGCTTGGACATGGCCTGCGGGGAGACGGGCCGGCACGTTACCGGCCACAGGCAGCGCCAGCCGGGGCAGGGACACTGTCGGGGACACCGGGGCCCTGGCACAGCCTGTGTGCCATGACCTGTCCGAGGCCCTTGGCGGGGGGGAGTGCTGTTCAGGACAGGTGCTGCAGCGGGGCGGGGCGGGGAGGGGGGGGTCACTGCCCCCAGGGCCACTTCCCTGCCCAGTGCTTGCAGGCTGAGGCCTGGAAGCAGCAGGGTGTGCCCTGGGCAGGCTAGCAAGCCCCCCCCCCCATCCCTAGGAGCAGAGATGTGGCTTTGGGGAGCACCTCCACAGCAAGGCCAGCCTGCCCCACTGTCCAGGGTCTGAGGGGGGACCCATGCACTGCCAGGGGGCCTGGGCCATGCAGCTGCAGCAGGGCTGGGAGCCCCTCTATGCAGAGGGGTGGGGAGCTGCAGGGATGGGAGTCAAGGCTCTGAGGGAGCACAGCCCAGCCCTTGCCTACCCCCAGGCTGCCCAGCCAGCAGCGCCTGCCCCTGCGTGCCAAGGTGCCCTGCTCTCTCCAGCTGCAGGCAGTTCTGGGGGAGTCCTGAGCTCTCCTGCTCCTGGGGAAGTGGGGCCAGAGGGGACCCAGCAAAGCCGCTGGCCCCAGAGAGCTGTGAGCTGCCCACGACCGGTACTGGGTCAGGGGTGCTTCCAGCTGGCTCTGGAGATGGGCCCTGTGATGAGCGCCGACAGACTTACCCAGCTGCTAACTCCCCCCCCCCCCCCTTGCCCCACCCAGCTTCCCCCTCTGCCCTCACAGCTGGAAGGAGACCCTGGTCCCCTCTTGCCCTCCAGCTCCAGGGCCCATGGAGGCCTGGCCTTTGAGGCTCCCCACACTCCAGCCAGTCCCCCATCTCTCTGCCCAGCCTCGTGGCGGCAGCCTTCCCCTCGGCAGCCCCAGCCACCCGCAGCGGCCCTCCTGCTGCCCCAGGCCAGCCCCTGCTGCCCCTAGCACAGCCCCATGGCCAGGGCAGGAGGGACCAGGAGTTGCTGCACTGGGTGGCCCCAGGGGTTGGGGTCACAGTCATGGGGCTGGATTGCTCCTTGCTGGAGCCGGCACCTGGGACCCAGCCCAGGCTGTGCCAAGCCTGACTCACTGTGTCAGATGCAGGCCTGGTCAGACCTTCCTCCACTCTTCCAGCCCCCACTCCTGTCCCCAGGGCAGCCAAGCCAGGCCCCCAGCCCTGGCACAGTCGGCCCAGAGACCCCACGTGCCGAAGCTGCCAGACTGCAGGGCGAGGCCTCTCCCCACAGCCGGGGAACTGGCTGGGCTCCATGCCCCCCACAAGAGGGGCCGTCTCCCGTGGGTGGTTCACCTGGCCAGGGCGGCCCTCCCGCCACACTGACCTTCCTGGCTTTCTTCTCACTCCGGCTCTGCTTGGCTTTGCTGATGGTTTCCTCCCCGGCGCCCAGCGAGTGCGTTAGCTGTGCCTGCAAGACACGGGCGCCATAGAGCAGCTCCCCCACCGCCCAGTGTGGAGAGGGGAGACCAGAGCCACAGAGCAGGGCCGAGCAATAGCCAGCCCCACCACGGACGGACGGGGAAACGGGCAAAAGGTGTCCAAGTCAGAGTCTGTGCAAGGCCGGGTCAGGCCCCAGGGGATTGAGTCCCGTACGGAGGTGGGATCCCCATTCTCCTGTCTCAGGGTGGGGAGGAATGCTCCCCCACGTCACTTGCCTTTACGCCCCTCCCCAGAGATAGGCGCGGTGGCCCCAGGTCTCTTGGGCAGGCTCTGGCAGAGGGAGTGCTGCCCCTGCCATCGGGGCTGGTAGCCAGGGAGAGGGTGTGGCTGCAAATTTCGAGGCCTGCGCAGGTGCCTCAGGCAGGTGCTTGGCCATGTTGGGAACCAGCCTCCAGCTCCGAGCAGCTCCTGGCAGCCAGCACTGCCCACCCCCCAGCCCCGCAATGGCACCTGCCCCAAGGGCAAGTTCAGCGGCTCCCCCAGCTGCCTGCAGGGCTAGGGGAGGAGCAGCTGCCACCACCCGGTTCTCCCCCTGCATCTGAGGGAGCCCATCTCCCTCTCCTGCCCACGGCACCTAAATAAAAAATAAATGAATGGAGATGCCTATCTCCTAGAACTGGAAGGGACCTTGAAAGGTCATTGAGTCCAGTCCCCTGCCTTCACAGCAGGACCAAATACCATCCCTGACAGATTTTTGCCCCAGATCCCTAAATGGCCTCCTCAAGGATTGAACTCCCAACCCTAGGTTCAGCAAGCCAATGCTCAAACCACTGAGCTATCCCACCTCCCCAGGCCAAGCCCGCCCCACCTGCACACAGGGCTCTATTTGCATTGCTGGCCCCGCCCCATGGGGAGAAGCACCCAGCCTGATCTCCCCAGAACCAGGGCCTGCAGGCAGGTCCAACACAAGCCAGGCCTCCCCCCCTCCCAGAGCCATTCACAAGGGAGGGAGCTGCCGGCTGGCCCCGGGGGCCTGGAACGAGAGGGGAGAAGCCAGCCGTGGCCCATCCCAGGGGTGGCACTGGAACAGTGTCAGGTGCTGCCACGCCCGGGGCACCGCGGCAAGGGCCAACCCCGGGGCACGGGCCACTGCCAGTCCAGGGACCCCTGGCCTCAGGTGCTCTGGGAGGAGTTCCAGGGGCCCCCCTGCAGTCCCCTTACTCCATGGGGTGCTCAGCTGCCGGTGGGTGGAGGAGACACTGGCAGGGCCCCCCACCCTGATTTTATCCAGGCTGGGGGAGCAACACCCTCCCTCCCCTCCAGCTGTACAGCCAGGTTGGACAAGTCCTGAGGCCTGTTCCCAGGCTACCCCCAGGCACGGCAAGGGGGTTTTCTTGGGGGCCACCTACTTCGGCTTCACGATCCCACCTCCCCAGGCCTGCGCTTGGCACATTCCTGCTGGCCTCTCCCCCAGGCCTCCCTGTTCCCGGCTAGGAAGCCGAGGCCCCCAGGGAGCGGGTTCCTGAAGCCAATTCAATCCGTCCCTTTACCGGGACCTACAGGCTCTCCCTGGCAGACCCATACCTGAGTCTGAGCGGCCCGGGGCTCCGAGACGTCTGGCTCCTCCAGCTCCGGAAGAGACTCGTCGTTGCTCTCTGAGTCGGGGCAAGAGCCTGGGAGAGAGAGGTGGCCGTCAGCAGCATGGCCACCCAATCCCTTCCCTCCCCAGCATGGGAGGGCTTATCCTGGTGCCAGGATGGGCTGGTCCCCCCGCTTAGAGGCACAGCTCAGCTCCCCTTTCGACAGCAGCCCTGAATCCATTGCTCTGCAGGCGGGGAAGGGGCAACCGAGGGGCAGGAATATGGGACACATGGGTATGATGCACCCAGCTCTGTGCCAGGAGGGACTCATCCCTTGGTTGCCCTGGCTCCAAGGGGCTTACTCTCAAGCCGGACAAGTGGTGGGATAAGGGATGTGCCCAAGGTGGCCCAGTGAGTCAGTGGCAGAGACCTGTGCTCTGCACCCAAGAGCCAGTCCAGCACCCTGTCCATGGGCTGTGTGGTCTGCAATGGACACAGCCCTTCCCGCCTCCTGTCGGGTGCTTTACAAGTGAGGGGCAGCCACCTCGGGGGTGGAGACCACTGCTGAACAGCTGCCCTGTTGCCCCCCCGTGGTCGCCAGCTCCCAGTGGGGTTCGCCCAGGCTCAGTGCTACCCCTGTGCCCAGGCCCTTCAGTACCCAGTGCTTGGCGCGTTGGTGGGAGCCTCATGGAGGGAGGCCACATGCCTTAGAGGGGCCCGAGCTGCTCTAGAGAGGCCAGTGGTCTCCTGGCTCTGGCAGCAACCTCAGGCTGCCCCCCAGCCCCAACCACTAACCTAGTCCCGACCTGCAGGGACTGAGGCCCTGCCTACATGGCCGGCATGTCGGCATGGGGCCTGAACCGCAGCGTGGGCCAGCCAGGCGGGGAGGACGCCAGCTCCCTGCGCTGCAGGAAGGCAGGGCTCCGCTCCTAGAGAAACCCTTTTACCTGGGGCTGTTGGCCCTGTCCTGCCAGCAGGGCTGGGGCGGCTACATGCCGGGGCCGGGGCGGCTGAGCTGTTGGGCCAGATAGCTGCCCAGCCACAGCCTAAGCTGGGACCCTGGCAGCAGAACGGCCCCTCAATTGAGCACTGCTCTTCCCCCTGTCCCGGGCGCCAGCCTGTGTGTGCCCGGGGGGGGGCGGGGGGGGCGGGGGGGGCTTGGAAAGCCCAGCTGGGCCACAGGGCGGGCAGCCAGCCAGGCCCCTCTCCACAGGGTTCACATCAGCAGCAACTCCGGCTGGAGCCCCCCGCCCCACCTGGCTGCACGCTCTTCACCGGCCGATGCAGGAGGGGCTAACGGGAGCCAGGCTGGCCCCACAGGGGCACTGCCCAATGCCGGACAGGAGCCGCCCTTCGACGAGGCTCCCGTCAGCCAGACCACTTTGTGGGTGCACAGCTCCCGGGGCAAGCTCCATCCCCCTCCCCACCCCCAGGCAGCGGGCTCAGGGACACAGCACCCCCGGCTCTGGGCCCGGCAGGGAGGTGGGAAGAACTCCCTTGGGACACTGGAGTGGTGCCGCCGGCCAGGGGAGGACGGGCCCAGGTTTGTAGGGCACTTTCCTGGGCAGGAGCCGCCATGCCAGGCTGTCGGAAGGCCAAGACCGGAGAGGAGCGTTCCCCACACACCTTTATGGTTCACTTCCCAGCTCCTCTGCCCTGCCCGCGGCTGGTCGTCCCGCAGCGCCACGCCGGCCGCCTCCCGCAGGGTCTCAATCTCCGGGCAGCGGTAGGGCAGCTCGCTCTCGCTGGAGGAGCTGGACTCCGACTGGATGGAGCCGCGGTGAGCGCGCCTCTCTTCTGCTGACACGGAGCCCCGCCCTCGGGGGTCTTTGTTTCCGGGGAGCGGGGGTCTCCCGCGGGCATCTGGGCTGCTGGGGAAGGGGTCTCGGCACGGGACCGGGGGGCTGACACTCTCCAGAGCTGCAGGAGGAAGGAGTGGCTGCGTTAGGCCGGGGTCCTAGCCCACTCTGGAAGCATTTCCCCCAGCAGGCGTCCACAAGCCTCCCCACCCCTCTGCCCGGCCAGCTGCATGGGGGCATATTTCTCCCACCATGGCAGCACCAAGACCCAGCCCCAGGAGACCGTCCCTGCTTCCCCCCAGCCTCAGAGGCCCCCAGGCCGGAGCCCCCAGCGGGTGTCCGCTTCAGGAGACACACCTGGGGCTAGTTTTCACCAAGCGGCACTGCCATGGGGGCTGGCCAGCTCGCTTCCGACCCGGCTGGGAGGCTAGATCCGCGCTCCGGTCCTAGAGGCACCTGCCCTCAGAGAAAGAGCGCGACCGCCAGAGGGCTACGGACGACGTTAGAGCGCCTGTCTGGCAAGGAGCCACTGAACAGCCATGAGGGGAGGGCTGCTCTAGCGTGGGCCTGCAGTCTCCACCTCTGTTCCAGGGGTGGGGAACCTACAGCCCCCCAGCTTGCCTGGATCTGGCCCCCCCAAGGCTCTGCCCCCAGCAATGAGGGGCCATGCAAGTGAAGCCCCAAAACCCCTAAACCCTCACTGCCGTAGCCCCCAACTGAGGAGACCTGCCCCACATTCCCCTTGCCCACCGGAGCCTGGGGGCACAGCCCAGTAGATTGGGCGCTCCAGCTGGGCACCAGTGCAGCTCAGTGCTGGAAGGGGGGCCTGAGCCTCGGGGGGCCAGATCCAGGCAAGCCGGGGGTGCTGCATTCAGCCCCCAGGCCGGAGGCTCCCCACCCCGAACCAGTAGAAAGCAGGAGCCGCTATAGCTTGCTAGAGGTCAAGGAGGGGACTATGCATGGCCCCTCCCTGAGGAATGGGGGGACGTGCGGGGTGCTTAAGCAAACCAGGTTCTGCCAGGGCCCATGGAAGGACCCAGCTGGTGCCCTAGCACGTGGCTGAGCTGGAGCAAGAGGGTGACGCTCCACCCAGCGCAGGGCCAGGCCGGTTACCAGCTGGAAGCCTCAGAGCAGAGGGCCAGGTTAGGTGGCGCTTTTCCTGCCCTGCACAGCAGCCTGGGGACCAGCCCTGCCCTCTCGGGGCTCTTTGGTTGGGCCAGGGGTGCCTGGCTCATGGGACGGTGCCAGGAGACCAATGGGAACCCCACGTCTTAACCCAGGACCGTGGGGAGAGCCTTAGAGGTGCTGCAGGAGTTGTGTCCATGCAGAAGTGGGGGCTGTGGCCAGCTGGGGGCTAGTCCCCTTGGCGGACGGGTGAAGATGAAGGCCTGGCACCCGGGGGAGCCGGGCAGTGCTCGGCCAGCCCCAGGAGCTGGTACTGGCTAAACGCACGGCAAGTTTCTCCCAGCCCTGACTCAAAGCTCCCAAGGGAGAAGGTCTGCGGCCAAGATTTAGCAAGACGCTCCTCTGTAGGCCCATGCTAGAATGTGGGTGGCTGTTTGTTGGAGAAGCCAGTCCTCCAAGGGCCCCCCATGCCCCTGCTGATGTTAACCTGATCTACAAGGAAGAGGGCTAGAGGAGGACCTTCTACCCCCCTGACTGGGCAGACGCTCCACCCCCCAATACAGGAGCAGAATGTGGGAGAGGGGACGTTACCTTCTAAGTATTTCCTGGAATCCAGCAGGAGAGATGGCTGGTTCTCAGCCTGAGCATCCTCTGTGCCGGAGAGCGTTTCAGGTGTGGGGAGCCCTGAGGTGTCTTTTTGGCCTGGGATAGGCTCATCTGAACCAGGTGGTGGGAAGGATAAAGCAGGAGGCACTTCTAGGAGTTCAGAGCAAAGAGGAGAAGGCACCTCCTCCACCGCAGCTTCGGGAGAGGCAGGCCGACCTGGCACGAGAGGAGCGGCTGCAGGGGTGGAGCAAGGCTCTGGCGGCGGAGACTCGGGAGGCGGCGGAGACTCGGGAGGCGGCGGAGACTCGGGAGGCGGCGGAGACTCCTCGGCCAGGGATGCCGCCGAGGGCTCAGGAGAAGGAGAGGAACTCAGCGTCAACGGACTGGTTGCTTCTATGGTTGGCAGAGCCTCGGTCACTCTGCTGCCTTCACTACCTTCCAGTGGGAGCTGGCTTTGCAGATCGCCCTGGTCTTCTCGATGTGGCAGACTCTGCAGGTGTCCTGCATGGCTGGCCTGTGGCTCGGCACCATCTACACCTGCCTCCCCAGGGGAAATACCTGGCTCCGCAGGCTCCTCCAGGCTCCGAGAGCTCTCGTCCTCATCTTTGGCAGGCGGCCCCGAGGATAGCTGCACTGCCTCTTCCTCCGAGGGCCCTTCACTGTGCAAGCCTGAGTCTTCATCTGCAAAATCCGGGTCCTCCAGCACAGGGCTCACGGACTCGTGGATGTCTGGGGAGGGAGGGAGTCGCACAGGGCTGCCCCGCTCTCCGCTGCTCTCTTGTGCGTGTCCCGGCGTGCCCTCGGTGGGCTGCTGAGCACCCTGGCTGAGCAGCGCTGGGAGCGCATGAGCGGGCGTTTCCGGCAGAGGCAGAGCTTCTGCCGCCTCTTCTTGTGCTTTGCTGGCCTCCCAGGAGTCGGGGGTGGTCTCTCCGGAGGAGCTCTCCCAGACCTTCTCCTTGAGGCTGGCAAGGACACTTTGTGCTTCAGTCACCAGCGGGCTGCCCGCAGGACATGGAGGCCCCGCTCGGAGCTGGGAGGCCTGGAGGTTCCCGAAGGAGCCTTGTAACATGGCAGCGATTTGCTGCTGCTCGTGGGAGGCTGCTGGCAGGCCGACCGCCGTCTCTGCCAAGGCACCAGATGGCTCACGCAGTTCCAGGCTGGCTGGCAGGCCTTCTGCAGCCACAGCTTTGGGTTCCATTGAGTCAGGGCCCTCTGCTTCAAGGTGGCCATGGGGATGGCGGTCCCCAGCCTCCGCAGGGGGCTGGCCCACGTAGATCTCTGCCTCGGACGCAGTGAACAGCAGCTGCTGGCCGCCAGGCACTGGCCCGGGGGCTCTTCGCCTGGCCTGCTCCGAGCGAGTGGCACGTGGAGCTTCGTGGAGGGATGAATAGTGCAAACACACAGCCAGGCTCTGCCCAGGGTCTGGGCTGTGCTCAGGGGAAGGGCCCCGCACAAGCGACACGGGAGAGGCGCTGCTGGGGTGGGAATATTGCGGGTGCGGGACTGCCTCCTTCAGGCCCACTTCCTGCCAGGTCCGTGGGCTCTCTGCTTGCTCAGGAGCAGCCTGCTTCCTTCCAAAATCCTCCAGGGCAGGATCAGCCAGCCTGGGGACCTCTCCTGGGGTCTCCTCAGAGGCTATAGAGCTGCTGGGCATGAAGGACTCTGAGGCGGCTGGTGGCTCCGGAGAGGACTCTCTGGAGGAAGCCATCTCGCCGGGTTCCTCCCGTGCAGAGACCGCAGGGCTGTCAGAACCAGGCGAAGGACTGAGTGTTGCACGGCCTGGCGGCCGGCTTCCTCCCAGGACAGCGCCCCCGGGCAGGTCATCGCCGTCCCAAGTGGCCTCTGCGCTCTCCTCCAGCTCCACGCCCATCTTGCCCTGGGGCAGGGGAGCTCCTGGCCGATCCTCTTCAGTGCAGCAGGCTTCTCCTACCAACATGGCCTCAGAACCCCGTGCTTCCTCCTCCGGCACGTGGCTCAGACTCTCGCGCTCCTGCGGGGCGGCTGGCTCCTCTTTTGCAGCTGCTGCCACTTCCTGAGCAGGCTGGGTGCCATCCACCCCAGCCTCTTGGTTCCTGGCCCCCATCCCACCAGGCAGCTCTTGGCCACCGGGTTGGTCTCCAGTCACCTCGTCCGTGCGTCCTACCGCAGTGCTCTCCAGGGAAACGCTCTCGCTGCAGCTCACCAGGGCGGAAGAGTCTTGCTCCTCTCCAGCCGCATGTTCGGGCTCCCAGGGCGACCTGGAACCAGCAGTTTCTACTAGCCCCCTGTTGCCATCCCTCAGCTCAGGCAGGTTGGCATCCACGCTGCAGACCTGTGGGGCCTGGAGCAGGGCTTGCATCCATGCCGGCGCAGCGGGAGACTCCATCTCCAGTGGGTCTCCAAGGGGCTGAAGCGGAGCCAAGACAGGATGTGTGGGGCTGCATTCCTCCCTCCCCCATGCAGATGCCTGGCTGGCTTCCTCAGTGGCTCCGCTTCTCAGGGCCTCCCCGGCTCCCTCTTCAGGCACTGTTGTTTCCACAGACTCCCCCAGGCTCCCTACAGCCGGAGCAGCTGCCTTTGGCTGGGTCTCAATCGCCGCAGCGACGGGCGAGGCCCCAAACTCAGGTTCCAGGTCTGGTTCTGCGGCCTCAGCCGGCTGTGGCTTCTCTTGGGGGCTTGTCCCCGGCATCTCGAGGTTCTGGTCTGTGCCGCCACTTGGCTCTGCCGGCGCCCCACCGCCAGGCCTGCTCTGGTGCGGCTGAGGTTCTCTTGGGTGGGAATCTTTGGTCTCTGTCTGTGGGTGCAGCTGTGCTGGCTCAGGGAGGTGGCCGTTTGCTGGAGCTGGCTCCTGGCTCAGGGCTTCCTGCCCCCCGGTTGGTTCTGTGCTCAGCGGCATGGTGGCCACCTGGGGGAGCAGCAAGGACTCCGCTGTGCTGAAGGACGTCTCCCCACGGGTCTCGTGCTCAGATGCTAGGCCCCCCGCCAGCTCCCCGTCCTGCTGCTGGCAGAGCGTGCTGCTCCCATCCAGCAGCCCCTGCTGGCCCGGCTGCATCACGTGGAGGTCTGGGCTTTGGGGCTCCATCTCCCCAGGAGGGAGAGGGGGCTCTGGGTGTGGAGCCAGCACCTCTTCCAACATGGGCTCCATCTGGCCTTCTGTGTCCAGGAGTGCATTTGGCTCCGGGTCCTTTTCTCCCAGAGAGGCCTGGGGACCTAGGCTGGCTTCTATGCACAGCTCCCCTCGTTCCTCATTGTTGTTGACTTGGTCGAGGGAGACCTCCTCCAGCTCTTCCTCTGAGGAGGAGAAGCAGGCGATCAGGCACTCCCCTGCTGGCTCGCTGTCGGCTCGGGCCACTTCTGGCTGCTCCAGGCCAGCTTCATCAGCCCCCAGCCGGGCCTCAAAGGGACCTTCGCTCTTCCCTTCCAGGTCCTGGCTGTCCTGGTCTAGCAGGGCCAGGAGATGAGCTTCTGACTCCTTCAACCTAGCGCTGATCTCGAGTGCGGCGTCATCGCTGCCTTTCCCAACAGGAGGCTCTGCCAGCGTGTGGGGAGTCGGCTTCTGCTCCCAGGGCAAGGGGATTGCGGTTCCCATCCCCTCCCAGCCTCTCCAGGGCGTTGCGCACACCTCGGCTGCTGCCTGGCTCACAGGCTCCGCATTCACCACGGCCACCTCCAGGCCGGAGAAGGCCTCGGCCTCCTCGTCCGTATCGAAGCAGGCGATGAGGCACTCCGCATCGGGGAGCCCCTTCTCCAGGGCCTCCTGTGTGTCCGACAGCGAGGACCGGTGCCCGAGGGAGCTCTCTGAAGGGGGGCCACTCTCCCCTGGCGAGTCGCCTGCCCCATCAGAGTCAGCTCTCCAGAAAGACCCCCTGGGGGATGTCACGCTGGCTGGTTTCAGGGAGGGACTCCAGCTGCGGCCTGGGGGTGAAATGCTCCGGCTTTCTGGGCTCTCTTCAGCATCACTGAGCCTGTCCACCAGCGGCTTGGCGTGAGGCTCGGATTTCGGCATCTCCTCCCCTGGGGCGGGAGGATGCTGCTCTTCTGTCTCCGCGATTCCTTCCGGCCCATCCTGGGGAACCACACTCCCCTCTGGCTCTAGCCCAACTTGCACCTCCGTGTGCAGGACCCTGCCCAGCTCTGAGAACGCCGCGTATTCCTCATCCGTGTCCGAGGCATCCGACGACGTCTCCATCTCGCTCTCGCTGCTGGAGCAGGAGGCCCCCGGCTCAGAGTCCGCCGCAGCAGGTTTCTCCCCTTCCTGAGCCGAGGGGGTCACCACGGCGTATTGCTCGGTGCTGTACAGCCGCACGTCCGCCTCGCCATCATAGGAGGCCGAGTCCGAGGACGGGGAGGTGTCGTCCTGGTAGGCAAAGGACTCGTCCACACCCTCGTTGATGGAGTTCTCCGACAGGGAGTGCTGGAAGGAGGCCGAGGTGTCGTCTTCCTCCACCCCGTAGAGGTCGTTCTCCACCGACTCCCCCTGGGGGAACAGCATGATCTCCAGCGACTCGGCCTCGAAGATCAGGCTGCCGCAAAAGGGCAGCAGCGCGGCCGGGATCATCTGGTCATTGTCTGGGCCCTCGGCGAAGTCGGGGGGGAGTTCGGCCGAGGAGGCGGTGGGCTCCGCTTGCAGGCTGCTGGGCGTCTCCGCATCCGAGGAGCAGCTCGCCCCGGACACGCTGCTGGACTCCGACTGGAGGCCTGGCAAGGGGGTAGGAGAGCAGGACGACAGGCTGGACTCTGGAGGCTCTTTCGCTGCCTCCCTGGCCCCCAGGTTGGCCCTGACTTGCTCCAAGGTGAAGATGTCCATCTTCAGGAGCCCTCTGTCCAAGGGGCTGAGCCGTGGCTCTGTTTCATCCCCAGAGTCGTCTTCTGGCTGGGGCAGGCCCTTCTCCAGAATGGGCAGCGGCTCCCCAGGAGCCTGGAGCTCTGTGGTGTGAGGGACCTGTGCAGCAGAGGTAGCAATGTCAGAGTCCCACTCTGTTTCTGGTGTCATCTGGCCGTCCAGTTCCTCCTCGGCTGGCTCTGGAGGCAGAGCCATGTGTCCAGAGCCAAGGGTGTCCAAAGACACATCCCCTTCCTCCTCTATCTGCTCCGGAGCCAGGCCAGAGTGCCTGGGAAATCGAGCTGGCTCCTCAGAAAGTTCTGGCTCCAACAGGGGTTCCTCATACACCGCCGAGGCCTCCAGGGTCTCCGACTCGGCGATCAGGTTCGGAGAACAAGACGGGGAGGTGCTGGAGGTGCCCGAGGAGGCCCAGCTGCCCCCCTCTGCTGTGATGTAGGACCCGGAGGGTGAGGTGGGCGGGGAGCCCAGCCCTTCGTTGTCCAGGTCACCCTGCTCCTCACTCAGGCTGTCCTTGGCGTAAGGGTGGTGCTTGAGGTGGGAATAGACGGTCTTGATGGGTGTCGAGGGGGCTGTGAAGTACAGGTCCGGATCCAGGGCTGGTTTGCCCTGTGAGGACTCCACCTCAGCCAGCTTGGGGTGGGCATCTTTGGCAGGCAGGAGAGACGGGGAAGGCACGGCGGCCGTGGTTTCACCCTGAGGTAACGCGGTCTCCTTCAGCACCAGGCTTGGCTCTCTGGGCTCCCAGGGCAGCGGCCGAGGTGGCTGATAGACACACACTTGCCGGTTGTCTCTTGGCTTTGGGCAGAGAGACTTGCCCGGCGTGACCTGGGCCAAGTGCTTCCCAGCATCCTCCAAGCTGCTCTCGAGGATCGGCTCTTCCTCCTCACTCAACTCCTCTCCAGTGTCGGCCACCAGGCTCCCCGCCTCCGACGCAGGAGCCTTGGCCTCCAGCCGCAAGCTGGGCTGCTCTGCCCCTGCGCCCCTTTTGTCGTCGCTGCTGCACCGGGTCTCCTCCCCCATCACGATCCTGGTGTCCAGCGTATCCATGTCCAGCACTGCCTTCAGGCCTTGGGGGGCCGCGCAGGCTTTGGGAGGTGTTTCCGGCAGGACCTGGCCGCACTCGCTCAGCGCAGCCAGGCCAGTAGGTGAGCCGCTGGTAGCCGTGTCGCAGCTGGCTCCTTCGGGCTGGGGCCGGTCCTCGTTCTTGGTGGGCAGGAAGGCCGGGGCCCCCGGGCTGCCGAGAGAGGGGTCCATGGCAGCAAGACTTGGACAGGCAGAGTCAGCTGCCAGGGGGGTTGGCGGCAGAGTCAGGGCAGAGGGGAGCGAGGCGTCACTGCTGGGGGTGGACGCGCTGGAGGTGTTCCGAGAGCCATCTGGGGAGAGAGCAGAAGGAGACGGTGAGTCGTGTGCTTGCTCCGGGCCCCCCTAGAGACACGGCAGTGCTAAGCCTGTAGAGCCGAGGGGCACATGGTGCCACTAGAGCCCTTGTACCCCATTCGCTTTTCCCCAGTCACGGGGCTCAGACTGCAGCCATGGGGGAGCCAGAATGCAAAGCTGGCCCCTACCACAAGCTCCAGCCACGGGTCCAGCTCTGGGGAGATCAGAGCCGGCTAGAGGACACCTCTGCCTGCCGAAACGCCCGTCCCAAGTGCTGTTCCATTCCAGGGGCTGTCACCTTCTCAGACAAGAGGCGCACCGGCCTCGTCTCCAGTCACAGCCCATCCCTTCGGCCCCAGGGCTGGAATATTGCTCCCTTCCCTGCCCATTAAGGAACTGTCAGCCAAGCTCCTTCTGTTCTCCCCAGCAACGCTCACTGAGTTCCCCTCAGTTCCCTTGGTGCAGCTGAGGCCTTCAGTGGGTTTGCACCATCCCTGGGAGCCCGCCGGGGCCTGCAGAACAGGTGTGATGGTGCAGGCATAGCAAATGCCAGCTGAATGGTCAGATCTCAGAAGGTGTTTGCAGCACTGGCAATTCAAAGAACGCCAGCTCCCCCTTGTGTGCTGGTCACCAGGATCTGGGACTCACATGCCTGGGGGGGGGGGGGACGGGGACGGGGACGGGACATTTTAACCTGCCTGGTCTTACTCATGGATTTAAAAGGAGCTGTTCTTCTACAAAGGAATTACCACCCAATTAGAGAGGGGCTACAGAACTGGAATTGGATTACCCTGGGCTTGAATAAAATCATTAACTGGCAACACATTGCAAAGCCAATTTCCCCTGCCTTTAACATCTGCATTGTTGCATCAAAAGCTAGGAATGGGTGTGACGGTGCATCGGGGAGCCCCCCCCCCCCACCCTGCATCCCCATCCACAGCCAGATGTGACTCGCTGCCAGCCAGTAGAGTAAAAATGGGTTTATTGCTTCTCCAAGATACACCCCAGTGTAGGCTTGATGTAGGCATCGCATAGGCCAACAGCCTAGCTCCCTTGGGGGGGAATGAAGGGGTTCACAGGCCCCTGAACCCCCCATATTGATTTTCAGTCTGCTTCCTCCATGCTTCCCCATACTGACTGCCCAGCTCCCAGGCCCTGCCCCACCCCCAGCCGAGTGGCCGTCTCCTCCTCCCTTTGTCTCTCCCTCTGGGAAGAGCCTTATTTGCTCAAGCTGGGCCTAGGTGTCTGAGCCACTACACGTGGGTGAGTCAGTGGGAATCACACCTCACAGCCAGGCGGGGACACCGGGTTACAGAGCAGACAGCCCCCCCACTACGTCACAATGGGGCACATCCAACCCACCCAGCCAGCCTCGTTAACAGGGGTCCTACAATGGACAGGTACTTGTGCTGCGTATATATCTCTCAGTTTGTTATTTCCACTCCAACTCCCCCAACGAAGTGGGTTTTACCCACAAAAGCTCATCCTACATTTGTTAGGATAAGGTGCCAGACGACGAACTGCTTTGAAATGCCAAATTAGGGATGTTCACAAATGCTGGTGTACAAACCCATTCACCTGGGCAGAGGGTAGGCGATAGCCCCCTGTAACTGGGGGAAGATTTCATTAATTTCCTTGCCGCATATGACGATAGTGCATGAGACTGCAGCGTAGGGTTTCCTTAGGAGAAGTTTAGCCCTTGAGTTCAGTGTCATCAGTTCCAGTGTCTGATTTTAACCAGGTTTGTTGATGAGAAGTCAGTTAGACTTGACTACGGACAGTTTCAACACAAGAATCTGCTTCAAACCGAGCGAAAATACAAAGTTCTATGTTCACGTAACCTGCACACCTGGGTGTGGTGGGTGGTCCTACCTAGTGGCACAGAGACCACTTAGAGACGAAGCAGTCTGCTCTACCGCCTTAGTTGAGCGCCTGTGGTCTTAGCAGAACCAAACCTGGGTTCTACACACACAAGGCAGCACCTGTGCAGTGTGAGATAACAAGTGTAAGATCATCAAAAACACAAGTGTGCCGACACCAGGACAGTGCTTAATGGGTGTGCTGGGCAAGCTGCCATTGGCAGACTTGGGCTGAACAGGCAATCATGTTGTCAAAAGGAACCGACAGACACCCAGCTCCTTTGCGGAGCAAGCTGGCCTCTGGTCTGATCGGCATGTTGGTCCCACTGTTCGGAGACTGGCTGGGAGTTCAGCCCCGTTTACTGCTCAGATTCACACACACTGGGATCCGCCACTGGCAAACATGCCATGTTCCAGGAAGCCGTTTGCTTCACCTCCCCGCCCCGGGCTCTCCCTGGCCTTTCCCCACCCCGGCAGTGGCTCCCCGCTTCTGATCCCTTTTCTGCAGGTTCTGCCTGGACTGGTACCAGCAGTGAGCTGGGGCCCGTTCCCATCCGGCTATGGAATCAGCCAGCACCCCACCCCACCTGTTCAGGGAGACCAGGAAGGGAGCAGAGATGGGGCAGCTAGTCTCACGCTGACACCTCAACAGCCAGCGGATGGGCAGCCATGCCAGTCACTACATCAAGCCCAACACCACTGAAGGGCTCTAGTGCCCATTTCCAGTCCCTGCCCCAACCCCCCAGCCCTTCATGGGCTTCCATTACACACCCCATCCTCATCCCCCTATTTTCCATCCATGTGTGGCTTTTCCCCATTCATGTGCACCAGGGATGTACTAGTGCTGTTGATGAACCAAAAAGCAAAAGCATATAGGTTAATGCTATAAACTACACGCCTCCCCCCCGGACCTTCTTGCCAGTACATTTTTTAGCAGGCTGGCCAGCAGCCCAGCTCCGTTCTGGCTCACGCTGGGTCTAGGACCTCCCCCTGCTGTGACTCTGCATTTAAAGTGTATTATTAGGAGCCAGGTGGGCAGGCAGCCCGGCTCAGTTCTGGCTCATGCTGGGTCCAGGAGCTCAGACCCCCCCCAGACAGGGGCTGCTGTCACCCTGCACTGCTGCCTCTGTATCAGAGGCAGCAGCCCAGAGCAACAGGCAGCTGGTCTGCAAGGGGAGCTGGTTTTCAATCTGGCTCCCCTTGTGGGCCAGCTCCTGCCTGGCACCAGGCCCTGCTGCCTCTGATCCAGAGGCCGCGGAGTGGCAGGGGGCTTCTCGGAAGTGGGGCCGGAGTGCACTGGCTGCTGGCCCCGGCCCCTGGGACTATAGACTAATCGACTCACCGATAAGAGTTGCGATCAATCGACTATTCAATTAACCAACATCCAACACCCCTAACTTGCACAATACATGTTGTGGTGTGTGCCATCAGGAGAAACCAACCCGCTGTGGGCTCTCTGCTACTGGAATTGCAATCTCCCAGGCGGCCGCCCAAGCACCCAGCTCCCTGGGAACCCTGCCCTTGCTCCCTTTTGCTGGTAGAGGGCCAGGCAGGTCTCAGCAGCTCCCTGGGCAAGGCAGGACGAGGCACAGAGAGAGAATTACCTGTCAGCGTCCGGGGAGGCGAATGCAATCCCCTCCTCTGGCTGGCGAGCTGCAGCAATTGGCTCCAGGAGCGCTCCAGGCTAGAGGCGCTCCTGGTGAGCTTCCCAACACTTTGCATCTCCCCCACCTCACCCAGCAGCTGTGCCAGGACGCACCGATCTGTCCTGTAGTGTGGACCAGGAAACCAAGGGCTCCTGATCCGCCCCCAGGCAGGGCCTTCCCCAGTGCACAGTCACACCCAGACAAAGGGGGCACTGGCCCCCCAGCACAGCCAGGCATGTGGGCCAACGCCGCCAGGAGCTCTAGTTCCCCGCCTCGTCCAAAGAGCGCAGCCCTGGGAGGAGACCTTGGCTTGATGCCGGGACAGCGGCTCCGCGCCAGGGCGGACAGACAGACACTGCAGGCTGGGATCCAAGCCCAGGCTGCAGCCTCCTGGACACTCAGCACTTCCCGTTAAAGTGCCGACTCCCCCTCCCCTCCCAGCCGAGCGGATGCCCAGCAGAGAAATCCCACGGGGGAGCAGCTGGGCTCACCGCCGCGTAGCTCCCCTCAGCCACTCCCCTGGCTCTGTTAGGCAGCAGCCTCCCCGGAGGGGGCAGGGGAGGGATGGAACGAGGCGCTGCTGGTCTGACCACCCCACCAGACGGGCGGAGTCACATGCACGCAGTATTCCGGGGAGGTAGCATGGCCTAGCGGGGAGAGCACTGCACTGGGCCTTGCTTCCGAACTCTGCTATTTGATTGGCTTCAAGGTTTCACAGCCCGAGAAAGGTCACATGATCTCCTCTCCCCCCCCCATTTAGGCAAAGTTCTCTGGGGCAGGGCTTGTCCGTCCCATCCCAGACACACAGGACCCTGGCCTGCTTGGGTCTCCAGGGTACTGCAGCACACGAGAGGCTGTTGGGGAATGGCCGGCCATTCCCATGTTAATAGCCAAGCCCTCCCCAGAGCCTCGGGTAGAAGTGTCCCATCCCACAGGAAGCAGCTACTCCCGACAACAGCCATGCCCCGGGCTCAGCTCTGGGTCTCACCGAGCAAGTGACCAGAGAAGCCACAGACCTGGAAACCCACGTTAACCTCTCCCACGGTTCTCCCTCAAGCCCCCGGCCTCATCCTGCCTGTGCCTACCCCCTCCCCCCCCCCACCCCAATGCCTTTCTAAAGCTCTTTTCCTCTCCAAGTGCTGCCCACCTGCCCGCACAGCCTCCATCATATGCAGCCACCTCTGGGGTGGGGCGAGTGAAGTGCAACCAACTCATGACAGGCCCTGACGGGCTAGCCAATGATGTCAGGAGAAGGGGGGTTAGGCAGCTCAGACAGGACTTGGCTAATCCTCATCCCATCAGCGGCTGGCAGCTCCGTTTAGACGAGTCAGAGGGATTACGGTCTAGAGATGACCCTGGGGGATTGGAAATTGCGGTTCCAAGAATCCACGTGTCTCCAGCCAGGGTCCTGGTCTAAGAACTCATCCCTCCAGCTTACCTAGCCTCTTCCAGGGAGCGGGACAGGCCACTTGTAGGCGGCGAAATGAAGTGCATATCCCTCCATGCACAAGTGCAAGGTTAAGGCCTAGCGCCAGGCAGGCCTATAGCTGGAGACCCCTTAGGCAAGTCAGCCCCTCTGCGTCAGTTTACCAACAATGCTTCCATGCCTCAGTGGTCTGAGAGGCTGTGGATGGAAGCACTAGAGCAGGGCTGGCCAACCCACAGCTCACGAGCCGCACGCAGCTCTCCCTCCCCCCCCCCCCCATATTGTGGCTCGCAAAGCCTCCCACATGGCTTGCAAAACCACTCTGCGCGCCTAAACTGCCCGCCCCCCCCCCAGTTCCCAGTGCTCACCGTCCGGCCTGGCGAAGCAAAATTGTGCTGGCACCAGCCAACAGGCGCCTGATGTGGCCACCTGGAGTTTTGTTTAGAGGGGCAGTGTCTTTTTGCTCAACTTTTTCCTCCCTTGGCCCTTCGCGCTATTCCCCCCCCTGCCCAAAACTATTGTGGCTCTTTGCCTTCAACGGGTTGCCACCCTTCACTAGAGGGTCAGCGCTGCGTTCACATTTCCTCTGTCCCGCCAGTCCCTGTCTAGAGAGGGGGCGTGGTGTTTGCAGAGCCCAGGGCAGAGCTGGACAGAAGCTCCCCCACGCAGACAGAGCTGGGTGGGGATGAGAAGGGAACCAGCGCAGGTTCCAGGGGGTGGGGATGATGGAGGTGACACAGCAGAGGGAGGAAGGGACCTCCGCCTGGAGACGTTTCCCTAGAGGGGGGGAATACAGCACACCCAGGTCCACTGCCAACCCTGTGCCACTCCAGCTGCTGGCGGTAAATGGGTCAGAAGGTGAGACAATAAAGCCGGGGGATTACAAGGCAAGCGGCAGCACCGGCTGCAGGGAGCAACATGCAGCTAAACCCACGTAAGCCCCGGCCTTGAGATCTGAAAGGCATTACAGTTACACCACCAAGGCGGGCGTGGGGGGGGGGTGTCACTACACAGCCCTGTTCATACACACGGAGCCGGCTCTGCTAGTCAGACATCTTGGTTCTGAGGTGCAGCTGCCTCTGGGGTGGAGCGAGCACGTCGCATGTGCGTTTTCTGCCTCTGCATGCCGTGAAGGCAGGCCCCTGGGCTGGGTCGCCACTCAAGTCCACCCAAGGCCTCCTCCCTAGCTCGCCGCTATGGTCATTCCCGAAGCATCAGACTCTAGTCCAACCTAGATCTTCCTTTGCCAGCTCCCCCCAGCAAGGGCACTCAGACAGGAGAGGCCAGGACCTGGGGATGTAGCCACAAGCCTCCCCAGCAACAGCCAGGGCTAGGGGGGAGGGGGGGTCGTGAACCATGGTACAGGCACCACCTCCCCCCAGGCACTATGGAACAGCTGCTGTTCCTGTAGCCCAGGGGTGGGCAAAAGGGTCTCCAGGGGCCAGATCTGGCCCACCAAGCAGGGTGATCCGGCCCAGAGACCCTGCCGCATCCCCACCCCCAGGGCAATCAGGGCTTGGGGACTGGGGGAGCACGTAAAGTCTCCTGCCAGCTGCTGCTCAGCTGGCAGTGACTAAGCCCAATGCCCCCTGCCCCCACCCTGCAAGGGGCAAGACACTCCCTGTGCTCCCCCTTGCCAGGCCCTGATTGGCCTGGGCACAGCAGGGAGGAGCACGCCAGGGGCACCAGTGCCTAGAGGGAACTGCCAGCTGTTCAGAACAGCTGGTGGTTCTCTGGGGAGGGTGGGGCAAAGATTTCGTGCCCCCCCCCCGACCAATCAGGGTCTGTGGGCATGGAAGTGTCCTGGCCCTGCCCCTTCTACCTGGGGCCCCGCCCCTCCTGCAAGTCTCCTAAAAAGGTCTGAAGTGGCCCCTGGTCAAAAATGATTGCCCACCCCGGTGTAGCACCGTGTTCCGCCCGGGTTACTGGGGAAAGGACAGGCTTGGGGGCAGGGAGCAGATCTGTCAAGGGCCATTGGTCAGGCCTGCGATAGACCAGCTCAGGTGCCTTTACCCATTTCTGAAAGCCCTGCTAGTGACAGTCACAGAGACATCCCCCTCCAGAACGAGCACCCCCCATTGGGCCTGGCATATCACAGGGGCTGTGTCCCATGGCTGCTCTCCCGATTCCCCTCTCTAGCCGGGCCACGAGGCCGGAGGCAGACAGTCACTGCCCAGGAACGCTGCAGAGCTGGGGTCTGTTCTCAGCCTTGCCAACAGGCGACTGGCTTGCCCAAAGGAAGGCAGGCCAGCCCTGTGCAGAACGCCAACCCTCCAGCCTAGCAAGCCATGCCAGTGGCTGCACCTAGATGCTGCTCCGGGCCCTGGGCCAATTCTCCCCCTTCTCTGTCCCACCATGGGGGTGATGGGAGTCGGGTTTGGCTCACCCCAACCAGGTATAACTTGTGCCCGGTGTTGCACCATCCCCGGGCCGGGTTCCACGGGCCCATGTCCAGTAACGGGACAGGGCGTTTCCCCATGGGGAGCCTGCCCCCTCGTGTTGTGCTCACGGTAGAGTTACCACCAGGCTTTGGCTGGGTCGGTCCTGCTGCTCTCCCATGCAGGGGAGGGGTGTTGAGTAACTAGCAGCCACCAGGGAGGTGGTGATAGGTGTCACTGAACAACTGAGACACTTGGCTTTCCTGCACCACCATGCCCTCCACACGCCACGCCCGAGCCCGGACCCCCTGCACTAGAGCTCAGCATTCCCCTCTGGGAGCGGGCGAAGGGCGTGGCACCCACACTGGCTCTGCCCAGACCCCGCGTTCCCATCAGCGTGTGGTGAGCGCTGCTGTGAGGACGTCCCCGGCCACACCGGCCTGAGCACCACACCCGGCAGCGCTGCGACCCGGGCGCTGTGGTGCACAGCGGGGCTCGCCAGCTGCGCTAGTCCCGGTGCTGCCGGACAGCCTCCCCCAGCGAGCCTGGCCGAGGCGGAACACGCCCTCGGGAGCGTGACTGGCACGCCAGGAACACATCCACCCCCGAGGCCACTGGTCCCTTTAGGCTCCATGCTGGAAGCCAGGCCCGGAGTTCCAGGACACGCTGCTTTCAGACAGGGCCAGGAGCAGTGCCTGGCTCATGCTGGAGTGCAACTGACCAGAGTCAGCACTGGGCCGCCCGCCAGCCGCAGCCCTCATGCACCAAGGAGATGGGGAGGGAGGGGAAACGGTGGGTTTTGCCAGCTCTAGCGCACGCAGGTTTCGTGGCTCTAGTGGGGGGGGGGGGTGCCCAGCAGGTGCTGCCTACAGCAGGTGTTGGAGGAGCTCCCATTGCCAGAGGGGAGAGACGCTGGGGCTGGAAGCAGCCCCACTGACCCAGGGCCCTCCTAGAGGACACCCCGTTCCTCCCCTCCCCCCCCCCCCGGATATCCTCTATTGGAGGCAGCTCTCCAGAGCCTTTTCTGGGGGAGGGAAGGGGGGGCGGGACCCATTTGAACTGGCCGAGCGGCCTCTGGCGGGAACGAGTGTCATCCAGCCAGTTGCCGGCTACGAACTCACGAGCAACAGCTCCCTCCAGCCGCTGTTCTCCTGCCTGTCGGGTTGGCATGACAGCCCTTCGTTACCAAGGCAACTCTGGTCGCTGACTTCAAGGGTAGGTCTCTGCCTGTCTGTGCCCCCATTACTGTAACACCCAGCGTGTTTATCCTCACTATCCCCACGTGGCAGGCCAAGTACCCCCATTGCACAGGAGGGGAAACTGAGGCAGAGATGAAGGGACTCACCCAAGGTCACACAGGAGCCTAGGGCACTGCAGGGACTTTGTTCCAGGCCCTGGGCCAGGCTTCAACTACTGCTGGATCATGGGTGCCTGTCTCCTGGGGTGAGGGGAGAGAAGTAACAGATTTCCTGGGGGACCTTGGAGAAGCCGGGTTGGATGCTTTCAGTGAGTCACTTCCCAGCACAAGCTGCTGTCTGTGTTGCCTGGCGGGGGCCGGGGATCAACCCACTGAGCTGCCCAGCTGGGGTTCAGCCACCCGTGCTGGTGCAAGAGAAGCCCACCTCACACCCAAGCACACCCTGCAGCCAGCAGTGACAGGCCTCACAGCCCCTTCCCCCCCCCCCATGCCCTTCCTGGGCTTTACATTGCAGAGCAGGAGCTGGTGCACACCAGAAGCCGGTTTTTAAGCCAGCTCTGGCACATACCGGCTCCTCTCCCAGGGAGCCGGCTGATGCCCCCACTACTGGCTCTGATGGAGCCAGCAGCACAGGGTGGCAGCCAGCTCCCTGGGGCAGGGCTGGGAGCCGGCATGTAACCGTTGTAGTAATGGGTGAGCTCATGCTTAATGGTTAACCGTTAAACGGTGACATGGTTCCATCCCTATTAGAGAATCCTTAGTCCTGCCATGAATGCAGGGGGACCAGGCTAGAATGGCAGCTCTACCTTCCCAGCCTACTGTACCCCTTTCGGGAGTCTGTCTTGTGTACCCCCAAAATTCACTTCACTGAGAAGTGCTTGCTTGCCAAAAACACCCAGACAGACACAAAAGAGTGCCCCAGCTCATGGTTCCTGACAAATCGCAGACTTATTTTGCCAGTTATAAGTCACTTGGAACATCAATATTGGACTTACACCTCCAGGTAGAGTGTCAAGACCAGTATTAAAAAGCCACTGCCTAAGAAATGTGATTTGGCCCTGACTTCACTAGGGCTTTCCATGTGGCCTGTTCTAGAGCTAGCAAATACCTGGAGGGGTTGCTGTGCCCCTGGAAGACCTCTGTGTACCCTTGGGGTCTGCAGAGCCCTGGCTGAGCACCACAGCGCTAGCTGGCCTCGAGGTTCCTGCCGGCCCCACAACTCCATGGCAGGCCGGCCAAGGAGCAATGAGCTTATCTGCAGGAAGGGAGATTTTGGGGGGCTGTTAGGAAGCATTTCACTCCGTTACTCTTAGGGTTGCCTGATGGTTTCAACAAAAATACCAGACACACTGACATGACGTCACAATCCACATTGCATCTTAAAGACCGGACATTTCTATTTTCTCATTTCAATTTTCTCCATTTGTCGCCTGAACAGAGAGCTCAAAAACTGGACTGTCTGGTTCAAAACCAGACACCTGGGAACCCTATATGCTCTGGAATAGGCTTCTGTGATCGCCCCTTGACAAGGTTTAAGAGCAGGCCAGACTGACACCTGCCAGGGCTGGTTTAGGGTTACTTGGGCCTGTCTCAGACTGGACCCCATAATGCCTCAAGGTCCGTTCCTCATGGAACTGGCTGGCGAGAGCCCAGAAGCACATTGCAAAGTTAGGCCCACAGGCTCCCTCCCTGATATGCAGCCCCCTCTGGGGTGGAGCGCAGCAGTAGTCCGGCACGAGCAACCTCAGCGGCAGGAGAGGCTGGGCCAAGGCACGGCCAAACCCCCACTGTGTAAACGACTACGTGCTGCCAGCGACTGCAGGCCCTCAGGCGTGCATCCACACCGGTCACGAGGAGCCACGGCCGGAGCCAGCCACGACATCCTTCGCCTCGCTCCTGCGGAGCCTGTCTTCCTGGGCCGTTCCCGCCCCAATGCCGACCCCAGCCCTGCTTGGTGCTAGAGCCCAGACCCGCACAGAGTAGGGCTGAACGGCCACGGGCCTCAGACGGCCCCTCCAATGTGGTGAGGGGTAGGGGGGGTCCCTGAGGCAAGGTCCCCTCCAGGCAAGAATGGCTCATTCGGGGCCTTCCTTCAAATCCCCCCCCCGCCCCCCAAGCCCAAATCCCCACTGCCAGAGCCAGATCACCCTCAGAGGCCTGCCAGGGACAGGCCAGGCTGAGGGCTGCTCCTCCACCTGCAGCCCCCCAGCCTCGCATTGCATCCCCTGCGTGGCCAGGAGGCGTTTCCTCACAGATGGCCACTCGCTGTGGCACAAGCCACAGCCAGGCTGGGCAGCTTATGGAGGGAGCCACACTCCTGATTTCTCCTCAGGCTGCCGATACCCCACGGCAGCCCCTCAGCTACCTCCCTGCTCGACCAGCTGCAGCCAGCCCCTACCAGCCCCAGAGCAGCTGTCAGCGGTCAAGCCTCACCCCACAGCAAACCCACCCCTCACCCCATGGCACCAAAGCCCAGGGGCCACGTAGGACAGGCCACAGGGCAGCTCAGAGGAGCCACTTAGAGAACTAGCGAGGCCCCCGGCAAGCACAGGAGTCTGATCTCTGCTGCAGGGAGGGCACAGCAAGGGCTATGCCCCAGAGGGGAACCCAGAGCAGGCAGGCAACCCACGTTGCAGAGACCTGGTGCCTGCAGCCCGGCTAAGATGCTTGGTACCCAGGCCCCCCAGCCAGCGGGAGTCCTGCCGACAGGCTCTGGCATGGAGCCTGACCCTGAACTCCCCCCACCACCACCATGCCCCCACAGCGGTCACATCCCAGGCTGCCAGCCAGAGCCCCTCCCTTGCCCCCAGCCAGAGCCTGACAGCTCATCACAGCAGCTCCTACCCCTGCCCTGGGCATGGCAGCCTCAGGGACACCCCCTCTGGCAACAGCATAAGGCATGGCACTGTTCCAGGGCTTCCCACAGAGAGCAGTAGGGACAGCTCATGGGGGGGTGGGGGGGGTGTCAGTGCCAGGCTCAACAGCCTCAAGCCAGCAGAGAATCCACTAAAGGCACCCCAGCATTGCCAGCCCCACAGCCAGGTCCTACTGGGCAAGGCCAGCCCCATAGCTACCAGGAGAGCAACTTCCACAGAGGAAGGCCTGAGCCAGCAGCAGCAAGTTGTGGTGGTGCCCAGCTGTGCACCCCAGCTGGCCCCTGTGCCCATAGGGCAGAAAGCACAGCACCTGAGGCTGCTAGAGGCCAGTACCACCCTCCCCATGCTTCAGCATTACCTGGGAGTGGCTGCAACTGGCTCTCTCCTGAATGCATGGGGGAGCCTTGGAAACTCAGAGAACCTCCGTCTTCATCAGTCTGCAGGCTCCTCCACCCAGAGCCAGGCTAGAAAGAGCCCTGTCCCCCTCACTGGGCTGGGCTGAACAGCCCCTTTAGTGCTCCAAACCCAATAGCAGCTGCTGCACAGCACTCCAAGAAGGACTCTAGCAAGCTGTGGAACCAGCCAGGACCTCACCTTTTATCAGGTAGGAGGAGGGGTGGGGCCTGAGTGTTTCAATGACTTCTGGGAGGCAAGGGGCGTGGCTTAAAATCTTGCCTTATATAAGCCACAGCTTCAGGCTGCCTTTCTCCTAGTTACTGGTGTCCTCCGGCTAGGCTAGCTCCAGGGTTGAAGGATGTAGCTGGGGGAAGGGGGCTAGTTAGTTTGGTGTGTCACCTCAGGAGGGGTAGCTGCACTGTCTTGCAGGGATGGGAGGCAAAGCCGTGGTGAGGAGAGCCACTGGCTGCCCTTTCCCACCCCAGGGACTGAATCCTTGCTGTGGGCCCTTCATGCATTGCTTCCCCCTCCCCCTGCTTGCTGTGGAAGAGGAGGGGTTAAAATGGCTAGAGGCTATAAAATCATGACTGGTGTGGAAAAAGTGAATAAGGAAAACTTATTTACTTGTTCCCACAATATAAGAACTAGGGGTCACCAGATGAAATGAACAGGCAGCAGGTTTATAACAAACAAAAGGAAGTTTTTCTTCACTCAGCGCACAACCTGTGGAACTCCTTGCCAGAGGATGTGGTGAAGGCTAGGACTTTAACAGGGTTCAAAAAAGAGCTAGATAGATTCATGGAGGTTAGGTCCATCAATGGCTATTAGCCAGGATGGGTAGGAATGGTGTCCCCAGCCTCTGTTTCTCTGGAGGTGGGTGACAGGGGAGGGATCATGTGGGGATTACAGGTGTGTCCCTTCCCTCTCAGGCATCTTGTATTGGTTGCTGTCAGCAGACAGGGCACTGGTTGGTCTGACTCAGTCTGGATGTTACCCAGACTTTCCAGCCCGGGGACAAATGCCAGAAAAGGTAATCTGTGCAGAGGCTAAGCCGTGACTTTGCATTTCCATCACACCGTCCATCTCCAGATCTCACTAGCAACTGCCACCAGCAAACCAGAGCAGGTGACTCACGTTAGCTCAGCCTCACAAACACCAGTGAGCTTGGCTAGTACCATGCACCCTATTTTACAGAGGGGGAAACCGAGGCAGAGCGGGGCCGTGAGTTGCCCAAGGTCACTCAGTGAGTCAGTAGTGGAGGGAGGAAGAGGTCTGAGAATGCTGGATTCCCGGTCCTCTGCTGTAGCCACAAAACCCTGCTTCCGCTCACAAGAGGGGTCCCGCCCAGAGGCTCTGCTGGTTAATGGTAACCTTGCCTCCCTGGCGCCCGCTTGACCGGATCCTGTCGCTGTGCCAAAGGGGAGGTGTTCAGGGCAGGAAGCGACAGAGGTGGGATGAGGGTGTTCCTAGCTCCCAGGTGCGTGCTCCTTCCTCTAGGTCTGGGAGTGACAAGCCGTAAGCTGCCTCCTCTCCAGGTACAACAGGGCCCTGCCAAGGGTTCCCCTCTCCTCCCCTCCCTCCTGCAGCCGGGGAGGTCACCTTGATGCTGCCATTAACCAAGCCCTGTGCAAGGATGGCTCCGGCCTGGAGCCTGTCACAGGATCTGAGCTGTGCAGGTCTGTACCTGCTGCCAGCTTCCTGTCTGCTGAGCCACGGCTGCCCCCGCTGACGCACTGTCCTTGCCCACGAGCAGATCTAGGCCAGATACAACCGTGCTGGAGCCAGGCAGCGAGGCCCAGAATCACGGACTTATTCCTGGGAGCAGGGAGAGAGGGGCTGGAAAACGTGGATGGTTTGGGGGGGGGCAGAGTATGAAATCAGAGGGCCTCTCTGGGGTACCCCGGCTGGGTGGGCGGGCTCACTACGATTCCCTGGGTTCCCGGACTGCAGAAATGAGTCAAGCCTGCTCTTCTCCATGTGGACTCTCCGCCACGGGAGATATTTAAGTGTAGCTTAGAGAAACATCTCTCAGATGACCTAGATCGGGGTTCCCCACCTTTTTTATACCGCCGACCGGCAAACTCGTTCCAAAACGTAGGGCGGACCGGTCTCCATCGGCTGAGTCCCGAGGGCAGAGGGTCCCCGGGGCAGGGTGCTCTTAGGAGACGGAGCCAGCAGCAAAGCATGGGTTAGCTCAGCCCTGGAGGTGGTCTCTCGAGCAGGGCGGGGGATTAGCTAGTTCAGTTTAGCCCCGGGGGCAGTGGAGGGAGCACTGGACTATGGCAGGCGCTCTAGTCTGAGTTCTGCCATGGACCCGTTTCCTGCCTCAGTTTCCCCACCCCTCAAATGGGGAGTGTGACGCTGCCCTCCTTCGCCGAGCCCTCTGAGAGCTGGTAATGCGATCTATCGGGCTGAGGCGAGCTGGGATTACGGCGAGTCCCGAGCTGCTGCACCGGCTTGCAGCTGAACCGCTTACTCCTGTTTCTCTAGCTAGCGTCCTGGGTGGGAAGAGAACCAGAGACTCCTAGAACTGGAAGGGGACCTGGAGAGGCCACGGAGTCCAGCCTCCTGCCCTCCCAGCAGGGCCCAGCACCGTCTAGATCAGCGGCTCCCAAGCACTGGTCCGTGGATTGGTGGCAGGCCACGAATCCCTGCCTGCCAGGCTGTGGAACTCTCTGTCCCGCCTGGGGTAGCCTCGTCCCAGCCCTGGTTCTAGCTCCATGGCAGCCACACAGCCCGGCCAGTGGACCGCGTGGCAGGTGGCTGCTCTGGGGGTGGGGCTCCCCCAGGGCACCTGGGCTGCTCTGGGGGCAGCCGGCCAGCGTGGCGGAGCGGGCCTGCTCCAGGACTGGCCGGGCTGCATGGCAGAGAGAGGCTGCTCCGGGAGCCCAGAGCAGGGAGAGGAAGCGACGCGCACGTAGCCAGAGCGCTCGGAGGTGCGGCCGCCACAGCGCATGGGCCAGCGATCACGTGCAGGAGTGATCACGGCTCCGTGGCCTCAGGAACCCACCAGCCAGCGCTTTGCCTTCTCCCCTAGGAAGGAGCCAGCCAACAAGCCCCCCCCTTGCCAGACACTCCCCTGCTCCCAGTGCCTCGGTCTCCCCCGCCCTCTGGGTGGTCAGGAGGCGGCTGATCCAAGGCAGGCAGGGCCAGAGGAGTCATTAGCTCAAGTGTCCAAAGCACCTGGGAGAGCCAGGTTAATGAGTATCCTCCGGGGGGGGCCTGCTGGGCTCACCTCCCCGTGGGCAGCTTGCCGGCCGGGCCCCCGGCCATGCAGTGTCGCTCTCTGCCCCCACCTTGGGCCGGGACTGCAAACCCTCTCTGGACCGCCTGTGTCCCTGGCCTGTCCGTCTCCCTGGCTTGCCCCGAGGCAAATGGGCTGCTAAGAGGATGGGGGGGTGGAATTAGGTTACACCCCTGACAAGGTGCCTGGCCAGGCCGTTGGAGCACTGCCAGGACATTGGGGTACAGCCAGGAGATTGGGGCGCGGTCAGGTTGAAGGGCTCCTGAGCTCGGCTGTGCACTGGGGTTCACTGTCACGAGCGTTGGCAAAAGGGGGGGTGGAGCAAGGCCGCTGCTGTGCCTCTGGGGCCCCATGATGGCAGCTGCCCCTCGCCGGGGGGGGGGGGCTGCAGGAGCAGGGCCCCAGGAAGGAGAGATGTTAGGGCAGGTGGTAGTGTTCTGTCTTTGCAGGCAATCCCGCGCATGCGGCCGAACCCCAGCCCCATGGCGCTGGGCACAAAACCCACAGGGAGAGACGGCCTGGCCCGCCAACGACAGCCTAAATTCCCTCAACCCTGCCCCGCATTGCCTCTTCCCCCCAACCTGCCCCATATCGCCTCTTCCTCCCAACCTGCCCCATATCGCCTCTTCCCCCCCAACCCTGCCCGCATTGCCTCTTCCCCCCAACCTGCCCCATATCGCCTCTTCCCCCAACCCGGCCCCATATTGCCTCTTCCTCCCAACCTGCCCCATATCGCCTCTTCCCCCCCAACCCTGCCCCTCATCGCCTCTTCCTCCCAACCTGCCCCACATCACCTCTTCCCCCCAACCCTGCCCTCCCTCGCCTCTTCCTCCCAACCTGCCCCATATCGCCTCTTCCCCCCAACCCTGCCCCGTATCGCCTCTTCCCCCCAAACCCTGCCCCCATCGCCTCTTCCCCCAAACCCTGCCCCCTATCGCCTCTTCCCCCCAAACTCTGCGCCCCTCTCTGCCTTCTCCCACCATTGCTGGCCCTTAGGGCTGGTAAATAGTGGAAGGGCCCAACTCCGACACTGT
This sequence comes from Pelochelys cantorii, assembly GCA_032595735.1. Classification (NCBI taxonomy): domain Eukaryota; kingdom Metazoa; phylum Chordata; order Testudines; family Trionychidae; genus Pelochelys; species Pelochelys cantorii. The sequence goes on along the minus strand of CM064327.1, from coordinate 258,887,726 downwards.
GTCCCTGCCACAATTTTAATTGCTAAATGGGGTGTCCCCAAATGCCTCCTCCCGGCACCCCAGCACCCCCTCGCCTGCAGGCACCCGGCGCCTATGCTGCCTGAATGGGCAGGTTTGTCACTTGGTGTGGTGGAACTGGTCCCAATGGAGAACTAAACCTACAAAGGATTCTGGGTAAACCACATTCGCCCAGCCCACACAGTAACTCACAGCCTGGCTCCCTCTTCCGCACGGTCAACGCCTGTCTTAGCCTCCAGCTGAGGCCAGGACCCCTTATCAGTCGGGGCTGTACGTACCCCTAACGAGAGACCACCCTGCTCCAGCTGGCTAAGGCAGAGCCAGGTGTACCCTGATTTCTTTTCCAGGAGAGGAAACTGAGGTACAGTGACCCACCCACAGCAACGCAGCCAGGATGTGACCTCCCCCCCTTGCCTGTGTCCTAACCTGCCTTTTCACCCATCCGCCTGCTTGGTTAGCGGGCTCACCCCCTACTAACCTGTCTGCCCTGTTTGTCTCTAGAGTCCATCTGTGGGGCAAATATCCTGCTGGTGAAACTCTGCAGTTAGCAGTGGTGTAAAAGCCGGAGGAATCTGGCCTTATTCCCACCTATGCCTGAGGCCTACTGTGCAGAAGGTTTAAAACAAAGAAAAGGAAGTTTTTCGTCATGCAGCGCACAGTCAACCTGTGGAACTCCTTGCCAGAGGATGCGGTGAAGGCTAGGACATTATCAGGGTTCAAAAAAGAGCTAGCTAGATTCATGGAGGTTAGGTCCATCAATGGCTATTAGCCAGGATGGGTAGGGATGGTGTCCCTAGCCTCTGTTTCTCTGGAGGTGGGTGACAGGGGAGGGATCATGTGAGGATTCCCTGTGGTGATCCCTCCCTCTGGGACACCTGGCATTGGCCACTGCAGGCAGACAGGACACTGGGCTGGATAGACCATTGGTCTGACCCAGTGTGGCCGTTCTTATGTGCAGCTACACTCCGGCTACCAGCCTGGCACCTTCATGCCCGGCTCCCCTGGGCCTCGCGGGCTCTCCTGACCCGCTGCGCGTGGCCCATCCCCCTAAGGGCGGCTCAGCTCTCTCCTCCGGGCGGCTCCCCATTTTCTTGTACCGGGGCAGAGATTTTGGTTCCTCCCACACTCCGTGGCCCCTCTCCCCAGCCCTTCGTCCTGCTCCCCGCCTTCCCCTAGGCTGCCCTCTCTGTCTCCCTTCTCCTCTCCATGTAGCCCTGCCCCACAGTTGCTCTCCACACTGCTCCGCCCCCCCCCTTTCTCAGCACCCCATCTCTCCTCACGCCTGCACCTCCACGTGGCTCTGTCCCCTCACGGCCGCCCGCCTCTGTCTCACAAGGCCGCTGGCAGTGCCCATCTCCATGGAGGGCAGCCTGGCGTCCCCCCCCGCCCCCTCACTGAGGACAATGAGAGAGGGCAGCCACATTTTCCAGGGTGTGGGGAGACAGAGGAAAGCATGGTGGCCATCTTGGCTGAGGGCAATGTGTGGCTTCACTCCTGTTGAGAACAGTGAGGGAAGGTGGCCATTTTGGGTAAGGGCAAAACCATGGGGCGGGGGGGAGGGGGGAGGGGAGAAGACCTCCACTTGGCTTTATACTGTGCGCAGCTGTTGAAAAAACCTCCCTATGCATCTGGGCCCTGGTGATGCCACCAAACCGGCCCCTTTTCTGGCCACAGCCCGGCTGGGCCACGGATCCTGAACTTTTGGAGGCCAAAACTCTGTGGCCAGTGGAGCCCAGTTCCCCTGCAAGGTGACCCAAATGAAAAGGGGCCGCAAGAGAGCCGCCCCTTCGCCCTTCTCACATCTCTGGCCTGTGCGCTGGGGGAGACGTGGTGAAAACCAGACGTGGCCTTGCCGGGGACCTGCACCAGCCGGGCTGCAGGATGCTGGGGGGGGGGAGGTGTTGATAATTGAGCCGAGCTCTCTGGGAGATGCAGAAGCAAAATTTCCAATGCCTGGCTCCCTGCCAGTGTCCAGACAGTCCACATGCGGCTCTCGGGGCCCGTGGAGAGGACTAAGGCGACTGTCCCCCCCCTTCCGCGAAAATATCGCCCCTCCCCCCCAGCACTTCCTCGGCGGTGGAAAGCAGCCCATGAATAATAAATGCCACTAGCTCCCAGCACAAGTGCAGCTGTCTCCTGGCTCCGAGTCCTCGCCCGGGGGGGCAGCGGTCAGAGCCGGAGTCCTGGCTTGTGCCGGGCACTAGCCCTCTGGGGCGTGCCCAGGAGGGAGTGCCCCACATGAGGGCGGGCGGGAGGGGACTCGTGAGACGTCCATGGGCCTGCTCTGCAGCCTTCGCGGGCTTTGGGCTCGTGCGCGAGAGGCGTGGACGCTGAGCTCCCCAGGTCCCAGGTTTGGCTCCGCCCACAGGTGACCGGGGCTGCGGGCGTCACACGCCCACGGGGGGTAATCTGACCCAAATCCTGAAGCTGGGGCAGCAAACAGCGGTTCCCTTTTAGCCCCAGTGCTAGGCCCTGTGGGCCAGGGCACAGAGGATTGTTTTATTTTCCCTGGGAGTGCTCCACCCCTGCCCTGAGGCCCCACCCCCAGCTCCGCCTTCCCTTGAGGCCCCGCCCTCCCTCCACCTCTTCCTGCCCCCCTGAAGCCCCTTCCCCAAGGCCCCTCTGCCTCTCCACAACTGGTGGCTCTCCATTTGAGCCGCCAGACAGCTGATCAGTGGCCCCAACCAACAGCTGTGGCTGCGGGGGAGGGGCTATGCACCCACTATTTTCCCTCCCGGGAGCACCCACAAAGCTGCCCTTATACCTGCGGGGGAGGGCCCTGACTTCTGCTCCCACTCACGGCCATGAACTCTTCTCCTGCCGTGGAAGGGTTACGAGCTCGTTCCCAATCAGGCTCGGCAGCCTATGCCTGGTCATGGCCGAGCCCTTGATGCCTCACACCCCCACAGGGATTTGCCATAATGGCCTTCTATAAATACAGCTGATCTGACTTCAGCCACCAACAGGGCCGTCCGCCACGCGGGGGCTGAGCAACCCCGGAGCAGAAGGGGTAATTCTGCTGGTTCCCTCCCTGTCTTGTCTCCCAGGCGCCGTTTTGGGCAGTCTATGGTCTGCGCGGTGACGTACTCGGGAGCGAAGGGTGGCACATGTCTCCAGTTCGAGCGTTCCAGGGTCTTTTGAGCGCCCTCCACCCAGGGGCCAACCGCCAACAGCGCTACAGAAGATTTTTAGAAGCTGGTGGCTTTGAAAATTCTTCCCTGGAGTTTCGTCAAACTTGGCGCCCCGCGGAATACCCCACTGACATGGGAGGCCGGCTGCCCTCAGGGGTTGAAATGGGGACCGTGGGTTGCTTTGCCACGGGCGCTGAGCTCTCCCAGTTGTGAGATCAAACAGCCTCGCATCCCCGGTGGCTCAGGCAGAGTACAGGCGGCATGTAGCACACTCGGACCAAGTGGGGCACGCTTTATTCTGGGGCAAACGCTGTTTTTTTCCCTGACAGGGCTGAAAAGGGTGGGGTAAGGGCCATTCCTGGTTTGAGAGCCTTTCAGATTGAACACCAGAGGTGAGATTTAACCATATTTCCCCCTTCAGGGGGGAAAACCAGGGTACACCCACATCTTGAATACTGCGTGCAGATGTAGTCACCTCATCTCAAAAAAGATCTCTGGGCACTGGAAAAGGTTCAGAAAAGGGCAACCAAAATGATGAGGGGTTTGGAATGGGTCCCATATGAAGAGAGATTAAAAAGACTTGGACTTTTCAGCTTAGAAAAGAGGAGACTAAGAAGAGATATGATAGAGGTCTATAAAATCATGACTGGTTGGAAAAAGTGAATAAGGAAAAGTTATTTACTTATTCCCACAATATAAGAACTAGGGGGTCACCAAATGAAATGAATAGGCAGCAGTTTTAAAACAAACAAAAGGAAGTTTTTCTTCACTCAGTGCACAGTCAACCTGTGGAACTCCTTGCCAGAGGATGCGGGGAAAGCTAGAACTTTAACAGGGTTCTAAAAAGAGCTAGATAGATTCATGGAGGTTAGGTCCATCGATGGCTATTAGCCAGGATGGGTAGGAATGGTGTCCCCAGCCTCTGTTTCTCTGGAAGTGGGTGACAGGGGAGGGATCGGGGAGGATTACCTGTTGTGATCCCTCCCTCTGGGGCACCTGGCATTGGCCAGTATCGGCAGACAGGACACTGGGCTAGACGGCCCTTTGGTCTGACCCAGTCTGGCCGTTCTTATGTTCTTATGTTCAGTGGCCTTTTGGCAGGCAGTAAGGTCTGGGGGGAGGGTCTTTCAAACACACACACCAGCCCCCCTCCCCGCCAAAAGACTGGGCATGACGCAGGAGTGACAGGAGGAAGATCTGTGGCCTGTGGGACACAGACGATCAGGCCAGGCGATCAGAATCAGTGCACTGGCCTTAAAATCAGTGACTCTAGGCCAGGGCCACTCTGTCTATGCAGCACGGGCCGTACCGCCTGATGCTGGCATCAGTGCTACTCTGGGATGGGGGATGGGGTTTTAGCTAGTTGCTGCTGCTGCAAATCCAGCAAAGACAACACGACTTTTTTTTTTAAGGATGCACAAAAGATAGAAGCTATTACGTTGCCGGCTGTTTAAAAGGATGATGATTTTTCAGCAGACGCAGCAGGCCTGTTTTTTCTCTTTTAAAGAGGTACTGTCAGGTTAACGCTGCTGGGCCTGCAAGCCCTTTCTCTTGCAAATAGCCCTCCTGTGCATGGCCCTGCGGAGGCCAGGGGCATCAACCTGGTGAGAGGAGATTGCAGCATTGGGCGCCACACAGTTAAAAGCCCCTTTCCTTATCTAGGAACATGAGATTGATGAAGCAAGTAGTAATTTCTCCCAGCTGGGACAATGAAACGAGGCTAGTCAGTTTCATGGTTGTTTCTTGTCAGTTTCACAGCCGGGCTCTGTTGCCCTCCTTGGAGGGTGCCTTGTCCCACTTAAGCGGAGGTTTGTTACAGCTCCGCCCGCTGTCGCTCTGTTACCGAAAATCCTATTTTACAAAAATCACGGAAACATTTCTACTAAGAGGAGACTGCCCCTCCCCCCCTCTTTTTAAACAGAGCCAGATTCCCAGGGCTCGTCCGTCAGGATCTTTCTCCAGCTTGGGAGCGGTCCCCAGATCTCCATTGTGAGCCCAATCAGACCTGACAGCGCACTTTCCACCAGACGACCCACACCCCAAGGACACGCCTCACGCGTCTGAGAGCAGGCCAAAAATCTCCAGCGCCCTTTTCAGGGTGCAGCCCTGCACAAATTCCTCCCCCCGCGCATTACTGGCGGGGCGCGCTCAGAGCCTGCGCCGAAGCCCGCTGACGCCAGAGCCAGCCTTTCCGATTGATTTCGGGGGGTCAGGTCTTAGACCCTCGTGGGCACTTCTGTGGGCAAGACGCAGAGCTAGGCTGCCTCCCCGGCGCGCTGGGGAAAGGTTTCCAGGAGCGGCAAGGAACCTGCATCGGGTCGAAGTTAGCTTAGTTACTTGTGGGTATTTCACGTCTAACGTCGGGGTGAGGGAGCATCGGGGCTGCTGTCCCAGAGGGACGGGGGGGTTCTCAGATCGGAGCCAATGGCTTTTTAATGCTCTCGTCTCTCAGCTGCTTTTGTTCCTAGGCGGCCGCTTGCCTTTCTCAGCAGGAGCGAGGTTTTCTCCATCGCTCTCGCCCTCCCCACGCGCCCCCGGGCAATAATTGGGCCATCTTGCTTTTTACAGTGAGGGGTCTGTAGACATTTTAAATGCTGTGTCAGATACCCAGCTAATCCAGGCAATAACGACATAAACACACAGGTGCCTCCGAAATATACATGCGCACACGCTCTCCGCCAGCAAGTGCACACAGATCTGGCAGCACACTTACACACAGAGCTGTACACACCCACCAGACAGGGAAACACATGCCCACACAAGTCTGTACACACTCAGTAGAGAAACACATATACACACACGCACACACATACTCACGCTGCACAGGCAGAGACAAAAACACACAGCTCTGTACACAGCAATCACACAGGCAGAGACAAGCACACACATAAACACACACATACACACACAAAGATCTGTACACATTCACCATGCATGCACGCACATATATACAACACAGATCTGTACGTACCCACCACAAAAACACACAGAGCTATACACACCCACCACACAGCCAGAGACAAATACACACACACACAGAGATCTGTACCCACCCTTCACACAGAGACAACACACAGACATACAAAGATCTATACACATTCACCACACACTCAGAGACAAACACGCACACATATACAACACAGATTTGTACACACCCATCACACCGGCAGAGACAAACACACACACACACACACACACAGATCTGCACACACCCACCACACACAAACAGAACTGTACACATCCACCATATGAGCAGAGAAGTATACAAACACAAAGACACACATAGTTCCGTATACACCCACAACACAGAGGGAGACACGCACCTTGGTACATGTGCACACACACACACACACACGCACACATTACTAATCATAACCCGGTGCCTCTCTCCCCTGCCTTTCTGTGAGGGGTCTCTGCACTTCATGAACACTAGTTAACCCTCATCCCTGTCTGGTGCAGCAGGTCTGTGCTGTCCCTCTTGCGGAGTGGAGAAACTGAGGCACGGCAAAAGACAAGTCTACAGTCACCCAGACCCTGGGTGACAGTGCTAGGGATAGACAGTCCTGGTCCAGGCTGGATTTGGGGCTCTGCCTGGCCAGTTTAGACCCACAGTTTGGGCCCAGGGATTGTCTGGCCCTCTGTGTTCCACACAGTGCCCTATACACAATAGGGAGCCGCCCGCCACAGCCAGGCTCTCACCACTAGACAACACTGTCCCTGGGGAGCGGGGAGCACGGTGATACTAAGCAAGGCTGTGACCTTGACCTGCCTGTAAATGGGGAAAAGCCCCTCTCCTGTACAGAGGGTGCGGAGCCCGTCCTGTGCTGGACAGGCCGGTCTGCCTGGTTCTGGTGGCCCTGACCCTGCTGGATCTGTCCTGGCCCCCTGGACACTCCATGGGGGGCCAAGCCGGGCAGCTGTGACCCACCGGGAGTGGGGCTCCGTGGCTGCTAAGGGACCCTGAACTCCACGGGGCAGGCGGCTGTGGTCCAGGCCCGGGGGCAGGGAGGGAACCCACAGTAGCCCTATGGGATGATAGCGCACAACCTGGCCCAGGCAGGGCTGCCCTGGCACGAGGGAGCACGGCCTAGTGGTTCCAGTGCTGGCCTCAGACCAAGCCAGCGTGTCTGGGTTCTCAGCCTGGCACGCCCTACGGCCATGCCACGGGTGCCTCAGTTTCCCCATCAATAAAAGGGGGGCGAGTGATTGGGGCTGGTCTCCCAGGGTGCAGCCAGGCCCCTGGGCCCACCGCAGGGCTCTGAGATTGGAAGGTGCCCTGGGAATGGGCTTTCAGGGGAGGGATCACCTGGGAAAATCCCTCTGGTGTATCCCAGGGGCCAGACGCTGGCCCCAGCAAAGCAGCTGACCCCCGGCCAAGGGAAACGCCCTGCAGCCCCACACCAGGGCCGCTGGCCTCAGGCCTGCGGGGTGTGTCTCTAGTGAGCAGGTGCTGGCCTGGGAGTCAGCAGTGACCCAGCCAGACCTTGTCAGCCCGCTCTGCCTCAGTTTCCCTCTCTGCGACCTGAGGCCGGGCCTGGAGACGGATGGGCTGCCCGGCCACGCGTTCGCAGCCCGGCAGGAAGGTCGGTGCGGCCGAGAGCCAGGCCGGGCTGGGGGGAGGCGTGACAGCGCACATCTGAGCAGCGCCTGGCTGTAACTTTGCAGGCTGCCTCGGGGCCCTGGCGCGCTCCCCCAGCCGCAGGGAAGAGGCTGGGCCGCCCGTGCCCGGGGAGGAGAACGGCCAGCGCTCCTGGGGAGCGGATGACCCCTATCTCCCCTGCCTTGCAACCCGGATCAGCAGAGATCCTCCCCCCCCCCGACGCTCGCTCCGTTGGCCCCCCTGTCGTCGAGGTGACGGCCCCATATCCCTGCCGTGTTACAGCCCCTCGCATCCCCCCCCCCCCAGACGCACGCCCCTCTCCCATCGCCCTGCTGGGTCCGGCCGCTCTCCAGATAGCTCAGAGCCCCCCCTCCCCCTGCTGGGCCCCCCCCCCTCTCCATCAGCCCCTTTTCTCCCCCCCTGCTCCCACCCCCTTGTCCCTTGGCCGTTCCAGCCCCCCACCCCCCGGCCCCCGGGCCTCGCGCCCCTTCCCCAGCGGGGCGCCGGCCAACTTCGCCAAGTCCCCGCGCCCGCAGGGATGCCCGGGCGCCCCCTCCGCGCTCACCTGCCTCCGCGGCTCGCCGGCCGCCGGGCTCCTGGGGCAGCGGGGCCCCCTCAGCCTTGGCGGCGTCCCCCGGCATGATCTGTCATCCAGAGGCCCGGCCCGGCAGGATCCCACGGTGGATGCGAGCGGGCAGCGCGCAGGCAGCCCGGCCCGGGCACTGTGACCTGCCCCCCTCCCCAGCGCCCCGAGCGGTGGCTGGAGGCTGCGCGGTAGCCAGTGTCTCCGTGCCGCGCGGGGGGGGCGGGGGGCCGCTCGAAGAGCCCTGTCATGCTGGATGATGTCAGCAGGATTTTTCCCCCCCCCCTCCCGTGTGTGGAGCGAGCAGGGTGTGTGCCAGGCACTGCAGAGCCGGGCGGGGGGAGCTGGAGCCCGGGAGCGCACTGGCTGCGCCGCGCAGAGCCGCTGCCTCCCTCCAGGGCAATTGCATCAGCCCCGGGCCAGAGCAGCGCCCCGAGATGGCGGGGTGGGGGGGATCTGCCCCAGCGCACAGGAGGCAGCTGTGCCTGGGGGGGCGGGCCGGGGAGCAGGTGGGGGCCCTGTGGCTGCGGTGGGGGCCTGCGTGGGAAGGAGGGGTGTGGAGCAGGGATTTCCCTACACCCCCCTATGGGGGTGTATACCCCCCTGAATTTCCCCAGCACTACCCAGTTTTGTGCTCTATGGTGCCATACAGCCCACCTTCACCCTCAGGGTCTCACCCCTCATTGGCCCTGACACCCCCCCCGTAAATTCAAACACCCCCCCCTAATTTCAATTCCTGGGGAGGCTACTGGTGTGTAGGCACTGGCAGGTGGCACCCGTGCTCGCCAGCTCACAAGTGTGTGCATTCCCTGGTGTCCCCGTGCATGCCAGTTCACAAGCGTGTGCATCCCCTGGTGTTCCCATGCTCGCCAGTTCACAAGCGTGTGCATTCCCTGGTGTTCCTGTGCACGCCAGTTCACACGCGTGTGCATTCCCTGGTATGCCAGTTCACAAGTGTGTGCATTCCCTGGTGTCCCTGTGCATGCCAGTTCACAAGCATGTGCATTCCCTGGTGCCCCAGTGCATGCCAGCTCACAAGCATGTGCATTCCCTGGTATGCCAGTTCACAAGCATGTGCATTCCCTGGTGTCCCTGTGCATTCCAGTTCACACGCATGTGCATTCCTTGGTGTCCCCATGCTCGCCAGCTCACACATGTGTGCATCCCCGGGTGTCCCCGTGCACGCCAGCTCACAGGCATGTGCATTCCCTGGTGTCCCTGGTCACACCCCCACTGTGAGAGGCCTGCGCACCCACCCCCGGCCTAGGATTGCTCTGGTAGGGCAGCGGAGGAGTGGGTGGGGGAAGTTCCTGCAGCCAGGAGTCCTGTGTCCCTCAGGGTGCTCCACCGGGCCTGGCCCCTGCGGACAACAGGCCGGAGGCAGCAGCAGAGAGGCCCTCCCTGGAGCTGATCGGCCTGCCAGGGGCCCATGCGCTGTACACCACCCCCGCCCTGCTGCTGACCCCTCGGTGCACCCCGATGGAAGGGGGTGGGAACCCCTGCTTGGTGACAGGGTTACATAACGGTCTAGTGCATTGGCGGGGAGAGACCAGCGTGTCCTCAACGCCCCCGTTCTAAGCTTGGGCCTTGCATGTCGGCGACTGCTGTGCCTCAGTTTCCCCATCGGTATGCTGTGGAGAATCGCACCGGCTTATTGAACACGGTGCTTGGGGAGCGCTAAGTACACCAGGGCAAACAGGGCGGGCTGTAAGATTTTTGGGGTTGCAGTCTGAGGTGAAGCGGGGCAGGCCAGTTGGAGAGCTCAGCCAGGCAAGCAGAGCATGGCTCTCCATGGCTCAGTTAGCGGGCTGACGCCTTTGTGACGCCCTGTGGGGAGGTGTCATTTGTGGCTGGGCTCTGGGAAGATGCGGGGCGCACTCCCCGGCAGTGCATGGCCATCCCTGCCTGGCAGCTGCCACCAGCACGCTGGGGTCTAGGAGTCAGAAGCCAGCCCTCGCGGCTAGCCCACGGATAAGCCACCCACCAATCTCAGCCCCACCCTTGCAGACGTGGGGCAAAGCACGTGGCTCCGCCATGGCTCCATGTTCATCCACAGCAGGAAGAATCTGTCTCTCCGGGCCCGTCAGCCCTTAGTCGGCCAGGCTATGACCCCCACGGCACTGCAGCTAAACTCTCCCGCAGGCCCGTCCTCCGTCTGCCCACAGTGGGGTTCGGATACAATGAGAAACCGGAGACTGGCACCGGGGGCTGACAGCCACCGTCCTGACTGTGTCACCGTCCCCGTCACACAAGCAGCCAGAGGGCCAGTCTGACCTCCCTGGAGCCAATCACTGTGCGGGGGCCCTTCCTCTGTTACCCTCCTGCCATCCCCCGGTGCTGAGCCCTCCGGAGACCCAGCGGAATGGGGGGAATCCGACGCAGGAAATGAGTCTGGAAGCTCTCCTGGAATTCAGGGTCAGCTGGGTCCAGCTCCGTTGGGCAGGAAACGTGAAGGGTCACGAACATGCCTTAAGCCCTCCCAGGGAGCGCTGGTGGAGCATTCCCTGCTTACAGGAGACCTTGTTTGGGATCCAACTTGTACAAGTCGCAACCCAGTATTGGGTAGCTGACTTGAACCTAGGACTCTGGCCCCCCAGCTGCCTCTGTGCTGGTACATCCATCGGCTCTTCATGAGCGGTCTCAGAGGGGGAGCCGGGTTAGTCGGTATCTGCAAAAACAATGAGGAGCCTGGCACCTTAGGGGCTAACAGATTTATTTGGGCATCAGCTATTGTGAGTAAAACCCACTTCATCAGATGAATTGGAGTGGAAGTTACAGAACCACTTCATCAGATGAATTGGAGTGGAAGTTACAGTAACAGGGGTGTATACATATATATATATATATATATACAGGGCTTGACAAACGGCGGCAAAACCTACTCACCAGCCCTGTACTGTGCATGTGCAAGACCCACATTGCTCATGCATGCACCACTGGTGAACGGGGCGACCAGCTGAAATCTACTCACCACGGGCGAGTAGATTCAGTGATTTGTCGAGCCCTGTATATATATATACAATCGATCTATATATCTATCCATCCCCACACACCACATCTATCTATCTATCGATCTATCCACACACACACACAAGCAACACCATCACAGGACCTAACCACATAAGCCACACCATCGGGGATCATACACCTGCACATTCATTAACGTGAATGCCATCAAGTGCCAGCCGTGCCCCTCAGCACGTGTAGTGGCCAAAGCGGACAGTCGCCGCACTAAAGGATAAATGGACACAAATCAGACATCGGGAATGGTACCACACACAAACCCACAGGGGAACATTTTAACCTGCCTAGACATCCAGGAATGGATCCGAAAGCAGCCATCCTTCTCCAACAGGATTTCAAAACCCAGTTACAAATGGAGACAGCTGCACTGGAGTTCATTTGCAAATTCAACACTATCAGTTTAGGATTGAATAAGGATCTCAGGTTAACGCACTACAAAGGCAATTTCCCCTCTTTGAATATTCACATCTCCACACCGGATGCTATGAACAATCCACTTCCACCCTGACTTGATTAGCTTCACACAAGCAACTTCTTCCTTATATACACCCCTGCTTCTGTAACTTCCATTCCAACTCATCTGATGAAGTGGGTTTACCCATGAAACTTATGCCCTAATAAGTTTGTTAAAGGTACATCTACTCTGCAGGGCAAAAGTGGAATTAAGCAACGCAACTTCAGCTACGTCAATTGCGTTGCTGAAGTCGAAATAGCTTCATTTGGCTTTTGGTGCTGTCTATCCAGCAGGAAGCCAAAGGAGGAACATTCTTCCTCTGACTTCCCTTCCTCCTCTTGAAATGAGGGTGACAGGAGTCAGAGTAAGAAGTCCGCCAGCTCAAAATTATTCCAAAATAACGGCTGGCTGCTCGGACATGCACTCTGTTATTTCAAAATAGGGTCTGTTATTCCGAAATAACGCGGCTGTGTAGACGTACCCTAAGATAAGAACATAAGAATGGCCATACTGGGTCAGACCAAAGGTCCATCTAGCCCAGTAGCCTGTCTGCCAACAGTGGCCAGCACTAGGTGCCCCGGAGGGGGTGGACCAAAGACAATGATCAAGCGATTTGTCTCCTGCCATCCTTCTCCAGCCTCTGACAGACGGAGGCCAGGGACACCATTTCTATCCCCTGGCGAATAGCCTTTTATGGACCTAACCTCCATGAAATTATCTAGCTTCTCTTTAAACTCTGTTATAGTCCTAGCCTTCACAGCCTCCTCTGGCAAGGAGTTCCACAGGTTGACTATGTGCTGTGTGAAGAAGAACTTTCTTTTATTAGTTTTAAACCTACTACCCATTAACTTCATTTGGTGTCCTCTAGTTCTTCTATTTTGGGAACTAATAAATAACTTTTCTTTATTCACCCTCTCCACACCACTCATGATTTTATAGACCTCTATCATAACCCCTCTTAGTCTCCTCTTTTCTAAACTGAAAAGTCCCAGTCGCTTTAACCTCTCTACATATGGGACCCGTTCCAAACCCCTAATCATTTTAGTTGCCCTTTTCTGAACCCTTTTTAAGGCCAAAATATCTTTTTTGAGGTGAGGAGACCACATCTGTACACAGTACTCAAGATGTGGGCATACCATAGTTTTATACAGGGGCAGTAATATATTCTGTGGCTTCTTTTCTATCCCTTTCTTAATAAATCCTAACATCCTATTTGCCTTTTTGACCGCCGCTGCACACTGTGTGGAAGTTTTCAGAGAACTATCCACGATAACTCCAAGATCTCTTTCCTGATTTGTCGTAGCCAAATTAGCCCCCATCATACTGTACGTATAGTTGGGGTTATTTTTTCCAACATGCATTACTTTACACTTATCCACATTAAATTTCATTTGCCATTTTGTTGCCCAATCACTCAGTTTGGTGAGATCTTTTTCAAGTTCTTCAGTCTGCTTCTGGCTTGACTATCTTAAACAGTTTAGTATCATCCGCAAACTTTACTACCTCACTGCTTACCCCTTTCTCCAGATCATTTATGAATAAGTTGAATAGGATTGGTCCTAGGACTTACCCTTGGGGGACACCACTAGTTACCCCTCTCCATTCTGAAAATTTACCATTTATTCCTACCCTTTGTTTCCTGTCTTTTAACCAGTTCTCAATCCATGAAAGGACCTTCCCTCTTATCCCATGACAATGTAATTTACACAAGATGCCACAGGACTCCTCTTTGTTTCTTCCTTTAAAAGCCCCCAACCCAGCATGGATTATGATAGCTTTCCCTGACTTGGACTCACCCTTTTGGCTGCTTGCAGCTCCCAGTACATGTGGGAGGGATCCGTCCGAGCTGAGTAGGTACACAGAATGCTCCTCATAGATGCTATAGTCAAGAGCAGAATTGTCAGACATACTGATGGACAGAATTTGTTGGGGAAAAATCCACATGGTTTCTGTAAAGGGGAATCAGGCCTCACTGATCTACTGGAATTCTTTGAGGGGATCATCAAGCAAGTGGAAAAGGGGGATCCAGGGGATATAGTGTACTTAGATTTCCAGAAAGCCTTTGACAAGGTCCCTCACCAAAGACCCGTAAGCTGTCATGGGGTAAAAGGGAAAGTCCTCTCATGGGTTGGTAACTATTTAAAAACAGCAAACAAACGCCAGGAATAACGGGTCAGTTTTCAGAATGGTGAGAGATCACTAGTGGGGGTCCCCGGGGGTCTGTGCTGGGACCACCCCTCTTCAACATATTCAGAAATGATCTGGAGAAAGGGGTGTGGTGGCATGTCGGGTACCCCCCCCGATCCTGCACCCCGTCTGCAGCAAGATGAGACTCCGCCAGCCAGTAGATTAGGGAGGGTTTATTGCTCCTCCTGGGTACAGCACAGCAGAGACGTGATGTGGTTCCAGGAGTCAGGGCCAGGATGCCTCAGACCCCTTGGGTTAGGGGGTCCATTGTCACCCCTAGACCCTCGGCCCTCAGCTAAGGCTGCTTCCTGCATGTTCCCCAGCCAGCAACTCCCCTTCCCCCCAAACCTGGTGTTGGTCTCGGCCTCTCTCCCTTTGTCTCTCCCCCTGGGAATCCTCTGTTATCTCCCCAGGCTGAGCCTAGGTGTATGGGTTAATCCACATGTGTGTGAGTCAGTGGGAATCACCCCTCCCAGCGCAGGGGGACCCCGGGTTACAGAGCAGACAGCACCCCCCGCTATGCCACAAGAGGTAAGCAAGGAGATGGCAGCATTTGCAGACAATACCAAACTGCTCAAGAGAGTGAAGTCCAAAGCAGACAGGGAAAGGTTTGGAAAGGGTCTCACCAAACTGGGTGAGAGGGCAACAAAATCTCAGATGAAAGTCAATGCTGAGAAATGCAAAGTAAGGCACATTGGAAAACATCATCCCAGCTATAGAATGATGGAGTCTAAATGAACTGTTACCACTCTAGGGAGGGAACTTGGAGTCATTGTGGATAATTCTCTGAAACTATCCACTCCGTGTGCAGCGGCAGTGGTCAAAAAGCAAACAGAATGTTAGGAATCATTAAAAAGGGGATAGAGAATAAGACAAAAAATACCTTCATGCCGCTATATAAATCCATGGGATTGAATATGCGTACAGATATGGTCACCTCATCTCCAGAAAGATCTCTTGGCATTGGAAAAAGTTCAGAAAAGGGCAACACAAATGGTTAGAGGTTTGTAACAGCTGCCATATGAAGAGAGATTAATAAGACTGGGACTTTTCAGCTTAGGAAATACAAGACTAAGGGGAGACATGATAGAGGTCTGTAAAATCATGGCTGGTGTGGAGAAAGTGAATAAGGAAAAGCTGTTTACTTGTTCCCATAACACAAGAACTAGGGTTCTCCAAATGAAAGTTCTTTACACAGCGCACAGTAAACCTGTGGAACTCCTTGCCTGAGGAGGTTGTGAAGACCAGGACGTTAACAGGGTTCAAAAAAGAACTAGATAAATTCATGGAGGTTGGGTCCATCAATGGCTTTTAGCCAGGCTGGGTCGGAACGGTGTCCTTAGCTGCTGTTTGTCGGGGCTGGGAATGGGTGACGGGGGAGGGATCATGTGAGGATTCCCTGTTCTGGTCATCCCTTCTGGGGCACCTGGCACTGGCCGCTGTGGGCAGACAGGATAGGGGGCTAGGTGGACCTTTGGTCTGACCCTGTGTGGCGGTTCTTATGTTAACAATCCCTTATTGTTAAAGGGAACGAGTCCCCATGTCCCTGCTGTCACATGTCAGTGAAAATGCCTTATGGCCCTGTAGCTTTTCCAAGATCCCGGCATCAGCCACATGCTTGCCCCAGTCCTCTCTCCATGGGGGCATTTGCACTGGCATTGCTACTTGTCCAGCACGGTGCAGGACAGCAGCTCCCCCGCCTCTGCCAGAGATGTGTGCTAAATCCATATAATCCCCATGGCTAGGTGATGCACGGGGTGGAGAGGAGCTCCCCTCCCCCGGGGATGTGTGCTAGACCCATATAATCCCCATGGATAGGTGATGCACAGGGGGGAGAGGAGCTCCCCTCCCCCGGGGATGTGTGCTAGACCCGTATACTCCCCATGGATAGGTGATGCACAGGGGGCATGAGCCCCCCCCCAGATGCCATGGGCAGGAAGAGCTGGCCAGCTGCTGGTGGGGGAGTTAGTGTGGGGAGGGGTCTGGCGCCCGCAGCAGGGGTTCCCCCCCCCCACTAACCAGCAGTGGCGGGGAAAGCGGAAAAACAGCCCCAGTTCCCTGTGCTCCTCTAGCCGTGTGGCTCGGGGGAGGGGGGACTTGGGGCAGAGGGGGGTTGTCCAGCCCTTCCCTGGGCTGGGGGGTGGCCCCCCCATTCTCCTTTCACCAGTCACCTGTCCCCATTTTACTGATGCGGAACGAGGCCCAGAGACTGGTCTCAGGTTGGCCAGGAGACCGGCTGGGACCCGCACCCAGATTTCGTGGGTTCCACGCCAGCCCTTAGCCCTAAGCTGACCCTGGCATGGGGTTTGCCAGCCTGGGGGACTCATCCTGTGAGCGGAACACTCTCCAACCAGGCCAGTCTTCCCCCCTGGCTCCTTCGGGGGGCACGGGACCTGCTCTGTCCCAGCTGCCCCTTCTGGACAAGCCCTGGTGAACCGAGCTGAGAAGGGACATCCCAGCCCCCAGCATCCAGCGCAAAGAGATACCGGCTGGGAGATAGGATCATAGAATACTAGGACTGGAAGGGACCTCGAGAGGTCATCGAGTCCAGTCCCCTGCCCTCATGGCAGGACCAAATACTGTCTAGCTCATCCCTGATAGACATTTATCAAACCTGCTCTTAAATATCTCCAGACATGGAGATTCCACAACCTCCCTGGGCAATTTATTCCAGTGTTTCATCAC
This sequence comes from Pelochelys cantorii, assembly GCA_032595735.1. Lineage (NCBI taxonomy): Eukaryota > Metazoa > Chordata > Testudines > Trionychidae > Pelochelys > Pelochelys cantorii. The sequence continues at coordinate 258,871,044 of CM064327.1, read as the reverse complement.
CCTGACAGTTAGGAACTTTTTCCTAATGTCCAACCTAAACCTCCCTTGCTGCAGTTTAAGCCCATTGCTTCTTGTCCTAGCCTCAGAGGCCAAGATGAACAAGTTTCCTCCCTCCTCCTTGTGACACCCTTTTAGATACCTGAAAACTGCTATCATGTCCCCCCTCAATCTTCTCTTTTCTAAACTAAACAAACCCAGTTCTTTCAGCCTTCCTTCATAGATCATGTTCTCTAGACCTTTCATCATTCTTGTTGCTCTTCTCTGGACCCTCTCCAATTTCTCCACAGCTTTCTTGAAATGTGGTGCCCAGAACTGGACACAATACTCCAACCGAGGCCTAACCAGCGCAGAGTAGAGCGGAAGATGCTGCCCATGAAGTCCCGGCCCTGTTTGAAATCCCAGGCACAACTCCCGCTGGCTCCCTGAGGGCCAGGACTTCACCGGCTGGCATTGTGCACAGGCAGATGAAGATGCATTGGAGCCCTGGGCACAGAGGGGCCCCCCGGATCGGCCGGGGCCCTGGGTGTTAATGCACCGCTTGCTTGAGCAGCAGAGGGGTTCCAGGGTGGGTTTCTGCTGCTGACAATGCCCCGCCCCCCCCCAGGCATGCGGGGTCCCATGTGGCTGCATTCAATGAAGCTGGTAGCGCGGCATTGCCAACCACACTCGGATGCGGCTGCAGCCTCAGCCAGCCACCTCTGCAGCGGCCGCGCCCGCAATCCACCGCGGGCAGCCGGATGCCGGAAGGGGCGGGGGGATATTTATGACCCAGTTCTGGCAGTGCGGCCATTCCTGCCGGCTGTGGCGCGCCGGGAGGTTGCCATGCACCTGCTGCCCCCCGGCAGGACAGTGACGCCGGCAGCTGAAGTCTCAAAGGCCGCTGCCTCTGGGGAGAGGGACCCTTTGGGCTTTGGACCCTTTGGGCCATTTCTAGCCTCTTCTCACCGAACGGCATGCTCATCTCGGCCATCTGGCTGCCTGCCGCCGGGGCACTCGTCAGAGTAAGGCTGGAATGATTAATAATGGAATGGTGTGCCCCCCCCTCCCAGAGAGCACCTTTCCAAGTGCTTCCCAACGGGGGTGGGGAGGAGCTGGAGTAGTGTTCTACTGGGGCTGGAGGGGAAACTGAGGCACAGAGCGTCACAGGGCCATGGTCTCGTAGCAGCACAACTGCAAAAGAGGCCAGAGACCTCCAACACCCAGCCAGCGGGGGTGTGTGTGTGAGATCACTTCCCAGTAAGGAGCTGGCCTGCATCATTAACTGGGGAGGAGGGATGGGGTGAGGATTTTCCATCGCCAGCAACTTTTAAATCAGGACTGGAAGTTTTTCTGAGAGGCCTGCTGGAGGAAGAATGAGCCCTCCGGCCAGCCGGATACAGCGGGTCAGGTCTCGGGATCTGTGCTCAAGGTCTAGTCAGTTTCAAACATGAGTCTATCGTCAGCCTTTCGGTAACCAGGGGCCCCCCCACAACCAGGACTGGGCTGCAGTAGCACAGGCATCGTGGGGTTAACTGGGTTGCCACAGTGTTAGGCGTGGCTCTTCCCTTCCTCTACTGCCCAGGGGTCCGGTTCCCAGTGTGAGGCCCGGTCCAAAGCAGCAAGGCCTTGCCCCTCAGAGCCCGACTCCTCCACCTGCTGTGCTGTGAGCAGGGGGTTATTTTTGTGGTGTCGGGCACAGCCCTGTGGGACTCAGGGCGCTGCACACACCCAGGAAACTGGAGTCCTTGCCCCCACAGAATTTGCAGCTGCTGTGGCCCCGAGCCGAGAATAAGCTTAGCCCAGATGGAAGCTGCTGGGGAAACCGAGGCACTGAGCGTTGCCATGATTTGCCCAGGCTGGATGCTGAGCTAAGCTCAGAACTGAGCTAAGAACAGACCCAAGCTCTCCCGGGTCCCAATCCAGCGCGCTACCCAGTCGGCAACCTTGCTGCTCTGCTGTGCTCTGCTGCTGGGCCCAGCTTCGGAGCCCTGCCTCGTCTCCCCTCCCCCGTGAATCCGCGTTAGGGAAGCCAACCCCCTGCCCCTCCCTCCCTCCTTCCAGTGCTGCGCCTCCCCGGGCCCATTTTTGTGCTTTCCCAGTTGGACTTTCCTCCCTCCCCTGGTGCCAGGGGAAAGACCATCGAACACCCCCTGGCCCACAGGGTCGTGCCGGGGAGAGTGAAACGCCAACAGCGGCGCCATGCTGCACTGAACCAAAAACGTAGGCAACCCCCGTCCCCCTTCCCCGCTGTCTCTTTGAGCGTGGGGGCTCCGGCGCTGCCCGGTTTGGTGCGTGGTAGCCAGAGCGGCGGGGGAGCCGGGACGGTCGGTGACTCGCACCCGCCGTGCACCTGCAGAGGCAGCGGGTTCTAGACAGGCCCAGGGAGGGGGCCGGGAGCCTGGTTCTGTGTTACGCCGGGGCCCGTGCATTGCCAGCTCTCTGGCTGCGCGGAACGAGCCGTCAAACAGCTCCTGATCGTACTCCCTGTGCAGGGGCTTAGCCTGTGGGCGACTTGGGGCAGAAGGGGGTTGTCCAGCCCTTCCCTGGGCTGGGGGGGTGGCCCCCCCACTCTCCTTTCACCAGTCACCTCTGTCCCCATTTTACTGATGCAGAACTAGGCCCCGAGACTTGTGGGGGGCTCCATGCTGGCTGCGCTGCCAGCCTCCTGGTTGAGGGGGGGCTCGGGAGGTGGGGGGGGCACATGCTCAGCACTCTGCCAGCCGGGAGAGGGCTGGTCCTGCCCCGTCGCACCTCCCAGGCGCCGCAGAGTCTGCTGCAGCGGAGGGGCCGATGGCATCGCGGAGGGGGCCAGGCCCTGCCCGGATGTCAGGGAACCCAGGAGGGGAGAGCTGGGCGGGACAATCACCCTGGGGCTGTTTGCTGATGGGGCTGGAACCTTCTTCCCGCCGGTCTGTCCAGCCCCACGGGTGAGAGGGGCTCCGGAGACCGGCAGCGGTGACCTCCGGCACCGTGAGGCTGACTCATTCTTGAGCCATCATGGGACAGGCAGGGAGCTCGCTGGTTCAAGCCCAGCCCTGAACACCCCATGCAACGCCTGTTCCAGTCTGTGAGTGTGTGGGGAGGTGTCTCCACCCAGGCCCAGAAGGTCCAATCCAAAGCCTTGTGCCCACTGGATCAGGCCTGGTGTGACTGGTGCTCACCCCTGCCCCCTGCACTGCAGCAGCTCTGGGATGGTCTGGCTTGGGGACAGACCTCGGCTGGAGGAAGGGGTCCCTCCGCCACTGGCGCCAGGTCTGGGGTTCTAGCCTCCAGGGCTGTTCAGCGGGCGGGGTTCCCCAGCACGGCCTGCCTCCTCCCCGCGGGGATTGCTCTTCAGATTTCACTTGCACACTCATCCTTTGCATCAGCCATGCCCTGCGGCAGCTGGAGGCTCTCTAGCCGGGCTTGGATTGCTCTGCACTCTATTCCCCCCGGGCCTGACTTCCCCCTTGCTGCCCTCATGCACTGCGGTGCTTTTGACCCACGCTGTCTCGGAGCAGTGGGGCGCGCTTGCTCTGTGCCGCCTCCCCCGCCGCAGCAGCGGAGGGGAAAAAATAGCTTTAGGACAGTGTGGAGGAAGAATTCCCCTTGAGTGGAGGAGGGGCTGCCTCGGTGCCCAGCCGCTCTCTGGGGCTGCTTTCTCCTTTGCGCAGACACAGACAATTCCTTGGTCAAGTGGAATGGATGGAAAATTAGCCTTAAAGGGGCAGCATCCGGTGAAAATGACTCTACAGTACAAACCCAACCGTCCCAGCCTGGGTGGCTAACACCTCGGGCTAAGCCTGCGTAAAGGGGCCTCGTGCTCTGATTTGATCATCGCTGCATTTGCTGCAGCTTGACTCCGGGTGTCAGCCAGTTTGCGGATGACACTAAGCTAGGGGGAGAGGTAGATACGCTGGAGGGCCGGGATAGGGTCCAGAGTGACCTGGACAGATTGGAGGTTTGGGCCAAAAGAAATCTAATGAGGTTCAGCAAAGACAAATGTAGAGTCCTGCACTTGGGACGGAAGAATCCCAAACATTGCTACAGGCTGGGGACCAACTGGCTAAGTAGCAGTTCTGCAGAAAAGGACCTGGGGATGATAGTGGATAAGAAGCTGCATAGGAGTCAACAGGGCGCCCTTGTAGCCAAGAAGGCTAATGGCATATTAGGATGCATTAGGAGGAGCATTGCCAGCAGATCTAGAGAAGTGATTATTCCCCTTTATTCAGCTCTAGTGAGGCCACATCTGGAGTATTGTGTCCAGTTCTGGGCCCCCCACTATAGAAAGGATGTGGACACATTGGAGAGGGTCCAGTGGAGGGCAGGGCCGGACTGAGGCATGGGTGAGCCGGGCAGCTGCCCAGGGTGCCAACCGATGGAGGGCGCCTGATGGCAGCTGTAAGGGGTGCATGGTGTCCCTTACAGATGCCATCAGGCGCCACGCGCCCGGCTCCCGCAGCGCCGGCCCTGTGGCGCCGGCCCAGCAGCGCCCTTCCCCAACGGGCCCTGCATGGCCCAGCGCGCGCGCCAGCAGTACTGGCCAGGCCGGGCTGGGCAGCGCATGTGCCATGTGCCCCGGGGGTAGGGCGGGCCCGTGCCCCACAGGCGGGCCCATGCATGTGCCGTGCGCCTGGGCCCAGGGCGCCAAAAGGGCTCGGGCTGGCCCTGGTGGAGGGCGACCAAAATGATTAGGGGGCTGGAGCACATGACCTATGAGGAGAGGCTGAGGGATTTGGGCTTTAGTCTGCAGAAGAGAAGAGTGAGGGGGGATTTGAGAGTAGCCTTCAACTCCCTGAAGGGACGTTCCAAAGAAGATGGAGAGAGGCTGTTCACAGTAGTGACGGATGGTAGAACAAGGAGCAATGGTCTCAAGTTGCAGTGGGGGAGGTCTAGGTTGGATATTAGGAAAAACTATTTCCCTAGGAGGGTGGGGAGCACTGGGATGGGTTCCCTAGGGAGGGGGTGGAATCTCCATCCCTAGGGCTGCGTCTAGACTGGCATGATTTTCTGCAAATGCTTTTAACGGAAAAGTTTTTCCGTTAAAAACATTTGCGGAAAAGAGCATCTAGATTGGCACAGATGCTTTTGCGCAAAAGCACTTTTTGCGGAAAAGCGTCCGTGCCAATCTAGACACGCTTTTGTGCAAGAAAGCCCCGATCACCATTTTCGCCATCAGGGCTTTTTTGCGCAGAACGGTTCTGAGTTGTCTACACTGGCCCTCTTGCACAAAAGCATTTGCGCAAGAGGGCTTTTTCCCGAATGGGAGAGTCGTAGTATTTGCGCAAGAACACTGACGATCATACGTTGGATCGTCAGTGTTCTTGCGCAAATTCAAGTGGCCAGTGTAGACAGCTGGTAAGTTTTTCCGCAAAAGCAGCTGCTTTTGCAGAAAAACTTGCCAGTCTAGACGCAGCCTAGAAGTTTTAAGTCCCGGCTTGACAAAGCCCTGACTGAGATGATTGAGTTGGGGTGGGTCCTGCTTTGGGCAGGGGGCTTGGCTTGATGACTCCTTAGGTCTCTTCCAGCCCTAGGATTCTATGATTCGATCAATAGAGAAGGCTCCTCCGTTTCGCTTTTTGAGTGGCTCCTTTCAAAGCTCCTGCTAATTTTTTCCATCCACAGGCAGAATAAATGTTGTTGCATGCACAGAGGCATGTGCAGATGTGCACCACCGATAGAAACACACACTGCCGGCTGTGGGAGCTCTGCCAGTCAGCTGGGTGGCACCTCAATCTGTCCTGGGCTGCCGCCCAAGCGCTCAGCTTACAGGGAACACTGGTCACTTTCACCTTCCTGCCCAGTTGGTTTCAGCTGCCCCTTCACTTCCCCTGGCAGGAGGGGAGGCCGCTAAGCTTGGGTTGCAGAAATGCCGGGATTGTTACGCTTTGCTGAGAGCCAGAGCCTGCTTCCTCCGACATCAATGGCACAACAGAAGTCCTGGGTTATGGGGCCGGACCCTGAGCCCCCAGAGCGCCCTTGAAGGCATGTCCAGCACCTTCCTTGGCAGCTTGTGACATTCCAGACCGGGCTGGGAGCGATTCTAGGGGAACACGGCACCCCCCCTGGAGTGCACAAGTTCGGCTGTCTCGGCTCTACTGCATCGCACAACTTATCTCTAGCTGGGGAGCTTAATTCTCGCGCTGGAAAGGCGGCTACCGTGTCCGGCTGGCCGGCCGCGCACGTGTAGGATGACAGGGATCTAATACCGAAGGACAAGATGCGGGTTTCACAGGGGTGTGTTTCGAGCACGCTGCCCGATGGTGGCACAAGAGGAGGTTAGACACCTTCCATACCTGCCGTTTTGTGTGTGCCCCGAGGCTAGCGGGCGGGAGTCAGGGCCCTTGGCAAGAGGGATCTGACATCGGCCCAGCAAGCTGGAACGAAGCCGCGAGCAATGGGCCCTGCGGAGGGCTGGGCTGCACCAGGGCGACCAAGGATCTGACGATGGGTGGTTGAGAGAGGGGGAAGGGGCCGCAGGAGCCAGGGCCGTGCCGGTTTCAGCGTCTGGCCCCTCGGCTGCTCGAGAACGGGACGGTTTAGCCGCTCGCGGTGCTGCAGCATCCCCCCCCGGGGGACTGACCCTCTGCAAAGCTTTCCCCGGCGTCCTTCACGCCGGAAAGTTGCCAGCTGAGGCGACGCACCCACTGCAAAAGGCACCTCGCCGGCCGCAAACCAGACCGGGCTGTGCGCGGTACCCCTCGTTGAGGAGCAGCTTGCAGAAGGGGGCAAGCCCGGGGGGCCTTGGCAGAGGCAGCATCCCCGGATGGGCAGCGAACATAAGCGCTCGCCTGTTGGGTGCCGTCGTCTGCGCCGGGGCGGTGTAAACCCTAGGGCGCACCAACTGGTCCCTGCTGCCCTGGACAAGCCCCTCATTACCCACAATTCTTTGCAAAGCAGGCCACTATCACCCGCCCCCTTTTGCAGCTGGGAACAAGACCTGTGCGGGGCATGAGCCCCCATTTCGGGTGCCCAAACGTGACCCCGTCATCGGGCGCATTGGCCCGCACACGATTTCCCAGCTCTGCTCTGCGGTCCAAGCCACGCCTGTTACTTCTCCTTCCGCCGCCCCCGGGGGGAGAACGCGCCCCCAGGCCTTTCGGAGCATCCCTCCCTCCCAGTGCAGCTTGTTAGCCGCTCCGCTGTCTCCTCCCCCGGCTGCCTCAGACCCTCTGCTCCGCCCTTCCTCCGGGTCCCCCTTCCAGCACTGAAACCCCCGTGGCGCAGGGGGCGAAGACCCGTGGGTCCGTGTTCCCTGCATGCACATTAAAGTGTCCATCACGGCACGGGGAAGAACAGCGCTTGGTGCTGGTTGAGCTGACCAGGCTGGCGTGCATTGGTGTGCTCTTGCATTTCACCAGGGAGAGATAAGACACGTGGTTTGCTGGACTCAGACCCATGATCCAGTTGGGAGCAAATCCCTCCAGCTCAGCCTGTCTTTGGCTCTGGGTCCGGTGGGGGGGCCCAGCTGCTGGGTGATGTGGGGGGGGGGGCTCAAGATGGTGGCAATCTTGCCAGCTCAGCTGATTTTGTAGGCAGCCACCTGGCCCGAATTCTGTTAGATAAACAAGAGCAGCCATACTGGGTCAGAGCAAAGATCCATCTAGCCCAGTGTCCTGTCTGCCGCCAGTGGCCAATGCCAGGTGCCCCAGAAGGAGTCAACAGAACAGGGAATCCTCATGTGATCCCTCCCCTGTCACCCATTCGCAGCCTCTGACAAACAGAGGCTCGGGACACCTTCCCTGTCCAGCCTGGCTAATAGCCACTGATGGACTTGTCCTCCCTGAATGCATCTAGCGCTTTTTCCAGATCAGCTGCTGAAGAGAACCGGTCCCTTGTCTGGGGTCCGGGAGGCTGTGTCGTAGCCTGAGCCTGACCCTGCTGTCAGCTCTGCCGTGGTGGCCCACCCTGGGAGAAGCGACGTGTGTCCTCGCTCTGCTCCCGCTGTTTTCCCTGGGAGTGCAGGGCGCTGGCCCCGGCAGACGTGTCCGTCCGGAGAGCTCTCCTGTTGGTTCAAAGTGCGAGCAGGAGCCGGCCTGGGTCCGGACGGGAGTGGGAACCACAGCGATCCCTCTAGCACAGCCTGGCTCCTGCCCCGGGGCCACGTCTCCAGTTTATGTCCTACCAGAGCCTCCGATTTTCTCCCATCCGGCCCTCGCGTCTGTCGGTGTGTGGCCAAATCCCCGGACGCAGGCGGGTGCAGCCTCCCAGGGGCACCCGCAGCAATGGGGGCTGAGGCAAGGACCAGCAGCTGCAGTGAGGGGCGGAGTCCACTGACAGGGTGATGTTTCTAACCATAGACAGGGGAAGGGAAGAGAAACAACCCAGCCAGGGCTTCACCCAGGCCCTATGGTCCCTCCCCTCCCCCCAGCTCCTGCCCTTCACCCTTCCATCCAGCCCAGCTAATTGCTATGGGGCCTGACATCCCTCCCAGCCGGATGCATGGAAGACGCAGCCTTTCAGGGCTACGTGGCTGGTTCAAACCTACCTGCATCCGGCCGGGCCCTGGGGAGGGTGGACGGGTGGCATAGAGACCACGCCGCCCTTCCCGTATTGCTGCAGAGGGAGGGGATGTGGTAGGGCAGTGGGCTCTAGTGCTGGGACCATGCCCATCACCTCGGCTTCGGAGCCCTGCCACCCAGCCCTGGGTGAGAGCTACTGTCTGACGGCAGCTCCATGTGGAACACACGAGGCAGGCGGTGGCAGGTGCCTACCTCCCCAAAACTGCCTCCAACCCCCAGTCGCGTTCTGGACTGGCTGCCTTGGAGGGGAGGCCAAGGTGGGTGTGGGGCAGGTGAGTGGCAACGTGCAGGAGTAGGGGTGGGGCTGGCGCACTGGGGGAAGCGCCCTGCTGCTGCGAGTGCTGTAGCAGCAGACACACACCACCACGGTGTTTGCTCGGCCCCCCTCGCCTTCACGGCACGGAAATCTCTCCCCCAGCTCAGGAGGGAGCTGGCCTGCGGGAGCGCTGCCCTCCAGTGGACAGATCCGGACGTGCTCCGCCGTGTGTCCAAGGCCCTGCAGTGCAAGTGGGGAGCCTCCTTTGGTTAAAGGCGCAGGCTGTGGGGCTTTGGGAGTGGGGGAGTTTGACCCCTGGGGCCACCCCGAAATCCTGGGAGCAGCACCTGCGGGGAGGTCCCGGTGGGCCGGTAGGCACCAGGCCGAAGCGTTCATTACCGCCGGGCGTGGGCGTGGGCGTGGAGCGGGAGCAGGGAAAATAAATGACTGGCTCTTCCCAGTGTCAACCCAGCCTGTAACCATAGAAACGTACCTTCCCTGTGCACCCCGTCTCCATGGCGACAGCGAGTGAAATCAGGCGTCCCACAGGCTGATTACATAGCAGCCTGGGGAAGATGGAAAATCTGGGATTCCCCCCAGCCCTGTGCCCAGCGAAAGGGGCTCTGGGATGGGGGGGGAAAACACACGCTGTAAACATCAGCCTTGAGCTCTGGAGCCCGCAAGAGGCTGTTGCAGTAGCAGGGGGTTCCCCACCACTTTGAAACCAGCTGCTCCGTCTCCGGGGTGCTGCTGGCAGCACCTGTCAATCGCTCCCCCCCCCCCCCCCCCGGGCAAGGCTGGGGACAGCCTCGGCGCAGCTACGGGCTGGCTCGGGGCCCCCCCGCCTACAGCTCTGCAGAGGGGAGGCAACTGGGCTGGATTTCCCCCTCCTCTGCCTCTTCCCCCACGCTGGTCCAGCCTGGGAGCTGCCCTTGGGCTCTGTAAAGAGGGGGCCGCTGCTCCAGCTGCATGGGCTTTGGGGTCCCTGGTCAGGCCCATCCCTACCCCTAACTGCTCCCAACTCAGGGGAGCACGGGCAGGGGTCTAGAGCCACTAGAACTGGAAGGGAGCCGGAGAGGCCAAGTCCAGTCCCCTGCCCTCGCAGCAGGGCCAAGCACCAAAGGGTGCGATGCACCGACAGCCAGGGCCACGAACACCCTATTAGCTCATCCGAGCCCAGCATGCAGACACAACCCCCTTGGCTCAGCTGCTGTGAGACCCGTGGCAACGTGTCCAGCCAGCCCCTGCCCGCTCTCCCCTGCCCCTGCGGCCTGGTAAGCTGGGTCCGGTCCTGGCCCTGGCCCTGGCAGCTCACTAGGGTCGCAAGGAGGGTCCTGCCAGCTTGGGTTCAGTTCCCGGCCCCTTTGCAGTGGCATGGGGGTTTGTCGTGCTTGGGGCTCACAGGGTGCCACAGCCTGCGCTCCAGCACGGGAAGGCTTTGGGGGCGGGGCAGATCACGGTGCTGCCGTGCAGTCGGCTGGAAAGCGACAGCCCCGGGCAGGGCCGCGGGGCGGCCCACGAACCACGCGAGGGTCTAGGAGCCCTCCCAGGGCACGCGGCTGCTTTGGGATTTCTCTGGGGCCAGAGGATGAAGAAGAGTCGGTCCCTGAGGGGACATGCTGTGGGGGGGAGAGAACGGGAAACGGGGACAAAACCAGGGCCTGGCTGCTGCTCTCCTCCTGCAGATGCACAACCCCGTTTCGTCCCCGTCGCAGACAACGCTGCGGGCTCCCCAGTTGCTTTGCAGATCCAGCTCCCGTCCGTGTTCTCACACGGCTTGAAGAGCAGGGGAGCTGGCCAGGCCCCTGGGAGCCACTGCTCTAGTCAGCTGGAAGATGCTGGGGGATCCGGAGCGAGCACCAGAGCCTGGGGCTGCATTTAATCCACGGCCCTGCCTGCGGCCGACTGCCGCGGCGTGCTGGGACGCTGGGCGCAACAGGCCAGAGCCCCCGCAGAGCTCCCATCTCCCCTAGGAACAAGCCTGCCCCCTGCGCGAGGCCTGCCGGGCCCCCAGACACGACCCTGCATTGGATCCAGAGCCATTCTGCTGAGCGCTGCTCCTGAGCCTTCGCCTGCTGGAAACAGCACCCCCTGCCCGCTGCCTCCTCCCTCGCCGCAGGGCTGCTGGGGCCCTCAGCCAGCAGGGCCCTTTTCTCAAAGCAGCGTGAAGAGGACCCAGATCACCCCACTACCACCACTGTGGCTTCCCGGGAGGCCCACCCTGGTCAGCGGGAGCAGCAGGAGGAGCCTGGGTTAGGAATCAGAACAACCCCGACTGCTGGGTCTAACCCAAGCCCCTACCCCTGACGTGCTGCGTGGCCCATGGCAAGTTGCTTCTCTGCGCTGCCTTTACCGCTGGGTCACAAGGGGCCACAAAGCCCCGAGGCAGCAGTGGGAAAGGAGATCTCGGGCACCCGCTCAGCCACTTGCTCCTAGGGCCCCGTAACGGACACATTTGGGCCACGCCATTAACAGCAGCCCAGGTGGTAAATTCACTTCTGCAGAGGGCATGTAGGCCGCTGTGATCCCCACCCCCCAGCACAGCAAGGGAGACAATCCAGCTGCAGGACGCCGAGGGCAGATGGCTCCAGCCAGCAGAACAGGAATTAACCCTCCAGCCAGAAGGCGAGGAGACGAGCTCTCACCTACAGTGTCCATTGGCCAGATCCTACCAAGCCCCTTCGCCTCCCCCCCGGACCCGCCCGGATCCCACCAAGCCCCTTCGCCTCCCGCCAGGATCCCACCAAGCCCCTTCGCCTCCCGCCAGGGCCTGGCCGGATCCCACCAAGCCCCTTCGCCTCCCACCAGGGCCTGGCCAGATCCCACCAAGCCCCTTCGCCTCCCGCCAGGGCCCAGCCGGATCCCACCAAACCCCTTTGCCTCCCGCCAGGGCCTGGCCGGATCCCACCAAGCTCCTTCGCCTCCTGCCAGGGCCCAGCGGCCACAGCAGCCTCTTGCCTGCACTGGGAGCCGAGTGCGCCCCGCCTGCAGGAGGGGCCTGGCTCCATGGGAGCTCATTACACAGCTCTTCCCGCTCCCACTGTGGTCTGTGGATGTGCAGGGATTGGAAAGTGACCCCCGGGGTCCCCTTCAGGAGCACACAGCTGCAAGCAGGCCAGCTGCGATGTGCCCCTGCTGGTGAGCATGCAGGGGGGTAGCAGGACCCCATGCCAGCTGGCCTGTACAAGAGGGAATTTATTCCAATACACATTTATATACACAATGCCTCCTGCCCTCTGCAGTCCCCTTCCCCACCCCCGGCAGCCCAAGGGCCATTAGCAGCAGCACGTACACTCCCATGGAGGGAAGCAAGCCTTCTGTCTCCTGCCGGATGCTCACCAAGCCCGCCCTGCCGGGCTCTACTTCACCATGTCTTCCCCCACGGCTTTGTTCATTCTGTCCCGGAGGTAGGCTGCCTTCTGCCACTCTGACTTCAGCTCCAGAAACTCATAGTAGGGAACCTGCAGCGGAAGAGGAGAGGGAGCAGGGTCAGGGCTTATGAGGGGGCGGCCAGGCTGCACTCTTGGGGCTGGGCAGGGCTGCGGAGGCAGCATGATAGAGCACGGCACGGGGGCATCACGCCAGAAAGAGGGGATAGTGACCAGCCCGAGAAAGGCAGAGGGCCAGGGGTGCAGTGTGTCCCTTGGCACAGCTCTGCCAACAATGCCCAAGCACGGTTAGGCCAAGAGGCAGAGCACGGGACAGGAGCCAGCCTCACCAGGTTCCCCCCTCCAGCTGCCACCCAAGCCCCAGGAGGTGAAGAAACAGCCCAAGCATCCAGCAGAGCCTAACCTGCCTGGGAGCCCGTTACAATCAGCCAGCATCGCCAGCCCACTGCAGGGAGAGAACTCCCTGGCCCCCACTGCACAGTGCCTGATGGGAACAAGCTCGTGCCTGGCTGGCCCGGGCAAACGGCTGATGGTAGCTAGAGTGCCCAGCAAAATCTCCTATCCCAACAGCCCAGACAGCCCCAGCCCCGCCTCTCCTCACTGCAGCAGGGAGGGCAGGCTGCTTCCAACGGCCCTTCTGCCGAGAGGGACCTGCCGCTGGGAGCCTCTACCTGGACGCAGGGCTCAGACGCCTTGATGCAGGCCCCCTGCCAGCCATAAACAGCTGCCACACAACACAGGTCCCCACTGTGCTGGGTGAATCAGCAGCACGGAAGGAACATTTCCTTATTTGAAAGCAAGACCAGTACTGTCTCCTAGCCCACAGTGGGGAGCTGGCGCGCGCGTATTTCTATCCCCAGTGCCAGAGATGGGGGGCCCACGAACGACACGTGTTGCTGTGGCAGCCGATGGGGCCAGCCCCCAGCAGGGCAGAGGCGGGTACTGAATTTGACAAGGCTGCAGGGCACACGCCCTACCTGAAAGTGATGTCCCGGCTGCCCCGGTGTAGGCTGTGTTCCCCTTGGGACAGTGCAGGCGCAGGCTGGATGGAAGGGGAGAGAGGCAGCTCTCCCTGCCTGAGCAGGGGCTGCTGAGATGGGGCAGCTATAAAGCAATTAAAGGCCAGAGGAGCTGACTTCAGGCTGCCATGGGACCTTTTTAAAAGCCTTCCGGGTGGGGGAGTCTGGAGAGTGGAGCAGAACTAACAACTGACAAGGAGAAGCAGAGGAGCGAGCAGAACATCAGCACTGCCAAAGGCTGCAGGGGGAGGTGAGGGGCTCCGGCAGGGAGTGTCTGGAGGCTCCCTTCCCGGCAGGTGGCCAGACGCTTCAGCTGCTGGCTGAGGCCTGTTTACTCAGCCCGCACTGGCCAGGGGCAGTGGCCCCAACACCCTGTTGTTTTGCCAAGGGACAGAAGGCCAAACGCTGAGGAAAGGCAAGTGGGACTTGTACCGCGGCCCCAAACTGTGGGATCACGGGCAGAATAGGGGTCTGGGACCGAGGAGCGGGACTGACCCTGCCACACTGTCTAATTCTAGCATGGCGGGGTCTGTGCACAGACGGACAGGATGCTTGGGAAGCACGCAAAGCAGGCACTTCTCGCCTGCTACTAATGGGGCAGTTTGGTAGGACACCCCCTGTGGCCACCGGGGCTCTGAAGCGCATTAAAAGCGGCCAGCCTCTGGCAGATCAGACACTCGGGGGCTGCATATCCCTCTCCACCCCAGGCGGGGGCAGTATCTCACTGACGTCTGACGGTCGAGTCCGAGGCGCAGCTAAACGTTCACTGGCAGTCGGCCTGGGCAGCACAAGGTGCTCCTCCAAATGCCAGCTTCATCGGGCATCACTGCAGCTGCTTCTGGGGCGGAGCCCAGGGCACTACGCTAGCTGTGATGAACACCCGACACCCCACCCAGATGAGCCTGCCAAGAGGCAACTGTTGAGAGCAGCAGCGCTATGGTGCTGACTGTACAGGAAGAGTCGGGAGGGAAGCTTTAACGAGCACAGACAGGATCTGCTTCCTTGTTTACTGGACTCCCAGCATGTCAACTATTCCATGGCCTATTTCCTTCGCTTCACCCAGCCACTTTCTTATCCCCCCACTCCAGGCCCACTCCACACTGCCCGAGCAAGAGGCAGGCAACCGCTGAAGGGAGATGCTTGACAGGGGGGGCAGTGAACCAGTTGCCGTGCGGAGAGGGAGGAGCCAAGGGAGAGGGCAGCTATGCCAGGCGGGGACACCGCACAGAACGGCGGTCACGAGGCTACAGCGCTCTCAAGGGCACAGGGCCTCCCAGCCAGTCTGGGGCAATTGTGGCACGAGGTGTCCTGGGAACAGATCAGGTCCTGCCTCGACACTGGGCAGGTGCTGGAATGCAGCCGGCTTTAGGATGCTGGCTTTGGCGCTGGCTTTAGCAGCAAGGGAAGGCGGACGAGGGGCGCTCGGTGTCTTGCGCTCCTGAGCCTCTGTCGCCGTGTAGTTACCAACCAGCCCCAGGGCACAGGCTTCTGCAGCGCCTCCTGCACTACCAGGTGGGGGCTGCGGATTGAGGGTCACAGGGTACCTGGGAAAGGCTGGGACTCCAGTTCCTGGCTCTGCCACAGACTTTCCACGAGCCTTGGGCAAGTCCCTTAGTCCACGTGCCTCAGCTGCCCACCGGGGCAAGACCCCTGGCCTGGGTTCTGCAGCAGCTCAAACCCAGGGGTCAGAATAGTCCCCTCTGGCTTTAAATTGCTGCCTGGGTAAGATGGGGGTGATGGGAGATGCTCTGCTGAGGCTAAATGACTGTGGAGCACGGGGACACCAGAGTGCTGGGGCCAGACAAGCAGCTACTGGACAGGAAGGTATTAAATAAACACGCGTATCGCCTCTGTTGTTGGATCTGCAGCTGTCGCCTCCAGCTGCACCGGCCGTGGGGCCTCGAGTGGTCCCTGGCAAAGGGATTGAGTCATTTACTGCAGGAGATCACATTACAGCCTGGCAGGATTCCCCTCTCTCTATAGCTCAGGGGAGCCAGAAGCGTCTTCTCGCTCCTGGGTGGGGCACTTTGCGGAAGTGTTGCACAGAACGGAGGCGTTGGCGTGCTGCCTGGAAACTAGGGATGTGAAACCCCCTTCAATCGGTCAAACATCAGGGTTTTCTGGTTAATCGAGTAAGTGGGCTCCAGCCAGGTAGGCTGCCGGCCCGTGGTGCGCTGTGCCCGGCGGGGCTGCTCCCGAGTGCCAGGTAACGGCTGGTGCTTACTGGGTAACCAGTTATCCGCTCGCATCCCCACTAGAAACTGGGGAGTGCGAAAACTGGGGGAAGGAGAGGGAGGTGTTGGGCAGGAATGAATTCTGCTGGGAAAGAAGGAACAGGCCAACATCCACTCCACAGAGAGACAAGAACGGGCCAGGCCGAAGGTCCACCTGGCCCAGTGTCCTGTCTGCTGACAGTGGCCAATGCCAGGTGCCCCAGAAGGAGTGAACAGAACAGGGAATGATCATGTGATCCCTCTCCGGTCATCTATTTCCAGCCTCTGACAGAGGCCACACACCCCATCCCTGGCTATCCTGGCTAATAGCCATTGAGGGACGTAACCTGCATGCATTTATCTAGCTCTTTTTTGAACCCTGTTAAAGTCCTGGTCTTCACAACCTCCTCTGGCAAGGAGTTCCACAGGTTGACCGCTTGAAGAAAAATTTCCTTTTGTTTTAAACCTGCTACCTATTCATTTCATTTGGTGCCCCCTAGTTCTTATGTGGTAGGAATAAGCAAATAACTTTTCCTCATTCACTTTCTCCACAGCTGTCATGATTCTGTAGCCCTCCATCATATCCCCCCTTAGTTGCCTCTTTGCTAAGATGAAAAGCTCCAGTCTTGTTAATCTCTCTTCACAGGGGACCTGTTCCAAACCCTCTGAATTCAGCCAGGGCAGGAGGGCGGTGAATCCCTTGCTAGTGAAGCCACACACAGCCAAGGGAGACAGGTCAGCCCCATTGCAGTGGGGCTCTGATTCCTGTGGGTGGAGAGAGAGCCCCTGGGGCAGATACAGCACAGGCCCCAGCTCACAGCCATGCGGCGTTGGCACTCGTGGGGCAGCTGCACAGGAGGCTGAAAACCCCCTAGAGCCAAGGCCAAGAGCACCAGGGCAGAGAAGCTCAGAGCCAGGCTTAGACCTTGGGTGTTCCTGGCTCCCAGGCAGGCTGATCAGTGGCTCTGATGGGCTGTCAGTTGTGTGGTTTAGAGACCAGATTTTCTAGCCAGGGATCAGCCCCCAGGGCTAAGGTGCTGTGCCCGGTCCGTACACAAAGGCCTTTCCACAGGCGGTGCACAGCAACCCCTGGTGGCCAGGGGCGGAAAGGCACTGCCCCAGCACGCAGCCTCATTCAAACCCCTCTGCTTTGAACCTGGCTGGTCTCTAGAGAGGCAGGTACTGCAGGTGGTACCAGCCATCTTCCTTCAGCACAAGCCTGCTGCTGGCTGGCACTACAATTCCCCCGGGCTGTTACATAACGAATGGCGGCTCCAGCGCAGGCTTGGGGCTCCCGCAGGAAGGACACTGCCTGATGGATCCAGGGGGACTAAGAGCCACGGCCGACATTTCACTTTGTTTGCCCCCCCAACTTTGGGATCCAGTAGAGCGGGGTGGCTTGGGAGACCCGGTTGCTGGTCCCAGGGGCTGGAGTACCCACCCATCTCTCGGGCATGCAGGGGCAGAGACCTCATGGTGCACCCCTTGCAGGTGACCCGGCTCTCTGGCTGCTTTGACAGGCTACGTTCAGGCTGTACGGACCGAGCTCTGCCCCCTCCCTGGGCACTATCACTGCCCTGAAATTGAACCGAGTCTCAGCTGCTGGGGCAGAACACCCAGCCCCTGGGACACACCCGGAGCCTCGTGCCAGCATCTCCTCTCTGGCATGGGGGAGTCAGAATACCCCTCGGAGGTCCCTTGAACAGCCTGCCCTTGGGCTGGGCCGGAGCACTCCTTGAACCCATGCAGCTAACCCCTGCCCTCGGGCTGGGTCGGAGCACTCCCTGAACCCACACAGCTAACCCCTGCCTGCAGGGCTGGGCCCCCCACATCCACTAACACTTGGATGTGGAGCTTTCCAGGGACAGGGCTTTCTGAGTGCTCAGTGCCGGCCCCCGCAGGGGCTTCATTCTCAGCCCTTCCTGGGAAAAGGCCCCTGCGATTGGCCATGTGAAGGACGGATCAGGTTGGCAAAGCGTGGGCCGAGCTAGTAAAGCCACATCCCCAAAGGTACAGCCAGGACTAACCGCAGGGCGGCTCCCCTTTAGATGCTAGTCCCTGCTGCTGTTCTGGGACTGCTTTCATACCTATGCAGCCCCTCCCCTAGTCACCGGGCTGGGGCGGCCCCAGTTTGGGGCTCCTCCCCCTTTCCCTGGGAAAACTGCTCCCCGATCTTACTAGCAGGGAGCACTCATTTCACTGCACTAGCCTTCCCGCCCCCTCACCACCCTGCTCCCCCTGTCCCCTTGGACATCTCTGAGGCAAGGACTCATCTGTGGCCGCCTCCCTTCAGACCAGCTCCGCAGGCGGATGGTTTCGGCTGCTGTCTCTCAGGTAACGGACTCAGTGAGTTCAGCTTGGCCCAAGGGCAGAGGGAGACTGGAAGGGTGACCGGTTGCGCGTGCAAGGCTGCCCGGCTCCTGTATTGGGTGTGCTGGGCCAGCGAGCCCCCGGCCACTCTGGTATCAGGGGCCGGGGGAGAAGGCATTAGCCTCCCTGGCTACTCACGTCCACGACCAAGAACCCGGCGGCCTGCACGTGTCTTCGGGCCATGGCGAAGCGGCCCAGCAGGTCCTTGCTTCTGCTGCTGAAGTTTGGGAACTCCCACCTCAGGAAAGCTATCCTGCGAGAGACACACACACAGAGGGAGAACTCAGGGCAGGAGCAGCAACGCCAGGGGCCGAGAGATCCGTCCTGGTGCTGAGGCAGGAGATCAGAGTGCCTGTGTCTGAGCATTTCTAGACACCAGCGCTGCACCCAGGGGAGATCTCGGCCCCGGGAACTGTTTGATGAGTGTGAATGAGAAAGCTGGCAAAAGGGCTAGAAGGATTTGACCCCAAAACAGGGCCCGCAGCAATGCGAGAGGGCGGGCTGGTCCCCACGGCTCTGCAGGGGCTAGGGAGGGGTGGGTCACAGCGGCAGACTGATGTGGAGGCTGCCCCACGAGGCACTGGGCTGACACCGAAAACTTAGGAAGCTCGGCTTGGGCTCGGCTGAGCCTAGAAGGCCCATGCAGGTTAATTAGGAGACAGAGAAGGGCCTTGCTGGCTAGGGCGCCCACCCTGCCCAATTAGCACCAGCATCTCCCCACACAGCCCCCGCCCTCTCCGGCCCCCCTGCCCAAACAGGGGAGGCTAGCGGGGCTGGGCTGGGCACTCAGAGCTATGGGTCCCCCCAGGAGCCCCGCCTAGGGAAGGGCCCCTGTGGATGAAGACACTGGCTACCCTGTCTGTCCTGGGCACTTCCAGGGAGATGGGGAGAGGTGCTAAGCGCTCGAGGAAAGCACTTCTGCACCAGCACCTCAGATGTTACCATTTCCTGGGATCTGCGGCTGCCCCGGCTGCTTTGCCCTTTGCCCTCGGTTCAGTGGTCAGATGTGGCCGTTGCTGGCAGCGGGTCTATTCTGTGAGTGGCCTGGGTGTTAACGCCCCACCTCCTCTCCTGCTCAGAACTCACCGACCCAGCAGCTTCCACTGCCCGGAGGCTGGGGCAGCCTTAATTCCCCTGCAGCCCCCCTCCTCCTGGCCTCCCTGGCTGCAGCAGAGCCCGCTCGCGGGAGTGGCGAGGCCGACTCACCTCCTGGTGCCCTGTGGCAGGGGCTTGGTCCCTTCGGACTGGAGCAGGTGGGGGGCAGCGAAGTCCTTTATGGGGAGAGGGTGGCCCTCGCTGTTCAGCACCATCTCAGCATCTACACAGGAGAGAAGAGGAACCACAGGGAGTCCCGCGGCCTGGCTGGCTCCCCATTGGCACTGGTCATCCTGTCGGGCCAGATCCCCCGGCGGGATCTGGTGCTACACGACGGGCAAAGCCCTGTCAAAGCCCATCAGCCCACTGGCGAGAGCCGTGAGGGGGCACCACTAACTGGCCAGCTGGGTAGCGACCACCTGCCCTGCTACCCACCTTCCACTGGACACAGCCGTGTCCAGGCTTCGGTGTGCTAATGGCAGAGGGGAAAGCAGGGCCGTTCCATTCTCGTAGGCTCGGTCTCATGGGGCGGGGAGCCTACAGCCCCCCCCCCCCACATCGGCTCACTTTGATCTGGCCCAGGGCTTCCCCTTGCAGCAAGTCTTCAAGCCTCAGCACCTCCCCATGGGGCTGGAGCAGAAGTGCGGGTCTGTCTCGCTGCGGGGGGGAGGCGGGAGTGAGGCGAGTGCCTTTTGGTTGGTTTGTTTCCCACGTGGCAGCCAAGCCAACGAGTTTTTTTGTTTGTGCTTCTCACTTGTGCACGGCCCCGACTGTTTTTTCTCTGGGCCCGTGGCCCCCGCCTGCAAAAAAGGCTCCCACCTCTGCTGCGTGTGGCTGGCGGGAGCCGCAATCAGACAGCAGAGACCACTCATAGCGGGTGTCTATAGCAAGCTTTTATCCCCAGGGTCCAACAAGAGGGACGTGAGGCCCATGAACTACAGGTGTTGCTGTGGCAGCCGGCTGGGCCAGTACCCACCAAGGGAAAGGTGAGTCCTGAATTTGATATGGCTGCAGGGTGACACTAACTGGCCAGCCAGGGCGGTGGCAGTCAGGGCTGCGTGTGGCGTGTCCTCCCGCGGCCTGCCTAGCAATTCCGCAGGATGGGGTGTAGGGAATGGTCTGTCCGAGCCACAGGGGAGACAATATTCCACCAAGACAGTCACGTGGCTAAGAAACAGCCTTCCACCCCTGCTAACAATCCACCATGAGCCACAGCCCCGGGGCCTTTCGCCCCTGCAGCCGGGTCACGTCCATTCAGGGGCTGCATCTTGGTACCCATCACAAAGCATTGGGCGTCATTCGGCGTCTCTGCTCAGGACAGAACAGCAGAGGGTGCTGGGGGGTGGGAGGGCCGCTGCACACGTCAGGAAGGGGGCGCATTAATCTGGCCACGAATGCCAGGAGAGAGGAGTTACGCACTCTATGCCCGCTAGCCAACGCCTCAGCTCGTGGCACTGACGTCGGAGGAGGGCAGCCCTGGCCCAAAGATCACACTCACCCAGCTGCCAGCCATAAACGGTCTGCACGTTGAAGCGCCAGTTACCCTCATCTCTGGCCACCCCCTTCAGTGCCTGCTGCAGGCTGCTCTGGAGCGGTGTGGCCTTCCTGTCGCCTGGCGGCTCAGTGGCATGCAGGGCTTCAGGCGGGAGGAAAGGCCCCGGGTAGCCTGGGCACTCCAGCCTGGCGGCAGCATTGACATGCAGCAGTTTGAGCCAGTAGTTCTGCCCTCTGGGTGACTGGTCATCTGGGAGGTAAGAAGGGCAGCAATGAAGACCTGGCCCAAGGGAGGGGCCTGGGACTTCACTCGGTGCCCAGCCCAGCCCGACAGCCTATAAGAACATGCAGGATAAGTGCTGAACGGCTTCCAACCCACCGACTGCCATGGACATGCTGCACCTTGCAGGGGAACTGCCCCCCGCCGCCCAATGGCCAGCTGCAACGCTGGCAGCCATGCGGGTGAGACAGGCATGAGGAAGGCTCCTGCACCCGGCCCAGCACAGAGGATCTGCAGGTGTGTGGGGACGGCCCCGGTGCCCAGGTGTGATGCAGCACTAGTGGGGTATGTTTTGTCCACAGCAGGAGGAGATCTGCGCTCTGGGGGCATGAGTATAGCCCCAACCCCCCCCCCCGAGTTACTCCAGGAGGAAGCGCAGCCGGGGACTCTCGGGAACAGCTGAGCCAGCACCCCACAAAGGACGTCACCTGATGGACAGATGCCCCAAGGCAGGCTCAGGAAGTAGCTGTTTAACTAGCAGCTGCTGCCCCCCTCTCCAAAAGGTGACGCCCTTCTCATCACAGCCTCCACACTTACAGAGCCTGCCTGCCTGCAGCAGGATTTTATCCTCAGGGTCCCATGAGCCCATGAACTATGGTAGAGCGAGGCGAGTCCTGGATGTGACAAGGCTGCAGATTCTAGCCTGTCCCCACTCTGCCATGGCGCTGTCAGACCCGTCTGGCCTGCCAGGGTTCAGCGGGGTGGGGGGCAGAGCAGCCAACCGGCCCTTTCGCACTGCAGCGTTGGGCTCTGACTCCAGCTGCCAGGACAAGTCACAGCTCCAAGGCTGGGGGCATCAAACCGCCCCTTGGGGAAGTTACCCATCTCTGGAAACGCCCTGATCCTTGTGCCCAGCGCTGGGACAATGGGGGAGGGGAGCGTAGGTACAGCGCATCAGCAGGGCTATCTGGGGCCAGGAGTGGGGCAGCCTAGGCTGTAGAGCAGCCTGGGTTGGCAAAGCCACACTCTTGCTAGAGCAGGGGTGGCCAACCCATTAAACAAAGAGAGCCGACACAGAGATGGAAAAATGCGAAGAGCCGCACCAAAATTGTCGAGGGAAAAAAAAAAGAATGCTGCCCCTTTAAAAACTGTGGGTAGGCTTTTTGGCCACATCAGGCTCCCATTGGCCAACGCCATCTTGCTGGCGCCATTCTGCCACGCCGGATGGCTCCCCTGCACCCGGTGAGCACAGAGGGCCGGGGGCCGATTGTAGGGGGTGCATGGGGTGGCTTTGTGAGCTGTACTTTCAGGGGTGAAGAGCTGCATGCGGCTCACGAGCCACGGGTTGGCCACCCCTGTGCTACAGCAACCGGTGTTTCATTTCCAGGAGCATTGCACTCACCTCCAGCCCCCTCCCCATTGCACCCACAAGCCCAGACAAGTGTGGCCAGCCCAGCTGCTGAGCGAGAGCTGGGCAGAGGGCAGCAGCGCTCTGCTGTGCTTCCCAAAGCCACGGAAGCCCCAGGACTCTCTTCCGGCTGGGGCCATAGCAGGCAGCTCCCCATCCCGGGCCTGGACAGACCCCACGGATTTCCCATCCTTCTTCTCGCTGCAGAAACTATTACAGTGGGGCCACCTGGGGGAGGATTTCTGACATGAGCCCCCGGTCACAGCCCAGAGGACATTCATCTCCCCCAGCATGGGCCGGAGCAAGCCTGCACTTGGGCCAGATGGGAACGGACAATTGAGAGGGCAAAGGCTCTATATTGCCACTTCCACTCCCTTGAGCTGTGTGGTCCCCCCATCTCTTAAAGGTGCCTCCCCCTGCCCCGGCAAACGTCCTCGGCACCTCTGCATTTACCTAGAAGTGGGCCGTAGAGCTGTGGGGCGAGCACGCTTTGCAGGTAGGGAGCCTTCGCCTGCTGCAGCACGCACAGCGACCACACCAGGTCCGTCAGCCCGTGCGGGTCCAGGCTGCCCAGCTGGTTCGCAAGTTTCTCATGGACCTGGAGGAGGAGAGTCACTGGCTGTCAAAGGGGATTGATTCCTGGGCCGCTCCGTCCTGGCTCTGCCAGGAATTCACGGGTGCCAGGACTGACGCCTTGGGGGCCTGGCCCAAGCACAGCTAGTGCAGGACATCTTAGCTGGAGGAACGCCTCTCCCAGAAGAGGGGCCATTCACACACCATTGTGGGTCTCCAAAAGCGCAAAGCACATTGTCAACCTGTGGAACTCCTTGCCTGAGGAGGTTGTGAAGGCTAGGACTATAACAGGGTTTAAAAGAGAACTAGATAAATTCATGAAGGTTTAAGTCCATAAATGGCTATTAGCCAGTGTGGGTAAGGAATGGTGTCCCTAGCCTCTGTTTGTCAGAGGGTGGAGATGGATGGCAGGAGAGAGATCGCTTGATCATTACCTGTTCAGTTCACTCCCTCTGGGGCACCTGGCATTTGGCACTGTGGGCAGACAGGGTACTGGGCTGGATGGACCTTTGGTCTGACCCAGTCTGGCCGTTCTTATGAAAGTTGGTTCTGTCTGAAAGGGACGTGCTGAAGGGACCTCAAGAGCCATTTAGGGCAGCTCCCTGGGCTGAGGAAGGACCAAATAACTGTCAACCTCCCACACAGGCGTTGGTCCAGCCAGTTGCCTAACCCTCTTCTGCCCAGGACTCTGCAACCTCCCTTGGGCGCCCGGCCCAGAGCACGACCACCCTTAGAGCTAGCAGGTCTCTCCCTGGCTGCAAATTCAGACCATTATGTCCTCTCCTGCCTTCAGCGCTCAGCGGCCGCTTTGTAACAGACTATAACGTGTTTGCAATAGGTCGCAGTTGGTAGCTTATAAACAATGCCCCACCCTCTTTAGAGAGGGCTTCGAATTCTGGTATTGGTGTCAGCCCCACAGGGCCCGGGATCAATGCCCACCACGGGCATGGGGCGGCAGGGCAAGCTGCCCCTGGCACTGTCCTGCCCCTGTGCCCTGCCCTAGAGAGAGACCCATAAGGCTGAGTGGCCCCATAGGGACCAAGCCGCCTTCCCAGGGCCACCTGTGGAGGTGATCTGCAAGACGTGGCTCCTCCTCTCTTTTGTCCTTCAGTCTGAGCAGTGGTTGGTAGGGAGTGGCCTCAACTCCTTAACAAAGGAAAGCAGAGGCCTGGGTCTTTGGGCTGGGCTGCACCTGAAGGAAGAAGCCTGAGACCCCAGGGTGGGGGAGACAGCCCTGGTTGGGAGGGGCAGCTGGAAAAGAGGTTTTAGGGTGAGTTTGAGTAAGTTTGTGCTGAGGTTTCAGTGTAGACTTAACCAAGCGGTTTTGTTTCTTTTGATTTGTAACCTACTTTGCACTGCCTGTTCTCACTTATTACAATTCAAATCCTACTGCTTGTACTTAATAAAACCATTTTTATTTTCTATCAAATCCAGTGTAAGCGATTGTTACCTGGGGGGGCAACCAGTGTGCACATTCCCCCTTTCATTGTTAAAGGTGGCTTACCTAATTCCTTGGGTCTGATCCCCTCTGGGGGGGTGCTCTCTCAGGAGGCTGGGCCCTAAACTGCAATCTCCTCAGACCTGAAGAGGTTCAGTGTCTGTGCTGCTTCTCAGTGGGGCAGGGACCTCAGCTCGGGGCCTTGGCTGGGGGACACCAGTGGAGCTGGCCCAGCAGAACCGGGCGCTGAGGAGCCCCAGAGCACGGGAAGGCGAGTGGCAGTGGCTGTGTGAGCATCCCGGGAGGCACCCCTGAGAGGTCGTCTGTGACCGCACCCCATCACACCCTGCTGCCTGACTAGGTGTGCGACTGCCCCAGCTCTGCCAGGCACCGGCACGTCTAACAGGGAAGGCATGGCATGCCAGAGACTGGCAGGGGAGCACACAGGCACTGGGGCCCGGTCCTTCCTCTCACCAGCAGAGGGCAACAAGACACTAAAGGCGCCAGGCCCTCCCCCCCCCCCCAACCCAGATGTGCACCTCTGGAAGGCTAGCATATCCCCAGTGGTTATGTGCCTACTGCCTGTGGGTTTATTACCTACCCTGGTCACCAGCAGAGGCAGCAATAGAACCATTCGCCCTCCCAGCCACCTGGGTCAGGATAACAGCCAGGAGAGGGTTACAGCCCACCTGTCTGTCACGGCCTGCAGGCGATTTACAGGAAGGGGGAGTTCTCTGGAGGTTTTTCCTTGCCTCTCTCAGTCTCCAGACAGATATACCCTTCCTAGAAATCCCCAGCCCAGGCCCATGACAGGCAGGTGGCCCATAACCCTTCCCCGACAATTGTTTCACCCTATCACATCATCCACAGCGTGGGCCTCCATGCTTGTCTGGAGACGCTGAGCCTGGCACTCTGCCACGTGCAGCAGGAGGGAGCGAGCGAGCACTGGGAGTGCCCTGCTTCTTGTCCCCCAGGGCACAAATCCAAGCACGTCACGAGGTCACTTACCAAGGGTGACCTGTGGTGCCCCGGGCCTGATGAGGCTGCACATCACGCCCGTGGGCTGGGAGGTGCGTGGGGGACTGCAGGGCTGTAGCACAGCTGCCTTACAGAACTCAGAGCTGGAGACCGGTGAATCTGCAAGCTCAGATGCCTCGAGGGGATGACGGGTGCGCCGCACGAGGGTGTGCAGGGAGGGAAGGGGCAAGACACTTACCATGCTATAGAAGGTCTCGCCTTGACTGGGCTGGAAGTTCAGGCGGGCGAAAGACAGGACGACGTTACACAGCTGCGACACTGAGAATCGGTCGGCGTTGTCCAAGGCGTACTGGAAACCAGAGACGGAAAACGAGACCCATAAAGCCAACCTGCTCCAAAGCAAACTCTGACATGTACACAATCCAACCCACGCACAGCGCTGCCCCGGTGACGTCACAGGCTCCCTTGTCAACCCGTCGAGGATTCGGTATTAGCGTCCACCACTAGATACAAGGAGCCCAGAGGTACGGGACGGGGAGACTGCTCGCTCTGTCCGATGAGCAAACCGGCATAGGCAGGTTAGTTGGGGCAGAGCTGGGATTAGTTGCCAGGCAGTCTGGTGCCCCCCAATGATCAGTCTATGCTTCCCCTCTCAGCATTAGCTGCTGCCACACCAGGCAGCTTCTGCAGTGAGCCAGCTGTGAGGTAAGAACATAAGAACGGCCAGACTGGGTCAGACCAAAGGTCCATCCAGCCCAGTACCCTGTCTGCCGAACTGGCCAATGCCAGGTGTCCCAGAGGGGGTGAACCGAACAAGTAATTATCAAGCGATCTCTCTCCTGCCGTCCATCTCCACCCTCTGACAAACAGAGGTTAGGGACACCATTCCTTACCCATCCTGGCTAATAGCCATTAATGGGCTTAACCTCCATGAATTTATCTAGTTCTCTTTTAAACCCTATTATAGTCCTAGCCTTCACAACCTCCTCAGGCAAGGAGTTCCACAGATTGACTATGCGCTGTGTGAAGAAGAACTTCCTTTTATTTGTTTTAAACCTGCTGCCCATTAGTTTCATTTGGTGGCCCCTAGTTCTTGTATTATGGGAACAAGTAAATAACTTTTCCTTATTCACTTTCTCCACGCCACTCATGATTTTATAGACCTCTATCCCATCCCCCCTTAGTCTCCTCTTTTCCAAGCTGAAAAGTCCTAGCCTCTTTAATCTCTCCTCATATGAGACCTGTTCCAAACCCCTCATCATTTTAGCTGCCCGGCTCTGAACCTTTTCTGATGCCATTATATCTTTTTTGAGATGAGGAGACCACATCTGTATGCAGTATTCAAGATGTGGGCGTACCATGGATTTATATAAGGACAATAAGATATTCTCCACCCCTTTTTTAATGATTCCTAAAATCAGTGCCCCACACTGCAGCCTCCCGCAGAGAAGAGAGATTTCATCCATGTTTACTGGCACCAGTCTTGCACTTAGCCAAATCAGATTGCTGCCTATATGACCACAGAGCAAGGTACCAGCTGATACGACCACAGGCCTTAACCCTTCTAGACCTCGTTACCCCTATCTTACAGTTGGGGAAACTGAGACAGGGAGGGGCCCAACAACGGCTATTTCCCTTCCCTGTTGGAGCCTCCTCACCTGAGCGAAGGCCTCAAAGAGGGGCAGGTTGAGCCACTTGAGGTAAGCGAAGGACTTGATGCACCGCCCCACGTCCCCATGAGTCATCTCCGGCATGTGGGGCTGCAGGTCTGATGCCATCTTCTGGAAGACCTGGGTCTGGTGGAAATTCAGCTTTCCTTAAAGAGGCAGAAGAAATCAGCAGCTGCTTAGGAGGAGTCAGCCTGGAGCGCCGAGCACTAGTGGGAGCAGTGCAAGGGGGACGAAGGGTAAGGCACAGAGGGGGAAACAAGCAAAAGCATCAAGCCACATTCCTGGAGAGGAAGAGGCGCTGGGTGAGCACTGCTCCCTCCCCATCTCTGCATCAGATCTTAGCCACAGCCATGCACAGAACCAGGCCAGGACTCTGCCCCAAGCCCACCAGCCTCTCCAGATCACCAGGGAGAAGGGATGAGGACTAACGGTGCTGGCCTGTGCCAGTAAATGTTATTCCCCAACTCTAGAGAGACACGGGCCCCATGCGCAGCGACCTGGGCCCATGCATACCCATCACTGAGTAGAGCACTGCATCTGATGAGTGCTCACGCTAGATGCTAACCCAGCTATAGACCCATTAATACATACCAAAAGGGCAGCGTAAGTCCCAAAGATGCACTCACGATGTCCACATTAATGCTGCACTTGCCCAGCAGATGAAACTTACAAGGGGAGAGTCAGTCCTAGATACAGGCATGGGGGCCTTGCAGCACTGTTACCCTGATATTGACACACGATCAAATCAAAGTACTAGCGGGAAAAGGTGCAGTCTAGAGACAAGCGCTAGGAACTCTGCAGTTCCTGCCTCAGCTTTTGCTGATTCCCCCTGGGGCACGCCACTAACTTTTAGGCCTGTCACACCAACTGCATAATGGAGAGAATATTCTATTTCTCCACTACGGTTGTGAAGATTCACTGGTCAACACTCTTAAAGTGTCTGCAAGATGAAAATCATTTGAGTGCGAAGCAGTGGCATGTTTGTTTGCCCTCCTAACCCTGCAAACCAACCCACATGCACCACTTCAGAATGCAAAGCACCACATATTTCCCTTCCAGTGGGACCAAGTCACTGCAGCGCTGCAGCAAGGGACAGTACGTCACTATATTCAAACCATTTTCTTCAACGCACAGATACTAATCTTGGCTAAGGAATACATTTGCTACAAGCCTGAAGTTAATAATAAGCTGTCTAATCAGAATTCGGGCTTATATCAGGGTGGATGCTCCAGAAAACAGGAACTAAAGAAGCATCATCATTGATGAGGTATGTTGAGGAGCAAAAATGCCCAGAAACAGGATCCCAAGGGATGTGAAACAGCATTAGATGGACCAGGAGAGTGCCCCAGAAAAAAGTGGGGAAGAGAAACTCATCCAAGTCCATCATAGGAATATTGTATCACTGAATCCTGACGAGTTAAAGGGTTTAGAAAAGAACTTGAGTTGAGTTATAGCCAGGGTAACAAATCTGTGGCACCTAATTACTGAACAGGCCTACTCCAGGTTGTACGTAAGCTATGTTTGTTATCTCTGCACAACCATCGTAGCCACGGGACAGCCAGCAGAATTCGGTGCTGGCTCATGCCAACAGAACCGCTACACTTTCGCATCCCTGCTCTGAGCCCAACAAGCTTGTGTCAGACTAAAGTATCTTCCAGAACAACCTCCAGGCTAGATCTGAAGGTAACAAGAGGTAGAGACTCCACCACTTCCCTTGTCAGATTGTTCCAATGGCTCATCATCCGAATTATAGGGGCGATGACCAGACTCACCGACAGAAGCATGGAGTGCCCCAAATGCCGTTTCTACGGTCACTTAAATACAGCCACGCCATCCATGTAGCCCTAGCTTGGCCAGCTGGTGCAAGACAGATAAAGAATTGATCTGGTTGGCTGGAATCAGCCTGTTTAGAGTGGCTTGTGTCAGTTTTACCTTCTAGGAGGCTACCCTGCTCATTTGTCTGGACTGACTCAGTGTTACCAACCAGAAAGCAGCGTTTGTGAGGTCCTGCAGAGGATGAGAGGCAAAATGTCTGAAGAAACCATTAGCCAGGAAGGAGAGGCCCGAGAGCTAAGAAACCCATTCTTGTATCAATGGGCGTGTTATTTCTGTTCAAATGAATGTATTATGCATGCTGCGACCAGCTCTATTATTGTGATGCACTGGGAAACTCTGAGCTACTCTGTAGCTTGCAAATGGAGATCTTGCCAAGTTAACACTGCGATGCATTGGCCCTTCACATCCAAGAGCACTGGCAGAGAGCTACTGTACTATGCAGTATATTAGCCACTGGATAAAGCAGCATCGCTTTATACACATTCCTGAACTAATATCCTGATGGAGAGAGATCAAACGTTGTGACATCACCCCTTTGCACCTATCTCCAGCTGGGCAATCCAGTTCTGTGCCAATTTCACACCCATGGTGTCTGCTGCAGAGCTGGGATTAGAATTTGGGAATTCTGGCTCCCCTCTGAGCACCCAGAAAAAGTCTCTTTCAAACAGCAGCATTAAGTGGTTTTCTTTGAAAGCTAAAAGTCTGGTTTGGATGGGGATGTTTAATGCACTACTGCAGGGCTACTCAACTTCGGAAGTCCCGGGGGCCACAATGATACTCACAGCACATGCCAAGGGCCGCAACTTAAGTGTGGTTGCAAATATATGCAAATAGCTTCTTTCACACTGAAGGGCATGAATACAAAGCACTTTCCACAATGCTCCTGTGCTCCCTGGGGGCTAGAAACGCCAACACCTTGTACCTGGTCTGTTCCAGCCAGCCCGTCTGCTTGTGTCTTTCAGGGGCTCACCCCACCTGGGCGACACCTCACCGTTGTGGAGCGTGTTCCCAGTGGAGGCCACGTTCAAAGGATCCCACCTGCGGGCCATGTGTTGAACCCCATGTAAACTCAAACGGCCCCATGGGCCGCAAACAAATGGGCTACGAGCCGCATGCAGGCCGTGTGTTGAGCAGCCCTGCGCTACTGGAAGGTGCTCTGATGGGGGGGATAAGCACAATAGGGAACTAAATACAGCTTGAACCTCTCTAGTTTGGCACTCTGGTCCAGCAACATCCATGGTCTGGCATGATCTGAGTGAGCCAGATGTCCACTTCTCATGGGTGTGGCCAAGTTTCCTGTGGTCCCATAAAGAGAGTGCTAAGAAACCCATTATTTACAGCCACCAGTCCTGGCTCTCAGTGTTCTGTAATGTTCTTTGGCTCTAATTTAACCCTAAAAGTCTTCTAAGAGCCCAGGAAGCAGTGGAAGTGCTGGTAATGCTGCTAGACAACAGCGACCTCCTATGGCTCACCAAATTCTTCTGGTTTGGCACCAGGTCCCAAGGTTGCTGGACTAGAGAGGTTCAACCTGTGGAAAAGAATGCAAAAGCCAAGTGCACTGGTAAAGTCTGTGTCGGAACTGACTAAAGCAGTTCCATTGCTGGTGTGAATTACCAAATAACTCCACAGTTAATTCCCCAAAGCAGGGTTGAGAGCGCGCTCAACCCACAGGGTTAAAAGTCTTTGTACCTGAATATCTGAGCTTGGAACTCAAGGTCTTCCTCAGCCAGGACTGCATAACCCTGGGAGTGATGCTCTAAAGCCCTTGTTCAACACAAAGACTGTGCTGCACTAGACTCTGCCGGCAGGATACCTGACTGGGTCGTTTGGGGGTGGCTGGACTCACTCACCATATGCAAAGGCCAAGTCCACCAGAACGCTAGTGCTGAGGGCAAAGTGCTTCTGAACCAGATGGTAGGAAATGGCCCGGAGCAGGGGGACAGAACGCCGGTTCTGAACTGCTAAAGCCAACGCCACTTTCCGAATGTCCTCAACGCTGAAATGCTCAGCCAATTCCAAAGCCTGCCAACAGACATGAAGCACAGAGAGCAAAGGCGGGTTAAAACAATTCACATGATTAATCTCTTATGCATCCAGCCCTTTCAAAGTATCCTACCAAACACACCCTCTTGAAGATCACCCAGCACTGAAATGCAGCCACCTCTGGAGCAGAACATAGGAGATCACAGAAATAAACAGCACGCGACACACTGTGAGAACCATTATAGCAAACATGAAAAGTTAAAGAGGCAGAATGTAATTGCGTCTGATGGAATTTGGTCAGGGTATCAGTGCTTCACTGATTACTATTGCAAAAGAATACTATGGGATCTATTACAATCACACATGGCCAGAATGGGCTCAGCACAGCAGTAACTAGGTGAAATTTAAGAAGGTAAGACGGGATGAATGGTCCATTTAGCCCTGTGTCCTCTCTTCTGACAGCAGCCAATGCCAGAGGCTTCAGAAGGAATGAACAGAACAAGCAATTATCTAACAAACCGTCCCATTGCCCATTCCCTGCATTAACAGTCATGCTTTGGGACATCCATGGCATGGGGCTGCATCCTGGACCATCCTGGCTAATCCCTGGGGGACCCCTGACCACTTATTCCTACCCTGTTTCCTGTCTTAACCAGAGTGTGACCCATGAGAGGATTTTCCCTCTTATCCCATGATGGCTTGGTTTGCTTAAGAGCCTTTGGTGATGGACCTTGTCAAAGGCCTTCTGAAAATCTATGTAGATTATATGCAGTGGCATGTTTGTTGATCCCCTCAAAGAATTCTAGTAGATTGGCGAGGCATTCTAGTAGATTGGTGAAGCCATTTTGACTCCTCCAACAAATCCTGTTCATTTATGTTTCTAAGTTACAGTGGGGGAGGACTAAGTTGGATATTAGGAAAAACTATTTCATTAGGAGGGCGGTGAAGCACTGGGATGGGTTCCCTAGGGAGAGAGTGGAATCTCCATCCCTAGAGGTGTTTAAGTCCTAGCTTGACAAAGCCCTGGCTGGGATGATTTAGGTGGAGCTGGTCCTGCTTTTAGCAGGGGGTTGGACTGGATGTCCTGACCCACCCTATGCAAAATGGAGACAAGATGATCTAATGCAGGGGTGGGCAATAATTTTTGTCCAGGGGCCACTTCAAAAATTTTTGAAGCAGCCCCAGGCCACGCCAGAAGGTGCAGGGGCCTAAACAGGAAGGGGTGGGGCTATGATTGGTCTGACCATGATTGGTCTGGGGATGGTGGAGCCCCTTTGCCTCCCTTTCCTACTAGGCATCCATGCCCTGGAAGAGGCTCGGCATGCTCCCCTACCCCCAGGCCAATCAGGGCCTGGGGGCGGGGGAGTGTGGGAAGCCTCCTCCCACCCGCCAGGAGCACATGGCACTTCGAAGTGCCACGGGCTCCTCAGAGGGCTGGGGCAGGGCGATGGATGCTTCATGCAACTCCCCTGCTCCTAGGCCCTGATTGGCCTGGGGTAGGGGAGCACGCAAAGCCTCCTCCGCCTCTCCCCCCCGCCCTGTGAGTAGCACGCAGTGCTTCAAAGCGCCACGTGCTCCTGGCAGGGCAGGGGAGTGGCAGGGCCTCCGCGGGCCGGATCCACCCACTTGACGGTCCGAATCTGGCCCGCAGAGGCCCTTTTGCCCACCCTTGATCTAATGGTACTTTCTGGCCTCAAACTCTGAGCATCGCAGTTTATATTTTATCCACAAGAGAGCAGCACTCTAACTTTAAGGGTCTATGCTGAGCTAAGCCCCATGGGAGCTGAGCATCCCAATGCACCAGCAAGGTGAATATTGACCCAGGGGAAAGTGTGCCCCATCCTGTATCATTAACACCATTCCTTGGTGTTTCCCTTAGAAGCTCATCTATTATTAACCTTACCCAGCTGTGTTTCATTCGCTATCTGGGAAAACCGCAACCCAACCCATGTAAACAGCGGTGTTTTTATTAGCATGCACCGATGTCTGTAGCAAATATTTATCCCCAAGGTCCAAAAAGACAGAGACCCGGGGCCCATGAACTACAGATGTTTCTGTGGCAGCTCTTTGGGCCAGCACCCACCATGGAGAAGGCGAGCACTGAATTTGACACAGCTGCAGTCAAACCATCACCTAGAGACCTCACTGGTGGTTTCGATGGGAGGAGCGTTTCCCCATCCCAGATCACACAGAAATACATCTAGTAAGCACTGGAGCAAGGAGTCAAGCCACAGGCCAAAGCCTGCAGAGCTCAGATTCACACACCATCCGATTCAGAACCAGGAAGGAGACAGAGGAATGGAATGAGAACTAAGGTAACATTCCCTTTCCCCCTTCTGGGATGACTTAAAAGAGGAAGTCTCAAGGCAGCCTGCCCCCACAATGAGCAGATTCTGCTACTCTGTGGTCAGATCTCAGTAGAGCCTTGCTGTCGGGGTGAAGCAGTTTCTCTGCTATGGAGTCTCACTACGGAGCCATTTCAGTATAGGAAACCACAACAGTTACCTCCTTAACCTCAGATTAGATCTGTGGGGCGTGTGGATCCAGGCTCAACAAAACAAAACAAGGAGAAAAACCCTGCACTGGAAGTTGTGGGGGGCAAAACATTCCACAGCAGAAGAGATTCAGAAGGCCCCCGAGGGCACACGCTGTCCTGCATTCCTGACCTGTTGTATAAAGGCCTCCAGGTGTCTCACTAATAAGTGATTCTTAAATAGGAACCCACAGAGACACTGTGATACCCGTGGCACTGTGGTTCCTCCACTCAGTAGCCCTTTGTGTCTTCCCCAGCAACCCCTCCAGTGGAATTAAAGGAGCAATGTCCATAATCCATGCTCATTAAGGACTCTCCTTTAACCTCCTTGCTGTCTGGGATGAGCCACCTGAGTGAGATGGAATGAAAAGAACCTGGAAATACTTTTAAATAGGTATTTTTTAAAATAAATCTGTGTTTAAAATAAATAGAAAAACTGGTATTTTTTTGTTCTAAAAAAAAGTAAGTAGGACACAGATAGCCTACGTTAAGGTCTAAATGTATTATAATCAATTAAAACTATGTACATTAAGTATAAATAATCACATTAAGCAGTACCTGAAACCAGAGTTTATTGAAATACTAAGCCAGCTTTTGACCGCCCTGGCCCCTTCTGCAGGTGTGGAGCGAATACTTTCTTCATATCAGTTTATTCAACTAGCCTCACAGTTCAATGACTAGTTTATTCCAATTTAAGAAACCAACTGGAAGCTGGAAAAGCAGGAAAGCTTGTTTTCCTCTTCCAAACTATGAACAAAACAACACTAGGTGGGAAAACCAGATGCACTAGTTCTAAAATCTTGAAGGATACATTAATCATAACAAAAAATCAGTTCAATTCACTAACTACAGATCTTTCCTTTGTTCAGTGAATCAGAATTCCAGGCAAAACCTGGTTTGATAATCTTTTTCCTTATGTATCCAGCATATGCAAGGTCGTTTATTAAATAAAAACATGTAAAGTTCTGTTTTTGTGCATTCGCAAATACAGCTTGAGACAAACTGTAAGTAAAAAACGAATCTTCTAGGACGGGATGGGGAACCTTAGGCCCGGGGGCCGGATGTGGACCCTGACTTGCCTGGATCCGGCCCCCAAGATTTAGCACTGGGGAGCCCACGCTGGTGATCCAGCCCCCCTCCCAACCACCCACAGGGCTGGAGCCCACAAAATCTACTTGCCTGGGCCTCCCTAGGCTCTGGTGTGCATGGGGAATAGGGGGAAGTGATTAAAATTAGAAATTTAAATGGACTTATTTAAATCAATCCACCCCGCAGGAGACTCAAGCGTGTCTGAGCTACTGCCTATACCTTGTCCTCCAGCCGGTCCATCAGGGTCTGCGAGAGGTGTCCGACCTTCGCCATCAGTGCCACCACCGTTCTTGTGTCCTCAATCTCTGTCCAGCGCAGCTCCAAGTGTTTCACCAAGTCACTCAGCAGCTCAATCTTATCCTCTGCCTGCGGCCTGGCTGCTATGTATTCAGCCAGGGAAACAATATGCCTGAGGCTCAAGCGTCTCAACCGCCAGCGCACCTCCTGCTTCACTGATCTCAGCTCCCTCCGATTCCGCTCCAGCCCCAGCAAGGAGAGGCTCTTCAAGAGGGGCAAAAAAGAGCCATTCCAGACCTGGGAAATCTGGGCAGCAAAGAGCAAGAGGGGAATGTCATTAGGCACGAGGGAGTGAGAAGAGTGAGAAGCAGAGGCAGGGAATAGAGCAGTGGTCTCCAACCTTTTTGAGAACGAGATCACTTTTTGAATTTAGGTGCAACCCAAGATCTACCTCAAATATAAATACCCTTGCCCTGCCTCTTTCCCGCCCCCGCTCACTCCATCCTCCCTTTTTTGCTCATCCTCACTCACTTTCATCAGGCTGGGGCAGAGGGTTGGGGTGCAGGCTCTGGTCTTGGACTAAGGGATCTGGAGTGCTGCTCTTGGGACAGGCAGTTGGGATGTTGGAGGGGGTTCTATGTGCAAGCTCTGGGAGGGCGTTTGGATGCAGTGGTGCTTGGGGCTAGGACAAGGGTTTGGGGTGCACAAGGAGGTTCATGACTAGGGTAGGAGCTTAGGATGTGGGCTCCACCTGGGCACTGCTGGTGACTCCTGGGTGGTGGTGCAGTGGGGCTAAGGGTGACCCTGCCCTGGCCCTGGCCCTGGCCCATTCCCTAAAGCACCCAGCAAACTCCATGCTTATCGGATAGTCGACAGGCTTGTCAACTAGCCGCTTCCCCTCCTTGCTGCCTCTATCAGAAAGAGGCAGCAAGTGTGGGGAAGAGGAGGGGGTCTGTCCAAAAGTTTGATGTGGACAAATTTTTAATTATTCCACTTCTGGCAATGCTTCCATTGCTACCCACTGCTTTGCACCTGGATCAGCCAATCAGCACATCTGTTTGTGCATCTTCCACTGCCCTATGGTCAGCTCAACCTGAACCCCGTTTAAATGCTGGCACGCAGCCACGTGTGGCACCTTCTAATACCAGGCTGTGGTAGTACAATGTGGATTAACAAAGTGGTGTGGATACCCTTCAGTTAATGTTTATGTACTCAGAGCAAACAATTTAACTTAATATCCCTGTGTAGGCAAACTCGTACGGTCAGATGCTGGAGTATCTCTACTAATCTATACCGGATGTCTGTAGCGTTCTTTTATCCCCAGGGTCCAGTAAGAGAGACATGGGGCCCATGAACTACAGATGTTGCTGTGGCAGCCAGCTAGGCCAGTGCTGAGCACGGAGGAGGACAGCACTGAATTTGACAAGGCTGCTGTGGTTTTAGACTAGGTAGTGGAGAACACATTGTAATGTATCAAACCAAAAATTATTCTCTTGTTTAGAGGCCCCATCATTTTCCTAACATTTCAATGGGCTAATTCAAGGTTCAGCTTGGCTATTGAGAGCTGGATGTGGATACACTGAAGTGCCCAAAGGAGGAAACTAGTGTTCTTAACATGGGTACAACACTGCTGCTAGCAGCAGAATTCACCAATGATCAGTCCACTGCAAACTTCATTAATCCTTGTGCTGCTGTTCACCGTAGCCCCTGTAAGGACAACAAGAACTTAGCGGGGCTCTCTGAAGCACCCATTGCCTCAGGTCACTGATAGGGGAGGCAATAGTTTCATCTCAGTAGAGAGAATGCAAATTTTTATTGGGAAGGAGTAGGGTCTACTAGGTTAGCACCCTAACTCCCACCTGTACGCACCCATTAGGACACACAATGCTCACTCCAGCCAATGTACACACTCGGGATGTAAAGGAGTAATCACACAGTCAACTACTTGCAGTCCCCCCCCTTGCTGCATCTATATCAGAGGCAGCAAGGTGGGGGGAGGGGGGAAGCAGGAGCTGGTGCTGGGCGAGGGCGAAGCTGGCTTAAAAGCTGGTTCCCCCCTGCACTGTCTCTGTGCTGCACAGGGTGGAAGCAGAGGTGCAGCACAGCGCTCAGCACGAGGGGGGGACTGAAGCAGTCCCTGCTCATGCCAGGACCCTGAATGCTGCAGCTCTGCCTTTAAAAAGTAGTAAGAACCGGGCAG
The DNA here is from genome assembly GCA_032595735.1 of Pelochelys cantorii. Classification (NCBI taxonomy): domain Eukaryota; kingdom Metazoa; phylum Chordata; order Testudines; family Trionychidae; genus Pelochelys; species Pelochelys cantorii. Next base: position 258,834,563 of record CM064327.1, on the reverse strand, counting down.
CTCTTACTACATTTAAAAGGCAGAGCCACAGCAGAGGTAGCGAGCGCCTCCCTGCATCGACTAATTGAGTAGTCAGTGGAAATTCCATCAACTACTCGATTAGTTGATTAATCTCAATTTAACATCCCTAGTGTACACACAAATGGAATATCCAAGCAATGCTACATTTTTAGTTGTTTCTAGTGCAATAAGTATCCTCCCCTTTCTGAAAGCAGTCTGTCCCATTCTCTCCTTTCCATGTGCTCTCTCTGTCTCCCCTGGAAGTTAGCAGAACCATGATCACGTGACCAGCCAAGTCTGCACAGGCCACCAGCTAGGGATCTTTGGGAAATTTTGTCTGATCAAATGTGCCAGGAGCACCAAGGAAAGGGCACTCTCTGTGCTCACTCTCCCATCATACTCCTCTCTCTGAGAGCGCCCATCCGCAACATTATGGGAACGTACCTGGCTACTGAGAACGTTGAGCACTTGCTGGAAGCGACTGTCCCGCACGATGCTCTCCGTTTCTAGTTTTTTCTCCAGCGCGAGTCGGGAGAGTTGGATGACCAATGTGGCCGCCTGGTTCCCACTGAGAGAGTGCTGTTCACCCACATGGAGGAGCTCTTCAGGGCTAGAAGCTGATTCAATGAGTTCATCAATTTCACTGTGCTCTGTATGTTTGCTACACATTTTCTCCTTGAACAAGAGTTTGTCTGTTTGCCTAGAGAGGCTTGAAGTGTGTAATGAAGCAAGAGCCGCCTGAGGCAGAGCTCTTGCTTGGACTGTCTTGGATGCTGGGGCTAGCAGAGAAGCCGGGGATGCCAGAGGAAGCGAGGTGGAGGCACCAAAGAGTGGACGACAACATCGCTGCACCAGTCTGGCGGCCATGATGCAGCTTGATATACTGGGACGGACAGGAAGGGGGACAAAGTGAACTGGGGTCAACTCCACATTTCAGAGGCCCTAGAAAAGTAAAAAACACCACCTTTAACAAAAGCATAGATAACAGTTTGAAAAGACAAGGAAACTGGAGGACTTTGGACACCCGCAGCAGTTAAAATGCATGGATTTTTGAAAACATGTAACTCCTGTACACAACAGGTTCAGTCTGCCTCCCACCCCCTGTGCTGCTGAGCCAATGCTTGTGGGAAGCCAGTTTACAAACAGGCTCCCCACATACCACCAGCTCCCGCACCCCCTCATGCTGCTGCCTCTGATATGGCATGGTGAGGGTTAACGGATGAGCCCAGCTAGCAAGTGTATAAACAACAGTCTAACGTAAAAACAGCCAGACTGAATCAGACCAAAGGTCCAGCTAGCCCAGAATCCTGTCCACTGACAATGGCCCATGCCAGATGCCCCAGAGGGAATGAACAGAACAGGGAATCAACAAGTAATCCATTGTAGGCAGTGAAGCACTGGGTAGCTAAGTAGAGTACACCAGAATCTTTGGGTACGTATGCTACATGGTTTCCTACATACCCAAACACGGTCTCCCTCCCCCGACTGCTATTTTTAGCAGTGTAGCATCTCTGCTGCCTACACTCTGCAAGAACTTTTCATGGGCACATGTAGCTAAACACCACAGTGTGGAGGCAGTCTGTTTTTCACTATGGCACAGAGCTGTAAGTACCCTACATGCTGCTACAAGTATAGACTAGGCCATACAGACAAGCAACTGCTCTAGAAGATAAAGTATAGTCTTGGGCTGAGAACGATCAATGAATTTCTGCCCTATTAGTTTCACACTCATTCATGATATTCATAAAAGCATCACTAAGGTCTGAGCATTCAAGACTTCCTTTCACTTCCACTCATTTGAAATCATTTAAACAACCATTCTAATACAACAGGAATTTCTTGTAATTTATCAAGAGTCAGTTTAAGTCCCAGGCACATTATCAATAACTTAGTCTAAATTTTCAAAGGGATAGCCGAGTTACTCTGTAACTGGAAAAACTTAAACAACGAATAGTGTAGGCGTACCTTAAAAGACTTACAAAACATGTAGATCAGGATTTCCCAACCTATGTGTCGGGACCCAAATATGGGTCGCCATTACATTTCAAAAGGGTCACCAGGTGTCTCCCCAGGTGGCTCTTAAGGAGCCATTCACACTTTTTTGAACTGCTCTGGGTCACCTGCCCAGTCTTCCTGAATTGTCAAAATGGGTCCCCATCCGGAAAAAGTTGGGAACCGCTGATGTAGATGGCATCATGAGCTTTCATGGGCAAAACCCACTTCCTCAGATG